>OX352773.1:247904525-248568419 GCA_947095535.1 Poecilobothrus nobilitatus | reverse complement strand
TAATTGTTTGTAATAGTTCACTAAATTAACAATTTAACGGATGTTTGGATTAATACCAATGTCAGATATAAAAAAAAACACTAATATTGCAAAATTTTTATTTTTACTAATTTTTAAATTCTTCGATATAACGTATTGTAGAAAAATGTTTTTTCAGTGTACAACATATTTCTTTTTATCAGAAAATTATTATTTGATTCTTAATACCTGTATGAACAATAATCACAGGTATATAAAAATGTATCTTCCGTTTGTAACAAATAGAACTTATTATATTAATATTGATAACTCTCGAATATAAACTCTGATATAAAATATAAAAATATTTGATATAAAAATCAGAGTACATGTGCTATACATATAAATATACATACATACATATATAAATTACCTACATAATATTATGAATAATTCAAAAAATTGAAATAAAAAAATTTTAATCCATGTATAATAATGGGTAATTGTGGTCATATTGGGTAGAAGAAAGAAATGTCTTTAAAACCTATATCTCAATTTTTTGCTTGTTTTGACTTCCTCACTTATGCAAAGTTATAGTATAAATTGTTTTAAATATTTAGTGTTGACAAGGGCAACTAATTCTTTTTAGTTTTACATATTTTTTAAAAACAATTATGTTTGATGAACTAAATCAAGTCTTTTTACTCTTGATATCAGAATATTGGTCTTATTACAAGAGTATTGGTCTTTTTATGAGATTAATTTCATTATAATGAGAGTTTAAGTTTTATTATAAAGCCATAACTCTTATAATAAGATTTAAATTCTTTTTCCAAGTGTTTTAGATTTTAAACGTCAAATTGTTTTAGTCGAAAAAAAGGGTGCTAGCTTTTTTTAGATTTTAAACATCGAATTGTATTAGTCGAAAAAAAGACTGTTAATTTTTTTTAATGAATTTTTGTTATTTTTTTTGTTTTATTTTTAATAATTGTCTTCAAAAATAAAGTTTATCTTTTGCCATAATTTTAAAATATGATTATTTACTTAATAGTATAAAGTAAGGGAATAAAAATGCTTGTATATCTCCTGAGGAAAACGATCTTTCAATAATACAATTGCTATATAATATAGAAATGTACGGTATTCCAAAGCTTTCTAATGCGCCGGACAATCTAATCTTTTGTTTATTAAATATTTCGAACAATACTTTTGTGTTAGCTGTCTTATGTTAAACGTAATTAAATCAGTTCTAAAAACTTCATCCTTTTAAATTTCGCTGTCGATCAGCTGATTTTTATCATCCTCATCATAAAGAGATTATCCCCTTTATTAAGATAATCATGCTAACAAATATACTTCAATTATTCAAAGACCTATTTTTCTTTTGATTTAAATACCTGAAACTACCTTAGTTAGGTCATCTTTCAATATTTACTTCTATTTTGTTTTGTTGACTTCTATTTCCAGACCTTTTTTTTATACTTGAACTCTAACAACAATTTTATTACAAGTAGTTATTAAAGTTTAATTCTCATAAAGGAATCCTTTTAAGAACACAATTCTATAAGAGTTGAAACCTCATAAAAAATACTTTATGAGAATATAAATTTTCTTGCGATTAATGGAAGTGTATAAAAATAGTTTTACTATAAGAGTGAAATAATTTTTAACCCTGTAAGTGTTGATATCTTATAATAAGTAAGATATAAGAGTAATAAGAGTTAATTTAATTCTTATAAAAAGAGTAAAAGTATTTTTAACAATATAACTATTGCTATCTCATAAGAAGAGCTTTATAAGAGTGAATTAATTTGCTATAATTAGAATTATGTTATGAGAGTCTTCAAGTGTGTTATGAGAGTCTTATGAGAACTTTTTCCAGATTTCTAGAGTTTTACTCTTGGCAAATGTTATTTGGGCTACTACATGTTGTAATTGTTGTGACGGCTTTAGTCACTGTTAGCAAATAGTAATAATCATAGATTGATGTTTTCCACCGTCCCTCGTAAAAAAAAAATAATAATAGACGGATTCATTGGTTCCTTACAGTCCCACTTCCAATTCAATATTTCCGTATCCATTTCCTATCCTTTCCTATCCCTACTCCCTAGCCAATATATTGCGTTCGCAGGTAAGAGTTTTATCCCATTGTATTGGCTAAAAGGGGGAGGTGGGTTTAGTCAGTTAGAATCTGACACTACTAAGGGGGAAATTCTTGGTGTCTTTGCAAGATTCCCACCTCCCTTAGGCAAACAAAAAAAAGGCATACATACATAAATAAATAGAAACAAGGTAGAATGTAAACCAACGGTTTTTAAAAGCGCACATTTCCAAAACTCAATAAAAACTGTTTAGAAGTGTGATTTGCACAAAAATTTGAAAATTTCATGTAATAAGAAAAAATGTGAAAATAGGACATATTTGAAATTTTGAGGGGCCGTAATTCCGGAATGCTATATAACTAAGAAAAGCCGTTAACACACGTAAAAATATATTATTGAACCTTTAATTTTCATGTCTTGCCGAAGAAAAATTTTTACAAGTGCCTAAGTTACAGGTGTCTAAAAATAGCAAATTTTCAATTTTAGAGGCGTTATAACTCTTAAAGAGGGTGTTACCAAAAAATTTTCTGAGAAAACTTATACTAATTCTAAAAGTTCTTTCTTGTATCAAAATTTCATGTTCGTATCTAAAGGCGTGCCGGAGTTATGAAAAAAGAAATTTCTTCCAAAATGTGGTATTCAGATAATGGTAAATTTAAATAGTAAATTACAAAATATTACATAATTTTGATACTGTTATATATAAATAATAAAATTTTCGATCTTCTCGCGGTTTTAAATTGTAAAACTATTACGTAGAGCTTGAGATATATACATCTGAAAATGGGGCTTTTTCGAAATTTTGAAGAGCTGCAACTTTGGAACCCTCTACAACTAAAATAAACCTTTAACACACGTAAAAATATATTATTGTAGCTTTAATTTTTATATCTTGCAGAAGTAAAATATGTACAGGTTCCTAAGTTGCAGGTGTTTAAAAATAGAAAATTTTCAATTTTTAAGCCCTAATAGCTCATAAACAGGGGGTGGCCCAAAAAAATTTTCTGAGCAAACTTATACTAATTCTAAAAGTTATTTCTTGCCTCAAAATTTCAAGCCTCTATCTAAAAGCGTACCGGAGTTATGAAAGTAGAAAAATCATGCAAAATTTGGTTTTCACATAACGGTAAATTTAAATACTAAATTTAAAAAAAATGTATAATTTTGATATTAATTTACAAAGATAAAAGAAATACCTGTCGAATGACGTTTTCATATTGAAAAAATCTTAAGCAGAACATAAGATATATGCATTTAAAAATAGGGCTTTTTCAAAGTTTGAAGGGCTGTAGCTCCGTAATGGGTGGGGCTACATGAAAAAGTTGTTCCACAAAATTATTTTTTTTATGAGACCTACCCATGGTTAAAAATGTTTTTCTCTATCTTTAACGGTGTAGAAGTTTTGTAAACAGACGGACGGACGGACGGACAGAGTGAAACTAATAAGCACATTTTTTCAAATTTTTTTTGGAAATGTGCTAAAAATTCTTTTATGTATATATACTTGGTAACAATTGGTGATAATGCTAGTTTTATAATAACAATGGTAATTATAATAACAAAGTAACAAACAATTTGTGTTTTCTGTTACATTTTAATAAAATGTCTCGAGACATCAAACTAACAAACAAATTGTATATTAAAAGGTTATTGTGACAAATTTCTTTTCTTCCTATTAATAGATACGATGAATACCTCATACGCTATACCTGTATATTAAATCAAAACTTACTATTATAGGGTTAAGTAAAAAATCTTCCAATTTTGTAACTATGTAGATTATTTTAAATGAAATAATTACTAATAAATAATAAATAATTACTAATAATAAATAATAAATAAATTTCAAAAAATATTTTTAAAATATCACTTAAACATGTTTTTTCGATAAAACTCTTATGAAACATTATTTTATCATTTTTAGAATGCAAGGAGATAAATCCGCCAAGTATTCCACGTCGTAACAAACCTGTGCCTCCACCGCGATATCTAGGTACACTAGGTACACCTGTTACTAACATTGAATTTATGGTACATTTAATTAATTTAATTTTAAAATTATGACATATTTTTTTTATAATTATTATGGCATATTTTTTAAATTTATTTAGGTTGCTTTAGGTTATGGTGAAATGCCAAACTCTGTTTACAGATGTGGTGGCTTTTTAATTCAAAAAAAAGTTGTTATTACTGCAGCGCACTGTACTGAAATAAATGGGTCTGTATTTATAACACAATAACATTAGCATGAGATTTGTTACTATATAATATTATTTTTTTCCTGACTTTAATTTGTATTAGACAACAGCCATCAACAGTTCGGATTGGCAGTTATCCTCTTTCGTCTAATAGCACAGAACCTATCAAAATTTCAAAAATTATACCACATCCAAATTATAATAATCGAACTTACATCAATGATATTGCAATTATATTTTTAGAAGTTAACTCAAAGTAAATATACGTTTTGTTGAAACATTGTAAAATTAAAATTATAATGGCATTTATTTTAAGAGAAACCCCATCTTGTTTATTTACGCAGCGTTTAAGACTACGCCATGATAGTAAAACTTTTGCTGTTGGATTTGGTACAACATTTTTTGGTATTTAGCTTTGAAAATAATTACAGAAATAAATAATGCAATTAAACGTTTTTGTAGGAGGTCCTTTTTCAAATAAATTGATAAGAGTTAATATGACCATTGTTAAAAAAAATGCTTGTGAAAAGGAGTATGGTGATCAAATAATATTGGATTCTCAATTGTGTGTCCGAGGAGAAACGCGATATTATAAAAATGGAACTTCTGGAGTTCAAGATACATGCCAGGTTTTTCCAAAAATAAAATAAAAAATTCATATATGTATATATAAATAATTTTTTAAAGGGAGATTCAGGTGGACCGTTAATTTTAGGTCGTAATGAAAAATATGTTGTTGGTATAGTATCTTATGGTCGTGGTTGTGGCACTGAAGCTCCAGGTATTTTTACATATATAGCACCATATACTACATGGATTGATTCAGTAATTCGAAAAGAAGGGAGTAAAGAGGAACTGGCGAGAAATGGTAAAATATTTATTTCTACTATTATAACATAATAACAATATACAGTTTGTTTATTTTTATACCCGTACGATAGGATCGGGTATAATAAAATTACTCCTCCGTTTGTAACACCTCGAAATAAGCGAGCAAGATATACTTTCAAAGGTATGGATCGGATCAGAAAAAAATTCTAAGACTTTTGAGCCATGTCCGTCCGTCCGTCCGTCCGTCAGCACGCTAACTCAAAAACTAAGAAAGCTAAATCTTGAAATTTACACAAAATATTTTTGGAGTAATTTGTAGATTCCCTATTTTTTTTGGTTGAGTTTGGACCAAACCTTAAGGTAGCTCTCGAACACCTAACTTTTAGATCCCCACATTTTTTTTGAAATAGAGCTATGAAATTTTAACTGCTGATAGATCTCACAAAAATATGAATTTTATTTTTAATAACTTTTTTTTGTAGCCCTACCCGTTACAGAGCTACAGCTCCCCAAAGGTTCAAAAAAGCTTTATATTTAAATTGTTATAGCACAAGTTGTATAAGGTATATCTTCATTTTGAAAATGCCAAACGATTACTACTTTCATTAGCTTTAAAAGTATATATACAATAAATATATATTTGTGGCATACGGTGTCTTAATTTACCATTATGCGAAACTCAAATTTTGCAAAATTCTTTAACCCTTCTATCTTTAAACGGTTAAAGTTGGAAACTTGAAATTTTGACAGAAGTTAGATCTTTGAAAATTAGTATGAGTATGAGTTCTAATACGCCGCTATATAATATACATCTATACTCTTATCATTCATTCACTAGTGACATATACGATATGTAAATAAACATGATATTATATAAGTATGTATATATATCAATATCATATAAATAAAAATTCTTCAAGCAACCGTTATGTTGTTTATTTATTTACATTTTTGTGTACTACGCATTATATCCTCAACAATTTCAAATTATCGAGTAAAACAAATGCAAAAAATTTGTTGAAGAAATTTGTTAGAAAATTTGGAAAAATCAAATAACACTTTCGTCAATTATAAAGTAACCCTTTTGTGTATTACTTCAAAAAAATTTTAACAGGTGTTCAAGTTACTGGTGTTTAAAAATAGGAAAATATAGAGCTTTGAACCTTTGGGGAGCTGTAGCTCCGTAACGGGTGGAGCTACAAAAAAAAGTTATTAAAAATAAAATTAATATTTTTATGAGATCTATCAGCAGTTGGTGAACGGCCATGGCTCAATCGTCTTAGAATGTTTTCCTGATCCGATAAGTATCGGGTATAATAAAATTACTCCTCCGTTTGTAACACCTCGAAATAAGCGAACTAGATATACCTTCAAAGGTATGGATCGGATCAGAAAAAAATTCTAAGACGATTGAGCCATGTCCGTCCGTCCGTGCGGCAGCACGCCAACTCAAGAACTAAGAAAGCTAGAATCTTGAAATTTACACAAAATATTCTGGGAGCAATTTGTAGGTTCCCTATTTTTTTTGGTTGAGTTCCGACCATTTTGCTTTACTCGATAATTTGAAATTGTTGAGGATATATATAATGCGTAGTACAAAAAAATGTAAATAAAAAAACAACATAACGGTTGCTTGAAGAATTTTTATTTATATGATATTGAAATATTTTTAAAGAAATACTGCAATGTATGGCGATATACTTATAACAATATAAATATACTATGTGCGCATTAATATAATATAATATTTAAAATTTTATTTACTATTTTGTACTAAGTAAATTTAATATACATTTCCCGCTTAGTATTAAATGGTACTATAGAATATTTGAAAAAGTTTTGGATTGATAATCGTTATGTGGAAGGTTAGAATCTGCTTTTGACATGATACATATAAACATATGTATCATATCTACATATAAACATATAGTTTGAATATATGTACAACCCATAGTTCTAGAAATTATAAAATTCACAAAAATTATTTTAAAATACAAAAATATTAAAAAAATAATATTGTAAGCAGAGTGACAGGCTGTGAACATACTAACGGTTCGTACGGGTATCTAAAAGATGACAAAGTCAACTGTATTCTTTCTCGTATATTAATAAGAAAAAAGACTTTTTAAGCTATTTTGAGTTTCAGAATGCCCAAAACTAGAACCTCCATATTTAACATTGAGTACATGCAATAAAGGTGAAGAAAAAGGAATTTTTTGTAACAGTTATGCTTTCGTTGGAAGCCGTGGCGATAAATTTCGCCAGCTAACCAGAATCGTACTGATATTCGAATTAAGTAAACAATTTTTCAATAATTTTACTATTTTTGTCTTTTAGGCTGCTCTTGGCTATGGAGACATCAAAAATCCTTACCATGGATGTGATGGAGTTTTAATTGACAAAAATGTTGTTCTTACAGCAGCACAATGTGCCAATATTAATGGGTATATATTATATTATTTCTGGTTGAATTTCTTTTATAAATATATATAAAACGAGGAAGAGTGCAGTAGAGTAGACTGTGTCAACTCTGGGATACCCGTATGAACGTAATATATCCTGTTTCTATAAAACTTGATCATCTTTTAAAAACATTCAGAGTTTTAGTACCGAACTACAGAGATATATTTATGTAAATTGTGGAGTTGTATGATAGCTACCCGAATCTATTGCGCCTAGCTTCATTAAGTTCCAAGAAATGCAAAAAGCCTGAACCGGCTGCTTTAGACCATTCAAATTTTACAAAAGTTTTTGGCATGCAACTCGACACTTTTTCACTAAATTTCAGATAGCTAGCTTCAATAGACACTGAGTTATTTTCATTTAAAAAGAGAAGTTGTATGGCAACTATCCGAACCTGTCATATCATCACAACAAAATTTTACAGAAGTTGTTGCCATAAAACTCGATCATCATTTGCAAAATTTCAGATACCTAGATTGAATAGACACTGGGTTATTTCCATTTAAAGAAAGAAGTTGTATGGCAGCTACTCGAACCCGGCGGCCGAAAATGCTGGAGTTAAATAGCAAAACTAACAATTTTGTAAAAGTGACGTAAAAAAAATTGCAGCCTCCTAACTCCTTTATTTTTTCAGTTATCGTGCGGACGGACACTGAGTTCTTTCATTTAAAAAGAGATTTTGTATGGCAGCTACCCGAACCCGTCACACCACCACAACCAAATTTTGCAGAAGTTGTTGCCATAAAACTTGATCATCATTCGCAAAATTTCAGATACCTAGATTGAACAGACACTGGGTTATTTCTATTTAAAGAAAGAAGTTGTATGGCAGCTACCCGAACCCGGGGACAGAAAATGCTGGAGTTAAATAGCAAAACTAACAATTTTGCAAGAGTGACGTAAAAAAAATTTCAGCCTCCTAGCTCCTTTATTTTTTGAGTTATCGTGCGGACGGACAGTGAGTTCTTTTCATTTAAAAAGAGATTTTGTATGGCAGCTACCCGAACCCGTCGCACCAGCACAACCAAATTTTGTAGAAGTTGTTGCCATAAAACTTGATCATCATTTGCAAAATTTCAGATACCTAGATTGAACAGACACTGAGTTATTTCTATTTAAAGAAAGAAGTTGTATGGCAGCTACTCGAACCCGGGGACAGAAAATGCTGGAGTTAAATAGCAAAACTAACAATTTTGCAAGAGTGACGTAAAAAAAATTTCAGCCTCCTAGCTCCTTTATTTTTTGAGTTATCGTGCGGACGGACACTGAGTTCTTTTCATTTAAAAAGAGATTTTGTATGGCAGCTACCCGAACCCGTCGCACCACCACAACCAAATTTTGTAGAAGTTGTTGCCATAAAACTTGATCATCATTCGCAAAATTTCAGATACCTAGATTGAACAGACACTGGGTTATTTCTATTTAAAGAAAGAAGTTGTATGGCAGCTACCCGAACCCGGGGACAGAAAATGCTGGAGTTAAATAGCAAAACTAACAATTTTACAAAAGTGACGTAAAAAAATTTTCAGCCTCCTAGCTCCTCTATTTTTTGAGTTATCGTGCGGACGGACACTGAGTTCTTTTCATTTAAAAAGAGATTTTGTATGGCAGCTACCCGAACCCGTCGCACCAGCACAACCAAATTTTGTAGAAGTTGTTGCCATAAAACTTTATCATCATTTGCAAAATTTCAGACGCCTAGCTTCATTAGGTTCCAAGAGGTGCAAGAAGTCTGAACCGGCTGCTCTAGACCAAACAAATTTTACAAAAGTTGTTGGCATATAACTCGACACTTCTTTACTAAATTTCAGATTCCTAGCTTCAATAAACACTGAGTTATTCTCATTTAACCGGATAAGTTGTATGGCACCTACCCGAACCCGCCGCACCACCACAACCAAATTTTACAAAAGTTGTTGCCATAAAACTTGATCATCATTTGCAAAATTTCAGACGCCTAGCTTCATTAGGTTCCAAGAGGTGCAAGAAGTCTGAACCGGCTGCTCTAGACCAAACAAATTTTACAAAAGTTGTTGGCATATAACTCGACACTTCTTTACTAAATTTCAGATTCCTAGCTTCAATAAACACTGAGTTATTCTCATTTAAACGGAGAAGTTGTATGGCAGCTACCCGAACCCGCTGCACCAGCACAACCAAATTTTACAGAAGTTGTTGCCATAAAACTTGATCATCATTTGCAAAATTTCAGAAACCTAGCTTGAATAGATACTGAGTTATTTCTATATAAAGATAGAAGTTGTATGGCAGCTACTCGAACCCGCCGACCGAAAATGTTGAATTTAAATAGCAAAACTAACAATTTTGCAAAAGTGACGTAAAAAAAATTTCAGCCCCCTAGCTCCTTTATTTTTTGAGTTATCGTGCGGACGGACGGACGGACGGACGGACGGACGGACGGACGGACGGACGTACATGGCTTAATCGACTCAGAATTCGATTCTGAGCCGATCCATACCTTTGACACTATATCTAGCTCGACTCCTTTAAGGTGTCACAAACGTAATGGCAAATTTATTATACCCTTGAACATAGTTCATACGGGTATAAAAATATATATTTAAGTTAACTCTTAATTTTTTTTGTTAAAGTAAACCACCATTGTTAATTCGAATTGCAACATCTGATGATAGTGAACAAGTAATACGAGTTGTAAAAGTTATTCAACATCCAAATTATGATAATCGAACCTATTTAAATGATATCGCCATAATATTTTTGGCGGAAAATTGCAAGTAATTTAATTTTTGTTTCAGAAAATCCTTAGATCGGAATTATGAAATTTAAATTTTATTTTAGAGAAAGGCCAATATGTTTACCCAGTGCATCAATAGTATTTAATGATAATTCATTTGGTTTTGGCTATAGTTTTGGTACAACAGCTTTTGGTATTTAATTTTGAATTAAAAGTAAACTAATTATTAAAATTAATTAGAAAACCTTTTTTAAGATGGACCTCTTTTGACTAATTTAATTGGCATTTTTGTGAAAATTAAGAATAACAGTGTTTGTGAAATGAATAACCAAGGTAAGCCACTTCTTGATACTCAATTATGTGCCCCAGCGAAAACAGAATACGTAGATGAAGATACATACCAGGTGGATAAAAAAAAATATCTAAATAAAAATAAACTTAATATTTTGTTAAATGTTTGAAGGGTAATTCAGGAGGACCAATTTTTTATCCTCATCACGGTTTTGTGGTTGGCATTTTTTCTTACGGACAACCACCGGGAATTCACACAAATATTTTGTCACATATTGATTGGATAGAGTCCGTGGTTTGGCCAGAAGGAACAGAAGATGAACGATTTTATGTTGCCAAAAAGTAAATGAGATGTAAATTAAAATAATATTAGTTGTAATAATATTTAAAAATTAAAAACATGTTATTAACAGCTTTTTATTAACTTGGTTGGGTAAAGGATGGAATCTTAGAAGCCATTTTAAACACACTTCCCGTTGAGCTAGAGACTTGAAATTTTCTTCATTAGATCAGATCCCGATGACAATCAATACATGATTTTAAAATAATAATATCGAAAAACATTAGAGAAATTAGCTTAATTTCAAAATTAAATTTTCATACAAAGATATAACAGAATTTTTTATAACAGAATTATTACAGAACCAAAATAAAACATTTTATCTAAATTTACTAAACTCCCCAATACCAATACCAATACGTATACATAATACATAAATGTTTTTTTTTTCTATAAAAGACTATTGTTTTTTATGTGTAGACCATTGCATTGTATGCGTACATATCCATAGATACGTACTTCAAAATATGTAATAATATGTGCTTCGAAAATATTTTTGGTTTGAAAGCGATGAATTTGAAAGATATGAATGTGTAAACAAATTGATGTGCCGCACTTGAGAACACAGTGTAAAATTTAATATGCATTTACTTAAAATTTAATAAGCAAGTGTTAAATTTAAGTTTTTTTTCATCAAATCAATTGATTTTTAATATACATTTTTATTTATAAAAGGAATGTGTTTATTTATAATATTTATATAGATATGTGTTTTTCCTTTCTTAATTATAATTAAAATAGGGCTTTTCTTTCGAAACTCTTAACATATTAAAATGGCATATTATGGTCCTAACATTGATATCTAAATTGGGAGCTGCCTTTAAATTAAGATCTATTAGGGAATGATGATCTGCACCACTAATGCCTTTTTCTGAAGTATAAAAACTAAGAATATATTTCCAATTATGTAAAAACATTAAACAACAAAAAGAATATATTAAAAATAAGAAATCCAGTCTTTTTTAAAAAGAGTAAATAACAACAATATTTTTCTTTTCAATAACAATAATTATGTTATGTACATACATACATATATATCTACATCGTTTAGAAAAAGCAAAATAATTTTTTTTTAATTCAAAAACATTAGCATTTAGAAGTAAGGAATTTAATATATTCTCAATTACATACTTTTCAAACCAAATTTTTTTACTACATATGTAGGTACAAACATGTACAAAAATGGTATGCATATTTTTATATGTGCTGTACAGTAATACAATAGTACAGTTAATAAAAACTCTGCTAACACAGTCACACCAAATTCCCAACTATTATTATTTAGTTGATTCATCGATTTATTATTTTTTAATATGTAGGCAACAGTTATATTTATATGAATGGACGGTAAACATAAACGAACAAAAAAAAATTTTATGTATGCATATGAATGGACGGTTAACATAAACGAACAAAAAAAAAATTCAGAATGTTCTATAGCTAATAATTTCTATTTTTACCGACCGCATACATTAATGTATAAGGTAGGTATTGTTTTCATACTAAAAATTTGTACCCGAGATTTTCGCAAAAATGCACTACTCCGGTGTGGAGAAGGCTGTAAAAAAATTTTCAGCATGATGTCCGTCTGTGTGTGTGTGGGTGCGTGACTTTTGTATTTGCTTTTGCATTTACATAAAAAAAATAAAAACTATTTTTAAATAAAACGAGGAAGAATACAGTTGACTTTGTCAACTCTTAGATACCCGTACGAACCGTTAGTATGTTCACAGCCTGTCACTTTGCTTACAATATTATTTTTTTAATATTTTAGTATTTTAAAATAATTTGGGTGAATTTTATAATTTCTAGAATTATGGGTTGTACATATATTCAAACTATATGTTTATACATTCTTCAAAAGCAGATTTTAACATAACGATTATCAATCCAAAACTTTTTCAAATATTCTATAGTACCATTTAATACTAAGCGGTAAATGTATATGAAATTTACTTAGTACAAAATAGTAAATATAATTTTAAATATTATATTATATTATATTTAAATATTCCATTGACAGAATAATTTCTTACAAGTACAATAAAATACATATATGTATGTAAATACGGCGCTATATAATATACATCTATACTCTTATCATTCATTCACTAGTGACATATACGATATGTAAATAAACATGATTTATATAATATGTATATATATCAATATCATATAAATAAAAATTCTTCAAGCAACCGTTATGTTGTTTATTTATTTACATTTTTGTGTACTACGCATTATATCCTCAACAATTTCAAATTATCAAGTAAAACAAATGCAAAAAATTTGTTGAAGAAATTTGTTAGAAAATTTGAAAAAATCAAGTAACACTTTCGTCAATTATAAAGTAACCCTATATTATTAAAAAAAGTTGTTAACAGAAATAAGAGTATAATGTTGAAGCTTTAATTTTTGTGTATTACTTTAAAAAAATTTTAACAGGTGTTCAAGTTACAGGTGTTTAAAAATAAGAAATTTTCAGTTTTTGACCCCTTACAGCTCCTAAACGGGGGGTGATACAAAAAAAATTTCTGAAATGACTCATACTAATTTCCAAAGATCTAATTTCTGTCAAAATTTCAAGTTTCCAACTTTAACCGTTTAGAAGATAGAATGGTTAAAGAATTTTGCAAAATTTTAGTTTCGCATAACGGTAAATTAAGACACCGTATGCTACAAATATATATTTATTGTATATATACTTTTAAAGCTAATGAAAGTAGTAATCGTTTGGCGTTTTCAAAATGAAGATATACTTTATACAACTTGTGCTATAACAATTTAAATATAAAGCTTTTTTGAACTTTTGGGGAGCTGTAGCTCTGTAACGGGTGGGGCTACAAAAAAAAGTTATTAAAAATAAAATTAATAGTTTTGTGAGATCTATCAGCAGTTAAAATTTCATAGCTCTATTTCAAAAAAAATGTGGGGATCTAAAAGTTAGGTGTTCGAGAGCTACCTTAAAGTTTGGTCCAAACTCAACCAAAAAAAATAGGGAACCTACAAATTACTCCAAGAATATTTTGTGTAAATTTCAAGATTCTAGCTTTCTTAGTTTTTGAGTTAGCGTGCTGACGGACGGACGGACGGACGGACATGGCTCAAAAGTCTTAGAATTTTTTTCTGATCCGATCCATACCTTTGAAGGTATATCTAACTCGCTTATTTCGAGGTGTTACAAACGGAGGAGTAATTTTATTATACCCGATCCTATCGTACGGGTATAAACACAACTTATTTAAGTTTTAAAATTTGAATCTTTATTTCGACATTAATATGTCTAAGACTTAATCGAGACTTCATTCTAATTAGAAAATGTACAGGTATATATATGTTATTAATTGTAAATTTAGCAATTTATACATTTTTTATTTTTATACCCGTACGATAGGATCGGGTATAATAAAATTACTCCTCCGTTTGTAACACCTCGAAATAAGCGAGCTAGATATACCTTCACAGGTATGGATCGGATCAGAAAAAAATTCTAAGACTTTTGAGCCATGTCCGTCTGTCCGTCCGTCCGTCCGTCCGTCCGTCAGCACGCTAACTCAAAAACTAAGAAAGCTAGAATCTTGAAATTTACACAAAATATTTTGGGAGTAATTTGTAGGTTCCCTATTTTTTTTGGTTGAGTTTGGACCAAGCCTTAGGGTAGCTCTCGAACACCTAACTTTTAGATCCCCACATTTTTTTTGCAATAGAGCTATGAAATTCTAACCGCTGATAAATCTCACAAAAATATTAATTTTATTTTTAATAACTTTTTTTTGTAGCCCCACCCGTTACGGAGCTACAGCTCCCCAAAGCTTCAAAAAAGCTCTATATTTAAATTGTTATAGCACAAGTTGTATAAAGTATATCTTCATTTTGAAAACGCTAAACGATTACTACTTTTATTAGCTTTAAAAGTATGTATACAATAAATATATATTTGTGGCATACGGTGTCTTAATTTACCGTTATGCGAAACTAAAATTTTGCAAAATCCTTTAATCCTTCTATCTTCTAAACGGTTTAAGTTGGAAACTTGAAATTTTGACAAAAGTTAGATCTTTGAAAATAAGTATGAGTCATTTCAGAAATTTTTTTTGTATCACCCTCTGTTTAGGAGCTGTAAGGAGTCAAAAACTGAAAATTTCCAATTTTTAAACACCTGTAACTTGAACACCTGCTAGAATTTTTTTAAAGTAATACACAAAAATTAAAGCTTCAACATCATACTCTTATTTCTGTTAACAACTTTTTTTAATAATATAGGGTTACTTTATAATTGACGAAAGTGTTACTTGATTTTTTCAAATTTTCTAACAAATTTCTTCAACAAATTTTTTGCATTTGTTTTACTCGATAATTTGAAATTGTTGAGGATACAATGCGTAGTACAAAAAAATGTAAAATAAGAAACAACATAACGGTTGCTTGAAGAATTTTTATTTATATGATATTGATATATATATACATACTTATATAATATCATGTTTATTTACATATCGTATATGTCACTGATGAATGAATGATAAGAGTATATATGTATATTATATAGCGCCGTATTTACATACATATATGTATTTTATTGTACTTATAAGAAATTATTCTGTCAATGGAATATTTAAATATAATATAATATAGTATTTAAAATTATATTTACTGTTTTGTACTTAGTAAATTTAATATACATTTACCGCTTAGTGTTAAATAGTACTATAGAATAGTTGAAAAAGTTTTGGATTGATAATCGTTATGTGAAAGGTTAGAATCTGCTTTTGAAGAATGTACATATAAACATATAATTTGAATATATGTACAACCCATAGTTCTAGAAATTATAAAATTCACCCAAATTATTTTAAAATACTAAAATATTAAAAAAATAATATTGTAAGGAGAGTGACAGGCTGTGAACATAATAACGGTTCGTACGGGTACCTAAGAGTTGACAAAGTCAACTGTATTCTTCCTCGTAATAATTTAAAGTTAATAATTTTGGTGTAATTTGAGCAATTGCATAATTTTGTTATTGTGGGAAAATAATTAATTTTATTTTCGCATATTGAAATGTGAAACTATTTTAATTTATTTAGCAATAACAATCTTTCATCATAAAATTATGATTCAACATGTTTGCAATATGATATTGATTATAAATAATTTTGTAATAAGTTTTATTATTTTGCAATAACAGGAAATGCTGACGTAGTGTCTGCTATTTTTGTATCAAGAGAGTTTGACAAATATGTAACTTCTCCCTCCTTTAGATAAGAATTCTCCTGAATTCCTTTATTAATTTTAAAGTAACCGAATTTTTTAAATAATACGATTGCTCCAATTATTCCAATTACAAAGAATATTAAATCTAGTACATAAGAAAATTCTTTATGAAATTTTAGTTCTTTAATTTTTCTATATTATTGTCTGTTTCTATAACAATGTCATTGAAAGTAATCTTATTCTTAAAATTAAAAGTCTGATTTACTGGGTAATAAAATCTTTGTTTGATACTTTCTTTTATATTTGAAAAATTATGATCTAGAATATTTAAAGTGCAATTATTGAAATGGATCAAAACATGATCCGTTATAATAATATTTCTATTGTAACATGGTTGATTTACTTTTACATTTTTAGTATTTTTAATTACAATTGTTTCTTCATCTATTTGTGTCATTTCGGTTAATTTATTATTTATTAGTTCACAATTACTAAAAATAAAATTTTTACTTAAAGATAATTCATTTAATGTTTTTAATTTTTCGTATTTATACGTCTTATATTATACTAGCAGAGTACCCGGCGTTGCCCGAAGTATTTTATTGGCTTCATGAAATAAAAATTATTAATTTTTGTTTCTGCGTTAATTCAATTTATAGTTAACTTATTACTATGCATTTACAGATGCTGGTAGTTAATATTCTATTTTTATTACATTTAGTTAAATTGAATAAACAGAGCGAAGAATTAGAGACAATTCGTCTACAAAAAATCTTTAAAGGAATCAATAATCTATTAAGTACGCAATTACGGCGAAGTGAGTTTTCATAATATATTCGTTAATACCGAAACATAATTTCGCATTTCAATTATAAAATACCATAATGTAATAAATTGTTTTTCCTAAGTAATGTCACTTCATGTTTTTGTGAATTATCCTTTTAAGCACATTTTGAAAAATTTGCTATTAGGTGCGCTCTATCCCTCCGTCTGTTTACAAAACTTATATATTCGTTAATACCGCAACATAAAATCGTATTTAAATTATAAAAGACCATAATGTAATCAATTTGTTTTGCAAGTAATGTCACTTCATGTTTTGGAGAATTATACTTTTAACCACATTTTGAAAAATTTGTTATTAAGTTCGCTCTGTCCCTCCGTCTGTTAAAACTTATATACTGTTTAATAAAGAGCAATGAAATATTAACTATGCATAGGTCTCTTAAAAGAGTAATGTTATAGAACAACTTTTTTATGTACCCTCACCGTTAGAAATTCTACAGCTTCTTTTTAAATGCATACATCTCAGGTTCTGTTTAACATATTATTTTTAATATAAAAACTATATGATTGTGTTTTACCATTATAAATCTACCAGAATTTTTTTACGTTTACTTTTTCTAATTATTTTTTCAAATTGATTGGCTAAAAATATGTGTAAAAATTGTATATGGATTAGAATGTAAAGTTTTCTGTTCTTTAAATATGTATGTACCTACTCATTTTTGATTAAATGATGTACAGAAATGTGAATATGTTTTCTAATTTAATTGATTAAGTTTATAGTATTTTTAAATATACGGATATTATACATACTATATGTACATATTTTAATGATATTTTATGGGAAACATGTTATACACATGCATCTTATATAGGTAGACCACATGTAAAGACCACATGTAAGTAATGCATTTCTGAATGATGACATGATGATTGTCTAATGTAGATTGTTTCTGTTTTTTAACAACGGCCGAAAATGTTATGTTGTTAAGACTTAAACACAGTATTCTTAAATTACTTAATAAGGTTATTTTAATTATTTTTATATAAGTATTAGAAATTTGCATTGAAAGGTTTTTATGGAATATTAAAAACAGTGTAGATAAAAGTAAAGAGTATTGGAAATATCTTTTTAATAATAATAACAATACCAAAAGTATTGCAGAGTATTTTTAATAGGTATTCGTGCGGAAATGGGCTAACGAACGTTAACAAAAATTTGTCACAGGCTTTATTTAGAATCGTAAATTCATCCTGCCAAATTAAACAAAAATTAGAAACAAAATATTTTTTTTGAAAGTCTATCGTGCTGAAATGGGTTAATGTATCACCGCAGAATTAATTAAATGAGCTTCTGTCTTAAAGTGCAATAATTGTGCCAATCTTCAATTGGTCAAACAATTTAAGCACGACAACAAAAAATGAAAAACTTCATTGAGGCTTGATGCTGAAGTGGGTTAATGTATCGTAACCAAATCAACTCAGTAAGCTTTTATAGTAAAGAGCTAGAGCTTTTGTGAATTTTCAACTCAGTTGGTCCAACCGTTTAAGGCCGACAACAAAGACATTAAGAAACTTCATTGGGCCGTGGTGCCGAAACGGGTTAACGGATCGTAACCAAATCAACTGAGTGAGCTTCTGGGGTGAACAACTACACTTTTGTAAATTTACAACTCAATTAGTCAAACCGTTTAAGCGCGATATTAAGGTAAATTAAGAAATTTCACTGAGCCCTGGTGCCGAAACGGGTTAATGGATCTTAACCAAATTAACCTAGTGAGCTTTTGTGCTAAAAAGCAACAGTTTTGCAAGTTTTCAAATCAATTGATGAAACCGTTTAAGCAGGACAGCAATAAAATTTAATGAAGTTCGTTCGGCTCTCGTGCCCAAACGGGTTACCGGAACTTTACAAAAATTTGTCTCAGGGTTTTTTTCCGACCATAAAACTGCCATACAAAATTGGACATAAATCGGAAACAAAAAATTTTTTGGAAGCCCGCCGAGCCGAACCCGGGTGACATTTGGCAACCCTATTTTGGGTACACCGCTAAAAGTGAGAAGAACATTTGTGCAAATTTTCAACTCAATCGGTCACACCATTTAGGCAGAACAACGAAAAAACCAAAACGCTTTAAAAACGCTCTCGGGCCACAATGGGTTAATGAACCGAAACGCGATATAGACAAAATTTGGTTGCAATCGGACTGGTGGTTTTTACGTGAATCCGTGCCAAACAAACAAACAAACAAACAAACAGAATTTCTTCCTTATATATTAGATGTAAAAATAATTTCATTTGGATAATTTATTTCTTTATTTTCTTTATTTGGAACTTTCTTGGAACTCTCATCTTATTTTGGAAATTTCTAATTGAATTGATTTAATTTTTCTTGGAATTTTGATTGCAAGTAATAATGACTCTTTTTCGAATTGAGCTAAACCTAGTTTTATGTATTGTAATTTATTTACTAACTTTTTTACTAACACCTCTCATCATAACGCAGTCATCTTCGAAATCGCCACGTCTATACCACTTTACACTAAATAGTACAATAATAATTTTGTATATGATTTTTTTAACGCTGATTATGATAGCATTAATAATGCTTTATCAGTTATCAATTGGGACGAGCTGTTAGCACAACAGGACATTGATTCATTAATCTCTATCTTCTATATGAGAATTTTTGACATAATAAACTCCTTTTCGCAAATTCGAAAGTTCGTAAAATTCGTAAAAAAAACAAGACAACTGAACCTGGGCTCGATAGAGAACTTAGGACATTGCGTAACCAACGCAACAAATTGTACAAAAAAATCAAATTTTCAAAGGAGTCTAATATCAATTTGTTGAATATTCACAAGGATCTTGCATTTAAATTCAATCAAAAATCTAACTTAGCATACGATAATTATGTCACCGATATCGGCAACAAATTAATCGACACGATCAAATGCTTTACTAAAATCTGTGTAAATAGCATCAACTTGGTGCCCATTTTCCATACTATTTTGCTTAACAAACTTGTTGCAATAGGTATTTCGGGTACTTTTCTTACATGGCTGTACTCTTAGTAACAAATAGAACTCAAAATATAAAATTCCAAGGTTTTTTATCAAACACAGTGATCGTTACTTCAGGAGTACCCCAAGGTAGCCATTTAGGTCCACTCCTATTTAATATATTAATCTCAGAGCTTTCGGCCAAACTAGTGGGTGTATCACATATTGCATTTGCCGACGATCTTAAAATTTACCACGTTATAAAAATATTTCTGATGTTGCACTACTTCAGTCAAACCTACATTCTTTACAAGAATGGTGCTTTTCCAACAAGTTAGAGTTGAACATTCAAAAATGCAAGGCTATTCGTTTTACACGGAAAAGATCTACTATTTTATTCGATTATTCTATTGATAATGTAACTCTAGAAAGGGTAAGCAGTATGACCGATCTAGGGATTCTTTTGGATGATAAGCTTAACTTCCATCTTCACTATGAGCATATGATTTCCAAGGCAAATAAAATGTTAGGATTCATTAAAAGAAGAGCTAAAGAATTCAGTAACATAGCGGTGACAGAATCTCTCTACTGTTCTTTAGTACGATCTATTCTAGAATACGGCAACATTGTTTGGAATCCTGCATTTCAAATACATTCCGATAGAATTGAATCGGTTCAAAAACAATTCCTATTATTTGCTTTGAGAAATCAATATAACCCTATTGACTATTCAATGCTACCTAATTATAATGTAAGATTAAATTCATTGAACATGTTAACTTTATCCTCACGCAGGCAGATACTTTCATCCTGTTTTACTTTTGACGTTTTAAATAAAAATATTGACGTTCAGTTTTTGATAGATAGTTTTAAATTAAACAATGAAGTTAGAGTTACACGAAACACTAAGTATTTAATTGAAAATACTCATAGAACTGAATATGGAAGAAATGAACCAATTAAGAGATGTTGCATTACATTCAATAAACACAGTAATCTTTTTTCAACACAAATATCAAGGAACACTTTCAAACAAAAATTAATACAAAAATTTGTTACTAACCTTACACAATAACTTTAACCTTCATAATATTAGATTACACTTCATATTGTACAAATTATTTTATTTTTACCTACTGAGTTATATTAATTCAAATCTAACTGTGTTTTTGCTTTGTAAGCATTTTGTAATTTACCATATAAGTCAATGTAATAATTTTTTTTTTTATTTGAATTTATCATGTTTTATTTTGTACTTGTTATTATTAAGTTTTAGCCGTAAGATTTGTTATGTAAAAACATTGTTTTGGTTATAATAAATAAATAAATAAATAAATTATAAAAATCTATTTCGTATTTCTCTATTTCTTCTTCTGTTAAAATATTAGGGTGCACAATTCCATGCCTAATTGAAGCTAAATTATCTTGTATTATTTCTATTTTTTCTTTTATGAATTGTATCTTAAAAAGTAATTTTAAATATATATTTTGTTGAATTAACGATTTCTGTAAATTATTTATTTGGTTTAATAATATATTTCTGTCACCTTCTAAAATTGACTTAAGTTGCTTAATTGTTTTGTGAAATTGTTGATTAATTGTAATTTGTTCATTACAGTTTGTTATAAGTAAATGATTATTATGATCTACAGTTTGTAAATGTTTTTCTATATTTTGTCGATCTTGTTCGTCCATTGTTCCGAACAACCATTTAGAAATTGTTCCGACACCATTTATTATTCCTCGTCTTGGTCTTTTATTAGGAATTATAGTTTTTAACTTGTTTTTTGGGTCTAAAATTTCTGTTTGCAAAATTGTCTCTTGACTTGAATTTAGTACGTCTATTCTATTTGAAATATCATCGAGTAAATTTAATATTTCAGTTGGGTGTATAATATGAATTATAATGTCAGTTTGATAACGAGTTGTTCTTTGTCTAAATTTATTTTTACAAATCCAGTATTTGAAATTATGTTGTTTATTTCTAATAGATTACATTTCACGGTTTGTGCTGTCATCATTATTAGTATTGCCATTATTGCTAATATCTGTAAATTTTAAAGGTTTTTTAATATTTTCTATATGAATATTGTCTAATTTCAATTTTTTATATTTGGGTTGCTCTTTGTGTCTAACAGCTTTGTAGTTTTTCACAAAACCTGTTGAACGAGTTTCAACATAATTTTCTCTATTTTTGTTTAGTTTTTCGATTTTCTTTAGTTTTATGGTTTCTAGATTTTCTTTTACATTTTCATGTTTAATTTTATGGTTTTGTAGTTCAATTGGGGAGTACTTAATTGTTGAATGGTATCTGTTATTATAGATTCTAACCGCTTGTTGTATTAAACGTTGTACAGAGCAATTAGTTTTATTTAACCATAGTATTCTGAATTTTTCCGCGATGGTATTGTGAAATCTTTCTATATCTGCATTACCAGTATGACTGTTTGGTTTTGTCAGATGTAGACTTATTCCTTCTTCTATCAGAAATTCTTTAAATTGGATTGCCTTAAACTCATTATCGGCCACAATTTTCTTTGGTTTGCCTACCTGAGAGAAATGTTGTTCTAATTTTTCTATGATAGTAACATGATTTCTGTCGTTAAGATGATATGCTGTACCAAACTTAGAGAACTTGTCTATAATTGTTAAGAAAACCTGTCTCATAATGACGTAAGTGTCAATGTGAATTATATCATTTATTTCTGATGGAGTTTCATTAATTTCAAATTTGGGTTTTATTGGTCTTCTGTCATACTTGACAGTCTGACAAACTTCACATTGATTAATTACAATCTGAATTAACTCTAGTAACTTGGGGTAATATATTTTGAAATTAATTGGATTATATGTTTCCTGAATGCCGGAATGAAAACTTTCTCTTATATGGTATAGAGATATTTGTTTAACTGTTTCGACTTCAGTTTCTATTTCTTGTGCTCTGAATGAGCATTTTATAAATTTTATTGCATTATCATTTGAATACATTTCTATCAGTTTTTCTTGAACAATGTTATATTTTGTGTCTGAAATTTCAGAAAAGATTCGTACTTTACCTTTATTAAGATAATTTTTAAATATTTCGCCTAATCTATTAAAATCATATTCTGCTATAGTTATGATTCTTCTTCCAAAAAGAGTTTCTAATTCTACTGTTTTGTTATTTGTTAAAATTATTTGAGTTTTATACTTATTTACTATTTCTTCTTTTATAGGAATATGGTTCAACAATTCTTCGCTTGCAGAATGAACTGTTGCCATTGTACTATTGCATTCAATATTAAAATTTCTAAGAGATTGTGTAGGGCTTTTATCATTCACATCCTCTCCCTCATTCACATTATGTTCTATTCTACTAAGAAAATTTGCGACATGATTTTCTTTTCCTTTGAGATATTCAATTTCAAATTGGTATTCGCCTAATTTTAACAACCATCTCTGATGCCTAAGTGATAAGTCTTTACCTTTATATTTGGCATGCAAATATTTTATTGGTTGATGGTCCGTCAATATTTTAAATTTATTACCGTAAAGGTAAGGTCGAAAGTAGTTTACTGACCACATAATTGCTAAAAATTCCTTATCTGTAGCGGGATAATTACGTTCATGACTTTTTAAGGTTCGCGAAGCAAAACATACAGGGTGTCCTTCCTGTGACAATACAGCGCCAATCGTGTAGTTCGATGCGTCTGTTGTCAAAACAAATAGTTTTTCGAAATTTGGATATTTTATTACTGGATGACTTGTTATTAAATGTTTTAATTTTTCGAACGCTTCGATGTAATTTGGGTCGTTGGTGTTAATTTTTGTATCTTTTTTTAAATATTTCGTGATAGGTTGCGCAACTTTGGCGTAATCCTTCACAAATTTCCTGTAGTATCCAGTCATTCCTAAAAAACTTTTAATCTGTTTTTGAGTTTTTGGTAGTTCTAAATTTTCTATTGTTTTTATTTTATTGGGGTTAGGCTTTAAACCGTCTTTTGTTTATATGTGCCCTAAGAACTCAGTTTCTTTTTTCATGAAATTACATTTATCTATTTGAATTTTCAAATTTTTTTCTTCTAACACCTTGAAAATACTATAGATTGCTTTCATATGTTCTTTTAGAGAGGTACTGACTATTAGTATATCATCTAAATATACTACACAGACCTTGTTTATATATTCTCTCAATATTTCATTCATTAACCGTTGGAATGTCGCTGGTGCGTTCTTTAAACCAAATGGCATTCTATTAAATTCATACAGTCCATGTGGTGTCACGAAAGCTGCCTTTTTTCTCTCTTCTTCCCTAATAGAAATTTGATGGTAACCCTTTGCCAAGTCTAATGTTGTAAAGTACTGGGCTTTTCCCAGTTTGTCTAGAAAAGAGTCAATATTCGGTAATGGGAATTTGTCGTCCACTGTTACGTAGTTCGGTCGTCTATAATCTATTACGATCCTAAATTTCTTTTGACCTGAATTATCGGTTTTCTTTGGTACGACTATCAATGGGCTTGAATATCTTGAATTACTTTTTCGAATAATTCCCTGTTCTTCCATTTCCTTAATCTGTTTTCTAACTTCTTCCTCGTGTTTTGGCGGATATCTATATAACTTTGAATTAATTAGAGTTATTATAAGTTATTATACCCGATCTTATCGTACGGGTATAATAAAGCAAAGGAAATGCGTTGAATTTTTTATACCCGTACGATAGGATCGGGTATAATAAAATTACTCCTCCGTTTGTAACACCTCGAAATAAGCGAGCTAGATATACCTTCAAAGGTATGGATCGGATCAGAAAAAAATTCTAAGACTTTTGAGCCATGTCCGTCCGTCCGTCCGTCCGTCCGTCCGTCCGTCCGTCCATCAGCACGCTAACTCAAAAACTAAGAAAGCTAGAATCTTGAAATTTACACAAAATTTTCTGGGAGTAATTTGTAGGTTCCCTATTTTTTTTGGTTGAGTTTGGACCAAACCTTAGGGTAGCTCTCGCACACCTAACTTTTAGATCCCCACATTTTTTTTGAAATAGAGCTATGAAATTTTAACTGCTGATAGATGTCACAAAAATATTAATTTTATTTTTAATAACTTTTTTTTGTACCCCCACCAATTACAGAGCTACAGCTCCCCAAAGGTTCAAAAAAGCTCTATATTTAAATTGTTATAGCACAAGTTGTATAAGGTATATCTTCATTTTGAAAACGCCAAACGATTACTACTTTTATTAGCTTTAAAAGTATATATACAATAAATATATTTTTGTGGCATACGGTGTCTTAATTTACCGTTATGCGAAACTAAAATTTTGCAAAATCCTTTAACCCTTCTATCTTCTAAACGGTTTAAGTTGGAAACCGTTAAGTTGAAATTTTGATAGAAGTTAGATCTTTGAAAATAAGTATGAGTCATTTCAGAAATTTTTTTTGTATCACTCCCCGTTTAGGAGCTGTAAGGGTCAAAAACTGAAAATTTTCAATTTTTAAACACCTGTTAAAATTTTTTTGAAGTAATACACAAAAATTAAAGCTTCAACATCATACTCTTATTTCTGTTAACAACTTTTTTTAATAATATAGGGTTACTTTATAATTCATGGAAGTGTTACTTGATTTGTTCAAATTTTCTAACAAATTTCTTCAACAAATTTTTTGCATTTTGTTTTACTCGATAATTTGAAATTGTTGAGGATATAATGCGTAGTACATAAAAATGTAAATGAATAAACAACATAACGGTTGCTTGAAGAATTTTTATTTATATGATATTGATATATATACATACTTATATAATATCATGTTTATTTACAATATATAGTATATATCACTAGTGAATGAATGATAAGAGTATATATGTATATTATATAGCGCCGTATTTACATACATATACGTATTTTATTGTACTTATAAGAAATTATTCTGTCAATGAAATATTTAAATATAATATAATATAATATTTAAAATTATATTTATTATTTTGTACTAAGTAAATTTAATATACATTTACCGCTTAGTATTAAATGGTACTATAGAATATTTGAAAAAGTTTTGGATTGATAATCGTTATGTGGAAGGTTAGAATTTGCTTTTGAAGAATGTATAAACATATAGTTTGAATATATCTACAACCCATAGTTCTAGAAATTATAAAATTCACCCAAATTATTTTAAAATACTAAAATATTAAAAAAATAATATTGTAAGCAGAGTGACAGGCTGTGAACATACTAACGGTTCGTACGGGTATCTAAGAGTTGACAAAGTCAACTGTATTCTTCCTCGTTTCAAGCTAAGCTAACATACATACAAAACCTACATACTCATAACTAAACTGAAGGTATAAACGCCTTTAACGAAATTTCTCTATACATTAACAGTGTACGGAAAAAACATTATTGAAAAAGCATTTGAAACTAAATGTCAACAAATACAACTTTTAAGCAAATTTTTTTCAAATTTTTTGAAAAGTTTACTATAGTCAGACTAGAAAATATCAGAAGGAAATTTTAATCAAAGATTTGTCTCTTAAAAAAATAATGTTGGGGAACGATTTTATTATGTAGCACGGTCCCTTACGGAGCTAAATCCTCTCAAACTTTCTAAAAAGCTTTTTTTAACCCTAGAAAAATTAAGAATTTAACACAATTATTGTCTTTTGAAAAATATATGCTGCTTTTAGCACATTTTCAAAAAAAATTTGAAAAAATATGTCTATTAGTTTCACTCTGTCCGTTCGTCCGTCTACTTGTCTGTTTACAAAACTTCTACACCGTTAAACATAGAGAAAAAAACTTTTAACCATAACTAGGTCTCACAGAAAAATTTAGAACAACTTTTTGATGTAGTCCCCTCCATTAAAGAGCTGCAGCCTCTCAAATTTTGAAAAATCCCTATTTTTAAATACGTATAACGCGAACAAATGTTCTACTTAGCATTTTTTCAATCTGAAAACAGCTTTCTTTTTTACCTTTATTAATCAATATCGAAATTGTACAAGTTCTTTTAATTTAGTATTTAAATTTACCGTTATGTGAAAAACAATTTTTGCATGATTTTTTATCTTCATAACTCCGGCACACTTTTAGATAGTGGCTTCAAACTTTAAGGTAAGAAAGAACTTTAAGAATTAGTATAAGTTTCTTCAGAAAATATTTTAGGACCACTCCCTGTTTTTGAGCTATTCAGGCTCAAAAATTGAAAATTTCCTATTTTTAAAAACCTGTAACTTAGGCACCTGGACACATTTTTCTTCGACAAATAGTATCTTTTAGTTGTATAGGGTTCCAGAGTTACAGCCCCTCAAAATTGCAAAAAAGTTCTATGTTCAGATGTATATATCTCAGACTCTGCTTAGTAGTTTCACAATCTAAAAACGATATGAAACCCGAAATTTTTTTACATCTATAAAACAATATGAAAATTATGCAATATTTTGTAATTTACTACATGTTTAACTTTTACCGTTATGTGAAAACCAAATTTTGCATGATATTTCTCTTTTCATAACTTCGACACGCTTTTAGATTCAAACTTGAAGTTTTGAAACAGAAAAGAACTTTTAAAATTAATATAAGTTTTCTCATAAAATTTTTTTGTATCGCCTCCTGTTTAAGAGTTATTACGGCTCAAAAATGAAAATTTTCTATTTTTAGACACCTGTAACTTAGGCACCTGCACAAATTTTTCTTCGATAAGGCATACAAATTAAAGGTTTCATAATATATTTTTATGTGTGTTAACGGTTTTTCTTAATTATATAGGATTTACAGCCCCTCGAAATTAAAAAAAAAATAGAATTTTCACATTTTTTCTTATATGAAATTTTCAAAATTTTGGTGCAAGACACAATTATAAACAGTTTGTATTGTTTTTTGGAAATGTGCGCTTTTAAAAAACGTTGGTTTACATTTTGCCATGTTTGTTTTACATACTGCCTTGACTTTGCTTTAAAAGCAAAGTCAAGTTTAACTTGTGTAACAAATTTTTCTTAATAATTTTTTCCATAACATTTTGTTGTTACGAAATATTTCCAAAAAACTTAAAAATGACACTAGTAAAACTACCACTTGCGGTTGGCTTATCAATTCAAGATATTTACGTCCAAACATTAAATATGAAATTGCAAAAAATTCCGCTCAGTCGTTTATGCTGTTCACGCACTCACATACCCACACACACTCATACAGCAAACTAAACATTTTTTTGCAGCTTTCCACGCACCGGAGTAGTGCATGTTTGCAAAAATTTCGGGTACAAATTTTTGGTGTGAAAACAGTACCTACCGTATACATTCATGCCGCGGTCGGTAAAATAATAGTAAAATTATAAAATAAATAGCCGGTATCCTTGTCAGTTAGTGCTAAAAATTGTCTTTGCAATTATGTATTTTGTAATTTATGTAAAATATAATAATAATAATAATAATAATAATAATAATAATAATAATAATAATAATAGTAATTAATAATTAATAATAAAAATATTAATTAATAATAATAATTAATAATAATATTATTAATTAATAATAATATTAATAATAATAATAATAACATTAATAATAATAAAAATAATTAATAATAATAAATATTAAATAATAAATAATAAAATAATAAATAATAATTAATAAATAATGAATTATAAATAATAATAAATAATAAGTAATAAATAAAAAATAATATATAATAAATAATGAATACTAAATAATAATTAATAAATAATCAATTATAAATAATAAATAATAATAAATAATCAATAAAAAATAATAAATAATAATAATAATTTAAGACACTTAAAAGCCTTTTACTCATTTTAATAAAAAAATCCATAAAAGGATTTGCATATGTAAAATGTACATATTATCATATAGTATAATCTATTATAATATTCAAATAAGACGCTCTATTTTTGTTCTTGTGTTTCCGTTAAATTTTAAATTTTCCTTTTTTTGTCTTTGCTTTTTTCACTAGATACATAAACAAAATTTTGAAATGATAGTTTGTCATTTTAGGGGTTTTTATTTGAGTAAACATGAAATGCAACATGTAAAATTTAATAAAATTTTCAATATTACTACATAAATCAGGGGCATCTAATACAATGCATCTTATAAAATAAATAATAGGTATATATTGAGCATCCAATACTCAATAAATTAGGGGCATCTTTTAAAAGATAATAATAACTGTGTTTTACAAAAAATATCTTTTGCAAAAAAATTTTAAATTTACAAAGGCATTAATTATTGAAAATTGTATTTTTATATTTTAAATAAAATCATAAAGAAACTATGTAATCATAAAGAAACTATGAAACTATGTACTGTATACATACATATATAGTATTTACTGTATATAGTTTCCTTATGATAAAATCAAAAAAAAATGCTTATTTCGTTTTTTAACTAAAAAAGTATCAAATACTTATTAGTTAGAGTAAATTTTAAAAAATGTAAATATTGGCTACGGATAATTGTGAATAACCACTGTTATTTATCAAACAACCTCTAATTTCGAGTTCGACGTATAAATAAGAAAAAAAAAACAATAATAATACAAAAATCCTTTTGAGTACTATCATATACATTTGATACAGTAAATTTAAAAAATCTCGAATATTTGTTATTGTTTTGAAATACATTTGCTTATTAAAACACCTCGAATTTCGAGGGACGGGCGAATACTAGTGATTCTTAATATTATAATATCTAAGTGGTGAGCGATAAAAATTTTATTTATAACCTGTTTTTTTTTTTTTGTTTATCATAATTAATGCAATTGAAATATATAAATAAATAAATAAACATATTATTTACTACATTTGAAATTCTTTTAAAATGTTCGACCTATTTGAATTTGAAAATGGACTTATTTCATTTTGTGACTTAATTGACTTATTATTTAAATTGTGACTTATTTAATTTGAAAATTTGGACTCTTTTAATTTGAAAACATACCTCTTTGATGTGAAAAAGGGCGTGATGTGAAAAAGGGGGATGTGAAAAAAGTATATTCGTCCATGCGATATTCTATATTAGAACTTAGAAGAAAATTTTAAAGTTGGTTACAAAATCAAGCCTCTTTTTTCGGAGCATTTTTGTTTGATCTGCGAAAAGAAAATTATACTCTGTTTTCGCACCTAACTTTAAAATCCCTCCTAGTTTCGTCTATGTGAGATTCTATATTAGGATGAATTTGAAAGTTGGTTACAAAATTAAGATTGCCCCTTTTTTCCAGATTATTTATTTATTTGTTCTAGATATAGAAAATACCTTGATTTTGTATCCAACTCTAAAATCTTATCATTCTAGAAAAAGAGAATATCCTGATTTCATATCCAATTGCAAAATCTTATTAAAAAAAAAATATTCAAATCAATAATATTATAATTTTATAAATTTTGGAAATAAATTGAATGTTTTAATACTGAATTATAATAATATTTCAGTTTATTTAAACTTTTCGACGTTTTACAGGAGTTAAAATCCTTCGGGGAGTTTTGGCTTATTTCTTGAGAACTTATGACTGCGTTCCCTAGGGTACTTATGACTGCGTAACTTTTGTCATACTGACTATTATAAAATTTAAGGTATATATAACTTTCAAACATTAACACTATTACCATTATTATTATATAGGGTGTTCAAAATTGAGGTATCATTTTAATTTTAATAAAAAAAGATTTTTTTTTTGAAATATTAAATATATTTTTATTTTAATTTATTACAAATAGGTTCCGCATGATGTTGGTTTTAATTCTTCCGTCAACTGGATCTTATAAGCCTTTAAATGGAGATCACGATGCAAAATGTTGAATAATGTGGATGGTTTGATGTTTAATTGCTGCGAACGATGACGAATGAAAGTTTTTGGATCTTCTTCAACACTTCTGCTCACAGCTGCTACATTCTCGGTTGAACAGCCACTACGTTGATAAATGTTGCCTCTGTTATCAAGAACAGATCCAGTTTCTAGAAATTTATCAACCATCACCTTGATGGCACGATTTGTTGGGGTATTTTCTCTACCAAATTTTGTTCGAAATTTCCTAATTACATCTTGAAAACTTTTACCATTTTCAAAAAATGTTGTAATAACAAAAACACGTTGTTCCTACGTGTAACGTTCCATATTAACTAACCGGAATGTATTTAGAATATACCTAAAGAAACCTCGTATAAAAATTCCAGGTAGAAAAAAAATGGCGGCAAAATGAAAATGATACTTCAATTTTGAACACCCTATAGCATTACATTGACTTGTCAATGTGATCCAACGTTCAGAATCATATTAAGTAGTTCTAGAATAGTTAATTGATATTGATGATGATAATTGATATAAATGAGATAAAATACACAAGACAAAATGCATAAACTTATCATGATTTATAATTTAAATTTAGCTTATTTTTACCATTTTAAAAAAATATTAGAATAATATTGGTTGTATATTGGTATATAAAAATATATATTTATATATATATATATATATATATATATATATATGTGTATTTATATATTATTCTTGTAAATCTATTTAAACTTTTTAGTTCGTTTTTCTTTTAAAATGACATAAAATCAAAATAAATTATTTAATTGATTTTAATATAAATTAAATTTATAAAATTTAAATTCAGCAAAACAAAAATAATTAATAAATAAATATTTTTTCAAATAAAATAACATTTTTTTAATAAGAATTTTATTATTTGGATTTAATAAAATTTTTTTGTAAAGTTTTTACCTCAAACAAATTTTTTTTTTTTTTTAAATTGAAATATCAACATCAAAGTAAAAAAAACACTTAAATGATTTTTTTTACTTGTTTATATAAAATATATATTATATAAAAATATATACAATAGATACATTTATTAAATTTTAATATTGTTACTTGCAAATTATTTTATAGTTTAATTTAAAATACTAAAGAAACTTTAAATCATTTTTTTTTAAATATAATTGCGTATTTTTAGAAACTATAATACCTTCCTAATAAAATTTAATAAAATATTAACTATATATATACATAGTTGTATATTATATAATATACAAATTTTATTATGTATTATAAAAGTCTGTGTTTTTTTTTTTTATGTAGAATTTTAATATAATTCTGTTTCTATAGTTAGTTTTGTTCTTACATATTTTCTTTTCCTTCATTTTTTTTTTTTTTTTTTGTAATAAACCAATTATCGTGTTCTTGAAATAACCTTCAGTATTCTTATGAAAAATGAAAAATTTTTCTTATAATAATATATTATATTTATGTATATGTATATACATATTATATATTATTATAATATGTATATATATTCAAAGATCATAAACCTGTTGCATTATTATTATATAGATAATAAAAATGAATCCATAAACATAAACAGTATAGAATAAAAAATATAATAATAATAAATATAAAAAAAAATATACATATATATATATTTTTTGCAATCTAAAGAATATTTATCTTTGTGCAATCTAAAAACAAATATCAGTAAACTTTCCACTTCAGTAAATTTTAAACCAACTATCATTTTACATAACCTTATTTCAGTACATATAGACAACTACAACTTTTATTATTATTATTTTTTTTTCTTTAATTTAAATCTTGTTCAAAAATAAATAAATGAGAAGTATGTATTCTTCTTTTGACTTTTACTTAAAGTCTTGTTTTTTTTAAAATCTTATATTAGATAATGGCTTACATCTATATTCTTGTTAGACTCATCACTGGGACGATGAAAAAAAGTATATCATTTCGCCTCTAGATGAAAATCTTTCTGTTAGACAGGCGATGAAAAATTTTGTTATGTTGGTAGTAATTTACTGTCAAATGACTTATTTTGCCATGTTTAAACGTCAACTAACATTCAGCTAAAATTATTTAAAAAATAATGTTTGATTTTTAAATAGTTACATGTTTCTGTTGCTTGTACAAGTAAACGAAAAAAAAAAAAAAATTAGTGATAAATTTAAAAGAAATTTAAATAAAATAATATTAAAAAAACATTTTAACTTAATAAAAAAAAAAAAATTAAATAACAAATTAAAACTTATATCATATGCTGTTATAAATAAAAAAAAAAGCAAAAATGAGCTCTTTTTTAGTTTACGATTCTTCAGAGGATGAAGAACACAAAAATGTGAATATTATGAGGAGATCGATGAGGCGACACATATTTACTAACAAATATATTTTACACAAATAAATAACAAATATTTCTATTAGATTTATTAAATACTTCAGAATATCAAAAGAAGGGTTTAAATTTTTGCTTAGAAAATGAGAAAATCACATGTCAGCGAAAATGCGCTCACATTAGTAATTTTTTTTTTTCAATATATAAAACAAAAAAACAAATTTTAAATTTGTAAAATATACTAAACAAAAACAACATTCACTAAAATACAAATTTATTTTTAATTACTAACTTACTTTTTCACTCTATCTATTCTTATATTTTTATTTAAACTTAAACTTAACTAAAAACTAAAAAAAAAAAACTTAATTCCTAAAAATGGCTTAAAGGTGATGTTTATCGTACAAGAATTTTAAAGCGATAGATAATGACTATCGATTCGTAGGAAAAGTCATACGACGCTTGAGAGGATATTGGATGTCAATATAGCCTTTTTCTGTTTACTTGCTCAAATGGTGCATAAGCAAAAAAGGTAAGGTGTTATATACTAGTGCATATTGCAACTATGATGATGGCTACATCACTGATAGTAAAATAGTAATAATAATAGGCATATTTATTGTTCACTTACAATTCCCCTCAAAGATTTCGCATTCTTATTTGTATTTACAACGCAATAGGGAGTTTTAGGAGTTAAGGGATCTTAGTTTTAGTAGTTTGGAGTTTCACTATATTATAATATCAACTAAAGGAGGGTTTAATCAGTAAGAATCTGACACTACTAAGTATGTATTCTTAGTGTTTTTGGAAGTTTTCCATTTCCTTTAGGGGAAAAAAATATACAAATGTTAATGTGATATATTTTTTTTCGACTTGAATTTATGACACCTTTTAAATTTAAAACCTTTATATTATTATTATTTTGATGCATTTCGATGTAGGTATTATAATATAAAACAACATGATCTACAATATACGACAGAAAAAGTCATATTGGGATGGTTTTATCTATACATATTTACTATTAGACATATTACTTGATAAGTGTATTCTTAAACTATCTAAACAACTCCACATAAATTTGGATATCAATGTCTTATAGGAATTTTCCATAAAAGTGACAAAAAATTTTGTTTAAAATTAGTTTGAACGTCACAGTTCTTCAAAATACCTTAAAATAAATAATAAATAAAAATGTTAAAAGATATTTTAATGAAAATATTCAAAAATCCAAAAGAATTAAATAAAATATTAAATTAAAATATTGAAATTAATTCAATTTTAAGATTTAAAATAAGAGTGTAGTATTTTTTTTTTTTTTAAATATGAGGAAAATATAATTTAAATTCGGTCTGAATTCTTTAATAAATTATTTATTTTATGTTTTTAATATTCAAAAAAAAAAAATGCGTTCATTAAGAAAATGCAATTGTTACGATTTTTCAAAATCTATACCTTTAATCCTTTACTACTTTCTAAATATTGCATTGTTCACTTGTGATTCAATGTATACATAAATATACTGAAAGGATTTTAAATTTTGTTTTTGAGCCTACGATTAACAAAAAAAAATTTTTTAAACCTAATTTCATTAAACTCTCATTAAACGTAGTTTTTTACGATTGCAATACTATTTCATAGAATTCTTGTGCAAAAAAAAAAAGAATAAAGGATATAAGGCAAAGAAAGTAATATAAGAATATTATTTAAGTTTTAATGTATTAAAATCTAATATATCAAAATAAAGTATATCTGCATAATTTTATTAATATTTACTGTTCATATTGAAATATTAAAAAAATGTAGGTACTTGTAATAAAACACTTACAATATTGTTCTATTATAATATTTAAAATAAAATTAAAAAATAAAAATTGTTTTTTTTTGTGAACATATCAAATAATAAATTTATTTATTATTTTAATATCAATCATATTATTTTGATATTAAAATAATAAACTTAAGTCCTTTTTTTTTAATCCGATAGTTTGAACTTCTATGGAAACTAATAGTAACTTTAAGAAATTTTATTTAAAGGAAAATATTTAAATATTTATATGTTTCTAAATTTTTTTTTTATAACATTAAAAGAAAATAAAGGCTTTGGAGTGATATTATAAAAATCCTTCGATTTTTATTACAATGCTACGACTGGTATATGGAAAATTCTTCAATTTGTATTACTATTAGTCTGATTGAAGAGTCTTGATTTGCAATATAGGTAAATTAAAAAATCGATTTTAAATAAATTATATTGCTATTTTTAAACACTTTTCACTTCTTCATAATATTAACTAATGAATATTCTTTTTTTTTTTTACATATACTTTATTGTTTTATATAAAAAAAAAACGTGTGAAATAATGAAAATATACAATAAAAACAAGTTTAATATTTAAAATTAAAAAAATCTATGAAAAAATAATTATATTTTATTTTAATAGCCAATTTATTATAACACTTAGATAAAATAACTGCAAACAACAAGTAGATGCGCCTAAAAATATGCAATTATGTTTTTTTTTTTTAAATTAACTTTAAAATACTGCTTCGGTGGTCAAGTGTTTAAGGACGAAAATTATAAACCAACGGAGTGCCGGTTCAAATTCCACTCAGATATAGGAAGTATTTTTTTGGAATTTGGGGGAAACATTATGTGCTAAATCACTTGGTAATCCTGAGGCTTTCTGACCTTGAGCCGCTCGTAATTTTTCTTAACGTCTCCCCCTGGCTACCAAATATGGTGAAAATATATGTACCTATTATATAATATATGTAATCTTAACAAAATAAATAATTATTACAATATAAATTAATATTTTTGTATTGAATATGTATATATATATAATGGTCTTTAGTAACCAATATAGTTTAGTAATTTTACATTATCCTGTGATATGTAATAAATATATTTAATAAATAAAATAAATAAATGTCTATATTATTTTTGATATCATGTCATGTCATAATCAGATGTTCAATGTTAACAAATAACTACCCAAATATAAAAAGAAGTTAAATACTTCATATTATTTGCCATAATTAAAATATTGTAATACATGTAAAATATTTTACAAAATATGTATTATAAAATATATTAAATAATATGTAAATAAGTTAAAATATACATAATCATGTTTATTTGTCGGTATAATAAAACAATGTTCACATTTCATATTATAACTTCAATATCAGATCAAAAAATTCTATGATGTGGAGAAAATTAAATATTAAAAATATTATGAATATGTATTTTAAAATTTATTTCTTTTGTTTGTTTTATTTGATTTTTAACACTGACCCTTTTTACCAATAACATTATAATATTACATTCACATTTTAATTAAAGCTCAAAGTGTAAAGTAAATTGTTGTACTGAATTTACAATGTAATTTAATGTGTATATGAGAGTTTTTGATAAAAATTATATATGTACATAATGTAGATGCAACAGTATATTTTTACATAGTATTATTATATACCATTAAAATAGCATAAGCATAATTTGTTTCTCATTTTAAAAATTATATTTGATCAATTTAACAAATTATAGTTATGTTATTAATAATAGCAAATGACAGAAATTTTAGGTTGAATCCATAAAATTGAGCTTAAACTCAAATTTGAGTGAGTGAGACTTTGATACGATTGAACTCGTATTTTTTTGTTTGAAAAAAGGAGATTTGAGTTCCAGATCAATTTTATGCATTTGATCTCTTGTTTGTTATATTGACAAGAAGTAAATTCGCTGAATTGAAAATTTACGGTGGAAAAACATCACTTTTTTGCACATTTAAAAAAAAAAATTGAAGTATTTCATTATTAGTTTTCACTCGATTTGTCCGTCCGTCCATCCGTCTGTTTACAAAACTTCTAAACCGTTTAAAATAAAACAATGAAATATTAACCATAGATAGATAGGTCTCTTTTCAAATATGTATGTCTAGCCGTCAACTTTAGAATTTTTCAATATAATAACTCAAAACGATATTATTCTATACTCAATATAAAACTTAAATTTAAAACGATATACCTACCTTTTTAAGCTTTATATAAATCAATATCAAAATAATATAATTTTCAACCATTTAGTATGTAAATTTACGGTAATGTGGAAAGAAAATTCTGCAAGATTTTCCTTCCTTAATAACTTCGAAAAGCTACTATATAGAATTTTGAACAAAACGAGGAAGAATACAGTTGCCTTTGTCAACTCTAAAATACCCGTACGAATCCGTTATTATATCTATCAATCTGTTTATAATATTATCTTTTAAATTTTTCATTATTTTAAAATAATTTAATAAAATATATAAAAGTCATAAATTTTATTTTTGTTTTTATAAATAAGTTTATTAAATGTATTAGGTACTTAACATTTATCAAAGATAAAAAAAAATGATGTATAGGTATGTCACGATTATACATATACCAAATAAAAGGTTGATCTCTCCCAATGTAAATTCGAACTTATGTACATATGTACATATTATTATTTATCACCTAAATAAAACTCAACCAACTTTACTACAAATTAATACTAAACTTGTATTTTATACTTACTACAATGCTGCAATGTAGCTAATTTTTATTACATTATAATATTAATATGTATGTATAATGCATTGCTATATATTATTATTGTATGTACATAATCATCGTGTACATCGTACATACATATGTACATAATCATCGTGAACATCGCATTTTTTTTTTAAATAATTCATTCATTAATTTATTTTATAAATAAACAAAATACGTGCAACTATATGCGCAGCTATATTTATATCTGTATAAAGTATTAGTATATATTATATGCCATCCAAATTTAAGAATATTTTGTGTTAATTTCAATACTCCAGTTTTCTTAGTTTTTCAGTTAGCGTGCGAACCGACGGACGGACGAACAAAGCTTAATCGACTCAGAATTCAATTCTGATCCGATGCATACATTTACGGATCAGAGCACTTCAGAATTAGCAAAAATTACTGCAGAAATTTTTTTATTAATATTCATTAAAGAAGGATAAATTTTTTAATATTCATTAAATAAGGATAGTTGTCGGTACTAAGATAACAAGTTTAAATTATTAATAATTCTATTCCGCAACATTATGTCGCCTTCGGCTATTTGTGTCAGTATACTAATTTTAAAGATATACACTAAATCAGTTTTTTCAAGGGAAAGTAACCTGTTAAATACATTTTATTTCTTTCGTGAGGTTTAAGTTCAAAAGCTTCCCAAAAAACTTATTTTACTATTTTAATTTTATTAAGAAAGCTATTTAAATCTATTCTGCTTTATATATTATATATGTATGTACATAATCGAGTATACATATGTATGTATATTTAAACTAAAGCGATATAAGATTTAGATAAAAACCACACATTTCCCAGTTAAAAAAAAGAAGTTGAATTCAAACAGTAATATGTGAAAAACCCATACATATGTAGTAATAACTATTTTAATTAGCTTAAAAATATTAGATTTAATTATTTATAAATTAAAGGTTAATTTTTAAATAGTAATAAGTATAACTAATAACTAAAGACAGATACATATTTTATATCACTTTAAAATTTATTTCAGAGAGAATAAAAACAAAAATCAAAACAAAATAAAACACAAACATTTTTTTTTTTTTAATTTTATTTTCTTAACAAACATCCAATGGAGCATTCGTGGTGAAACAATAAAATTAAATTGTAATGTAATATTTTGTGATATTTGATAGTTTATTTCTTCAACTGATGAAGAAGGTTTACTTTGTTAAGGTGATGGTAAAATGAATAGTTATGCATTAGATTATAAGAATGGTTTATTTTTTTGACTACATAAAGTACTTTTACTTATATATTTTACTATAGTTTAAAATTTTTATAATATATGTATTTTCAATTATTTTGTATTATTAAAATTTTTTAAGAAAAATCAACTCACCACTGAGTACTGACTACAATAATGAGAGTAACTTAATTTTAAAGAGAAAAATTTTTATGTATTTTATATAAATTTAATATTTTTTTTTAGAAAACTCTCTTGGAACGATTTACTTTGTTTTACAATTTACATTTTACAATATTTTTGTGGTGAATATTTTAAATAATTTTTTGTGGGGAATATAACAAAATCTGTTCTTTAAATACATATACAAGACCTTAAAGTGGTCATATTTTATTTAATATATTTTATCTGAAATTTATTTATTAACACTTTTATCTTTTCGATTTTGGATTGCTCGCGATACGTTGTTAAGTGTTGAACACAAGTACACAAGTTTAATATCGTTCAACCAGACTCAGTTGAACTTTAAGCTTAGAAGTCTTTTGCAATATCAAAATGTACTCAACGTATCCTACTGACTGCGTCAATTTTAATTTAATTAAGAAATTCACTTTTAATTTTTATTTTTCTTTATATTATTAATTTTTGTTTTTTTTTTTAATATTGTTTTGTGTTTTTTGTTTTAAAAATTTTTATCCTATAAAAATAATAACTTTATTGAATATAATAATGATAGTTTAATTGAAGAAATTTCTAACGGCATAATTATTACAAAAAATTTACATACAACCCAACTTACACAAAATTGTTTACAACAACAAACTAGTATTACTTACTAGTAGTACAATTAACATTTTTAAATAATCTATAATATTTTTTTTCCAGGTAAATAAAAATAGAATAAATTATTTAAAAATGTTAATTGTTACGTTAAGTATCATTTTAAATAAAATATATTAGATAAAATATCACCACTTTAAGGTCTTATATTACTATATGGAAATTTTTCTTTCACTACATTTATACCCTCTAATAATTCAAATATCTTGTAATAGATTAAAAATAATCGACACATTAACAAGAAAATAATTAACTAGCAGAGTACCCGGCGTTGCCCGGAGTATTTTATTGGTTTTATGAAATAAAAATTATTAATTTTTGTTTCTGCGTTAATTCAATTTATAGTTAACTTATTACTATGCATTTACAGATGCTGGTAGTTAATATTCTATTTTTATTACAAAAAATCTTTAAAGGAATCAATAATCTATTGAGTACGCAATTACGGCGAAATGAGTTTTCACAATATATTCGTTAATAACGAAACATAAAATCGCATTTCAATTATAAAAGACCATAATGTAATACATTGTTTTTCGTAAGTAATGTCACTTCATGTTTTTGTAAATTATCCTTTTAAGCCCTTTTTGAAAAATTTGCTATTAGGTTCGCTCTATCCCTGCGTCTGTTTACAAAACTTAAATACTGTTTAATAAGGAGCATGAAATATTAGCTATGCATAGGTCTCTTAAAAGAGTAATGTTGAAGAATAACTATTTTATGTACCCTCACAGCTGGAAATCGTACAACACCGACAGCTGTTCAAATTTTTAAAAACTTCTTTTTAAATGCATACATCTCAGGTACTGTTTAACATATTTTCAATATAAAAGATACATGATTGTTTTTTACCTTTATAAATCTACCAGAATTTTTTTAAGTTTACTTTTTCTAATTATGTTTTCAAATTAATTGGCTAAAAATATGTGTAAAAATTGTATATGGATTAGAATGTAAAGTTTTCTGTTCTTTAAATATGTATGTACTCATTTTTGATTAAATACTGTACAGAAATGTGATATATAGTATTTTCTTTAAATATACGCACGTTATACATACTATATGTACATATTTCAATGATATTTTATGGGAAATATGTTATACACATGCATCTTATAAAGCTAGACCACATGCATTTCTGAATGATGACATGATGACCGTCGTATGTAGGAGATTTTTTCTGTTTTTTAACGGCCGAAAATGTTATGTTGTTAAGACTTAAACACAGTATTCTTAAGATACTTAATAAGGTTATTTTAATTACTTTTATATATTAGAAATTTGCACAGAAAGGTTTTTATGAATTATTAAAAACAGTGTAGATAAAAGTAAAGAGTGTTGTAAATACCTTTTTAATAATAATAACAAACCAAAAATTGGGCAGAATATTTTTAAAAGGTATTCGTGCGGAAATGGGTTAACGAACGTTAACAAAAATTTGTCACAGGATGAATTTACGATTTATTTAGAATCGTAAATTCGTCCTGCCAAATTAGACAAAAATTAAAAACAAAATTTTCTTTTGAAAGTCTATCGTACAAATGAGTTAATGTATCACCTCAGAATTACTTAAATGAGCTTCTGCCTTAAAGTGCAGTACTTGTGTGTGCAATGTTCAATTGGTCAAACCATTTAATCACGACAACAACAAAATGAAAAACTTCATTGAGGCTTGATGCTGAAATGAGTTAATGCATCATAACAAAATCAATTCAGTAAGCTTCTGTGGTAATGAGCTAGAGCTTTTGTGAATTTTCAACTCAGTTGGTCAAACCGTTTAAGCGCGACAACAAAGAAATTAAAAAATATCATTGAGTGGAGTGGCCTGGTGCCGAAACGGGTTAATGCATTGTAACTAATTCAACTCAGTAAGCTTCTGTGCTAAAGAGTAACAATTTTGCAATTTTTCAACTCAATTGGTCAAAACGTTTAAGCGCGACAATAAAAAAATTAAAATAATTCATTGGGCCCTGGTGCCGAAACGGGTTAATGGATCGTAACCAAGCCAACCGAGTGAGCTTCTGGAGTGAAGAACTACACTTCTGTAAATTTTCAACTCATTTTGTCACACCGTTTAAGCGCGACATTAAGGTAAATTAAAAAATTTCACTGAACCCTGGTGCCGAAACGGGTTAATGGATCCTAACCAAATTAATCTAGTAAGCTTTTCTGCTAAAGAGTAACAGTTTTGTAAATTTTCAAACTAATTAGTGAAACCGTTTAAGCAGGACATCAAAAAAATTTAATGAACTTCGTTCGGCTCTCGCACCCAAACGGGTTACCAGAACTTTACAAAAATTCGTCTCAGGGGTTTTTTCAGACCAAAAAACGGCCATATAAAATTGGACATAAATCGGAAACAAAAATTTTTTTGAAAACCCGCCGGGCCGAACCCGGGTGACATCTGGCAACCCAATTTCTCGGATACACCAATAAATATGCGAGGAACATTTGTGCTAATTTTCAACCTAATCGGTCAAACCGTTTAGGCAGAACATCGAAAAAACCAAAACGCTTTAAAACGCTCTTGGGCCGCAATGGGTTAATGAACCGAAACGCGATATAGCCTATAACTCCTTCCGGTGTCGTAGAAATGTTCCTGCAAAATTTGGTTGCAATCGGACTGGTGGTTTTTACGTGAATCCGTGCCAAACAAACAAACAGAATTTCTTCCTTATATATTACTAGCAGAGTACCCGGCGTTGCCCGGAGTATTTTATTGGTTTTATGAAATAAAAATTATTAACTTTTGTTTCTACGTTAATTTAATTTATAGTTAACTTATTACTATGCATTTACAGATGCTGGTAGTTAATATTCTATTTTTATTACAAAAAATCTTTAAAGGAATCACTAATCTATTGAGTACGCAATTACGGCGAAATGAGTTTTCACAATATATCTTTTTAATAATAATATAATATTTTAATAAATAAATTTTTAATAATAATAACAATACCAAAAATTGGGCAGAATATTTTTAAAAGGTATTCGTGCGGAAATGGGCTAACGAACGTTAACAAAAATTTGTCATAGGCTTTATTTAGATAATGATTTAAGTAATTCATAGTGCCAAATTAGACAAAAATTAGAAACAAAATTTTCTTTTGAAAGTCTATGGTACAAATGGGTTAATGTATCACCGCAGAATTACTTAAATGAGCTTCTGCCTTAAAGTGCAGTACTTGTGCCAATGTTCAATTGGTCAAACCGTTTAAGCACGACACCAAAAAAATGAAAAACTTCATTGAGACTTGATGCTGAAATGAGTTAATGCGTCGTAACAAAATCAACTCAGTAAGCTTCTGTGGTAAAGAGCTAGAGCTTTTGTGAATTTTCAACTCAGTTGGCCAAAAAAATGAAAAACTTCATTGAGACTTGATGCTGAAATGAGTTAATGCGTCGTAACAAAATCAACTCAGTAAGCTTCTGTGGTAAAGAGCTAGAGCTTTTGTGAATTTTCAATTCAGTTGGTCAAACCGTTTAAGCGCGACAACAAAAACAATAAGAAACTTCATTGGGCCGTGGTGCCGAAACAGGTTAGTGGATCGTAACCAAATCAACTAAGTGGGCTTTTGCGGTGAAGAGCTACACTTTTGTAATTTTTCAACTCAATTGATAAAACCTTTTAAGCTCGACAACAAAGAAATTAAAATACGTCATTGGGCCCTGGTGCCGAACCGGGTTAATGGATCGTAACCAAGTCAACTGAGTGAGCTTCTGGAGTGAAGAACTACGGTTTTGTAAATTTTCAACTTAATTAGTCGAACCGCTTAAGCGCGACATTAAGGTAAAGTAAAAAATTTCCCTGAACCCTGGTGCCGAAACGGGTTAATGGATCCTAACCAAATTAATCTAATGAGCTTTTCTGCTAGAGAGCAACAGTTTTGCAAATTTTCAAATCAATTGGTGAAACCGTTTAAGCAGGACATAAGAAAATTTTAATGAACTTCTTTGGGGTCTCGTGCCCAAACGGGTTACCATAACTTTACATAAATTCGTCTCAAGGGTTTTTTCAGACAATAAAGCCGCCATACAAAATTGGACATAAATCGGAAAAAAAAATTTTTTTTGGAAACCCGCCGGGCTGAAGCCGGGTGACATATGGCAACCCAATTTCTTGAGTACACCTCTAACAGTAAGAAGAACATTTGTGCAAATTTTCAACTCAATCGGTCAAACCGTTTAGGCAGAACAACGAAAAAACCAAAACACTTTAAAACGCTCTCGGGCCGCAATGGGTTAATGAACCGAAACGCAATACAGCCTATAACTCCTTCCGGGGTCGTAGAAATGTTCCTGCAAAATTTGGTTGTAATCGGACTTGTGGTTTTTACGTGAATCCATGCCAAACAAACAAACAAACAAACAGAATTTCTTCCTTATATATTAGACTAGCAGAGTACCCGGCGTTGCCCGGAGTATTTTATTGGTTTTATGAATTAAAAATTATTAACTTTTGTTTCTGCGTTAATTTAATTTATAGTTAACTTATTACTATGCATTTACAAATGCTGGTAGTTAATATTCTATTTTTATTACAAAAAATCTTTTAAAGGAATCACTAATCTATTGAGTACGCAATTACGGCGAAATGAGTTTTCATAACATATTCGTTAATATCGAAACATAAAATCGCATTTCAATTAGAAAAGACCATAATGTAATACATTGTTTTTCGTAAGTAATGTCACTTCATGTTTTTGTGAATTATCCTTTTAAGCACATTTTGAAAAATTTGCTATTAGGTTCGCTCTATCCCTGCGTCTGTTTACAAAACTTATATACTGTTTAATAAGGAGCAATAAAATATTAACTATGCATAAGTCTTTTAAAAGAGTAATGTTGAAAAAAAACTTTTTTATGTTCCCTCACAGCTGGAGATCCTACAGTACCGACAGCTCTATAAATTTTGAAAAACTTCTTTTTAAATGCATACATTTCAGGTTCTGTTTAACATATTTTCAATATAAAAAATACATGATTGTTTTTTACCTTTATAAATCTACCAGAATTTTTTAAGTTTACTTTTTCTAATTATATTTTCAAATTAATTGACTAAAAATATGTGTAAAAATTGTATATGGATTAGAATGCAAAGTTTTCTGTTCTTTAAATATGTATGTACTCATTTTTGATTAAATGCTGTACAGAAATGTGATATATAGTATTTTTAAATATACGCACGTTATACATACTATATGTACATACTTCAATGATATTTTATGGGAAATATGTTATACACATGCATCTTATAAAGCTAGACCGCACATGCATTTCTGAATGATGATGAAATGATGACTGTCGTATGTAGGAGATTTTTTCTGTTTTTTAACGGCCGAAAATGTTATGTTGTTAAGACTTAAACACAGTATTTTTAAGATACTTAATAAGGTTATTTTAATTACTTTTATATATTAGAAATTTGCATTGAAAGATTTTTATGGAATATTAAAAACAGTGTAGATAAAAGTAAAGAGTGTTGGAAATATCTTTTTCATAATAATAACTATACCAAACATTGGGCAGAATATTTTTAAAAGGTTTTCGTGCGGAAATGGGCTAACGAACGTTAACAAAAATTTATCACAGGCTTTATTTAGAACCGTAAATTCATCGTGCCAAATTAGACAAAAATTAGAAACAAAATTTTCTTTTGAAAGGCTATCGTACAAATGGGTTAATGTATCACCGCAGAATTACTTAAATGAGCTTCTGCCTTGATGTTGTACATTGCATTTATAAGTTCATTGCAGTACTTGTGCCAATGTTCAATTGGTCAAACCATTTAATCACGACAACAAAAAAATGAAAAACTTCATTGAGGCTTGATGCTGAAATGAGTTAATGCGTCGTAACAAAATCAACTCAGTAAGCTTCTGTGGTGAAGAGCTAGAGCTTTTGTGAATTTTCAACTCAGTTGGTCAAACCGTTTAAGCGCGACAACAAAAACATTAAGAAACTTCTTTGGGCCTTGGTGCCGAAACAGGTTAGTGGATCGTAACCAAATCAACTGAGTGGGCTTCTGCGGTGAAGAGCTACACTTTTGTAATTTTTCAACTCAATTGATCAAACCTTTTAAGCTCGACAACAAAGAAATTAAAAAATATCATTGAGGCCTCGTGCCGAAATGGGTTAATGCATTGTAACCAATTCAACTCAGTGGGTTTCTGTGCTAAAGAGTAACAATTTTGCAGTTTTTCAATTTTGCAACAATTCAAATACTTCATTGGGCCATGGTGCCGAAACGAGTTAATGGATCGTAACCAAGTCAACTGAGTGAGCTTCTGGAGTGAAGAACTACACTTTTGTAAATTTTCAACTAAATTGGTCACACCGTTTAAGCGCGACATTAAGGTAAATTAAAAAATTTCACTGAACCCTGGTGCCGAAACGGGTTAATGGATCCTAACCAAATTAATCTAGTAAGCTTTTCTGCTAAAGAGCAACAGTTTTGCAAATTTTCAAATCAATTGGTGAAACCGTTTAAGCAGGACATCAAAAAAATTTAATGAATTTCGTTCGGCTCTCGTGCCCAAACGGGTTACCATAACTTTACAAAAATTCGTCTCAGGGGTTTTTTCAGACAATAAAACCGCCATACAAAATTGGACATAAATCGGAAACAAAAATTGTTTTGGAAGCCCACCGGGCCGAACCCGAGTGACATATGGCAACCTAATTCCTTGAGTACACCACTAAAGATGAGAAGAACATTTGTGCAAATTTTCAACTAAATCGGTCAAACCGTTTAGGCAGAACAACGAAAAAACCAAAACTCTTTAAAATGCTTTCGGGCCGCAATGGGTTAATGAACCGAAACGCGATATAGCCTATAACTCCTTCCGGGGTCGTAGAAATGTTCCTGCTAAATTTGGTTGCAATCGCACTGGTGGATTTTACGTGAATCCGTGCCAAACAAACAAACAAACAAACAAACAGAATTTCTTCCTTATATATTAGACTAGCAGAGTACCCGGCGTTGCCCGGAGTATTTTATTGGTTTTATGAAATAAAAATTATTAATTTTTGTTTCTGCGTTAATTTAATTTATAGTTAACTTATTACTATGCATTTACAGATGCTGGTAGTTAATATTCTATTTTTATTACAAAAAATCTTTAAAGGAATCAATAATCAATTGAGTACGCAATTACGGCGAAATTAGTTTTCACAATATAGTCGTTAATATCGAAACATAAAATCGCATTTCAATTATAAAAGACCATAATGTAATACATTGTTTTTCGTAAGTAATGTCACTTCATGTTTTTGTGAATTATGCTTTTAAGCCCATTTTGAAAAATTTGCTATTAGGTTCGCTCTATCCCTGCGTCTGTTTACAAAACTTATATACTATTTAATAAGGAGCAATGAAATATTAACTATGCATAGGTCTCTTAAAAGAGTAATGTTGAAGAACAACTTTTTTATGTACCCTCACAGCTGAAGATTCTACAGAGATCCCTGCACTGACACCTCTTCAAATTTTGAAAAACTTCTTTTTAAATGCATACATCTCATGTTCTGTTTAACATATTTTCAATATAAAAAATACATGATTGTTTTTTACCTTTATAAATCTACCAGAATTTTTTTAAGTTTACTTTTTCTAATTATATTTTCAAATTAATTGGCTAAAAATATGTGTAAAAATTGTATATGGATTAGAATGTAAAGTTTTCTGTTCTTTAAATATGTATGTACTCATTTTTGATTAAATACTGTACAGAAATGTGATATGTAGTATTTTTTTTTAAATATACGCATGTTATACATACTATATGTACATATTTCAATGATATTTAATGGGAAATATGTTATACACATGCATCTTATAAAGCTAGACCACATGCATTTCTGAATGATGACATGATGACCGTCGTATGTAGGAGATTTTTTCTGTTTTTTAACGGCCGAAAATGTTATGTTGTTAAGACTTAAACAGAGTATTCTTAAGATACTTAATAAGGTTACTTTAATTATGTACTTTTATATATTAGAAATTTGCATTGAAAAGTTTTTATGGAATATTAAAAACAGTGTAGATAAAAGTAAACAGTGTTGAAAATATCTTTTTAATAATAATAACAATACCAAAAATTGGGCAGAATATTTTTAAAAGGTATTCGTGCGGAAATTGGCTAACGAACGTTAACAAAAATTTGTCACAGGCTTTATTTAGATAATGATTTAAGTAATTCATAGTGCCAAATTAGACAAAAATTAGAAACAAAATTTTCTTTTGAAAGTCTATCGTACAAATGGGTTAATGTATCACCGCAGAATTACTTAAATGAGCTTCTGCCTTGATATTGTACATTGCATTTATAAGTACATTGCAGTACTTGTGCCAATGTTCAATTGGTCGAACCGTTTAAGCACGACAACAAAAAAATGAAAAACTTCATTGAGGCTTGATGCTGAAATGAGTTAATGTATCGTAACAAAATCAACTCAGTAAGCTTCTGTGGTAAAGAGCTAGAGCTTTTGTGAATTTTCAACTCAGTTGGTCAAACCGTTTAAGCGCGACAACAAAAACATTAAGAAACTTGATTGGGCCGTGGTTCCGAAACAGGTTAGTGGATCGTAACCAAATCAATTCAGTGGGCTTCTGCGGTGAAGAGCTACACTTTTGTAATTTTTCAACTCAATTGATCAAACCTTTTAAGCTCGACAACAAAGAAATTAAAAAATATCATTGAGGCCTGGTGCCGAAACAGGTTAATGCATTGTAACCAATTCAACTCAGTAGGCTTCTGTGCTAAAGAGTAACAATTTTGCAATTTTTCAACTCAATTGGTCAACACTTTTAAGCGCGACAATAAAAAAATTAAAATACTTCACTGAACCTTGGTGCCAAAACGGGTTAATGGATCGTAACCAAGTCAACTGAGTGAGCTTCTGCAGTGAAGAACTACACTTTTGTAAATTTTCAACTAAATTGGTCACACCGTTTAAGCGCGACATTAAGGTAAATTAAAAAATTTCACTGAACTCTGGTGCCGAAATGGGTTAATAGATCCTAACAAAATTAATTTAGTAAGCTTTTCTGCTAAAGAGCAACAGTTTTGCAAATTTTCAAATCAATTGGTGTAAGCGTTTAAGCAGGACATCAAAAAAATTTAATGAACTTCGTTCGACTCTCGTGCCCAAATGGGTTACCAGAACTTTACAAAAATTCGTCTCAGGGGTTTTTTCAGACAATAAAACCGCCATACAATATTGAACATAAATCGGAAACAAAAAAATTTTTGGAAGCCCGCCGGGCCGAACCCGGGGACATATAGCAACACAATTTCTTGGGTACACCACTAAAAATGAGAAGAACATTTGTGCAAATTTTCAACTCTATCGGTCAAACCGTTTAGGCAGAACAACGAAAAAACCAAGACGCTTTAAAACGCTCTCATGCCGCAATGGGTTAATTAACCGAAAAGCGATATAGCCTATAGCTCCTTCCCGGGTCGTAGAAATGTTCCTGGTTGCAATCGGACTGGTGGTTTTTACGTGAATCCGTGCCAAACAAACAAACAAACACACAAACAAACAGAATTTCTTCCTTATGTATTAGAATAATTAATTATATAAAAAAAAATTTAAAATATTGATAAATTAGTCTAAAAAGGATATAGGGATATTAATTTTGTTTTAGTTTTTGACATAGGTATATAAATTTAACTAAAGTGTAATATATAATTTTGTGTTAATTTTAATATATTATTGGGTATGTGTTTAGTTAATTGCAAATATTAAATTGAGAAAAAAAAATTTAATTTAAATTTCATTTGTAGTTTCACTTTTAAATAACTTATAAACGTACTTGTGTGAACAGTATGGTAAGTTACTGTGGATGTAGGAAATTAATATTTTTAATCTAATTTCGGTACAGTTTTGAAAACTATAACTAGTTGGTTTTACCTAAACATCTCTCTCAAATATTTATAGAAGAAAACAAAATATAGTACTGCGTATTTAATTCTTTTTAAACAAAGAGACAGACAAACATACAGACTGACAGACGGATGGACGGGCAAACGGACAGAGTAAAACTAGTAAGTGAAACTAATAAAAAATTTGTGAGAAATGTTAAATTACGCAATATAGCAATGTAGTTCAATAATCAAAAAATTTTTTTTTTATTTTAATGTATTTCTCTGCCACATAAATGTGGACAGGAAATTACACAGCCTTTCCTGTTCAGGCGTGGCTGTACATGTCGTAAGGGGGAATAACTCTTACGACGTGTGTGGGATTCGAACCCACACTCCCTTGGTGTTTACAGCGTATTTTATACGCTCTTACCCACTAGGCCACCGAGGTCCCTTAATAATCAAATTGTTGTAATTTATTACTTACAATATTTTCGACTAATTTGTTATTTTAGAGGTTTGTCGAAACGCATTTTATTATCTGACTCAGGCATTTTATATTCTGATTTAGAAAGGTTCTATAATTTAATATTATATGTTATAAATATTCATGGCTTCGTCACTATAGTAAACTAAATAGTAATAATAATAAATCAAATTATTTGTTCTCTTAAGTCCCACTTTCTAGTTCAAAGTTTAAGCTTCCTTGTCCTATTTTTGTGGATAGTGTAGGTTTTCATAATTCCATTCATTTCAGTTCATTGGTTGGTTTACCTTCCTCCTTTTGTTGGTTTAGTCAGTAAAAATTTTACACTATTAAGGTGTCTTTGAAATATTCCCATCTTCCACAGTAAAAGAAAAATTTATATGATAAGCTAAAGGCACATATTTCATAAATAATTGCTACATAAAAAGCAAATTACAATATAATAGGTATACTGCAAAACATATTATATTGAATAGTTTCTTCAGAAAAATTTATATAAAATCTTTAACTTCCAATAAAGGTACATTTTTTCTTGTTTAAAATTTCTCTGAAGAAAATTGTTTTAGGCGCCATTTAAAATTATAATATTTGAACTTTAATTTTCCCGTCGTAACTTTTAAAAACGATTAGGTACAAATTAGTGTTAAGGTACCAGCTCTGTAAAAAAACAAAAAAATTTTCAATTTTCAACGCATCATTAAATCTTAAATGGAGAAGAGGTACAAAAATTATTTCTGAGATAAAATGTGCTTACATTCTTTTGAGAAATGCACAGAATAAAATTTTTATAAAATATTATTTTGAAATATTTTATATAATTTATTTTGCTTTGATTTTTATATCATAAGAAATTTTCTTCTTTTGATATTTTGAAATTGAAGAAACATTCGACGGAAGTGGCGTTATTGTACCTATTTAAATAAAGAACTTTTTCAAACTGTCGGCAAGCTTGTAATTAAGTACCTAATGAACTTTTTTTAAACAATGCCAAACAAACAAACAAAAAATTTAATATTAATTGCAGTGAAAAATGGATTTAAATTATACTGTTTAAAAAGTTTTTAAATAGATGATTTAAAAAATATAAGTTTTAATTAAAGTTATTAATTTATAATTTTTTTCCCTTAGGGAGGTGCGAATCTTCTAAAGACATTAAGAATATCGCCTTGGTAGTATCAGATTCTCATAGACTAAACCAACCTCAGCCTTTAGTCAATATAATGGCATGAAAAGCCTATAGTTGCTGCTAGTCAAGGATGCGCGAACTTTTTAAAATATTAAAGCTTTTCGAACTTATTTTGAGTATTATGACTGTAAGTTTGTGAAACAACATAGCTAAAATATGTTACTTTAGCTTATATATAGCCTTTTTTATTTATTATAAGGTAAATTTTATTAATTTTATTATTTTATTAATTTACGTGAAAATAAAATTTACTGTAATATATTATTAAAATGTAACGTAATTATGTTTGTGGCGTTGACACATTATTAGTTGCTTTTTAAATAAATTTGTTTTTACAAAAATTCATTATGAAAACATTGACTTGTGTTTTCATATTATACATTTTATAGCTTTCTTCTTAATTTTTAAATATTTCAAACATAAGTTTTTTTAATATTTTCACTTTCTTCCATCTGGAAAATTGCTTTTAATGTATTTTTATATTTTTCTTTTTTTTTTCTACTCGTACATTTTTAGTTTTCTTCTCGTAATATTTTTAATTTTTCGTTTCCATTTTTAACGTTTATTTTTGATTTTTATATTTCTTATTTGTTCGTTTATTTGTTTTGCTTTCTTAATGAGTTATTAACGAGTTCATAATGTTGTGTTTGTTGTTGTTTTTCTTTTTGTAGACAAAAAACACCTTTTTCTATTTATTCGCCGCCAAAAATGTCCTCTTAATATTTATTCCAAGCGTAAAAAATTAAAAAAAAAAAGAAATATACACAAAAAAAATAACAATAAAAAAAAAATGTATACGGTACATTATCGCAGTAAGCATAAGCTATAATATATAGTGAAAAATCTGAGGGAAAGTGATAGAATGCAAGAAAAGAAAAGTATGTAGAATAAGAGAGAGAGGGCAAGTAATATTACGTTATATTGATTCGAAGTGGTAATGGGTATTAATATGCGTGTAAATGCGAATGTAATACTTTAAAGTTAAAGGAAAACAAACAAAAAGAAAAAAAATTTAAGTAAAGTAAAAGTAAATGAGATTAAGTAAAGCTTAAAAATTCTTTGATAATTTTTTTTTTTTGCTTCATGCTTTGTTTATGTAGTTGTTGTAATGTTGTCGTGTGTCGATTTTTTGTCTTTGACTTTTTTTGTTTTATATTTACACCTCCCTAATATTGTAATTATTTTTAATTTAAAGTCTGCTCTTTCAAGTTTTTTTTTTTTTGTTTACGTTTCCTTAGATTTTTGCATCGTTTTAACCATTAAATTTTATTAATTTTAAATTTGCCTTTATTTTTGTTCTTTTTTTTTATAATTTGCTTGTTGCTCAATTTTTTATTTTAATATTTTTGTTAAAGATGTTATAAAAAGTGAGATTTATTATAAACTTCATTCATTTAATAATGATAATGAATTATCTTGAATTGTGTTTAAATTCTATTATAAAAATCAAACAAAAGGCCTAAAATAGCAAAAATTAATATGTGAGTAAATGATATTAAAAATTTTAAGATTAGCAGATGGGGTGACCAAAATTAATAACATTTGCAAAGTAACTGAGACTTTGGAAAAACTAGTGGAGAAGATTAGTATTAATATAGTAGAGGGCCACGTCAAAATATAAAAAGACAATAGTATAGTCCAAAAACCTTTAAAAATTTCTATTCAAAATAGCAAAAAATTGGGCTATCGTCAATAAATAGTTAAGTCTAGAAGTAAGAAATATGAAAGAAGCAAACACAAAAGAAAAGATAACCAAGATAGGAAATATTGACGCCACAGAAATAGCCAGGAGAGCCAATTTAAATTAACTCGGGAAACGTTATGAAAAAGAAGATGTCATTGTTAGATTATATGAACAAAAAAAAAAAATATGAACTTCAAAATAATTTATTCAGAAAATTTAAATAAAATAAAAATTGACAATTTACTCTTATTTCTTATTATTAATTTAATACTTCATTCGGTTTTAGTTTGACTACTATAATGATACAAGGTAGAATGTAAACCAACGGTTTTTAAAAGCGCACATTTCCAAAACTCAATACAAAATGTTTAGAAGTGTGACTTACACAAAAATTTGAAAATTTCATGTAATAAGAAAAAATGTGAAAATAGGACATTTTTGAAATTTTGAGGGGCCGTAAGTCCGGAATCCTATATAACTAAGAAAAGCCGTTAACACACGTAAAAATATATTATTGAACCTTTAAATTTCATGCCTTGCCGAAGAAAAATTTGTACAGGTGCCTAAGTTACAGGTGTCTAAAAACACCAAATTTTCAATTTTTGAGACGTAATAACTCTTAAAGAGGGGGTGCTACCAAAAAATTCTTTCTTGTCTCAAAATTTCAGGTTCCTATCTAAAGGCGTGCCGGAGTTATGAAAAACGAAATTTCATGCAAAATGTGGTTTTCACATAACGGTAAATTTAAATCGTAAATTACAAAATATTACATAATTTTGATATTGTTTTATATAGATTATAAAATTTTCGATCTTCTGGCTGTTTTACATTGCAAAATTATTGCAAAATTATTTACATTGCATGAAAAAGTTGTTCCACAAAATTATTTTTTTTATGAGATCTACATATGATATGATTTCTCTTCACTATTTATAAAATTACTGCTATAAGTTAAGTTACGGAAAAGAGAGACTTAATTATTTAATAGAAACTGGTACTACAGTGGTATTACACTTTTGAAAGCTAACGTCAAAACTGAAGGATAATTCAACGAAAAGTTTTGTTAAGTTTTAAAGTCACTGGAAATGTTTTGATTTTACTACAATTTGTTTGATATAAATCTTTGGAAAAGGGGTCATAAAACGTTTTCCACAAACGAAAATATTTTTAACACGAAAATATTTTGGTATCACTTAAATCTTCTGGAAAAGAGGTCATATCGCCGTGTGACTCGTCGCTGTGCCGCTGTGCGAAAAACGCGTAGACGCACTTGACGCAGCGTCTTCCCGTGCCGCGCGGCGTCCGGCCCCGCGGGGAGAAAGGGCGTCGGGCACCGGATGCTCAGGCTTTAATTGAAATTATTTCCAATTTTTTTAAATTTGGAATATTATAAAAAAGAATTATGGCCCATGGACTTCAATTTTTGTTTTAAATGGAAAAGGGAGTTTGTGACACACTTTAATATTTTATTTTGAGTCATAAGTCCCTTAGTAAGTTATGATACAAAGTAAAGTGCCTAAATTACCTTAAAGGATTTATAACAAGGGACTTATGTCACACTTTAAAATTTTAATAAGTGTCATAAGTCCCTTAGGAAGTTATGACACAAAGTAGAGTGTCATAACTCCCTAAGGGACTTGTGACAAAAGGAGTTATTACATGTCACTACTTCTGTTACATCTATATCAAATTTTTCTTAAGAATATTATATGTAACAAAAAGTTTTAAAAAGTAAAAGACGCTTTTTTCAATTTTAAGTTTTAATTACCACATAATTAAGAGAAGCTATATTAACACACATAAAAATATAATATTAGAGTTTTAATTTCTTTAATGTCTTATTTACGATAAATTTTTACATATGTCCAAGTTATAGAATGTTCGGTGTTTGACCCGTAATAGCTCTGTAACAGGAGAAAGAATAAACAATTTCCCTTAGATAAATTCTTAAATATCGTTTCTCTTCTCTTAATATTTAAATTTGTCGCTTAAGATACAGAGAATCCAAAATTTTGAAAAATATTTTTTTCACATAACGGTAAATTTACATACTAAATTGCAATATCATTTTTATATTATTTTATTAAGCTTAAAAAATATCCTGACGTTTAATGTTTTTAGATTGTAAAACGTCAGTTGTAAAGTTTAAATTGTAAAACGTTAATATTTTTAGATTGATATAAAAAATTGTTTTACAACACGAGACCTATCATTATTAGATTAGATTACTCAAACATTTTCATTAAAGTACTCATTATTTGAAAAACATATAATGATCATTTAAAGTTTTACAAGCTGTATTATGCACATCACCCGCTCTTGCACATTGTTCATCCTAAAATGCTTATTGAGTAAATAATCTTATTAAAGCAATAAATCATTTGCTTTATTGCTTTAAATTTGCTAAATCACTTTAAAGAATTTACAGAAAAGTCAAATCAGAAAATACAGAAACTTAAACTGAATCTATTCCTACATCCTAGCAAATATACTGCATGGTTAGTAAAGTGTTTCACCTAATTATATTAGCAAATGGGGAGATACTGAATATGTTGTAGGAATATATTCAATACTTTAAATACTAAATATATTGTAGGATAGGTAGGTATATTGTCAGATCCTAATTCAAACCCAGTATTTTCATGTTAATCTTATCAAGACGATTTTATTCATTATATTACTTACCTAATACCTATTATAATATACTGACTGAATTCTAATGATTATTACAATTTCTAATGATTATTAAAATAAAAAGTGTTAACCACTTTACTTTTTCGGATATTTAACTGTAAAAATTAATTAATACAGAAATTACTAAAAATTTTTCTACGTGCATTTTAAATAATGAAAATATAGCAAGAAAGGATGTAAAGAAAGTTATACTATAGATTCAATATGCTTCACATTTCATGAGAATCGATAAGTTTATTATATTATGTATGTATGAAAAAAACCTAAAATTCTACTTACTTAGTCAGTTACCGCTCAACTAACAGGTTTTTGTAATCCAAATTTACCACACTTTACATCGTTGAAATGAGTTTAAGTTTTCATTGTCATCAGATTTAATGTAAATCTGATGACAATACGTGATTATTCATTTTAATATAATTATACTAAAATAATCAAATAATTTTTCCATTCTAGATGAAAATGTCTCATGCTTGGTATATTGGTGTAATGAGCAATATTGTCTTTTATTTATCATATAGTAACTATGAAATGAAATCAATCTTTTTAAGTCAAAATTATATTTTTCAGTACTAGGAGGTACTATGATGCATTTTCATCTATAATCGAAAATATAATTATTTTATACTCTAGAATGTATTTAATATGACATTAACTTTTAAATATTTTTAGTTATAATATTTTTGTTTAGTAAAAATATGGACTAAGACTAATATAATATTCAATTTTATCATTCAAAACTTTCAAAATTATTAGCCAAACTAAAATGGAGGTGGCATTTAGTAGATTGAAGTGCCCACTCATAGAAGACTCGGGCTTGTTTTCACTCCTCTATAGTGTCTTTTGAAGATTCCCTCACAAAAAAAATTTATTTTCATTATATATAAGTTATATTTGTATAAAATAAAGGATTTAAACAGTGCTTACAAATTATCAAAAGATTAAGAGAAAAGGAATGATAATAATATAATAGATAGATAACTAAATTAATAAAATATATTTCTAATATAAAAGGCAATAATCATTAACAGTATCGCAAACGTTAGGTATAGTTATATAACCGATTCTTAGTATTTTTCTTAAGAACTTGAAAGGAGTACAAATTCTTCGAGAATAGGAGAATGTTGAAGTTCTTATTGCAACCTATACATATGGATCTCAACAACAAACCAATACACTCACAAACGATCAACTAAACTTTAATACCTAAATGGATGCAATATCACCGTAATGTAATAAGAGTTTTAACTGACACTCTCTGGCCAGCAGATATATACCAGAAGGCTCTACCTTCTCTTATATGTCTTTCGCAGAAGCTGCAAAAGATGAAGAAGAAGAGGAATTAATCTTTCACTTGTTGTGTGAATGTCGATAGCTCTTGATTTTAAAAGAAGAAGGTTTCTGGGAAAATTCTTCTTAATTAACTTTTTCAATCTGTTCCATTCTGAAAATGGACATAATAAATTTACAACGCTTGTCAGATACTGTCAGTGTTTTTAATCAGAAGAAAATATTGATTTATGATACTACAACGGGCCTTAACTGCCCAAAATGTAAATGTGTAACCACTACCTATGCCAAGTATTTTGTTTCTTCATCAAAGGAATAACTTATTTGGGAAACCGTCGAATTGAAGAATACACGCAAACAAAAATTACCAATATATAAATTTAAAAGTAAAACTTTGTGGTTCAATTCTAATCCGAAACTAAAACCTACATTAAATTTTCCAACTTCAAAATTTTTTTAACGATTACATTACTTCTCTTATATATATATATATACATACATATATATACAAATACAAAAAAGTAAAAAAAAAATATCACAATGATTATAATAATGAAAGTAATTACATTTTAAAGATAATGATTGTTATATTTAGCTGATAATAACGATAACATATAGTGTTAAAATTGTAAGAGTACACAATATTAAAGGACTTCCACTTTTTTTTTTTTTTTTTTTAAATGATTTCCTTAAATAAAATGTATATAAATATATAAAAGTATATTTTAATTACACTTTTTTTTGATTATAATCATTTCACTTTATTATAAAATATCTTAAGATATTTCAATTATAAAAGAACAAATAAAAAATTATGTTTTAAAATGAATGTCTTAATAAATGAATTGAAAATATAAGAAAGAGTAAATGTTAATTTCTATTTCTGTTTTTTTATTTTTTTATTTTTAATTCAATGTCTAGTCCAGTTCAATTTAATTTTTCCTTTAACTTTTCATTTTCATTTTATTTTTATTTTAATCGTTAATTTTCTATTTCTTGTTCATCAAAATTGTTTACCATTCATTGAATAGAAAATTAAATAAAAACCATTAAAATGTAATTTAAATAAACGGAGGTCTCTTAAATTAAAGAATAAAGCACAAAAATTAGATTATGATGAAGATGAAGGATGAAGCAGTAACAGGAAAAGAAGAGAAACAAAGTAAAAAAAGAAAAAAAAAAAAAATAAAGAAAAGCGTTTTGCGTTTGTGATTAATAAAAATTACTGAAAGTCAATGAATTTTTAATGATAAAAATCATTTTCTATTTTTGTTTTTTTTTTTTTTTTTTTTGCACTTCTGTTATAATTCAGTATATCTATCTTTTTCTTTCATTTTATTTTCATTTCGTTCGGTTGTTTTATTGTTTTACTTTCAAAAAATTTAATGAGATATTTAGAAAAATTTCAGATAATAAAAGGATATCATTACGATATACAAGAACAACAATAACGAAAACAACAACAACAACAATGGTAAATGGCATATAAATTTTTCTAAACAGAGGTGTGAAAGAGATGAATATAATAAAAAAAAAAAAAAAATGTTATATATATTTTTCTTTGATGTTCTCATTGCATAGCTGCTATATGTAGATCTAATTGAGAAAGAATAAACGCAAGAATAATAAAAGATTATTAAAAAAGTCTTTAAAATGATACTTAAGTTGATTTAATATTACAATGGTGAAAAAAAAAAAAAAAAAACCAAACAACTGTCGTACCATTGGTATTATTACTCTTAAGAGTATTAAAATAAAGTAAGACGTGGGGAATAAGAGTTTTAGAAAAGAGAGAAAAGGAAAGAACATATTTTAAAAGTTTTTTTTTTTTTTACAAGTATCAAAAAGAAATAAAAAAAAAATAAAAAACAAAAGAAATAATTAAAAAATAAGGGTTACTTTTAAAATTATTTAATACTCTGTTCAGTTTTGTTTTTCTTTTGTTATTACCAAGTTTTTATTGCAAAAATTAAAAACAATTTTTTTTTTTTTTCTTCTTTAATGTTTAGTAGATTATAAATTATGGAAGTGGTATTAAAAGGTATGTATATATAAAATAAATGCGGAAATAATTGTACAATAATTTATATTCATTTTATTTAAATAATTATTAACATTTTATTTGACAATTATCCATTTGACAGGTTGAGGTAATGACCTCCTAAAGGAACATATTTTTTTTTTGTTTTTGTTTTAGTTACGTACCTACATTAAAACTTTTGTTTTATCATTATTTTTATTACGGATAATATTTAAATAAAATTATTATGGTTAAATTATTGTGGTTTACCAAAAAAAAACCTGATTATTATCATTGAGAGAATAAAATGAGATTAAAAGTTAAAAAATGATAATAAAAATTGTATAACAGCTTAATCTAAGAACAATTTATACAATTAAAGGATAATCATCAGGAAGTTATTAATTATTTTATTTAAAAAAAAAAAAAGCAAAAAAAAAAAACAAAATCTTCAAAATTAAAAAAAAGAAAATAAATTTATAATAATTAATGACTTGTTTTGAAAAATTTAATATTAAGTTTAATTGTAGGCGAAAATAATTTCATTTATAATATGAAAATTTTTTAGACAGTTTAAACTAATTTTTCAAAATGATTTTTTTATTATAGTAGTAAAATAATTAATAAAATATCATAAGCGAATCAAAGAGCGAATCAAAAAGAACGTAAAATGAAAATAAAAGTGAAATAATTATTCTTATATAAAAAATCTGTAAAATTACCCAAAAAAATATTTTGGTTATCTAATTAAAACTACATGTGACACTGTGATCTTTCTCTCAAATGTGATGTAGTTAACAGTTATATTTCGTTGTGCTCTATTTTAGTTGATGCTGTGTAGAGTAGTTCTCTAATCGTGTAAATTCTCATCCAATTTTTATTGTTACGCGGTCACGATATTTGTATTCTTCAACTCCTTATCTGTTCTCTATTTTTCCTTGAGGTGTTAGTTGAGGCAGTTGTCATATTTTGACTCACGCGAAATATCAGCGAAATAAATAGTTTTTCGATTTTTTACTATTTGCAGCAGTTATCGGGTGGTGTGCATTCTATTAAATACGTCAGTATTTATTTCTCTTTCGGTTCAAGATACTTTCAACATTCTACGATAGACTGACATTTCAAATATCTCCAATTTATTTATATTATATACTGTTTTTAGTGAACGAATATATCAGCAACATTTATAATAATATTGACAACACGTAGCATATCACAAAATGTACAATTAAATATATTTAAACTACAATAAAATGAATATATTAAATTACATAAATTTTTTTTTTGAATTTTTGGGGTGTGCTACCCTCTTATATATTGATCAATTTGAAGTTTAGTAAGTTTTTGCCATTGCTTAAGCATATCAATAAGGTTCCATATTGTCGGCTAGCAAGATTCTAAAAATGAACTACAACTTCCATGCTATCGGAATTATTGTTCTTAAGTAACCTGAGCACAAAGGCTGCCAAAAATAGGCTTTTCATTTTTTCGGATAGTTATAAAAAGAAGTTGTTTTTCTTCATTGGAAAGTTTTTTGAAAGGATATGGTTTTTCTTCTTCTTTTTTCTTTCTTCTCGATCTTCGATTAATTCTTTTTAATTTCATAATAAGTATAGTTTCACCATTTTTGATGTTTCGTTATTTTTGATTTATTGCTATTTTTTCGCTCAGAATTAATGCAATGAATAATTTTACGTGTATCTTACAGATATTTTTAAAATCTTGTAAATGTCAGTTTTGAAATATTTGATCATCCTTTTTTACATATATCTTATATTCATTATTTAATATTGTTGTAAATTTTTTTTTTTTTTTGCGAGGGTAGGTGGGAATCATCGAAAGACACTATAGAGGAGTGAAAACGAGCACGATTCCTCTATGAGTGTGCGGGACTTTAACCCACTAAACACCACCTCCCTTTTTTGATCAAACAATAGTTATACGACCTTTAGCACTACTGTACTGCCTGGTCATAGGAAGTTGAGTTAAGGAATGAAAATAGATTTTAAATTGGCAGGCATATTGTGAACAAAGTTGTTAATATTCACATTGAATATTTTCACATTGTAAATATAATCATCACCAATTCTGGGGAACACATGAGGTGGAAGATGGTTCCACATTCGCGATGTTCGTACTACAAACGAATTTCCATAAGCCGAATTATGCCATCTGGGAATTTGAGCTACATAGGGATGGGCAGCAAAGGCTCTTCTTGTTTCTCTTTGGAATGCTTTGAGAGGAGGCATCAAACTTTTAATCTCGTTAGAGCAAGAACCCAACCCTATAAGGTATCTATAAAAGAGGGTAAGTGCATGAACGTTTAAGGAAAAAATAGAGGAGTTAGATTCCATCTATAGCAAGGACACTTTTTTCAACAAATTTCTCTACTATTTCCTTTCTTCAATTTTAATTCATGCTATCAATTTTGGGACACTTTATTTAATGTATTATAATAATATGATTTATTTACTTTCACCAACAATTTACTTTATAGTTAGTAGAAATATTTTATTATGAAGAAGAACAAATAATTTAAATATGATTAATTAAATATTGTTGGACAAAAAGTAATTATTGCTGTCATGTTTTAATTGTAATTGTAATTTTATATTATAATAAAATTTTTATGTCACTTTTTATGTATTATATTATATTTGTATATATATAATAAAATTCTTCTAATTATTTCTTAACCAAAAAATTGAATTTTAAAAAGGAATAATAAAGGATTTCTTTTATATTCGTTCAGTTTCTAAAATAAACCTTTAAGTAAATTTTATTATAGGTAGTTAAAGACTAGTAAGTACTTTAAAAAGTAAATAGAAAATTAATTAAAATTTTTATTTTAGTAGTTGTGATAAATAAACTTGTAACCCAATTTTAATGATTTAAAAACAATTAATCAACTAAAAATTAAGAGAATCGTAAACCTTTTACTTTTACCCTTCTTACCCTTTTTACTTTTACCCTATGAAAGTAACGGAAAGAATACCAATACCTAAAATTTTAATAAAACAGAATTTAAAACCAAAAGTATCTAAAGGCGCATATTTTTTAAAAGATAATGAAAACTGTGACTTTGCACAAAAGTTTGTAATTTTTACTTACAATTTTACAGTAACTGCTTATTATTGTGAAAAATCAGGGGACACTTTCTTCAATTTTAAGAAAATGTAACTGTAATTAAAAGAAACATTAAGCTTTAATGTTTGCATTTTATTTTGAAAACATTTACACAGATATCTAAAAATAATAAATTTTCAATTTTAAGACCCCTAATAGCACTTAAACAGAGGAAAATATAAAAAGAATTTTGGAGATAACTTATATGGCTTATGACTAGCAAGTCCGGAAAGATCTTTCTGAAATTTTTAAGGATCTATCTCGAAGCTTTGGAATATGTATCTAGTAGCGTTTTCCCATAAAGGTAAATTTAGATACTAAATTCAAAAAAAAAATTTTATTATTGTGATATTGATTTATAAAGCTAAAATGTAATTTGTTGTTTAGTAATTTTAGGTTGAAAATATGCATATATTTCAAAATAGGGATTCATCAAAATAGGGGAATTTGAAAATAGGAGTTGCACCTCCATAATGGGTAGCAGGTTACATTACAACAACATAAATTTTTTAGAGACCCATGTCCACGGTTAAAATTTGATTGTTCTATCTTGAACGATATAGAAGTTTTATAATCAAATGGACGGATGGATGGACATAGTGAAAATAATGAACAAATCTTTTAAATTTTTTTGTTTTATTCATAAAAGTAATATCCTATAAAAAAAAAACTATTTTAAAAGTAGATTGGATGTACACAATATCTAAAAAAAAACTTAATATTTACTGTAAATTGTTGCAGAAAAAACAACTAAAGGGGCCTCGGTGGCCCAGTGAGTAAGAGCATATAAAATACGCTGTAAACACCGATGGAGTGCGGCTTCGAATCCCACACACATCGTAAGAGTTATTCTCCCTTACGACATTTAAAGCCACACCTGAATAGGAAAGGCTGTATATTTTCCTGTCCACATTTATGTGGCAGACAAATGCATTAGAAAAAAAAGAAAAAAACAACTAAAGTGGTATCAATGGTAACCATAAAATAAACGAAACAAAACGATTACTATTTAATGAACGAAAGTTAACGTTACGTAAAAATTACAATTTGGCCATAATAAACTTAAGCAAGTTTATGCTTTACGTAAAGTTCGAACCTTACTGAACTTAAAACATTACGTAAAAATTACAACTAAATTTTAACGAACTTAACGAACGGAACAAGTGTCTATTGTAGTACATTAATTTTATTATATTTTCATAATGACGAACTTTTGCTTTTCGTTTTATTTCGGTTTTTTTTTTTGTTTTAAATCTAGAAATCAGCATTTTGGAGCTATTATTTAATTGAAAATTTTATTCTTATTATTTTAGGTGACATTATTGTTTTACAGATATTTACAGATATAACTAATATTTAGAGAATTGTGAAGTTTTTAATAATGAAGCATAAAAGTCTAGTTAATTAAAATCAAAACGCTCATAATGCTCACGTGATTTATTGAAATTTATATTCAAGAGAATAAAACAAATTTTGAAAATACATTAAAACCTAATGTTTTTTTTTATAAAACTTTTAGTTAGTTTTCCATTAATAAATTAAAAAAAAAAAAAAAAACAATAATAATAAATAATAAAAAAAATCTTAAAATAACTTTTTATTTTCTTTTGTGTTTTATCTATATATACAAGTCAATAATTTAAGCTTATAAAGTTATCAAAAACCAGGATAATTATTTGTCATATTGGAGGGATAACAAAAAATTGGACTTTACCAAATTTGTTATTAAAAATATTTTCTTTTATCTTTTTAAAATTTTATTGTTAAAAAAAAATTATTAAATTTAATATCCATATAGTTTTAAATATAAAACGGATTAAATTGAAATATTTTTTTGTTTTCTCTTCTACTAAAATATGAAATTATTTACATTTTATCACACACATATATGTATAGAACTTTAATTAAGAAATTAGGCCAGAGTAAAATGGTTATATTAAAAAAATGTGTTTCCTTTTTAAATAATATTAAGGATAATATGATAACATTGTAAATTTAAATAAAAATTTAAGCTTGTGCCTTATTTTTTTTTTTTTTTTTTTTGTATAAAATACATTTTTACTAAAGTCAGTTATTTTTTTTTTTTTAAAAAAAAACAAGTTTGGTTTTATTTATATTTTAATATTATCTGGTGGGAAAAAATCCCAGGACATTCACAATTTCCAATTATTTATTAAAATAATTTTTTTTTTTTTTTTGAAAATAAAACCAAAAAAAAACAAAATAAAAATAAATAAAACAATAAAATTATTTATTACTTTAATGTATATTTGGGTATATACTCAATGGTTCCATCGAAATAAATTAATATTTTATTTTTGATATTTAAATCGATCGTTTCACATTATTATGTATGTATCAGGTTTGAAATTTTTTTTTAAAAAATATGTTTCTGTTATTTAAAAAAAATTCCCAAAATAGTTACGCAATAATACAATACTTTTTACATTGTTTAAAAATATTAAATTTTTTTTCGTTTTTTTTTTTTTTTTTTTTAAATTAGTAATAATGGATGAAAATTATTACAATATTTTAAAGACGAAAGCTGGTATTTTTATTTTAAGGATAGAGAATGAAAATATTAATTCCAAACATTTTTATGGTGCAAGATAAGAGAGCTTGTTATATTTAATATTATATTTTAATTATTATATAAAAGGGATATAGTTTTTTATATTATACCAAGAATAAGCTATCAACAAAAATTATTAGTAGGTTAGTCAAATCATTTTTCAGTTTCGGGCTTGTTTTGTCTAGTTATCGGACCTGATTATAATAAATAAATAAATACAAAAAATAAATATAAATTTTATTTTAGGAGGAACGATGGAAAAAATTGAAAGTGACTTAAAGGAACTGCACGAGTTTTCACTGGGAAGTGGTGATATTTTACCAATCAAAATCACCCTCTTTAAAATCAAAGTTTAAGAAGGGTCATTTAATACATAGTGACATAAGGTACAGTTTGGTTTTGGGGATAAGTATATGGGATGCTTGGTAAAGTGGGTTTGGGATAATAGGATTCTTTTTAAATTTTATTATGTCTTACACATATGAATTACTAACTTTTGGGAACATTTGTATTGTGATAAGGTTCAATAAACTCAAAGTGGTCATCATAAATTAACTTCTGAATGCTGAATCTTTTATTTCTCTAGAACAAGTGTTTGCCTCTCCAAAGTATTTGTATAGCAAGATCAATAATCTGATTGTACGGTTATGCCAGAGTGAAGTGTTCGTTGGCAATAATACGAATAGCTGTTTTGCACTTTGCCGGGAGACCCATCGGTTTTATTTAGATGCGAAAATAGTCATTCAAATATTCTTATTCTGCGATATAAATAAATATTTTTATCAAAAAAATATGATCTTTTGTTCTCGACAACAAAATCTCACAGTCATAGATTAAAAAATAGAAACAGTATTCTGTTATCAAGGACGCCAATATTATAAAAAATTCAATGCCATTTGCCAAAATTAAATTTTTAGCATTCACAATGATTTATACATTTTATGTTTTCCTGCATAATTAATTTAATCTTATAATTATTGATAAAGTAAAAGAGAATCCTTATAAAACAATTAAAATTCTTTATTTCTATTAATATATAATATAAATATTAGATATATATTTATATCCTTAGGTTTTAATCTGGATGAAAAAAAAAACAATCCAATATCTATTTATTTTCGGTGACTTTATTTTATATTTTGTAATTTCAAAATACTTGCAATAAATTAAAAAGAATTCTACTGTTGTATAAATTACAAATATTTTCTATTTTCTTTATTATAAATATGTACCTATAAATGAAAATTCAAAATGTAGACAACATTTTGTTTTTATCTGTAAGTATATGTGTTGTTTAGTTCTTACAAGAAACTTTTGAAACAAACACTAACAAAAAGTTAAAATTAAATAAATATAGTTCAGTGTTATAAATTAAAAATGTAAAAAATTGTAACGTTATTACAATTATAGTAATTTTTACAATATTATAAAATCAGAACTAAAAAATAATCAATTCACTCGTTCTTTCTTTAATAAATTTTGTAGAATTTTAACATCAAATACATGTTTTTTTTCAAAACCATAGTCCTGAAATTAAATACCTGTATAGGTTTTATGAGTACAGATGGAAAAAAAAATATATGTAGTTATTAACTTTTGTTACATTTAACATTTACTTCTGTTTGAATTGTAATTTTAAGCAGACACGGCATTCGCCATTCACTTAAACAACACATTGAACACAACAACAAGAAGCAAAAAGTGATATGGGGCTTAAAAGATGGAAAAAGTATACCTAACAATTTTTTTTCAAGATATTATAGTTAGGCCTTAAAGAATTCAAAGCATATTTTATGTCTAACCATCTTAAATTCCAATCATGTCATAAGTCATTTGAAAAGCAATTTAAATTATTTAAGAAGGGTTTTTACTAATTAAGATATTTACTATATAGAGTACTTTGGTAAGACTTCCCTATAACGACCCCGTAATTTTACCTCCCTATGAAAATAGATTAAACTTAATTCACCTAAGCACCGTAAAACTTACGAGAAAGGTAGCTGATGTAGTTTTTCTAACTGAAATAGTAAATGATAACATTATTTCAATTAAAACAATTTCAAATAAAATTAACTTTAACACCAATTCCCGACTCAGATCTTCTAACATGTTCTTAACTACACACAGAACTAACTACGGCATAAACGATCCAATACACAGAATGTTATTGATGGGTAATAAATTTAAATCATTCATTGATCTTAACCAATCAAAAGACAATTTAAAACGTAAAATTTTCAATTAACCATTAAATTTGTAATTTGTTTTTCTTTTCTTTTCCAATTTTTATGTTATTTCAACTATGTATGTGTAATTGTAATTGTAAATGTAATTAATTTTGTATATGTAAACAGAAGTAAATTGTAAATTATTTGTAACTTAATTTCAATCTTAAGACATATATTGTAAAAATGTTTCAGTTAAACAAATAAATAAATAAATAAGCGCTTAATTTAAAGTTTGAGAATATGCCGTTAGAGATCCGTAAAAAAAATAAATATAAAAACCTAATATAAATATGACAACAAATAGATAAGACATAATATGTAATTATTAATAATCAACAATAATAATTAATTAGGCATATAGGCATAAGTCGTTTGCGACTCGAATATCGCACCATGATGAGAAATCATATATTCTTTAAACTCCACCTCATATATTCTTTAAAATTGGGGATGATTGTATTTTTAAGGCAAAAGGTGAACGTTAACTCCTTTGTTCATCATATTCCTATGCACTTTAAACCTATTTTTACTTCATAAGCGGAATCATCTCTTACTCTAACAGTACAATACTACTAAATTCCCTATCCCTTGCCCTAACAGTACAATAGTACGGTTCCCTAACCTACTGTTTTGGACAAAAAGGAAAATAGTGTTTAGTGGGTTAAAGTCTCTCATATTAATAGAGGAATTGTGCTGGTACCGCTCTTCTATAGTGTCTATCGTTAATTTCAACCAAACCCCGTAAAAAAACATTACTAACAGACATACAAATAATAATAATGTAAAATCAACCAACGAATATCCAAAGAATGAAAGTTATATGAAGTCTTTTAAAAAAAGCATTGTTTTTTTATTTTTACTTTTGTTTTTATTTTTAGAATTTGTTTTTTAGAATTCGGTTAATAATTTTTAAACTAATGTAAATAAATATCCTACTTTTGGTTTTTCTTTTTTTTTATAACATACATAGAAATAATTTGTATGGAAGCATGCTTATATGAAACATGATATAACGCTAATATAACAAATCTTTATGCGGTATATTTTCTTAAAAAAAAAAAAAAGTTTTGTATTGTAATCTATTTTCTTGACACAATGATTCAAAACTTTACTAAACTTATACTCTTGGTTACATTTTAGAAAATTGTTATAATTATTAGTATTTAATACATTATAAGTATGTCATTTTAAGTTTTACTAACAAAACTGTTTTGTTTTATTAACAAAAACTGTATATTTACTTTCATTTACAGCTCTATTAAAAATTTTCTTACTTTAGTTAGGCACTGAAAATATATATGAGCATTATAATAGTAGTTAGGAAGGAAAGAGTTATAAAGTCTGTAAGATTTATTAGTAACATGCATTTAAAAAATAGTTTGTTGGAATAATTTAAAGTCATAAATTTATAAATTAGGTGGAGCATTTAAAGAGTTTATAATTATGTAGAAAGTGTTGAATGTTATATAATATATGTTATATAATGCTATATAAAAAAAGAGTTCAACTATCTATAAAGCATCTACAGATAGCTTAGAAAGAGTAAAATATGCCATTAAGTCGTGATAATCGTAGAATACTTAGCAGAATGTTTTTATTATTCGAAATATGTGAGATGAAAATCTTAACTTAAGGAGAAAAATGCTCACTTTCTAAAATAAGTCGTTTTAGACATTTAACGAAAACATCAAATAAACGTATTTTTTGTATACATCAGTTAAACGTATAAAGTAACAAATTACTTAAAATTTAAAATATTGAAATTTTTTTTTTTATGAAAATAAGTAACTTTTAAAAGAACTGCTGACTTTGGCTTGTAATTATAATAAGTTTTAAAACTTAGTTTTCATCGTTGTCTCATATTAAAATAAAAACCGTTATTAAAATGTAAAATATCAATTTCGAATTTAATTAAAGTAAAGATTTTTTATTTTTAAAATTTATTTTAGTTTCTAATGAATTTAATTTCATTATTTGCAATTAACGGGAGAATAATATACGACTAGGTAAAGAAGCACTTTGTATGAAAAAAATCATATCATATTGCACCGAAAACTACGTCCACCCTATAATATACCGCGACCCTTATTTTCATTGATGGGTTTGATGTACGCCATTCTTGTTTACTATGTTTCAAAAACTTGTTTTAGTTTAGTGTCAAAAACTTGTTTTGGTTTAGGTTTTAAGTTAGGTTATAAGTATGGGTTGTTAAATTATAAGTTCTAGATGGAAGTGAAGGTATTAAGTAACCATTCCGATCTATATGGATAAATTTAAAACTGTCGCGAAGCATTAAATTAAGAATAAATCATTCATACGTTCAAATAATTTTTGTATTTAGCGGTTAAATTGTATTAACGTTGATTTTCACAAATCAAAAATTTCAATAATTTTTAACAACAAAATATTCTAACTAAGAATAATTAGTAACGAAGAATTTCAGCACCCAATGAAGTGCCAATAATTAGAGTAAAAAAATCATAATAAGAAAAAATTATTGTGTATAGTTAGGTAGGGTACACACTCAGAAAGGAATTAAAGAGTAGATATAAGATTATTCTTATGCAGAACTCTCAAGGATCCAAGAAATGACCCAAAACTCCTACTCCAGCATAATGTTTTTGTTCTCAACGCTAACAACATTACCAATGATAAAAATATTACTTGGATTAATGGAAAATTAAACGCATTAAACAGAAAAATATGATAAGATTATAATATTATATAGTAATTTATATAAGGCACAAATTAATGTAGCAGTTATATGCTTCCTAGTAAGAGTAGGAGGATGACCCCACATGCTCTCCTATAGTAAGAAAAAAATTAATTAAATTTGTATTTTTTTATATGTTTGATTTGATAATGAGTTAAAGTAGTAGTCTTAATTATTATTTAAATAAAGTTAAATTATATTAATTATTATTTCTCTAGAAGTTCAAGTGTCCCTTGAATTTATTTATACCAATATATATTTTTTTTTGTTACACCCATTCCTATAACATTTCATTAAATATATAATTTCTTATAAGTGTTATGTATATTCAAAATATGTAAAGAAATCCTTTCTTTAAAATCCTTAGAAAAGAAATCATATAGTTTATAATACATAACATTATATACAGTCATATATTTCTAAATTTTATTTTGTATTATACATATATACAATATGTTTATTATATATGTATGTAAATTTTATCCGTATATAAAGTAGGTAAATAAAACTGTTATTATGCAAAAGTGATCAAGTTTAAAACAGTTATAGAATAGAACAATGTTAGTTATTAAATAGGATTAAATTTTTAATCTTGTTGGATTATTTAGTTATATACTCGTATATATGAAAAATGTAGAAGTAAATAAATTAATATTATATGTATTCAGGAATTTATAGGTTATAAAAACTTTTTATATTTATATACAGTTTATTACAAAAAGAAGTAAACAGTAAAAAAAGTACAGTGGTGTGTTAAATTTTGTGATTTAAGGTTAAAAATATTTTTTTTTTATTTTTAAGTTTTTTTTTTTTTTTTAGCAGACAAAGTGAATCTCAGTGGTTTTTTTAACTTTAGTTTATTCGATACTTATGTGAATGAGGTTTATGTGATGAGATTTCTCAAGGGGTATCTTATTGAGGAGTAACTGACAAAATATAAAAATAAATTTGCTATATTGTGAATTTAAATTTTTTTTTTTTTAAATTTGCGTATTAGTTTCTCTATCCATTTGGCCGTCTGAAAATTCAGCGTTTATACAGTTTAAAGTAAAGCAATTATACATTTGTTACCATAATCCATAGTTTGATTTTAATAAAAAATAATTTCTTAGAACTTATTTTCCGTGCCGCGATTTAAAAGATTACAGAGATCTAAATTTGAAAAAGAGTCTACCCTGGAATATTAATTTTCTTTCGTTTCTATAAATAGATTTGATTAGATAATATTTAAAGGCTATAAATAACATTGCAATCTTTTAATATAGGTATATTGTGCTTCTCTTCTATAGATCTATTGTGCTCCCCACTACGTCGATTTTTCGTTCACTTACAATAATTAATCTATTATCAAACCTACTGTCTCTAAGAATCTACAGATCTGGGCAGGGCTTATTGCTGGCACTTCATATTCTTTAAAGTAATTCGTTTCTAATAAACTGGGTCAAAATTTTAGGTAGATTAGACCTACATCTATATTAGAAAATTCTAAAACTAAGTAAAATAAAAATTTAATAGTTTATAATTTGTGTTGCATTCATTGGAAAAATTTTTTTTTTAAATTTAACACAAACAAAACATTTAATGTTATTTACATATTTATTACAGACTAGTAATAATATGTTACGTTTTATAATATATATATATTCATATATACATACATACATATATAGAAATTATATTGTCCCTAAAATATTTTTAATTGTTTAGATTACTGGAGCAAAATAAACGTTAGCTTAATTGAAAATATTAAACTTTAAAAAAAAAAAAAAAAGAATTTATTCTAAAAAATCATTTTGTTTATTGGCTTAAAGGGATTAAAAATAATAAAAAGTGTTTTTTTTTTAAACATTTTAGTGTTTTTAAGGTTTTTTTTTTTAGTTGTGTGGTTTAAAAAAAAAAATTTGAGATTTTTAAACACTTAATTACTTACTAAAAAAGTGAAATAAGAGTAAATGATATTTGAACAGCTGTTATACTGTTTTTGTATTTTACAACAATTAACATGTAATTTAATTTGCATTTTGTGTAATATTAGAACCTGTAAGGCTTTAGAAGGAAAATATTTTAAAATAATAAATGCTTTGTTTATACTCATATGGTTACCATTTATATTTTGAAAAAAAAATATATATAAACAATATTTTTCTACAGTGAATTAAAAAGTAAGTTGAAAATGTTAATTTGCAAAGAGATTTTCTATATTCTAAATTGTGTCTTTATTATAGAAGTAAAACTGTGCATAAAATCAAGAGTTTTTAAGGGTGCACATTACAAAAATATTAATATAAAGCATTGGATGCAAGTTTTTCTATGAGACAAAATTCCTGTAAGCCTTTTGTCTTAGAGAAGTTTCAATAGGAATCAGACATTTGACTCCGAATCTCAGAATTCTGGGCTTCTACATAATAATGTTGACTGCGGAAATATTGATTGAACAAAATAAATGGTGGATTTTGTTGTTCATTGTTTCCTTACAGTCTCACTTCCAATTCAATGTTTTTCCAATTTCCATCCAATTTCCTATCCCTACTCCCTAGCCAATATACTGCGTTAGGAGGTAAAGGATTTATACCATTATATTGGGTAAAGGGGGAGGTTGGTTTAGTCAGTAAGAATCTGACACTGCTAAGGGGAAATTCTTGGTGTCTTTAGATGATTCCCATTTTTCTTAGGGGAAAAAAAATACCAGTTTATTCGGAGTTTGTTTAGTAAAGCAGAATTTTTTACCTTTTCCAGAAATTTTTTGCGTACGAAATATTGGGGAAATCTAAATGTCTGTGGTGATGGGTAAAAAATTAGTTCTGTTCTGATTATGATTTGATTCATTTTCATCAGGCTATGTTAAATAAGAGCGCAACCCTTTTCTTTTTTTTTGAATAATTTGAATATTTTATTTTATATTGCATTGTTTTTAGAAAAATTTCAAAAATTAAATCGTCATAATAAATTTTTAGAGTAAAAATATTCATATTAAAACTAAAAAAAAAAGAAAATAACAGATAGGAGGGTATTTCTCTTTGACTTTTTTGTATACTATTTTGTTGATATTAATAGTTTTTCTAAAATAAACTAAATTAATAAAAATTGATAAATCTTTTTAAATAGATAAATTACTAAATAAATTAATCTTTTTAAATAAATGGATCACATCCGAATAAAAAATGGTTCGAGAAATATATTATATTTTAGCAAAAGAAAATAATAAATAAATATATTTTGCAGCAAATTATATGTTCTGAGTTAATAAATTTTTTGTTTAAGTTTTCAACTCACAGATGATTTTTGTAACTTTTATTATTAGTTCTGTGAGAGTCAAAAATCTGTGCACAACTACTAAATAGGTAGGTATGTATATTAAATAGGGCTAAGAAATATGAAAACTTTTTAAAACTGTTCTTAAAAAATTGGTATAAATATATGTGTTTCAGAAAATTTTAGAATCTCGAATAGAATTTATGAGTGAATTTATGACTGCTTAATAAAAAATAAATTTCTCTATACTTAATCTACGCATTTTTGTTTCCTTGAATTTTGAACTTTTATTAAGTTTTTGTCAATTTACTTACTTAATTAATAGACGCTACAGATATTGAAGGCCCTGGTCTTACTCAACACATCCTTTAACGATCCCGGGAAGTTCTCTTCGGTTGCAAATTTGAAGCTTTATATGTCCACCACTCACTTCAACGAGGATTCGACCGTCTTCGACGTCTTCCAGCGTATATGATTTAAAGATTCTCTTTTGCTAGAGTATTTTGGTCCACGTGACTGACTATTACGTAACAGACTCTGCAATGAAGTCAACTTAGTTAACTGAACTTAATTTTTTTAATTAGATCCATGTTATCCATCCATTAAATAGTTCGTGGAGTTCGACTTTATTTCTTCACCTTGTATGTTTACATTAAGAAAAATACCAAAACTTTAGCTATTAAAAAACATTATAAAATATAAAAACTTAGAATTTTTCACGATTATTTGACTTACCTACCTTTTATTTAACAAAAGAAAAACTATTTAAAGGAAACCAAGAAAAAAACCAATTCTTTAAATATTGATTATTAAATTAATTTCATGTTGCTTTTGTTGAATGTTATTCAGGTTAAAAACCGTCAAACTTTTTTACTTATATACATAGATACATATTATATATTATAAGTACTTAAATTTTGAATAATAGAAAGTTTTTTTTTTAGTGATTACTTTATTAAACTAATAACATAAAAGGAAGCGGCTATTGAATTGTTTGAAACAATTCAAGCAAAGAAAATCTATTGTTATTAGGTACAAAAGGAAAAAAAAGGAGGAAATTTACCTGTTTTTTTTTTTTTTTTTTGTTTTGAAATATAAGTACTTTTAACAATCTTTCAGTGTCATCTTACAATGAATCTTCTTTAAATTTTTTCTTTTTTTCTTTTTTGTCTTTTTTGATATACAAGCAGATAGTTCAAGTTGATTTAATTTTATAAAAATCGATCATTTTCTTTTCTTTTTATTTTTCTACCCACTCTCTATTCATTCCTTTTATTTTTAAGTCTTTTACAATATTCGTAAAACTTTAAAAAGAACAATGACTCATGGATATAATCACTATAAAATTGTATTATCATTCTATAAAAAAAAAAAAGAAAACGAAGTTATTTATTTCTATTCTTTTTTTTTTTTTTTAATTTTATATTTAACGTTAAAAAAAAAAAAAAAATAAATAAGAAAAAAAAATTAAAAGGACTCGACTTTTCTAACAAGAACTATAAAAATATTCTTACTATACATACACAATACGTACAAAATATATTATATCTATATATGTATAAGTACTTAATATATATAAGTGAATATCTTATTATTCTTGGTGTATTTTTGGCCAGTCTCATTAGTAATTCAGCTCCAAACATCGAATGATTTTAGTGTTTTGATCTTAAGTCGTTTATCTATTCAAATGCAAATTAAATTCGGTTTTATTATCAAGAGAGCGTTAGAAAATCACATTGAATGTTAGAATAGCGAAAAGAAAAAAACAACTAAACAGATAAAAAAAAGAACAACAAAAAAAAAAAAAAAATTTAAATTTCAAAGATGTATTAAAGAATGAAAATGTTATTATTTTTTTTTTTTTTTTATGATTTGATAGCTTTAAAAGTACTTATTTCATATTGAGGGTTGTAATAAACAGCCAAAAATAAAATATGCTAAAATTAAAATGATTAGCTATTGTCAACAGCACAATTTAATTTTAAAATATTTTATTTAAAAATTAGTTGAAAAGAAAATTTTGATAATTAAACAAAATAGCTATATTTTAGTAAAAAACTTTTATTCTTTCAACTTTTTGTTTAATGTATTATAAAATTTATTGTATAGGTAAATAAATTTATTGTAATTATACAATTTTCAATATTTAATTTAATCAAAACAAAAATGATATGAAGTGGTTATATTTTTGGTATATCGTAAAATACTTGTTAAATGCTTGGTTTTTCTTTCTATAGAAGCAGATGTTATTTCACTTCCAGTGACTGGATTAATATCTGATTATAAAAAGGTTATAATAAGACCAAAGATAGAATATAATTATGGGCTACCGCCTCATTTATTTCTTTAAATCGATTTCAACAATGCGTCATTCGTTTCATTCATTAATGCGACAACGTCGAGATTAAACTTTTAGTTCACTTGGCATCCGTCGTAATATTAAATATTTTTATACATATTCATAGTAGATAATAACATTTGATCTGATTAAATAAAATCACTAATACCACCTCTCAAATAATTCCACTATAGGAGCTGCAATTGCTCATCCTTACTATATGGAACTACCAAAATGGTACTTATTGGTAAGATACAGCAATTCTCTTTTTTTTTTGCCAGCACTTCAAATATGTGCTACTCATTTCTATTCCATTTATTCCGAATAGTTGAAGATTTTTTTGATTTACAATCTGCCCAAATTCAAGATGAATTTAAACAAATTCATTATGCAACTTTCCAACTCCCTTTTTTTCAAATTTGTCCCATGATTGAGCTAAGTACCAAATTTTAATATAAAAAAATTTGGAGCATATAAAAAATAATAATTTAGAGCATATAGAAACAACATGTATTTAGATCCTATGCACTAATATTACGTACTAAACTAAAATTACATATTATAAAACAAAAAAAACAAGAAGAATGAACGGACAAAAAAATACGGTTAAATAAATTTATATTCTATAATTTTGAGAAGATGGTCAGAAAAACTTTGATAGTAGATCTAATCACAATACAATTTACAATATTACTAAGTATAGATAATATAAGTAAAGAAAGATAAAATTGTAAAAATAATGATTTTATTTTAATATTTGCAAATTAACACAAAAAATTAAAATATAATATTAACATAAAAAGTAAAAACTTATATAATAATTATATACATATGTCAGAACAATTTTAAATTTTTTAAAAGATATTTATTTAATATGATAATTTTGATATGATATTTTTTAAATATTTTAAATTAATTTCTTTCAAAATTATAGTTAACTTTTTGCGATAGAGAGTGTGGGATACTTTCTCTGCACCTGTTTCAATCTGCCAAGGGAAAGGCCGAAATATCTCGGTAGTTTCTTTATCTTAAATTTAGATTAACTCTTTAATATGGACAGATGGTATCTTTAATATCTGAGATACTTTCAAAATTTCTTCTGTCAGAGTGGTATCATCATGGCATAAATTTAGCGAAAGTTAACATCAACTCTATCTGAATATGTTATCTTACGTATTGAAGGTGCACCTATCTCCTCTACGAAATAAAAAACATTAATGTGTTTTTATACCCGTACGATAAGATCGGGTATAATAAAATTACTCCTCCGTTTGTAATACCTCGAAATAAGCGAGCTAGATATACCTTCAAAGGTATGGATCGGATCAGAAAAAAATTCTAAGATTTTTGAGCCATGTCCGTCCGTCCGTCCGTCCGTCCGTCAGCACGCTAACTCAAAAACTAAGAAAGCTAGAATCTTGAAATTTACACCAAATATTCTGGGAGTAATTTGTAGGTTCCCTATTTTTTTTGGTTGAGTTTGGACCAAAACTTAGGGTAGCTCTCGAACACCTAACTTTTAGATCCCCACATTTTTTTTGAAATAGAGTTATGAAATTTTAACCGCTGATAGATCTCACAAAAATATTAATATTATTTTTAATAACTTTTTTTTGTAGCCCCATCCGTTACGGGGCTACAGCTTTCCAAAAGTTCAAAAAAGCTCTATATTTAAATTGTTATAGCACAAGTTGTATAAGGTATATCTTCATTTTAAAAACGCCAAACAATTACTACTTTTATTAGCTTTAAAAGTGTATATACAATAAATATATATTTGTGGCATACGGTGTCTTAATTTACCGTTATGCGAAACTCAAATTTTGCAAAATACTTTAACCCTTCTATCTTCTAAACAGTTTAAGTTGGAAACTTGAAATTTTGACAGAAGTTAGATCTAAAATAAGTATGAGTCATTTCAGAAATTTTTTTTGTATTACTCCCCGTTTAGGAGCTGTAAGTGGTCAAAACTGAAAATTTCCTATTTTTAAACACCTGTAACTTGAACACCTGTTAAAATTTTTTTGAAGTAATACACAAAAATTAAAGCTTCAACATTATACTCTTATTTCTGTTAACAACTTTTTTTTAATAATATAGGGTTACTTTATAATTGACGAAAGTGTTACTTGATTTTTTCAAATTTTCTAACAAATTTCTTTAACGAATTTTTTCCATTTTGTTTTACTTGATAATTTGAAATTGTTGAAGATATAATGCGTAGTACAAAAAAATGTAAATAAATAAGCAACATAACGGTTGCTTGAAGAATTTTTATTTATATGATATTGATATACATAAATACTTTTATAATATCATGCTTATTTACATATCGTATATGTCAGTGATGAATGAATGATAAGAGTACAGATGTATATTATATGGCGCCGTATTTACATACATACATGTATTTTATTGTACTTATAAGAAATTATTCTATGAATGGAAATATTTTTAAAGAAATATTGCAATGTATGGCGATATACTTATAACAATATAAATATACTATGTACGCATTAATATAATATAATATTTAAAATTATATACTGTTTTGTACTTACTAAATTTAATATACATTTACCGCTTAGTATTAAATGGTATTATAGAATATTTGAAAAAGTTTTGGATTGATAATCGTTATGTGGAAGGTTTAAATCTGCTTTTGAAGAATGTATAAACATATAGTTTGAATATATGTGCAACCCATAGTTCTAGAAATTATAAAATTCACCCAAATTATTTTTAAATACCAAAATATTAAAAAAATAATATTGTAAGCAGAGTGACAGGCTGTGAACATACTAACGGTTCGTACGGGTATCTAAGAGTTGACAAAGGCAACTATATTCGTCCTGTTTTAAATTGAAATGAATTTAAAAATGAATTTATAAATTTAGAAATGTTATAAGTTTAGAAATGTTACGTCAACTAGATTTTAGATGACTTTATATTAAATTTATTTAAAAATTTATCGTAAAATAATGACAAAAGAAATATAAGTTTTGTTAAATAAATAATTTTCCAGAATCATAACCCAAAACAAAAGATCAAACTGACACCATATAATATTACCTAGTAAAAATATTAATTACAGATATTTAATTTGATTGAAGTACAAAAAGTTTATAACGAATTATTTTGAAAAAGGTAAGAGATATATTTATTTTGTTTCTTTTATTTACAATAGTATCGACATCTAATCTAAGAAAATGATTAACAAGTAATTATTTTTTAAATGTCTTAAGATAAGTTTAAGTAAATTTTCTGGAATTTAACTCATGATAAACGTCAAATTCCATTTCTCTAAATTGTCAAGTTAGGAACTAGTTCATGAGGTGTTATTCATTTTAGTCTCCTCACAAATCACATTAATATGTATATTGTTTTCTTTTTTTTTTTTCCTTGCCCTTGACTAAGCTTCAGTTTCATGAATCATTAATTTCACTAAGCCGTTGATTACTCGGTTGTAGCTATTGTACAATAAAGACGTTTCTTTTTTATTTCTACGCCATCTATTATCTTATACAACAAATGTGGTTTAGTATTACATATTTTATTATATTTTATATATATATATCATTATATTACAATATGATATTAATTATAATTTATAGGACATATATACTTACTTTTAATTTAATTATATTTTACTAATTATATATTATTAAAAGAAAAATCTATATTATTTTTTATTAATCTATATGACTCAGCCGGGGTTTGAACCCGAGACGTTTCGTATGAAAGGCCGGTATCTTAACCACTATACACCATTGGCTGGATAAAATGTATGTTGATTAAGTAATTGTTAAGTTTCACTATTAATATGATTATGTAGTCAATTGCTGTGCTTTTGATCATATATTTTAGCTACATTTTAGAGACTTTCTCAATTTTTTAATCGTCAAGATGAATCTAAGATGCTGTAACAGGTTGCCGTAATACTTTATTTTAAATCCTTTATATACTATTTATTTATTAAATATATTATATAAATATATGATAAAAATATATGATATAAATTCTGATAATATAAATAAAAGCAGACTTCTTGGCTTAAAATAAAATAAAAAGTTCGTAGGTACATTTATAACCTTTTATTTAAATATCATTATTTTTTAATTTAAAAAAAAAATATATTTTACAAGCAAGATAACAAGAAATTTTTTTATTTGAATTTAAATGAATATTTCAAATATCTTCAAATCAATTTTGTGTATTATGTACGGAAAAATTTATGATTTTTACCGCCCGCATACATGAAAGTAGGTTTAAGTTTTTTTTTTTTAATTTATACAAAAAAATTTTGAATACTCTTATCTTATTTGAGTACATATTATTAAAATTGGAACATCTCTCTGGAGCAATTTTTCTTAGCTCGACTCTCAAAATCTCTGATCACCCACCTTAAGGTGACGATTCAGAATTGAATACCAAATTTTCGTACTGTATCTATATCTTGCAGTTCTTTGTGAAATAATGCTGCCATTTCTCTATCAATTATTTATTTCTGAAATAGTGCGTGAAATTAATTAAAGACACAAACCATATCGTGTGACTATAAAATATTAACTACTTTACGAAATACGATGTTACACTTTACTGTTGTGTTTGTATATTTACTATTGTAATTTTTGTATTTGTATGTTTTACACTATATTGTTTATAAAAAAAATAAGGTAAAATTTATTAGAATGACTATAGAATATATCGAAAAATCAACTGATTACTTTCTCAAAACTCTAAATTAAAATTTAATTATGCCTTTCAATGGATAAAAAGAAAAATGAGTAAAGAATTGAAATTTTTTGAAAATAATCTTTAATATTTATAATACATAATATTTTTATTTTTATTTTTTCTTGTTCACATTTAATCAAGTGTAATTTATTTATTTTGATAATATGGGAAAAAAAAATGGTAAGAAAATATGACTTTCATTTAACAAATATTATATTATTACTTTATTTAAAATCATATTTAATCATATAGATTAATATTTAAATATATTATAATACATGTATGTTATATGTATGTATTAATCTTAAAAACATTCTTGTGCTACAAATAGATAAATAGACATATTATTATAATTATTTTCATAAATTAAGTAAAAATTTAGATACGGAATAAACAAAAAAAAAAAAATATATATATATATTATTTATTTAGATTGTTTTTTCCTTTTTTAGGTCATTTTGAAAAAAAAATTAAAAAATTGTGTCTATTAGCTTCACTCTGTCCGTCAGTCCGGCCATCCGTTTATCCAACCGTTTGTTTACAAAAGTTCTATACCAATGAAAAGAGATCAATTGCATGAAGTTTTACCATGGGTAAGTCTCAAAGAAAAATTAATGTTGTAAAACAACTTTTTTATGTAGCTCAACCAATAATTAAGAAGCCTCAAACTTTGAAAAAAAATCTATTTTTAAATGTGTATCTCTCAAGTTCTGTTTAACATTTTTTGAATTTAAAACGAGAAAGAATACAGTTGCCTTTGTCAACTCTTAGATACCCGTACGAACCGTTAGTATGTTCACAGCCTGTCCTTTGCTTACAATATTATTTTTTTAATATTTTAGTATTTTAAAATAATTTGGGTGAATTTTATAATTTCTAGAACTATGGGTTGTACATATATTCAAACTATATGTTTATATGTACATTCTTCAAAAGCAGATTCTAACCTTCCACATAACAATTATCAATCCAAAACTTTTTCAAATATTTTATAGTACTATTTAATACTAAGTTGTAAATGTATATTAAATTACGAAATAGTAAATATAATTTTAAATATTATATTATATTATATTATATTAGCGCACATAGTATATTTATATTGTTATAACTATATCGCCATACATTGCAGTATTTCTTTAAAAATATTTTCATTCATAGAATAATTTCTTATAAGTACAATAAAATACATATATGTATGTATGTAAATACGGCGCTATATAATATACATCTCTTATCATTCATTCATCAGTGACATATACGATATGTAAATAAACATGATATTATATAAGTATATATGTATATCAATATCATATTAATAAAAATTCTTCAAGCAACAGTTATGTTGTTTATTTATTTACATTTTTTTGTACTACGCATTATATCTTCAACAATTTCAAATTATCGAGTAAAACAAAATGGAAAAAATTCGTTAAAGAAATTTGTTAGAAAATTTGAAAAAATCAAGTAACACTTACGTCAATTATAAAGTAACCCTATATTATTAAAAAAAGTTGTTAACAGAAATAAGAGTATAATGTTGAAGCTTTAATTTTTATGTATTACTTCAAAAAAATTTTAACAGGTGTTCAAGTTACAGGTGTTTAAAAATAGGAAATTTTCAGTTTTTGACCCTTTACAGCTCCTCAACGGGGGTTGATACAAAAAAAATTTATGAAATAACTCATACTTATTTTCAAAGTTCTAACTTCTGTCAAAATTTCAAGTTTCTAACCGTTTAGTAGATAGAAGGATTAAAGTGTTTTGCAATAATTCAGTTTCGCATAACGGTAAATTAAGACACCGTATAGCACAAGTATATATTTATTATATACATGTTTGTAAAGCTCATAATAGCACCGATCGTTTGGAATTTTCAGATTGAAGATATACCTTATAGAGCTTGTGTTATAACAATTTAAATACAGAGATTTTTCGAAATTTGGTGGGCTGTAGCTCCTTAACGGGTAGGGCTACAGAAAAATTAATATATATATAAAATTAATATTTTTATGATATCTATCAGCATTTAAAATTTCAAGACTCTATTTCAAAAAAAACTGTGCAGATCTAAAAGTTAGTTGTTCAAGAGCAATCCGAAGTTTTGGTCGGAACTCAACCAAAAAAAATTGGGAATCTACAAATTGCTCCCAGAATATTTTGTGTAAATTTCAAGATTCTAGCTTTCTTAGTTTCTGAGTTAGCGTGCTGACGGACGGACGGATGGACATGGCTTAATCGACTCATAATTTGATTCTGATCTGATCCATATCTTTGAAGGTATATCTAGCTCGTTTAATTCGAGGTGTTACAAACGGAGAAGTAATTTTATTATACCCGATACTTATCGTACGGGTTTAAACACCATATTTAAATTAAATATTTAAATTTACCGTTATGTGAAAATAAAATTTTGTATGATTTTTCTTTCTTCATAACTCCAGCACGCTTTTAGATAGGGACTTGAAATTTTAAGATAAGAAAGAACTTTTCTTGTCTCAAAGAGAAATAGTAAAAATTGCGTCAGAAAATATTTTTACCACCTTCTGTTTAAGAGTTATTAAGACTCATAAATTGAAAATTAATTATTTTTAAACACCTGCAAAATTAGGCACCTGTAGGAGCAAGTTTTTCCAAAATAACATCAAAAATTAAAACTTCAACTTTATACATGGGTTAATGGATTTTTTTAATTATGTAAAGTTTCCTTATTGTATACGTATTGTGTCCTTATTAATTGAAGAAAATGTCCTTTTTTATATTTTTTAAATTTTTCGTATTATATCCAATTCTAAGAAAATTTCCAAATTTTGGTGCAAGTCATAATTTTAAACAGTTTGTATTGTCTTTTGGAAAATGTGCGCTTTTAAATAGCTTTGGCTTACTTTCTGTCTTGTTTCCCTTTTTTTTTTAATATAAGTAAAATAAATGAGGTAGAAATTTTCAACTCATTAGTTTTTTCACATGTTTATTAAAATAAACTTGTCAAAAAACAAAAAATAAAAAATATAATATTAATATTAATATCATAAAATTTTTTTTTCTGTTTTATATCCAACAAAATTAAAATGAGTTTAATGATAAATGACAGATATTGATTTTAGATATATGTTTTGCTTAATCTTAATGAATAAAATAAAACAAATATTAATTTGGACAGTTGATATTAATTATAAAAATATTTATTAAAAAAAATATTTCAATATACGAATTATTATTTAACTGAATTATCATCTATAAAGGAAATACCCAACTTTTAGCGTTCATTTTAAAAATTTTAGGCCAATTTTTTTTTTTAATTTAAAAGAAAAGTGATATGCAAATAAAAATGGAGAGTATTTTTGTAAATAGCTACTTTATTATCCAAAATTGATTTAATTAACCCTAACCCAAACGGGATGTATCCTAGTACCACCAAACAGTTTTCAAACTTGAATAACTCTGTTATTATTTGAAATAAGTTTTTGAAATTTCAGGAGTGTGTCAATTATGTCAAAATTAAGGAGTAATTAAAATATTCTTTTTTCCTATTTTTTGTGAGGTTAAAATTTTTTTCTAATGTGGCCGAAGAAAATCTAATCGGATATCCCACCAAATTTTCCCATATAAATTGTATTAACTTGTAGAATATTGGGACGAGGGGCTCTTTTTTTTATATTTGGTGAGCAGACTTTTGGCAAGTAAGTAGTTTTAAAAAAGAAATTTTATCTTCTTGTTTAGTTTGAAATCGTTCCGACAAGTTATTTAATTTATTATAAGCATAAGTAGCTATATAGCTGCTACATCTATAAAATTAGAAAATACTGCCAAAGGCCATTATACAGTTTTGTGCAATTCTCGTAACATTTGTACCATTAAATCTACTCGGTTTTGTTTCATTGTAATAATGTCTTATAGGTGGTTTATTCTTCTCTCCAAAAGTATGTTTATTTTCATGATCGTATATTGTAGACTATAATAATACAACACATTTTCCGGAACAAATGAGCATTTTATTAAGTAAACTTACCTTGAAGGGCATAAATTATAGAGGGGAAATTCTTTTATTTTTTATACTGTTCCAACAAAATCTAAATTCTGATCAACTAACTTCCTTCGCTAAATCAACAGTAAGTGAATTGTATGGTACAAATTTGCTTTCAAAGTTGGAATTAAGCAGATCTAGAATATTGCTAATTGCTAAAATATCCAGTACAATTCTCTTGATGGGAGAGGATGGTATATAGATGGGGAAACTTTTAATTGGAGAGAGGGACTGTAAGAGAAAAATGAGTCCTATTACTATTTTGCTATTGGTGATGAATCCATCAACATTGACAAATCCAACAACAACACGAATCCGATTTTTGGTCTTTGGCCGAGTGACAGCTTCTGTGGTACTTAAACGTTTTTTCTTCAATTCCTATAAGAAACTATAAAAAAAACTTTCCTTTTACAATATTCATTGGAACTGTTTCTAAAGAAATCATTCAAATGGAACCCTAGTCTTTCTGTTGAAATTAAACTTAAAGTAATGTCTTTAAAACTGTGTTAAAAACTGTTATCGCATTCTCAGCTAAATAAATTTTTTGCTAATATGGGGATATGATTTTTGATGCAAATTTAGTTTCAGCAAACTAAATAGTATAATAACTAAAAAACTAGCCTCAAATAACTTTTTATTTAAGTAAAAGAAACATAAATTTTAAATTGTATGGAAAAAAACCAAATTTGTTAATACCAACCAATTTAAAACTATTTTACAAACTATTGCTATTTTTAATAATTTATTATTTTTGAAATTATCTTTTTAAATTATGAATGGACAGTTAATGGACATCTCGAATTAAAATTAAAAAATAAACAATTTAAAAGTTTTTTCTTAATGTTTTACAATGAATTCCCAAAATAAAAAAAAAATAAAATAAAAAAAAAATAAATTGAAAAATTAATTGAAATTAATTTTACAATAAATTCTAAAAATCTCTTAAGAATAATTTCTCTTACCTTGGAAAAGTGATTTATATTTAACTTATTTTAAAAGTAGCCTAATATTTTATTTTTAAAAAATCACATACTTTTAAAGTGTATATTTTCGAAAAATTTGGAAAAAAATTTTTATTTTCTCAGTTTCACTTTCTCCGTCCTATTGTCTGTAATGTCTGTCGATATGTCATTTGATAAAGTTGCCACACGATTTGAGATAAAGCAAAAACAATTCAATTTAAAAATGAAAAGATCTGATAAAATAGTAACAATTCTAGACCAGATTTTTTAAATAGACCCATTTTCCAAGTTGGAAAGGGTAAAATAAATTTGCCATTACGTTTGTGATTTTTTTTCAAATTTTATTTGTAACAATAAATATTATAAATAAAGTTGTTGGTTTTTTTCTCTCGAATGTAGGCCACATAGGTGCAGTCTTTAGGCCAGATAGGCCAGATAGGTGCTTTCGATTCAAAGAGTTCAATGTTTAAATTTAAAATTATGTTCGTTCATTCGCTAACAGTTGTGTTACTTTATTTATATGCAAATATCTGAAAATTCTACTGATTTCCCCTGTATTTCTGCAGTTCAGTGTCTCTAACGTAGCTATATATAAGGTGTTAGGGCATTCTGGAGCACTGTACTTGTTATCAATATGGAATCACAGTAGATGCATATCGGCGCGGTGCTTGATGATTGAATCTGGATAGCTATATTTTCATAGATGCTTGTCATACTTTTCCCAAATCTTCAGAACGCTTTCAGCCATAACTTCGAAATTCGATAAAAGAAAAATCTTTCATTAATAAGCATAAGTAATAAAAAAAAAAAATATTTTTAATACTTCCCACGGTTTAAGAGTATGTTATAGGTTTAAGAATATGTTAAATGGCTTTTCTGAATTACACAGGATATTTTCAAAATTAACCAAAGTGTAGTTTTTTCTTTTCCCAAATTGAAATTGTTTAAATTAAAAACTCTAAAACGAAAATTAGAAATTTTTTATGATGGAAAAATTGTCACAATTTTTTAAATTAGAATTATTGCCTTTTTATGAAAATGTGCGCCTGTAAAAACCTTTGGTTTTACATAATATCATTTATCTAATTTTTATTTTAGCTTTCATGTTTCCTTTTCTTTTTTCTTTCATAAAAAATACACTCTTTGTTTTTTCTGTAAATAATTTTTAAACTTTTTTAAATTTATATTTTTGTAGGGAATAGAATATGAACTTATAAAGTTTATATAAAGAACTGGCAAGGAAAAAAAAGTTTCCATATTTAAAGATTTTGTATACTCAAGAGTTACAAGTTTATTTTAAGTTATTTTTATGTTACAGATTTTTCTTTTGTTTTTATTTTTTGAAAAGCAAAAAAAAAAAAAGTGCTCTTAATTTCTCCCTTGAGAATATAACAGAAAAAAAAATTTTTTATTTTTTTAAATATTTTTTTACATATAACAGCATCAGTTAAAAATTATGTATCATAAAAAGTTTTGGCAAAAACAAGTACAAAATAAAGTAAAATTAAGCTTTCTTAGAAAAAAATATTAACAAAATATGTATTAACAAATTTTTTTAAATTTCTGTTGAACATTAACAAATAATTTTTTTTGGAGTAAAATTTTCTGTGTTAATCTAAAACTAAATTTAAATAAAAAAAAAAAAATAATATGACTCCTTTTTTCCATTAACTCTTCTTCAAGAGTTTTCCTTACATATTAGAGCGGACATGATTTTGTTTACATTTTTTCATTCAGTGTTGGATTACCATAGTAACGTGTCTGTTTCTTGTCGACATTTTGTTTAAATTTCTTAGAGTTATAGAGTGTTGGATTATAGTTATAGAATATTATAGAATGTTAAAGAGGGTATGTATTTCAGAACTTTATTTTGAACGTGTCATATGCTTGTATTTCATTTGCCCGTAGTATTATTTTCCTGTATTTCTTGCAATTTCCAAAAACTAAAACTAAACTATCATTTGCCGGTAGTATCGTTTGCATGTATTTCACGTGCCGGTATTTCACTTACCTGTCTTTCATTTGATTGCACCTATTTAAATAATAAGTATTTATATATGTAAAAGTATATAGTTATAGTAGTTATACTATGTGTAAAAAAAAATAATTAGGAGAAATTTTAAAGTTGGATTCAAAAACAGGGTTATTATATACGCTTTCTCCAGAATATTTATTAGATATGTATATGCACAAATTTGAATTACTAGGAATTTCAGAGTTGGATTCGCAATACAGAGCTATACAAAGTTATAACCTTTTACAGAATGTTGTGACCCCTTTTTTTTTATTTGAACCAACTTTATTAAAAAACAAGTTTTTGTTGTAAAAATCCAATCATATTGAAGAAAAAAATTTTTATGATCTTTTGAAAAACAACTATAATAAACAGAACCGTCCATGTCCATCACAGAACCGATTGCAGGAACAGAATAAATATTTCTTATTTCAATAGGGTTATTTACATTATACATATAAGAGCAATATTTACATAAATATATATGAAACATGTACATTTTATACATTTGTACATCTGTATATTTGTATATTTTAAATATTATGTTTATTACATGCACATTTTATGAACAAAAATTATAAGATTCAATCTAACAATCAATCGAGAAAAAAAAATGTTTTTACACAAAATAAATTTCGTATTAGTAAAAATGACTTATAGAAAAAAAATCGTATAAAAATGAGAACGAACCTAAAAGTTTCAAATTAAAAAATCTTCTATGAACAAATTTGTTGTTCTTTACTTGTGTAACAACTTTTCCTTATCTAATAACTTTTTTCATGATATTTTTCTGTTTCAACATATTCGTAAAAAATAGTAAAAATGGCACTTGGATTTGACGGATTTCAATCAAAAGGTTTAAAATTCGGGATATTTACATCAGAATTTAAATATAAAATTTTATCGAATTCCGTTCAGCTTTTTGAGCTGTACACTTGCGCACAGACAGATAGACAAACAAACAGAGAAGACACCATTACAAAAATCACAGGATAATTCAGATTTCTACATTCTACCGGATAAATGCTTATATGAGAAAATCTGATGTTCGAAATTTTGATGCCACGCAATAAATTTCTTGTAAATTACATATATGCAATCCGTGGTAAAAATATAATAATAAAGTTAACCCTATACATATACGAGTGTAACTATTGATCCAGCCAATGGTGTAGTGGTTAAGACACCGGCCTTTCATATGAAAGATCTCAGATTCAAATCCCGGCTAGATCATATATGTAGATTAATAAAAAATAATATAGATTTTTCTTATAATTAGTAGAATATAATTTAATTAAAAATAAGTATATGTGTCCTATAAATTATTTTTAATATAATATTGTAATAGCTATATAATAAAAATAAACCATAATTCTTGTGTAAGATAATAGATGGCGTAGAAATACAAAAGAAACGTCTTAGTCTTGTAGCTACAACCGAGTAATCAACGGCTTAGTAAAATTAAAGAAATTAAAGCTTAGTTAAATATGAATAATAAATGGATGCTCTGTACAGCTCATAGGAGTGGCAAGCAAAAAAAATATACAACTATTGAAAGTGAACGCTATATAACAGTATTTGAGTGGGTTACAATTGATTGATATAATATTATTTCTTGTAAATCATCAAACACAAAGGTTGTTTAAGCGCTAAGTCTTTATCAAAATATTATTTTAACAATTTTAACTTATATAAATAAAGTTACATAATTTAGTATGTACCTTAATTTTCCTAATGATAACTTTTAATGCTTACGTTTACTGAAAAAATATTATAAAATGAAAAGATTGCACAATAAAAAACAGAAAATATACATTTTCAATTTTTTAAAGTAATTCGATACCAATGATATTTTCATTTCAAAGTTTTTTAATACTTCAATCTGTTTACCTATATAGTTTATATTTATGTACTTATACATTTACATAAGGCTTATGAAGGCAGAATTTTATAGTTTACAAAAAACAAAAAAAAACCAAAGTAAAAATAAAATTATCTCTATGCCCTTGATTTTGATTACGTGGTCTTTTGTAATCATTTTATTATACACCATATTAAAAGTTTTTCCATTATGTATTTGTTATTCAGTGAAGACTTTTTTTGTTCCAATTACAAAATATTTTTCGCTGTAATTTTTTTTTTTTTGCGTTTTATGTAAAAATCATCTGAAAACAATATTACAAATAAATTAAAGTTAATATTTAAGGAAATGAAGTTTAAAGTTTATATTATTTTGTTTTTGATCAATAATAAAAAAATTTTTTTTCTGTCGTAATAATAATGATTATTATATTTTCTTTTGTACTTACCATATAACAAATCAACCGATTCTCTTGAATGTTGCCGAAATAGAAAAAAATTTTTAGTAACATTTAGCGAAATATAAAAAAGCAGTTTAACTATCTAGGCATTGTAATGTTGTTAAATTCAGGTGCAAAACTTAATTTAGAACACTAATTCAGCATGGACCGCGCCTTAATATACTCTCTAAAATACAGCAAAATAACTAATATATCGCTGAGCGCGAAAATAAAATCTTTAATAGTTTAAATAGTTAAAATTTTTAATTATGTTTTACCGTCTCACAACCAAAAATGTCGAAGGTTTAACTAAACTTTACACAAGCTGCATCTTAAGAATTTATTGACAGCGGACCATTCGAATCCTTGTGACAAAAAATCAAACCAAAATATGATTGAAGGCCAACAAAAAAAGCGTCGATAAATCGTGTAAATCTGACAGCAATGATCAAATAATATCAAATCTATAAAAAAAGTTTTGAATTAAGTTCTCAATGAACCCGACGGTTGGAAAAGTTTGGGAGAACATCGAGAACAACGATGTTATACCAAAGTGAGCATTTAACAGAAACCATATCCACAATTAAAACGACCACATGCTGATTGAGGACAATGAAAAGAATTTTTGTCACGTTATGTCCCAACAGAGGTTAGATGACTTAAAATTCTGAATATTTTTTAGGGGGTATTTTAATAAAATTCTGAATATTTTTAAGGGAGTTTTTTAGCGATATTTTTTAGGTAGATTTAAGGTATTAATTTTAATGAATTATAACAAGATTACGCGAAGTAGTGCGCCGAACGTAAATATATATTTTATTGCAATGGAGGTATATTTATATTTCAATAGCTTTCTAAGAATATATTGTATATTTAAGGATATTTTATGTTATTATTACTATCTGATGAATTTAGAAGGAGTCAACCTTCATGAAAAGTAATAATAAAGAAATAAAAATTTAAATAATCTTCATGATATTTTAAAATAATTTAATGTTGATTATGTTTATACTTTATGTTCTGTTTTCCCTTTATAAACAATGACTCCCTTTAGTTAAGTTTTCATATTTTTTCCATGTTGTAAAATAAAAAAAAAACCATTGCTCTCAGTAGAATATTAAAATTGTAAAGTTTTTTTAAAAAATTTATTATAAGTTTTCTTTTTTCAGTTATAAAAAATATCTAAAAATTTGCAAACATTTCAAATTATTATAATATGAAGTTCAAATAATATAAAGCTTAAAAAAAGAATATTTAATAGATCTATAGCATAATATTGTAATTGTTTAAGTTTTATTAATTTTTAGTAGTTGAACAAAGAAATAAAATGGAATAACAAGGAATGAAATTGTTTCCTTAGTTTAGAATTTAAAAATCTTAAAATTTGTCATGGGTTTTTAACTGGTCAAAAATAGTCTTTAGGTATTGCGTATTTTGTAAGTGCATTCGTTAAAAAATAGCATTAATGTTATTGTTCCTTGTCAGCTACTGTGGTCAATTGTTTCACATATTAAATATTTTCTCTAATTTGTAAATGCTGTCATTCATTATTTCCTGTTGTGACATCGTGTAAAAGGTTACACATCTTTTGTCACATCTTATTTCCCATTATCACTTCTATTACCCGATGTTAATAGTTTGCAGTTTAATACTTTAGTTCATCTTGTTGTCATCTATTTTGTTGCCTAGTTTTATTACTTTGATCACACATTAATTTCTGTTATCTAGACAGCATGAAAAAAGTATGACCAGTCATTGTGTATCATAATTAATGAAAAATCTTTCCGTCTGTATTTTTGTTCAACATTTTTACTATATTCCGGTTAACAGAGCATCAAATGAACTAAAATGTTCTTATCATCTTATTTTTCAATTCATTTTCATCTATTAATAACTTTCATTAATAATCAATGCAGTTACCTATCAACTACCAGGATCTTGAATCCATTATATAACCTATCACCATTTCTCATTTTTTTAGAACTTAATTTAAGCCAATATTTTAGTATATGTTTAGTTTTTAATACTACAACTTTAGGTAAAGGTACCACACTTTTTTGTTGTAAATACAAAATTAAAGAAGCACTAAAAATCGAAAAGGAAAGCTGTAGGAGCAAACTATAAAGTGAAAAATCCAATCAGGACTCAGACAATTTAAGAAGCTTCTAAGGAACTATAAACGGAAAAGATATGATAAAATCATAGAATTTAGTAAAAATAAACTGAGAATTCTAACAGGATTCCTATCGGGACAATGCCGGCTACAGTGGTACTTAAAGTAAATTGTAACAGAAAATGACGGCGCATGCACATTCTGTCTAGAAGAAGAAAATAATCCATGTCACATACTCAAAAACTACGGAGCTTTACTCCGAGCAAGATACTGTGCACCTATATGAGCATTTTATTTTGCCGAGGATGAACTGTCAGCAATAAACGATATATAAATCTTTACTTTTTGTACAGATAATATTGGGCTGACAGAAGTATTATAAGTGGAGACAAAATTTACAATACGTAGTAACGGAGGCAGCACAATAGATCTACATCAAAAAGTCTCAGTGTCATTTATACCTCTTAAATAACAATCTAATTTAACCAAATATAATACTGCAGAACCAAATTATACTTCTTTAAAATATTATTCAATTTTAATAAATTTGTCAACATCTATTATAAGTTTTTCGAGCTAATTGTAAACCAGATTTCGTTAAAAAAATAAACATTTTTTCATACATGCATACTTTGAACACAAGAAACATCTCCATGATATTCTTTTTAAGTACCTACCTATACCTACTTAATAAAATATATAAATGTAACATATGAGCTGATATTTTCTTTAAAACTATATTTTTTTTATTTAACATTTTGTTTTACACATTTATCTTTGAAAATTTATTTTTTTTCATATTATTTTTCATAAACATAAAAAATTAAAAAATAAAACAAAAAAGAAATAAATTGAAAATGAACCTAAGAAAAATTGCAAAATTTTCTATTACTTTGTAAGATAATGAACATAAGGCGTCAGTTGTTAACAAGAATTATCATTAAAATTTTCATTCTCTCATTTTCACAAATTCGTAATTTTTTCTGTTTTTTTTTTTTTTTTTTTTCACTCATTTAATTTAACACGTTCACTTTGAAAGTAGATGGGTGTTCTGATTTAAAATTCTGTTTAGAATATGAAAATAGCGCACTTTCACAAAAGTTGACTCAAATTTTGTTTTTTGACAGAGGCTGAATAAAATAATAAATATTTCAAAGGATAATATTAAAAGTTACAAAAATGCTGATTTTTGTTTGAATTCAGCGTTTTTTGTAAAATTTACAGTTTTCTGTAAAATTTTAATAAATGTGAACATATAAAATATACTCATTCTTTAGAGAAATAAAGTGTTCGTGCATACTTTATGGCGAGATGGAGATAGAACAGATTAGATGCTTTACATTAATTTCGTTTATTCAGAATTATAGTGATATACGAGAGTTTCGATAGCCTTATCTGATCCGGCCATAAATAACGGCCATCCTTTGTATTTACTTCATTTATGAACTCATTATTTGTTAATTATCTATTCATTAGAAATTGAAGACTTCTTAAGGTTTAAAAATATGATGTTTGAAAAAATCAAAGAAATCGTTATTTGAATTCGATGCCATCTACCTAATAATAGTCTACATAATGAAGAATTTATTTTAAATGTTTAATAAAGAAAAAAAACGTAAATAGAAAATATTTACTTGCATAGGTATTATAATAATTAATGAAACTAATTTTATATTTATGAAGAAAACTTCTGTTTTGGTATTTACATTAACCTTGATAACAATGGAGTTTTATTATTTAAAAATATTAAAATGAACAAATTAAAATTAAAAGAATTTCCGGATCTTTTTGTCACGTTTTTATTTCTTTGTTTTGTTTTTGTAATTTTTTATTTTTATTTTTTTTTTTAATTTTTCAAAAAGAAAATTTTCATACTTTCAGTCAGTCTTAAATATTTTTCATTATATTAAATGTATTCAAATGCGTTAAGTTGAACATTTACTTTTCTATTACGATTTAAAGTGACTACACACAGTGATTACAATTTTTGTGGTTATAAATACAGTAGCAGAACATTTTTATAACTTTGAATTAGTTAGAGTTTTGTTTTTTTTTTTTTTTATTAAAAATACGAAAAAATTTTAATAAAATTTAGAAACATGTATATGTGGACAGTGAAAGATAAAATATTTTAAACTACATATATTTTATTTATTTGAAAGGTTGTTTTTTTTTATACATACATATAAATTTTCACATATTTTCATTATTACATAAATGAAAATTTGAGAGGAAAATAAAAACAATAAATTATATATACGCGGATAACATCATCCTATTAATTAAAGGTACTCCTGCTGAACGAGAAACCATACGAAACGATGCATGTGTACTAATAAATACATGGTCAACAGAAAAATGCGGAGCAATTGCGGAAGAAAAAACAGAGCTAATTTATTTCTGCCCGGCTCGCATGTGCTCTAACACGCATCTAATTGTACAGAATAAAGCCATATACTACTAAAAAGAAATCAAACTTCTTGGACTCACAATCTCGAAGAAAATGTAGTTTGATTCACATTCGCAAAACCTAGCGATACAGATCAACAAAATAAATCACCTGGGGAAATATATATGCCGCGAAAAATATGGCTCAACCATACAAACAGCAATGACCATTATGGAACAGATTGCCCTAGGTAAAGTGAACAATGGCATTCCAGTTTATGGATTCACTACTGAAAGAAATCTAAGCAAAACACAGGTGGCGATGAATAACGCGCTGAGAACAGTGACTAGTGCATTCACAAAAAAATCCTATAATACAGTTAATAAAGCTCTAGAAACGCTTAACGATAGCTGCTTTTATAGGGTTTTTAAATATGTATAAAATAAATATATAGTTTTGCCATACGGTATTTTAATTTACCGTAATACGACATCAATTTTTGCAAAATTATTGACCCCTTTCTATATCTTCTAAACGGTTTCAGTTAGAAATATAAAATATTGAGAGGTGTTAGATATTTGAAAATGAGTAATTGTAAAAAATATTTTTGTGTCACCCTACGTTTAGGAGCTGTAAGTAAGTAGATTACCTATTTTTAAGCACCTGCGTAACTAATTGAAAATCTGTCCGATTTTGTTTGAAGTTTATTACTATTATTATTATTATTATTATTATTATTATTACTATTAATTATAACATTTTATTTTTATTTATTGGACGTGACCGCGGTTTGTACCCGAAACCCTCCGATTGAAAGAATGGCGACGAAGAATAACCACGCCATGAGTCAGATAAAATGTTCGGTTAAAATTTTTTTCTCTATCTAACGGTGTAGAAGTTTTGTAAACAGAAGGACAAAGAGAGCTAATAGGCACATTTTTTCAAATTTTTTTTTGGAAATGTGCTGAAAATAGTGTTTTAACTAACATGATAGTCCATTGATCTTACCGTATCACATTCTGATTATTATATTTTCTCAATTTAATTTATGTCCATGTCCTTAATAATCCTTAATAAAATTTCAATAGGTTTGAAAAATCTATATTTATATGGTAAGGATTTTCGAAAAGTAAATAAAAAATAAGATCATCTTAAATATTTTAAGATTTTCAAAACTTGTCAGTCTACCAACAAAATATCTGCAAAGAAGAATAACATGTAAATAAAATGTACTTCAAATTAGTATTATATAACATTTTCTTTACCACTGTTCCTCAGACAGGTATGTTTAGAGGTATGTTCCTCTATATATTATTATTGCTTATATAATACATACATATGCATTTTAGTCCTATATGTTTAAAAATATATGTATATAATAATACATCTTCCTTTTTTTCAATGCCGTAATATAAAAATAAAAATAAGAATTCATACTTTTATGTTTGTTACATTTGTTTCTATGTTGGCATATGTGGTATATAGTTAGTGGTTTAAAATCAAAGCATCAAACCTACAAAAACGATTCAATGTTGTGCAGAGTAAAGTGTATTTTACATTTTAAATAATGTCAGTTCTTTTCATTTTTTCTTTTTTTTTTTTTTTGTTGTTTTTTTTTTTTTCATTTAAGACGTGATTTTGTTTTATGTTGTGCTTTAACATCACGTACAAATTACAATAAACGTGTTTTTTTTCTCTCTCTCTTTTGTTCTTTTTTTTTTTCATTTAAGAACAAAAATGACTGTTCTAAAATAACAGAAATGGTAAAAGAAAATCATAATAAAATAAAAGATACACAATTGAGTAGAGGCATATATAAACATAATACATAAGAAAATTTTCTATGGGTACATAAAGATATACCTATGGGATTATATACCTATATTATGTGTGTACCTAAAATATACTTAGATACTTTGGTATATGTGGGGAAAATCGGTGAAAAAAATTTGCTTTTCTTAATCGCAGTGTAAAATTTAAATCTTTTGCATGTTTATAAAAATGATAGGATCAAAAACAAATTGAAATTTTTATAAGGTATATAAAAACAGCACATTTCTTTTAAACTAATTAAAATTAAATAGGATTTTAAAAAATTATTTTCAAGAAAATATATTTTTTTTTTTTTTATTGCATTTGTCTGCCACATAAATGTGGACAAGAAATTACACAGCCATTCCTGTTCAGGCGTGGCTGTACATGTCGTAATGGGGAATAACTCTTACGAAGTATACGGGATTCGAACCCACACTCCCTCGGTGTTTACAGCATATTTTATACGCTCCCACTATGCCACCAAGGCCCCTTTTTCAAGAAAATTTCCTATTGATTAAAATTTTTTTGGTTTGTATTTCTGAATAGAATTTTTGTATAAATACAAAATGGTGTCTTGTATTTGATTCCATTTTATATAGATACAAATTTTATTATGAATAACTATATGTACATATTATATATCATAAAGTTTTGTGTCTTAAGAGAAGGTTTAAATAAAAGTTAGAACTTAGGCATTTCAATTAGCGAAAAAAGAAAAAAGAGTCCTAAAATCTTCATGTTTAACTTTTGCATCATAGCCAATAATTGTTGCATAAAAAAAAAAAAAAAAACCACAGTAACTTTACAATTATATTTAATTAAGTCCTACATAATAAACTTTTACTTCAGACAATAGTCTGTTTTAATTAATCTAATTTTAAAAATTTTATTTTTGCTTCACATACACATTATTAAAGTTTTTTAATTTCATATTGTTTTGAAATGATTGGATTTGGAATTCTATCTAAATCATGTTAATCAAGTCCCTTATTGCACCAGCCATATTACCACTAATCAAATAATTATTTTTTTTTTTTATAAATTAAGTGCTTTTTACTAATCAAAATTTTATTGAGTTATTACCAAATATAGTATTGGTGCAACAAAAACTTATCAAAAAAAATTATTATTTGATTATTTGATTAGTGATAAGTGGTTGGTTCAGTAGGGTCCATTTGTAATCAATTTCTAACCACCTTATAAATCTTTTTCATTTAAAAACGTGCATGTTCTAAGTATATTGTAGAGCTGTTTTCTTGCTCTATCAGCATCTGACAATAATGCTAAGAATGGCTACCATTTATATTTTTACGTTCACCATAAATTTTAGTAACTGAACCAACACCAGTTTGACTATGATGATAAAAATGTTTTAAAATTGATGAACATCTATAATATAGCATAAGTCTAGATCTGTTGATGCCAGTTCCTTAAATTTAGTTGTTATGATTATATTCTTTCTATCTAGTAGCTTTAGTTTGCCAGTTTTTTTAAAAGACATTTTCACCTTTAATAACACCTTGTTGATTAATACATTTACTGTTACTTCAGGCAACATGTCTAGATTGAAGACTGAAACAGAAAGAAAAGTCAGAATATAATACACTATATCTTTCATTCTAGTAGGCCTAAATTTTTGATTGTATGACAATAAATGAGCCTTGATACAAAAAAAAAAAAATTCTAAGCGGATAAAATCGTTTATTCATTCGTTTAGATTCGTTTATTTTTTCGTTTCATTCGTTTTTTCACAAATTTTACATAATAGTAAAACATAACGGATAATCCTACAGAATGACGGACAAACATATTATATGTATTTAAAAAAAGTTAATTAATTTATTTTATAAAATAATGCTAAAATACAAAATTGAAAAACAAAAATTTATTAAAGTTGAAATTGAAATTACAAATCTATTTGTGTGGTTAAGGAAAAAAGCAATATTCATTTTCTTTAATATTTTTTGCACGTTTAAAAAAAAAAAATTTCCATTTCATTGTAAAAAATATAAAAAAAAAAATATATTTTTCTAGGTTGAATTGATAAATATTATAAAATATTTATTAAAGTTTTTGTATTTAGGATTAAACTTCCTTAGAAGAATCTTGATTTCTTTTTTAATATACGTATAATATATAAAGGTGATAGGTACCTATATACAGGTTATACCTATGAAAAAATTCACTGCATTTTAATATTTTTTTTTTAAAATGGTTAAAGTTCATGCAATTTTAACAAAAATTAAGATTATAGAAATTGAAATTATGTAGTACTTCTCTTTATAATAATAATTGAATTAACTAACTTTTAAGAAAATGAAAAAAAAATAAAAATAAAAAAAGACAAAAAACAAATGAAAAGTTAATATTTGCACCTAATTGTAAGATGGTAGTCACGTATTACCTTAAAGGTAATTCTTTTAAATTGTTAAATAAAAAATTTTAAATAATCTTTTGATTTTATCGTTTTTTTTCCATCACTTACTATTATTATTTAATATATTTTTTCAGTAATATTATTAAATTTAGAAGGAAAATATAATTACACGAAAGTTTGTACCTAATAGGAATTTTCCTAACATAATAAAGTACGATTTAAGTCCAAAATATTATTTGAAGTTTTATTAAGTGGAATATAATTGTTCTATTAATTGAACTGGTACAAAACTTCTACAAAATTCGTTTTTGATCATCTTCCGAAAATTTACCTTATAAAAATGATTCTATTGAAACTGTGATATTTTATGAACTCGACCAACGTCACAATATTAGATTTATTTCTCAGTTTAATAAATATCCGGATTGATTGTAACTTTTTTTAGACTGAAATAATAGGTAAAAGGTCTTTTAAATTATTTTAGTGCAATACAATAAGGACTAAAAACTATCCATTCAAAAATTATTGTAACGTTTAAACAGTTATACACAATATACACAAAAATTTCTTCATATTCAAAACCTTGTATGGAATCTAATACCATTTTGTAAAAAAACTATGAACCATTTTTTTTGTCCTCTTACAAATTCCAAAATGCTAAAAAAAAACTATCAATTTATGTTTAAAAAACTTTGCAAAATCCTATCCTTTTTCCCAAATCTTTTAATATATGAAGCAGAATGTTAGTTGCTTAATATATAAAGCAGGATTCACGTAAAAACCAGCGATCCGATTGCAATCAAATTTCACATGAACATTCTAAGAAAGCTGGAAATTGTTATAGCCGATATCGTACTCCCGTCCATTGATCCACTTTGACTCCAAGGTTCATATAGCTTGTTCGTTATCTTGTTGTTATGCGGTATACGGTTCGTGTGCGGTAACCGATTTCGGCCCGGCAGTTTACCAAAAAAATTTTTGTTTGCTATTTTGGTCTATGGTCAGATCACTGCAATAATTTGTTTAGGATTTGATAATCAATTCCGACACAAAGCCTTTTCAAAATTTAAGTTTTTTTTTGTGGCTACCCTTAACAATAACCCCTTAATGATCGTCTGTTTTAAAATTAAAAGAAGACATGTTATTTTAAAGAAATTATCTAAATCGATCTATTCGGTACCATTAGTTAACATTAAGTGATTTGTTTGGACATAAGAACCTGTTGAAGAAATTCAAGTCACAGGTAAAATGTGACTTGAATTCTTTACCTTGATCTTCAAATTTTACAACGACCCTCAGAGGGCAAAAATATATTAATATATTTATTAGTATATGTATTTACAATAACTAACAATAAAAACTAAATTTCAAAAAAAAATTCTTGCATAAAAATTCATCTTTGTATAGTTTCTGAAGAATTTTTTCCTAAGCCGCTATCATACTAACAAAGTTCAATTTAACGTTGCTCTATGAAGATGTAAGAATTTTGGATCTATGCAATTTTATATAATCCGTTAAAAGATCATAATCAAATTATTGCAGTTAGCTTATTAAGCGCACATCCTGTTTTAGATCTCTTCAAAATTAAAAAATTAGGAAATCTTTAATATATAGAAAATATAAAACTTGTTATACTTGTATGAATGTATGTTCCAGCGTATAATAAATTCAAAATTAGGTTTATGAAATCTTAAAGGAGTCGAGCTAGATATAGACTCAAGTGTATGGATCGAATCAGAACTTAATTTTGAGTTGATTAAGCCATGTACGTCCCTCCGCACGGTAACTTAAAACATCAATTTTTATTACGTCACTTTTGCAAAATTGTTAATTTCGTTTATTTAAATCCAGTCGGCTGATTCGAATAGCTGCCATACAATTTCTTTCTATGTTTAAAAATTACTCACTGTCTATTGAAGGTAGCTATGTGAAATGTTCTAAAAAGATGTCAAGTTGTATGCATTGCATTTTTTGGAAAATTTAGTTAGTCTAGAGCAGGAAGTATAGGTTCTTTTTATGTAAACATAATTTATATCTTCATAACTTCGTACTAAACAAAGCTAGCCAACTGTAATTTTCTATAAAATTATAAAGTATAATCACAATAACTTCTATTAAGTTTGGTTGCTCCAGATCAATAACTTCAGGTAGCTTGAAATTATATATCTTGGAAATTAATTAAGTTAGTTATAGGAAATTTTCTAAAAGACAATAATTCCGTAAAATGTGGCTGATTCGGGCAGCCGGCTGGAGTAGCTGTGTCTTTCAAGTTCAAAATCTACATCATAAACATATCTCGGTTCTTAATTAAGTAAAACATCTCAAAATTTGTAAATAATGATCAAGTTTTATGGAAACAGCTTTAATATATTATGTTAATAAGGGTATCCCAGAGTTGTCGCAGTCTACACTACTGCGCTTTTTTTCCAGTTTTAATAAAAACTAAAATAAAGTGTTTTCTTTCAAAGTTGAATTCTTATTATTTTCCAATTTATCAACTTAAGTTTCACTTAGTTTATTTTCAATAGTTTATTACTAATAAAATTAAAGAAGATTTAAGTGAAAATTTTAAATAGTACCAACACATTTTAACAATTTTATATTAATTCGTTTTCAATCCAGTAAAAATTTCATTAATGGCGGTTAATTTGGTGTTAAATTGATTTTATTTTATTATTTTTTAATTGGTATGCGGAATATTTTGGTACATTTTTATTTATTTATTTTTTTTTTTTCGTTTAAAAAAATTAATTAATTAATTTTACATAATATGCTCATTACGTTTTTGTAATTTTTTTTTTTTTCATTAATGTGTTAATTATTATTATTATTAATTTGTATTTATTTTTTTATAAATTTAAATAAAAAATAATTTGTGATTAAATTGCATTTTAAAGAAATAAAGTAAAAGTGTTGCAATTTTAGTTAATAAAATGAAATTATAATAGGCAATACATTATGCAAATACATTTTTGATTGAATTTTTATATAAATTCTAACAAGAAATAATATTTATAAAATTTATTACCAAACCAATTAAATAAATTTTTGGTTATGGTATTAATTAGACCATTCATAAGATAAAATAATAGAGGTAAACGGAATACCTATACAGTGAAAAACCGACACTACAAATTTAAATTCAAAATTCCTCCCCCTTATTCCCTTTGCTTTCCTTTTTCTATTCCTCAGCCATTATACCGTTTTGCAGTTAGGGTGATTAGCCCATTAATATTGGCTACGGGAAAATTTGATTTTAATAGATGAAAATTTTATAAATTTAAGGGGCAACGTTTTCTTGAGGTCTTTTGAAGTTTAACATCTCTCTTAGGAAAAAAAAAATTTCAGATTGGTCTTTTAAAAATAACTGCTTACATTCTATGAAACTTGAACTTATTTTTTAAATTAAAATTCGAAAAACTTTGTTTTGACGGCATTAAAAGGAAAATGGAAAATATTTAATGGCATTCTTGAATATTTGAGTATTAAACACAATCATAAAATTTAAAAAATATAGTACACGCTAAGCATTTTTCTCCAGAATATTGGTTTTATTTTATAATAGCTGTTATAGATGCCCAAAATCTATCATTAATTAGTACATTTCCAGAAAAATTAAAAAAAAAAATTTGCCTATTGGTTACCCTCTTCTTTTAGTTGTATAAGGTTCCAGAGTTACAGCCTCTCAAAATTGGAAAAAAGCCCTATTTTCAAATTTATATATCTTAGTCTCTGCATAATAATTTTCCAATCTAAAAAAGCTAGAAGACCGGAAATTTTCTTACCTCTATAAAAAAATATCAAAATTATGCAATATTTTGTAATTTATACTATTTAAATTTACCGTTATATGATAATTTTGCATAATTTTTCTATGTTTTATAATCCAAAACGGTTTTAGATAGAAATTTGAAATTTTGAGATAAAAAAGAACTTTTAGAATTAATTTAAGTTTCTTCAGAAATTTTTTTTTGTATCACTCTCTGTTTAAGTTAGCTATTAGATCTCTAAAATTTAAAATTTGCTATTTTTAGACACCTTAGGTAGCTTAGGTAACCTTTTACATAACTTAGGCCCCTGCACAAATTTTTCTTCGGCAATACATAAAAATTAAAGCTTCATTAACATATATTTACGTGTGATAACGGGTTTTCTTAGTTATATAGAGTTTTTACTTACAGTCCCTCAAAATTGCAAAAAAAATCTTATTTTCACATTTTTTTTTATTATATCAAATTTTCAAATTTTGGTGCAAGATTCTAACGGTTTGTATTATCTTCTGAAAATGTGCACTTTTAAAAACCGATAATTTACATTCTGCCTTGTTTTATTTTATACTTTTTAAGTGGCCAGTTTTGTTTCTACAAAAATTTGTATTTCTTTATGATGACAATTTAAACATATACATAAAAAAAGTAAGAACTTGTTCCAATGTTGTTTTTTGAAAATTTTTTTTTATTTTATGCATAACCTAAACAATAGACGAAGATCTTTATTACAATAACAGTGACATGTCATGTCGACCTCCCAGAGTCATAAGTCCCATTGGGTCGAGGTCGCGGTCAAGCCGGCGGACGCAACGCGACGTGCGATGGGACTTATGATTCTGGGACTTATGACATCTCACCAATATAACACAGTTTGGAAAGGTTTACGTTTTTAAAATAACCATATTGAACTATAGAAAAGTTAAGACGTTTCTTTTGCAATTTCAATTTTCTTTATATATTTATTTCAATTTATTACTCATTATAATTATTAATTATTTTATATGCAATAACTTCGAACATAAACCTTAACATAAACAGTCCTGTCGAAGAAAGCATAAAACAAAAAAACATGTTTTAAAAAAAATCATTTTAGTAAATAAAAATAATTTTTTAAAAAATATTTAAACTGACAGTTTGGTTTTTTCCAAAATTAATGATAATAAATATTGTGAAAAAAAAAAAAAATACAACAATTTAAACACCTAAAGACAATTAATATAAATTAGAAATTAATGATATAATGTTAAAGACTGTCAACAGTGTTGTCTTCTTTGATTTGTCTGTGCCAAAATAATAGAAATTAATATATTTTTCTTTTTGTTTACATTAATTCAAGAAAAAAAAAAAATTATAATTTTTTTGATTAAGTAAAAAAAAAGAAAATATATTTATTTTAGTTTTAAGACAAATATGTGTCCATTATTTAATAAAGTAATAAAAATAAAAGGACAAAAATATTTTTATTAAATCAAATTCATTTTCTTTTTCATACATTTTAATTCAATTTTGTTGAAATAAAATAATTTTGTTTATGTAAAGACAATAAAGACATACAAGTACATAAACTTGATATTTTTTTAGAACATTTTGGAAAAGAAAAATAACTAATTTGGATATTAGTTTTACTTTGTCCGACCATTTGTCTGTCCGTCCGCCTATTATAACTTTTACACTGTTTAAGATAGAGCATTGAAATTTTTAACAAATTTTTGCTGGAAAGAAAATATTTTTATGTACATCCATTACAGGGCTACAGTTTTATACTATCTAGAAAACAAAAAATTTTATTTTCAAATATTTATATTTTAAGTTGTACTTAATATTTTTTCAAAATAAGAACCTTAAACAATTGAAGTATATAGTTTTTACCTATTTACCGTTTACTTCCAATATTAGCATAAGTTACCTCAGAATATTTTTTTATAGCTCCCTTGTTTAAGACCTATTAGGCCTAAAAATTGAAAATTTGTTATTTTTAAAAACAATCATATATTTTTAGTATAAAGAATGACTGCAGATGAAAAATTAAGATTCTGTCAACAAGAAGGAAATCTTCTAGTTATACTAAAAAACTTTTGAGCTTTACTTCAAGCAAGATATATGCATCTAGGAGCTTATTGCTTAACCGAAAATGAATTGCCAGCAATACAGGTCTTTAGTTTCTTCGAGGTAATTGGATCGACAGAAGTATTATAAGTGGAGTCAAAATCCACAACATGTCAGTTATAGAGAGAGCATAATTAGGCGTATAGTAAAAGATCTATAGATTTATGATGATTAGATCTAGATTATTTAAATGAAAACCGATTTTAGTTCAAATTTTCATTGGTTTTTCGAAGATTTCCAACTACCATCATAAAAAAAAATTATTATATTAAAAAATACTCTTCACACTGTAAGTTTTCAAAATTTATAATTCTCTTAATTTAAAATTTGGAACAGAAATTAAGAAAATTTTCTTTTGAGAAAAAAACAATAAAATTTTCCATAGAAAAAAAAAATATAATTTATAAACCTACTTTTTAAATTAATATAATTGTTATGAAATTTATTAAACTAAACATATGTGACATATATAGATATTATTATAAAATATACTCTTGAAATTTGAATTTAATTTTATATTAACATAAAAAATATTAAAAATCGTTTTTATGAAAAAACTTTAATTTTCTCTCAGGTCTTCATTGTAGAAGAATCTTACGGAAAATTCCATACATTATTTATTTACTTATATGCGCGACTTAACAGAGGCGTCGGCGCGACAAAATACGAATTTTTCTTCGTCTTAACTCTTATACTATTATAAACTTCATTATACTATTGTATGATGAAGTTTTAACCAATTTTAACTTATATGTTTTTTTTGCTGCTGAAATATTTGTTTATTTTTCAAAAATTATATGAATTTGTTCGAAACATAATTATTTTGAAATACATATATTTCTGCCAGATGTTTGCCATGAATATAGAAAATGCCATATAAAGTAGAAAAAGTAACAGCAGATAACACAAAATAATTCTGCAAACTGAACCAATGGAAATTTAAGATATCTGTGACAATCTGCATGAGAAAACGTATAATATTAGAAAAAGAAATTGAATATAATCTTCAAAATCAAAAGAATCCTGCCACTTAACATTATAAGCAGAATAAATTTTTATTAATAATAATTGAGAAAACAAAAATAAAGTAAACTTGAAGCTTAAAAAAGAATAGACTAGTCAGACATAACTTATTGCCAAAACAATTAAATAAATTTTTGGTTACTGGATTAATTATACCCTGATAATAATTTATAAGATCGCAAATAATAGACGTAAATTACACTACAATTTAAATTAAAAATACTTTTTTCCTTTTTAGCACATTTCCAAAAAAATTTTGAAAAAATGTGCTTATTAGTTTCACTCTGTCCGTCCGTCCGTCCGTCCGTCTCTTTACAAAACTTCTACACCGTTAAAGATAGAGAAAAAAATTTTAACCATGGGTAGGTCTCATAAAAAAAATAATTTTGTGGAACAACTTTTCCATGTAGCCCCATCCATTACGGAGCTACAGCCCCTCAAACTTTGAAAAAGCCCTATTTGATATGCTTTTATATTAACTCGTCGCTGTCGGTTTATTTATTTATTTATTTATTTGTCATTCTGTCACGCTTTTTATTATCTTCGTAATCTGTTAGCAACATTTGTAAGTGTAGTATGGTGCAGAGGATAGTGTACAGGTTTCAAAAATGAGGATCATGTTGTTCGAATCCAGTTCACATGCAACATTTTTTTTTTTTAACTATCTATTCATCAACATTTTTTTAATAAAATATGTATACATTTTTGTATATATCAATTTAAAACTTACATTTTTATCTCTTATTCATGCATACAAACATACACATTATATTTTTGATCTTTCCTGGTGTTTTGTATTAGCATAATTAGCAAAACACAATCCATACATACAATATTTTTATGTATGTTGCTAAGTTATTTTATTTACAACATTTGTTTAGTATTTAAATCAAAATATTTGCTGTCAACATTCTTTAATGCATGTTGAATTAGTGCATATATGGTGCAGACGAAAAGGTACAGGTCTTGAAAGTGGGTGTTAATGTGTGGACTGTGGTTCGAATTCAATTCGTGTATAATTTTTTTTTTTTTTTTTTTAACTCTATTCATCAATATTTATACCCGTATGAACTATGTTCAAGGGTATAATAAATTTGCCATTACGTTTGTGACACCTTAAAGGAGCCGAGCTAGATATAGTGTCAAAGGTATGGATCGGCTCAGAATCGAATTCTGAGTCGATTAAGCCATGTACGTCCGTCCGTCCGTCCGCACGATAACTCAAAAAATAAAGGAGCTAGGAGGCTGCAATTTTTTTTACGTAATAGGAGGTAAATAAAAGTGATTATAGATCTAAAGCATCTTGGCCTGTTATAATATAAAAGTAAATTGCTGGAATAAAAAAGAACCACGAACCCCAAATTTCTGTTAATCTTATTCCAGCAATTTACTTTTGTATTATAACAGGCCAAGATGCTTTAGATCTATAATCACTTTTATTTTATTTTATTTTCTACTTTTTAGGGGGCGAGTTCGATTTTGATAAAAGCATATTTTAAAAAATATTTTTTTTACATATTATTTTTAAATGCATATATCTTATGTTCTGCTTAAGATTTTTTCAATCTGAAAACGTCATTCGACAGGTATTTTTTTTAATTTACTTTGTAAATACTAATATCAAATATTAATTAAATACTAATATCAAAATTATACAATTTTGTTAAATTTAGTATTTAAATTTACCGTTATGTGAAAACCAAATTTTGCATGATTTTTCTACTTTCATAACTCCTGCACGCTTTTAGATAGAGGCTTGAAAATTTGAGGCAAGAAAGAATTTTTACAATTAGTATAAGTTTGCTCAGAATTTTTTTTGGACCACCCCTTGTTTATGAGCTATTAGAGCTTAAAAATTAAAAATTTGCTATTTTTAAACACCTGTAACTTAGGAACCTGTACACATTTTACTTCTGCAAGATATAAAAATTAAAGCTACGGTAATATATTTTAACGTGTGTTAAATATTTATTTTAGTTGTAAAAGGTTCCAAAGTTGCAGCTTTTCAAAATTACGAAAAAGCCCCATTTTCAGATGTATATATCTCAAGCTCTGCGTAATAGTTTTGTAATCTAAAACAGCCAGAAGATCGAAAATTTTATTATCTATATAAAACAATATCAAAATTATGTAATATTTTGTAATTTACTATTTAAATTTACCGTTATGTAAAAACCACATTTTGCATGAAATTTCTTTTTTCATAACTCCGGCACGCCTTTAGATAGGAACCTAAAATTTTGAGACAAGAAAGAACTTTTAGAATTAGTATAAGTTTCCTCAGAAAATTTTTTGGTAACACCCGCTCTTTTAGAGTTATTACGCCTCAAAAATTGAAATTTTGCAATTTTTAGACACCTGTAAAAATTTTTCTTCGGGAAGACATGAAAATTAAAGGTTCAATAATATATTTTTACGTGTGTTAACGGCTTTTTTTAGTTATATAGGATTCCGGACTTACGGCCCCTCAAAATTTCAAAAATGTCCTACTTTCACATTTTTTCTTATTACATGAAATTTTCAAATTTTTGTGCAATTCACAATTCTAAACACGTTGTATTAGCTTTTGGAAATGTGCGCTTTTAAAAACCGTTGGTTTACATTCTACCTTGTTTATTTCATCGTCCTATTCCTCAGTCATTATATTTCTTTGCAGTTAGAGTTATTAGCAGATTATACTGACTACGGATGAAGGTGGTTTTAGTATATAAAAAATCCACAATATCAAGAGGCATAGGTTTTCTTGGTGACTTTCTCGTTAAGATCTGTACCTCCTGCAGGAAAAAAAAATTCCAGATTAAAAATGAAGATAGTTAGACCGTTAAAATCATAAATTCTATGAAATCTGAACTTATTTTTCTAATGAAAAAAATAGTATATGCTTTCATATTTTGAAGTCCAATTTACTGCTAGTCACTGAATATACAAACATGCCAAAGATCTACAATGTTCAAAAAGGGAGTCAACCTCAAAAAAAAAAATATCTTAATGATACATAATCCCAAAAAAAAAAATTTCAAAAAAGAAAATCCAAAATTAAAAATTTTAATGTCAGAAAATGCTATACTATTAAACAAATATACAAACACTATTTTCTTTACTTTAATATGTGTATTTACTTTTTAATATGTGTATTACCTTGAATTATGTTTTGATATTGACATCAGTAGTGTATTAAGTAATAAACTATAAAATCCTTCCTCTGAATTAGTATATATATAATATTGTAACATAATATATATGTAATATATGATGTGTAATTGAATCTATCATAATGGTTTATCCCTAACTGTAAAGATAAGCACTATGTACGCGGTTAACCATTATATTTTATTTACAGATTTTTGTGTTTGCAGCTTTGTAAACTTAATATCATGGTGGATTGACCGACCTAATTATAATAAACTTAATACACTACAATGCAATGCAATGATTAATCATAATTAATCATATAATGTGCAATAATAATAAGAACAAAATAAGAATGCAAGAACAGCGATAAGAATCTAACTGGTATCGATTATCAATATCGTATAAGTAATAAGTTATAAATAAGTCAATTAATTAAAACAAAGTGGAGTTAAACTTAATCTATACTTCATATATTATAATGTACTACTTTAAATGTCCTATTATTGAAGTATGGCTTTTAAAAAAAAATATTCGGCAGTATTCTGGAGTTGGTTACAATAAGTGTATATGTAAAAAAAAGTTTGGGATGGAATTCAGAGTTGGCATAAAATCATACAAATACTCTATTCTAAAATATATATATATAGATATATATATATATATCCACATGTATATATATCCGAGATTCTGAATTAGAAGGGATTTTACAGTTGGTTACAAAATCAGGTTTTCAATAATTAGTTTGGCAGGGGTTTCGAAACAAGGGATATTTTATATACGAAATATTTTTTAATCGGATTTTTTATGCTTGTAATTTTTTTTTTTTTTGAATTTTTTTTCGAGATTTTGTGTTTTGGAATTTTTTTAATTTTTTGGGGATTATGAATTTGGAACTTTGAATTTGGGGATTTTGATTTTGAAATAGCAGACCCAACTCGTTTAAAAATATATTAAAAATATAAATTTATTTGAAGAAAGTGAAAATAATTTTCTTGTATCATTTTGTCCGCTATCTGTTCTTCTGTTTGTCGGTCCATCTCACTGTCAGTTTGTTTATAAAAATTAATTTCCTTTTAATAAAATTATTGTTAAAAGAAAATTTTTCATAATGTCATGCATGAGGTGCTATAGTTGACTAAAGTTGAAAAAAAAAAGCAAATATTGAAATGGGATTTCAACTTCTTAAAACTTTAATAAAGTATCTGTTGATTTTGTTGTATTATCCTTAAACAAAGAATTCTGAAAATAAAACAAATTTTAGAGATATTTTAAAAATATGTTAAGGGTATGTACCTTTAAAAATCCTTAGTTTTAAAAATTGAAAATTTTTATTTCAATTTTCGATGAGTTTATGAGAAAGAATGTAAAACAACTGCTATGAAAGTGATTTTTGGTTGTTATAAGTTCAATTTCACATACATATGAAACCGTATGAAAGAGATGTCAATTTTTCTCTTTTATTTTTCTTCTTTTTCTTTTCAATTTGTTTGTTTTCTATTTTGCTTATTTTATCATTTTCTTAGATTGTAGTATGAATGAACAACAAGAAAAGTAATCAGAACTCAGAAGTTAGTTCTCGGGTTTCCCTAGTGTAATCAATGTTTGAAATATTGCTTATTTTTTTAAATAAATATTATTTTGCTTTATTTTTTTATTTGTTTGTTTTTTTTTGTTTAAATGTTGTATTATTGACAAAAGTTTTAATTTTTTATAATTTTTTTTATTTCTTTTTTAAATTTTCAGTTGGTTTCTGTTTTGTTTTTGAGGTTTTTGTTGCATCACTTGGGAAATTAATCCTTTTCCTTAGAATACCTATGTAATTTGTAATTTTTTTTTTTTTTCTGTTAAAATTATTTTTCTATATGACAGGTATATTGTAAAGTGTAGGTCTATTTTTAAATCATAAACAAAGTGTGTAAAGTCTATTTTAAAATACATGATTAATTGCAGATAGTTTTATATTTAAATTTTATGAATTCATTGTAAGTTTATTTTTGTTCATTCGTTTTTCATTTTTTTTTTAGTTAAATTCTAAGATTTTTCAAATACTTCTCTTACTTACATGATGATAATTGGCTGCCTTGAGTTTTCATTTCAGTTAGAGTTTATGCCTTGATTTTTCACAAAATACACATTTTTTGTTAATTTTATAAATATGGGAAAATTTAGTTTTTGGTTTTTATTTTGAAAATAAAACTGAATTATAATGTAATTCGGTCAGACCTATTTGAGTTGCATTATTCCTATATTGAACAAAGACCTACTTTGAACGAAGAAAATGGTTCAGTTACTGACAAGTAAGCCCAGAAAGAAACAGTGATCGAATGCGTATTTAAGACTTTAGATAGAGTATGCCAATTAGCAAGTTTTGTTGTTTATTTCTTCAACAAGATATAAATTAATGCGCAATATGAAGTAAAGCAGTTTATTTACAAGCCGTTTTGGTTGTTGACTTAAAGCTTTTTGTCTCTTACTTATTATTTTACATATATTTTTGACTTTATAGGTAAATTTTAATCCTTAACCAGCTACGCACTGAAATAAGTAAATGTTATGAAGAAAAATATTTAGAGAGTACATTGTGGAGAATGATTAAACCATGGAAAGTAAAATTTTACTGCATTTCTTTAATAATCAAAATATTCTAGTATAAGGAATATAAATTATGAAGGTGGATTTAGTTTTAAAAGGAATGTGTCAATTTTTATTTTGCTCCTTTACAATACTTACAATACAATACTTATACCTATCATCAGAAAACTTATGTAATTAATTATATACGTAATGTATAACTGTATAATTATGTTTATTTCATTATTATGAGATTATATTTACTTATAGAGTGTTAAGGGCTTCACCGAACAAAAAAAGTGCAGGATTTTGATTATGGATTTTGATTATGTCTTTTGAAGATTACTATTTTAAAAAAACAAAAAACACCTCCTCCGTAAGTTGGAAATACAATTTGAAATTTTTTTTTGATTCTTATTATCATGCAAAGAATCTTAGAAGAGCAAAATAGAATAGAACATTAACATATAAACTGTTATTTTCTTTGAAACTAGAGCTACTAATCAAAAACAAGCATGAAGCAATAATATCCTTTTTTAGTTTAAATGAAAATTCCGGACAACTTTCAATTTTCATTTAAAACAAAAAAAAAAAACTTATTTTTAACCAGCCTATTCAGCTAAAATATTATTTCGATCCTTTTTAAATTTTCTTCTTTTTATCTTAAAAATACACCAACCAAACTAGAAAATAAGCAAAAAAGCAAATAAATAAAAAATTTCAGTTTTGTTATGAAGGTGTTTCTTCTTTGGCAAATGAATAAAACAAAATGAAAAGAAAATATATTGAAAGATATAAAGAAAAATAAAAATTCTTAAGATGTTCTATCATCCCTAAAGAATATTTTTTTAGGATGATTTAGATAACCGATTTTATAGATTAATGGAGATTTTTTTAGATTTTGAAACTTTATCAGACTAGAATTTATATTATTAATGTATCTTATAAATTTTTATTTTATTTTTTTTTTTTTTTACTTCATTATGAAAATTGAGTGGTTCTTATTACCAGTGACATGTAATAAAATTTTAGTACCTAAACGAAAAAAAAAAAAAATAAGACAGAATGTAAAACCAAAGGTTTTTAAAGGCGCACATTTTTCAGAGGACAATAAAAAGAGTTTTAACAAAATTCGTTAATTTTTTTTTTGGAATGTTATATGTAGAAAAAATTATAAAAATTAAGAGACAGGTGTCTCTTTTTTCAATTTTAGGCAAATTCTATTCTTGTCTCAAAATAGGAAATATTCAATTTTTTTATCCCTAAAATCTTAAAGTTCTAACTAAAGGCATTTCGAAAATATGAAGGAAGCAAATTTAAATCTTAGAAAATTTTATTTCCACTCCATGTAATGGTAACTTTAAATACAAAATTGCTAAAATTGTGCAATTTGGTGTATAAAGTGTTCTATCTTTTGGCATTTGTAGATTTAAAATCTGTTAAGATCAACCGGACATTTACACATTTGAAAATAGGTATATAAAATTTCCAACTTTGACGATCTGTAGATTAGTATAATGTGCGAATGAATAAAAAAGTTGATCTACAACATTAATATTTTTAAGAGGTTTATTAACGGTTAGAATTTCTTGTATCTATCTATTTTGGTTTCTATCTTAAACTATCTATTGGTCTCTGTAGGATTAATGTAAACAGACGGAGGGACGCACGGTCGAACGACTGAAGCTAATAAGCAAATTTTTTAAAATTTTTTTGAAAATCGTGCGAACAATTATCCAGAGTATTTAAATTTTTCATATTGATTTGAATTTTATGGAGTTTTGGTTAGTGTAAATATGAATTGTTAACGTTTTTGCAATAAAAAAAAATTTTGTAGTACGATTTTTACGTTTTCTGAATTTTGTTGATTTGTAATGATAGCGTTTTAGTAATACTTTAATATTTTTATTATTTTTAAATTAAGTTAAACTTTATTAATAATGAATTTTACTTTTTATTTACTTGTGTGATTTTGTTAGCATCAAATTTTAATTTTATGTTTCAGAATATATTTTCAGAACTTTTTTAACTTTCACAGAACAAAAGTAAAGATGTCCTTGCGCTCAAGCCTCAGATTGTAGTTAAATTAAAGTTAGTGAAAAAAATGGTAAATAATCTATAAAATATAGATAATATGTTAAATGTTATCTACTAAAGAAAAATAAAATAATCTAGATTTTAACTTTATAAAATTTGTTAAGAGTACCTGATTTTAAGTTTTTTCAATTTAATTTTTAATTAAATTTCTTTATTTCTCCATAAATATTAACAAGTATCAACCTAGCCAACAATACATTCTAGTATACAAATTGATATCTTTACATTTATTATTACATACATAATTGTTTTTAAATAAATAATAAGATAAATATGATTACATATTGGTTTTGATATAAGGAAACGGAGAAACAAAACCTTAGTATATTTTATTTTAATTAACTAAAACTTAAGCCTATACGGTTGATCATTTTTAAGATGATATTTGATATGGTTACACTATCCAAACTGCACTACCGTAAGATAGAATAGGTTGCAAAATTCTTGTGAAAATGGCTTGGGTACGAAATTCGAAAGAAAAACATTCCATTTCCCATAATTCCAAAAAAAAAATCAATTCCTAAAATACTATTTACATAATTCCACAAAAAAATTTCAGAAATAAAAATTCCACTTAAAAAAAATTCCAAAAATGAAAGTTGAATGATATAAGCACTTTAGATATTAGATTTTGCTGCCTCCAAACCCCTTAACACGAAATTAATATTTAAACAATAAACAAATTATTAAACTCCTGAATTTGTTACTAATTATAAAATCCCTTCTAATTCAAAATTTTACATATGTATGTCTACATATATACAAATATTTTGAAAAAATAACACTTATTTTCAAACAACTCTAAAATCGTTCATAATTATTTTTTTAACATATACATATTTTAACATAAACGAATTTAAAATAATGGGGGTTGACGTCCTTAAACACTGGCAAAACAAATTATTGAAACCCTGATTTTGTAAAGACCAATAAAATCACTCTTAATAATTTTTTTTACATGTATAATAAGAAAAGACTTAAAAAACTGGTTTTAAATTTTGATTTGGTGGCTTGTGCGCGCATTTGTTTTTTTAAACGTGGGTGGGAATCTTCAAAAGATACAATGCGCCCCGTAGAACATATGCATGCCGGATTACCGATTAAACCACATCTTTCCTCTATTAAAACTAGTCAAACTGACTAAGCATTAATTTTATACTATCTTCTTTGAGTATAGGTTTTATATACTTTCCCGAAGGAAATCTGTACTTTGCACTAAATCTAAAGGTCTTTTTCTTTTAAGCTTTCCTGTAATAATCTGATTATTGATTAATTGAGCAGTTTCAACATTTATATGCTTTTATAGACCAGCTTTATGCTTTATGGAATATCTGTTTATTTCATCCATAACTTTGGGGATTCTTAAATCTCTGTTAATGTCACTATTACGTACATACCAGGGAGCACTTACTATGTTACGTAGGAATTTGTTCTGAAAAGTTTGAATTTTTTTAATATGCGTTTGCTTGTGACAACCACAAAGTTGAATGCCGTTGTTAGTTTAAACTTAGGACCAAGGAGCCAGTAATTTTCTCTATATTTATTTTCAAGTTCTAGTTTTTTCCTCGTTAATGTGTTCATTTCATCTTAGCTTGACATCCAGTGTCATTCCTAGGTATTTTGCTGAATTTTCGTTTGATACGTTTACACCATTTAAATTTATTTTTGGTTAGGGTTTTCTATTATAATTCTGTTTGCAAAAATAACATGAACAGATTTACTTTCATTAAGTTTTATTTTCCATAGGTTCGTAAATGCGCTGGGGCGCACAGTAACAATTTTTGTTTTTGCCTCCATCCTCTATCTTAACTGGACTATAATATTTCGATCCAAAAGTAGGCTTTAAATTTTATGCAATTTTTTTTATATTAAAGCCTATAGAATACACCTTAGAAAATTAATTATTTTAAAAAAGAATCTTAGAAAATTAATTATTTTTTGGGAATCGATAAGTACGATTTTCTGTTGATAAGAGGATAAAGTATTTTAATTATAGTGAATTGTTATTTTCTAATCCAACAATATTCCAAGATATTTAATGTTATTTTCAAATTAAAATTTTCGTTAGAAAAAGTTAAGTCTCTGCTATAGAAAGAAAAAACAGTTTTCTTCGTCTAATGAAAAAAATTTAATAAATATTTTCCTATAGTAATTCAAAAAAATTTTCCATAACCTTTATACATAATCATACACACATACACACAATCCAGAAAATGTATTTATCGTATGAATTGCATATTAATTTCATTCCGTTTTACTTTAATTTATATCTTTATATATAACATGTATTCAAAATTCTTTATAATAAATCTTAAAATAAATTTTGAAATTTAATATTTTATAGAAAATGGTTATGAAATTGATGTATGTTCTTTTTTGCTACCGTTTTAAAAATTACTTAATACCATAGATATTAATTTAATTATATATTTTTTTCTACAGTAAGTGAAGAAAGTTGATATACAAATATTCCAATTGATTAAAATGGAGTTGTATTTTCTAGCTTAAAATTGACAAAGTCTTGTACTTTTGCTTTTAAAGCAATGTGGAGATAAAGGTTTTACGTGACACACCACTTAATTTTACATACTATAAAGTCTGGTAAATAAATTATTTATTTTAGAAAATCTAGGCTATCAGAAAAAAGAGACACATCTCTGGACTCACAAAAATCAGAACAAAAAAAAAAGACACATCTCTAGTATTGCTTGCATAGTACCTTATTGTAGTGAAATTTTTCTACTTATACTTATATTGTCGTTGCCTCAGAAAATGATTGTTGTATGTAGCAAAATATAGTTTGTGGTAAATGAACTTTGAAGTTTTAAACAGGCATAGTGCTAAAACCGTACGGTAGAATTTAAAAATAAAATTAAATACCTCTATTGCTATGGGAATAAAGAAACCAAGTGCAAAATTTTCTAATCCGTGCCGCAAACTTTGGCAGAATTAGAAGAGTTTTTACTCAAACAACATTTGTTGTATGTAACAATTTGCATAAATTTGGTTTGGCTATGTATAACATACAACAATTGTTTATGGATTGTTGCCGTATTAAATGCGAAAAACTAAAAGACACAAAAGCAAATTCCGTTTTTGTTTTTTCCAATGGATTTATTTTATTTTATGGATTTAGTTACTTAGTGCAGGCATAACTCTTTAGAATTATTTTGCATATTTCTAGATTATCCTTGACAACATTATTTAAAATTTTTATTAAGGCACTTGCAATTACATTGACCAACCTACCACAGCAAGTTTCATTTCAAATTGAACAGTTTAAGTTATTTTAAATTTATCGTACTTATTCAAAGTTCCAGTCAACTTGTACACATTTAACTTGCGGTTTTAATAAAAGTTATATCCAACCTTTTTAGGAGCGAAAAAATATTTTGCAAATCTTAATTTACATTATTGTAATAGGTTAGGTAATACATTTACTAATTCTCTGTAATCAGTTCTTTAACTAGTGCGGAACTCTGATTTCTGATTTTCTACTAGGATATTATAAAATATAATATAAATGTATTGTATGCATACGATACTGAACACATACAATAATAAATCATATTAAATATGCAAATGTGGTGGTACAATGACTTTCTGAGGCAACGTTATATAAAGTATATACATAAATACTAATATTGGGCTGTCCATTGATCCGTCTTTTGCGTTGTATTCTACATTTTATGTGTTAAGGTTAAAATCTAAGCTATAAACTAAAATTTATAATGCTAATTTGATGCTACCTTCTATCAGAAACTTTTTAAGCAGATAGCATTCTAGTTGAGCGAATTTGAGGGTTGATAACATATTTAATTTTTAGCTAGATGAATAATCGTCCTAAACCAAAACTCCAAAAAATCAAAAATGAATTAAGTAATTGAATTAATAAGATCGCCCAAAAAGAAGCAAAATCTAAAAGCAATTTAAAGGAAAGTTCAGAATTGAATGAAAGGAGAATTAAGGAAAGCCAAGCTAAGTCAAGCAAGGAGGGAAAGTCTTAAAACATTTTTTAGTTAATATTTAATTTTCATTTAAATGTTATTTGTTAATAAAAAAATCGCCCAACATTTTTGATAATTTTTTTTGGGCGAATATGTATCTAAGTCTTAATTTTCAGCAAATTTGATACGATTCAGTATAAAAAAATAATGGAAAGAAATATTTTAGCGAGGAAAATGCATGTGGACGGAAAAGGTAAAATATAATGTTAGATAATTATGTTTTTTTGACAAAAATAATTGATGTAAAAGAAGAATATATAACGGATGGTCGAAAAAGTTTGATTTCCAATATTAATTTTTTTATAATTTTAAATTTTTTTTTTTAAATGTTTTTTCTAAATATTCAAGAGATAGAAATGAATATTTAAAATCTATGCTTTATGTATTGAGTTCCAAATTTTGAAAGATTTTATAACAGAAAAACGTCAATGACTTAAGATAAATGATAAATGGCTTTTATTTTTGTTTCAACCAATATTTATTTTTAACTTTTATAACTAACACAATTACTATTTTCTAATTAAATTTAGCTAATCTATTAAAATGAGGTAAAATTTTACTTATTTTAATTTTCATATTGATTTTTGTATAAATATTTTGTTGCAAATATTTGAAATAACTGTGTATACATCTTAATTTATTAAATGATTTTTACCTTTAAAATATTATAACTATTAAATTTTTTTTTAATTCAAATTAGTTTTTAAACCCTTTCTGATACAACCAAAATTTAATGATTTGTGTACCAGAAGTTTACTGCTATTTTCTTAATTATTAAATATTGTCATAAAAAAAAACAAACAGTTTAATAAAAAGAGAATTCAAAATAAAAAAAAATTATTCAAGAATCCTTTAAAATAAATCAATATTTAAACAACGACCTTATTTTTTTTAAATTGTACTACCTCTAAAATAATGTAAACATAAGTTCCATTCCAAATTTTACCTTTAAGAATATTTATTATTTTTAATTTGTTGCGCAGGTTCAATAATCAAAAATGTTCGTTTATGTGCTTTTATTTTTGATAAATTTTATTTTTGTACAATTTTAATATGATATGAAGTGAATTTCATATTCTACCCTGTATCCTGCTATCTGTCCTTTTCTTTTTAACTTAATTTTCCTTACTATTGAAAACATTTGAAACCTGTTATATGATTTTCACACTCCCTCCTTTAATGCCTCATGTCCTCGAGGTCCGAAAAACTTTTATATGGAAATATAAAAGTCGATATGTAATATCCTCCGATCATTGCATATTTTTAGGATAACTTCAACATTACTTTAGAGATTAGATAATTTTCGAATACTAAATGTAGTTTAATAAAGAATAAAATCTAATGTGACATTAAATATGAATATCATCAAGAAATTTTTGATCTTTTTAGTTCGTGGAGACAATAATATGATCTGTAGAATATTATTACACATTTAAAATATTCTTTAAAAGGAACTGATTTTTACAATAAAGTTTTTAACAAAATACACAGAAAAAATATTTGTAGAAAAGGCAGTTAACTTTTACATTTTAATAATAACTTAGAGAATTTAAGTCCTTTATTTATAACTTCTTTACAGTTAATGATTTTAATAGCTATTTTTTAATTATTTCCTGATGCTGAATAACAGTTCTCACAACAGCAATCCTTCATGAAAATCGGAAATACAGAAATGCTTAGCAAAATTTCCGAATGTCAACTGAAAAAAGTATCTAACATTTTTCGGTATTATTCGGTATTATTATGATGAATTTCATAAATAGCAACATTATAACAGTAAATATTGGAAATATAATAACTGTTATAATATTTATAATAATGTTATTTTCTTATTTTGTAATTCTTTCAACTTCAATTTTAAAATTTTACTCTTTTAACATTTCTTATTCTTAATCTTCTGTTTTATTTCAATTCCTGTTCTCTTGACAATTTTTTTTACCTTAGAAATTTTAAAACAGAAAGTTTAAGTGCAACTAGGGATAATTTATAAAAATAAGACCAATCAAACACTTTAAGATTAATTGTGGAACAATCAAATGAATGGAAAGCTCCGCTGCACATACATTTCATTGACTTCAAAAGAGCGTTTGATGCATTGTGACTATATAGAAAGCAAATAGGGAAAAAAATACCAAGCAAAATAATTACGTTGATCGAAGAGCTTACAATAACATGGCAACTAGAATATTGCACATAGCTAGTTTAAGGAAGCAGGTTAGCATTAAACAAGGTGGCCCTACTAGCTCAGTCATATAGAGATATGCAGGCAAAATTTACGGTTAGATTAGTGAGCAGTATTAACAAAAACAAAATCACTAAAGGATTAATAAATCCAATAGGAATATCTTCGTGATAGATAATACAACAATTGAAGATGTATTGCAATTCAATTATCTGGGCAGCTTAATCTCTACCGAAGGTGGCTATGAAGAAAACATCACAAACAGAATAAAACAAGCTAGAACGGTATTTGCAAGATTATGCGCAACATGGAGATCTCCCCACTTAGCAAGAAAGACAAAATTAAGAGTATTCAATATCTATAGAAAGTACACACTAATAGATCACAGTGAAACCTGGCACACAAACCAGAAAAACGTCAATAAAGTTTAGGTATTTTTAAATAAATGCTTAAAGTCTATCTGCAGAATTTTCTAACCGAGAAGAATTAGCAATGAAGAGTTATGGGAAATGACAAAAGAACCATCTGTACTACTACAGATCAGAAGGCGGAAATAGCTATGGATTGGACATATATTAAAAATACAATCCCAAAAAATCGCACGATAAGCGCTAGAATGGAATCCGCAAGTGAAAATTAGTGTCGGAAAACTCTGCATAACATGGCGACGAATAGTAAAATAAGGGGAAAAAAATGGATAATTTAATAAATTTGCATAACATGGTTTTAGATCAATCAGTTTACTGTTATCCTTATAACGGTGAAAATTAAATTAATATATTTATTAATTTTTTTTTTTATTTATATATTATTTATTTTTAAATTTTTCATAAATTTATTTTTTTTACTTCTTAAGGATTCAATTAATTTAAAATTTCCCCCTTTCGTATATATATTTTATAAAAAACATTACAAAATATAAAATACAATATTTAAAAAAAAATGGACGTTAAATAAAAATGATATTAAATTACGGTAAATATTAAAACAAATTATAAAAAAAAAAACAAGATAAATATAATAATTTTTTCAAAAAGAGAATTTTATTTTCAGACAATAATTATTGTAAAAATGGAGTGATTTCTGAATTTTGTTCAATTATGTTATTGACTTTGATAATATTTTAAAGATATTTATTTATATTTTTGTTCTATTTGGGAATTAAAGATATTTAAATAAAAAAATAAATTCAAATTATATTTAAGGATTCTTAATAAAATACAGAAAATTAAACAAGCATTAAGTACTTAAGAATTACGATATTTAAAATTTCATTTTGAAAATATATGGCCAAAATGGCATATAGCATTCCTACATAAACTGGCACTCGGGAGAAAAAATTAAGCATTATAAAATAAAAGAGAAATAATAATTCTTTGTTTGCAATACATTTTTTAGAAGCTGCTACATTATAATAATATGTACCCACGATAAATTTATTCATGTAAGTGGATATTGTCTTAAATTTTTGCACACTTCTTACGTATTTTTCAAGCCTTTAATAGATAGAGTTCAGAATTAGTCGTAGGGTTCACAATTTAAACGTAGGGTTCAGAGTTAGTCCTCTGTAAGTACCTGTAAGAAATTCTTCCTTGTAAATCTTCAATATTCTGTGGCCGAAAAGCTGGTATGGTACCACTTATTGGACTTAGAGTTCGAAACAGATCGGTAACAATTTTTTTTTTAAATCGAAAAGAATTTAAAAGGTTGAGGTCGCATTTAAAAATGCGTGTCACTTTCAGCTCTTTAACAAGGGCTTCTGCGACCTTTTAGAGGATTCTTCTATGACCTCGTATAAAAATATACATATTATGCACATATTGCTAAAAAGATTATAAAGAATAAACTCTGAAATTTGAAGATTCGGAGAATCTTTGATTGAGCTAGGTGATTCTAGGGCTTGTTAAAGAAGTCTTATGAGACTGTGAAATTTTAACATTAAATGTTAAATAACATGAAAATGTTGTCAGATATAGAAACATTGCCAGAAATAAAAATGTTGACAACATGAAATTGTTGCCATATATGAAAATGTTATCAGACAAGTAAATGTCGTACGACATAATAATGTTGCTGAATGTTAATGCAACATGAAAAAGTTCCTTTATTTTTTTCTTTTAGGTACAAACATTTTCATTTCGAAATTCTAAGTTAGTAGTTCGAAATTCTAATTTATGTGAAAATTTTTGTTTTGTTTTTTAAGCGTTTTTTTAAATCGTTATATTGTGAAGTTCAAAATTTTAATTAATACTTAAGGTAATGTAAAATGACGATCAGTTAAATGATTTTTGATTTCATTTTGATTCAACTAAGCAACTGTCAAACTAACAACTATTCAACTAAGTCACTTCTTTTTCAGAATCAGAATCCATTTCAACAAAATTAAATTTCACACACCACACCACAAAAAATCAACAACTATAATCATAAATTTTTATTCTGCACAAATAAAATGACTGACATTTCGACTTTTTTCGCATAACCGAAAAAATTATGCTTGTCAACCGCATAAATTGAAGATCGATGACAGTTGAATTTTTGACGTTAGCAGCGTAAACGATATTATCGAAAGCAGAGTAATATGACTTAAACGATTCTTGCAAATCAAATAATTATTTCCTTTTCTGGTAGTTACACGAAATTTAAAGAATTGAATTAATTTATTTAATATTTGAGATTAATAATGATTGAGAAAAATCTAATTCGTAACAAGTAAAAAATAAAAAGTAAATTTGTCTAAAATTTGGTACATATCGTGTAAAAATAACATAGTGGGGAAACGAACACACAAACAAATAAACAAAAAGGTATAATTAATAATTGTTATATAGAATATAGATATATAAGTTCAAATATTTAATTAAAAATTTTCTTTTATAAAAAATTTGTAATTATCTATAAATATAATAACATAAAATAAAATGTCTTGGTCATCCACAAACAAATTATTGTCACAATTTTTTAATTTAATTCTTTTTCTATTTTTACAATATCTCAATTTCTACAAATGATTTTGAATTTATTCCGATAAAATGATTAAAAAATTTTTAATTATCATCTTTTACATTATATACGATAAAAAAATGTAAAAAAAATTTAAGGTAGATAAAGGGTTATACAATAATATTTACTTTTTCATTTAATCAATTCATTTTATAATCACAAAAGGACATAAGGACGGATGAAAAAAAAAAAATTCATTTCCGTTTTAATTTAAATTTATTTTTTTGTCTTTTAATTCAGTTTTCTTTTTTTTTTCTATAAATTTTCTTTTAATTTCAATTTTTATCTTATAAAGAAGTAAACCCTTCTATGAAACGGATGAATGGAATTAAATAAAGTGTCGATTTCTAAATAAAGGTTGAGTAATAAAAAAAAAAATTTTTAATTTGAAAACGATTTTACAAATTATTTCATTTATATGAGTTAATGTCCCTAATGTGAGAACAAGATAATAAACAAAATAATTTTAATGATAGTCAGAAGTCGACATTTAATATAGTTAAGAAATTCTGGGTTTAAAAATTTTTATGTATTTTGAGACTTTTTAGCTTTTAATTAATATATAGAGCAAATAGGTAGGTAGGTAAATGATATAGATGCATACTTAGTCCTGTTTAGATCCGACAGTTATGATGCTTCTTACAAAGCATTTTAAATTGATTTAGTTCACCTTCGTTAGATCGAAAAGGTTATATGAGAAGAATTTCCCTCGAACTTTTCTTCTTTTTATAGTAAAAGGTAAGCATTCACACATCAGACGTAAGATTGATTCCTCTTCCTATTTATCTTTGTAACTTTTTCAAAAATCGTATGACGCTGTTATAACCTTTTCGTGTGTCTACTAACAGGACAGTGTCCTTTTAAAATTCTTCTTCCATTAACGATATTGTAGCGATTTTGTGATAAGGCTCTAATTGATTCTTTAATATCTAATGTAGGATTAATATCTAATGTTCGGCCACAAATAAATTTTACTGAAAATTTCTTGAAAGCATCATATCTATATGAAAATTAAAAAGGAAAATTAAAAATAAAATTTTTCTTTGCTATTTTGTAATTTAGTTTTTGGAATGGTTTAAAAAAATCTAAAGGATTTAATATTATTTTTCAGGTGCCTTACCGCGTAGTGCTCTTTTCGCTAAAAGAAAATCGCAATCGAAAATTTGACTCTTTTAAAATGGATAATCACACGATTGTGAAATCAAAATTTTGATACCGGTGTTTGAACAAGCATTATATAATATAGTATCAAAATTTTAATTTTGCATTCGCCCTTCTACGATTTTCGATTTTCAAAGTATCAAATTTTTCAAAGCGACTTCCTCTTAGCGAAAGTAGCAGTACACGGTAAGCAGCCTAGGTATAAATTTTAAAATATTTAAAAAAAAAGTTTTAAATTTTCTAAAAAGAAAACAAAAAAAAAATCCAAATGATTTAAATTGTGAATAAAAATACTAAATCTCAATTGAAGCGCTTATTATAAATTTTATTTAACTAGAAACGTATTCAACTTATTATTTTTTTTTACAAAGAATGGGAAAATAATTTAGTTGAAAGTTTACATTTTTTTTTTGGTTCCCAAAAGTCGAAATAGTTGTAACTATTTCAAAAAAAAAAAAACAATAATAAATTTTACATATAAAATTAAATCACCTTAGAAAACTTTAAATCCTAAAAAAATTCAAGAACTAAAAGTTAAGAATAAGGCGTTTTAATAATGTGCACGTAAATACCGTGAGAATTCTTTTGTAAAACTTAAGAAAAAAACTAAAACAAAAAAAAAAAATAATATAAAATAAATACGAAAAAATATAGGAGATAAAAATGAATTCTAAAATTGCTCTTGCATTTAAATACAATAAAAAAAAAAAAAAAAAATAATATTTAAATTCTAGAAATACTGCAACTGCAGAAAAACGAAACTTGAATTTATTTCATATTAAAAAAGAAAACCATAAGATCGAATAATCTGATGAGAAAAAAATGATTATACTTTAAAAGCTTTTAACAATTAGTTTTCTGTATATACGTTTTTTGGAGTTATGATTTTTAATGGATGACCAAACTGAGACTCCATCTTAGAAACTATTAAATTTATAATTTTTTAATTATGGTTATCATCTTCTTGTTTTTATCCGTAGATATTTGATTTAGGTTGGCAGCTCTACGTTATATTCACACATAATGATTAACTCCAAGGATTTATTTATAAAGAAATTACCAAATAATAATTCTAATGTGAAATTTGCAAATTTTCTCTAGATTTTCGCTAAAAAATTGATTATTTTTTAAGTAAATATTTTCTGTTCATTTTTAAATAGAATCCTGAACTAATTTTATTCTGTATTTTTAACATAAATCCACCTAAAAGTTAAGCATTATAAATAAATTCATATCAAGTAGGTACTATAACATCTCACAGTTAATAATCCTATATCGGTCCATTTATATGCAGAAATAAATCTTTTTTGACTAGGCTTTACTTTTATTTAAATTTATACTTATATGTGAGTTATAAAGTTAAATTGAAATCATTTATTAATAATTTAATATTTTTGTTATTTTTATGCTAGCATTCTAGCTATTTATTTGTTTCATTAATACATATTTATAGTACATTCCTTTGTTCATTAAAAGCTCTGTATACTGGTGTTTATGAAGAGTTATTTATAAATTTTTAAATAAAACCTAATCCGAGTATAAGTAAAATAATTCTTAGTTTTTTTTTTCATTAGTTTTTTTATTCCGAATTTAAAAAAATATATTAATTTACTTATTTATCATTGCTTTGTTTGAAATCAAAATGTTTTTCAAATTTCCCTTTAAATTAGATACTATATGGTTCGAAATCCATACACGTGGTAACAGTTATTCTCCCTTACAAATTTACAGAATTTTACACGCCTGAAAAAGAAAGGCTGTGCAATTTCCTGTTCGCATTTATGTAGCAGAAAAATGCACTAAAAAAAAATAAAAATAGATATTGTATGTAGTTTCTTATTGAAATACTGTGAATAATTGGTTTGTGTCTATTATTGCATTATTAAAGATTGGTTTGTGTCTTCATATCGATTTCACCATGATTTCATAAAATAACAATTTATAGAAAATGAGATAAAAGGAGATGGACAGAAAATTCGAGTTGATAAAAATTTATGAATTAAAAAAAAAAACTGAGATATTATGACAATTTTAAATTTAAATTTATTGGAAGTGTTTGATAGAATCTTTGGGTCGAATTTATTTCTCTTCTTGGATTTTTTTTTTAAGTAAAATACAATAGAATTGGTGAATGTTATAAACGATATTTCTATATAAATAATGTCATATTGAAATAATGATTTAAATGAATAAATTTTTTTTTTTGAAATGGTTAAAATGCAAATGCCAACAATTTTCTTCTATTATATTTTCTATTTTTTTTTTTTTTTTTTTCAATAAGCTCATCAGGGACACATATAAAAAGAATAAGGATAAAGAAACAGAATTTTGCAACTTCTCATTTGAAAGTCATAGTCAGAACAGTTGGTCGTTTTTCGCAACATTTTTTCTACTAATAATAATTTTTTTTGTTTTTTTCTTACATCTAAATTTTTAAATGCAGATGGTTTTTCATTTTTTAAGGTTTTAAGATTCATTTTGAATTTTAATATTTCAGTTAGATACTTGAATTTCTTTTTTTATTAAAAATTATTTACATTTTTATAAAATTTCTATTTGTAACTAATTTTATTTTTATGTCAATATGTTCACAAATTTTATATTTTTACTTTTAACTTTATAAATACTTTTTCTAACACAAATTTTTCTTTATTTCCATTTTATTAAAAAAATTGCATAAATGTATTTAAGTGATATAAAATACCAGAAATTCTGTTGGCTAATTGATTTGCATAATTATAAATTCTATATTTAAAAAAAATTGTCCATGAAAATATCTATAATATAATACACAAGATGTTGGCGAGACCTTGCCAACATGTAAAAAAATATATTTTATATCTATAATAAAACATTCACACTGAATGTAAACTAAACTGGCAATGATGATATTTTTGTATATTTATTTAATAATTTAAAATTTTATTACCAGAGACACAAATTTTTGACTCAAAGTATTATCAAGAGACACAAACCGTTCATTAAATATATAAATAAATTTAGTAAATATTATTAGTGACCAAATTTTCCGCTAGAAGTATTATCAGAGACACAAACCCTTCATTAAAAGTGAGTACAGTCAAAAAAGGAAAAGTACATACTTAAAAACACATTTTCAATCAAAATAAATTCAGCAAATTTTTAATTTTTAAATTTGACCGCTACGTCCATTATGAACTGGTCGCAGCGGTAAATTAAAAATAAATTATTAATCTTCTGTTGGCATTTTCAATCTTTGTTTTGGAAAAAAAAAAAATAAAAATAGGTACTCTTAATAAAATTAAAACGCCTGAAAGTGAAAAAGTGAGAGTGAGCAAAGTTTATAGTAAACCTCATATTTATAAGAAAAAAATAATAGGCCGATTTTATTCTTGATTTTGTTTTCATTAGTATAAAAGCTGGTGAAAGCTTCGTAACGTACTTTAAAATAGTTTTGTTTATTTAGGTTGAAATTTAGATTTTTAAGCTAAATTTTCGGTAGAACTGGTATAACATAAAATATTCGAAATTTTTTTATTAATGTAAAATTCGACTGACTTAAATAATTATATTTCATAACAAAAGTCAGAAACTTACTAAATATTATAGAAACAGATATTTTTCTTAAAAAAAAAAGAAAAAAATAACATAGAAAATATCATTTTAGAAGCCTTCTCTCACAAAAGATTCATAATTTTGTACTAGACCATTAATAATATTGTTAGCCATGGAAAAAAATAAGATTTATTAATCAGATCAGATTATAATACCTGAAATTAATGATTGAATTTCTGATAATGTACACAATATAATGATAAGACCTTGCCAACATGTAAAAAAAAAAATTTTTTATTTCTATAATAAACCACTCACACTGAATGTAAACTAAACTGGCAATGATGATATTTCTATATATTTATTTAATAATTTAAAATTTTATTATCAGAGACATAAATCTTCGACTAAAGCCTTATCAGAGACACAAATGTTTACTTTTTAAAAAGTACTTTCGACACAAAATTTAAAGCAAATTTTTAATTTTTAAATTTGCTACATTCATTATGAACTGGTCGCAGCGGTCAATTAAAAATAAATTATTAATTTTCTGTTGGCGTTTTCAATCTTTGTTTTGGAAAAAAAAAAATAAAAATAGCTACTCTTAATAAAATTAAAACGCCTGAAAGTGAAAAAGTGAGAGTGAGCAAAGTTTATAGTAAACCTCATATTTATAAGAAAAAAATAATAGGCCGATTTTATTCTTGATTTTGTTTTCATTAGTATAAAAGCTGGTAAAAGCTTCGTAACAGACTTTAAAATAGTTTTGTTTATTTAGGTTGAAAGTTAGATTTTTAAGCTAAATTTTCGGTAGAACTGGTATAACATAAAATATTCGAAATTTTTTTATTAATATAAAATTCGGCAGACTTAAATAATTATATTTCATAACAGAAGTCTGGAACTTACCAAATATTATAGAAACGGATATTTTTCTTAAAAAAAAAAAAAACTAACATAGAAAATATCGTTTAGAAGCTTTCTCTCACAAGAGATTCATAATTTTGTACTAATTTATTATTAGACGATTAATAATATTGTTAACTATGGAAAAAAACGAGGAAGAGTGCAGTAGAGTAGACTGTGTCAACTCTGGGATACCCGTATGAACGTAATATATCCTGTTTCTATAAAACTTGATCATCTTTTAAAAACATTCAGAGTTTTAGTACCGAACTACAGAGATATATTTATGTAAATTGTGGAGTTGTATGATAGCTACCTGAATCTATTGCGCCTAGCTTCATTAAGTTCTAAGAAATGCAAAAAGCCTGAACCGGCTGCTTTAGACCAATCAAATTTTACAAAAGTTTTTGGCATGCAACTCGACACTTTTTCACTAAATTTCAGATAGCTAGCTTCAATAGACACTGAGTTATTTTCATTTAAAAAGAGAAGTTGTATGGCAACTATCCGAACCTGTCATATCATCACAACAAAATTTTACAGAAGTTGTTGCCATAAAACTCAATCATCATTTGCAAAATTTCAGATACCTAGATTGAATAGACACTGGGTTATTTCCATTTAAAGAAAGAAGTTGTATGGCAGCTACTCGAACCCGGCGGCCGAAAATGCTGGAGTTAAATAGCAAAACTAACAATTTTGTAAAAGTGACGTAAAAAAAATTGCAGCCTCCTAACTCCTTTATTTTTTGAGTTATCGTGCGGACGGACACTGAGTTCTTTCATTTAAAAAGAGATTTTGTATGGCAGCTACCCGAACCCGTCACACCACCACAACCAAATTTTGCAGAAGTTGTTGCCATAAAACTTGATCATCACTCGCAAAATTTCAGATACCTAGATTGAACAGCCACTGGGTTATTTCTATTTAAAGAAAGAAGTTGTATGGCAGCTACTCGAACCCGGCGGCCGAAAATGCTGGAGTTAAATAGCAAAACTAACAATTTTGCAAGAGTGACGTAAAAAAAATTTCAGCCTCCTAGCTCCTTTATTTTTTGAGTTATCGTGCGGACGGACACTGAGTTCTTTTCATTTAAAAAGAGATTTTGTATGGCAGCTACCCGAACCCGTCGCACCACCACAACCAAATTTTGTAGAAGTTGTTGCCATAAAACTTGATCATCCTTTGCAAAATTACAGACGCCTAGCTTCATTAGGTTCCAAGAGGTGCAAGAAGTCTGAACCGGCTGCTCTAGACCAAACAAATTTTACAAAAGTTGTTGGCATATAACTCGACACTTCTTTACTAAATTTCAGATTCCTAGCTTCAATAAACACTGAGTTATTCTCATTTAACCGGATAAGTTGTATGGCAGCTACCCGAACCCGCCGCACCACCACAACCAAATTTTACAAAAGTTGTTGCCATAAAACTTGATCATCATTTGCAAAATTTCAGACGCCTAGCTTCATTAGGTTCCAAGAGGTGCAAGAAGTCTGAACCGGCTGCTCTAGATCAACCAAATTTTACAAAAGTTGTTGGCATGTAACTCGACACCTCTTTACTAAATTTCAGATTCCTAGCTTCAATAAACACTGAGTTATTCTCATTTAAACGGAGAAGTTGTATGGCAGCTACCCGAACCCGCTGCACCAGCACAACCAAATTTTACAGAAGTTGTTGCCATAAAACTTGATCATCATTTGCAAAATTTCAGAAACCTAGCTTGAATAGATACTGAGTTATTTCTATATAAAGATAGAAGTTGTATGGCAGCTACTCGAACCCGCCGACCGAAAATGTTGGATTTAAATAGCAAAACTAACAATTTTGCAAAAGTGACGTAAAAAAAATTTCAGCCCCCTAGCTCCTTTATTTTTTGAGTTATCGTGCGGACGGACGTACATGGCTTAATCGACTCAGAATTCGATTCTGAGCCGATCCATACCTTTGACACTATATCTAGCTCGACTCCTTTAAGGTGTCACAAACGTAATGGCAAATTTATTATACCCTTGAACATAGTTCATACGGGTATAATAAGATTTATTAATCAGATCAGATAATATAATATAATACCTGAAATTAATGATTGAATTTCTGATAATATACACAATATAATGATAAGACCTTGCCAACATGTAAAAAAAAAATATTTTATTTCTATAATAAACCACTCACACTGAATGTAAACTAAACTTATTTAATAATTTAAAATTTTATTATCAGAGACACAAATCTTCGACTAAAAGTCTTATCAGAGACACAAATGTTTACTTTTTAAAAAGTACTTTCGACACAAAATTTAAAGCAAATTTTAAATTTTTAAATTTGACCGCCACATCCATTATGAACTGGTCGCAGCGGTAAATTAAAAATAAATTATTAATTTTCTGTTGGCTTTTTCAATTTTTGTTTTGGAAAAAAAAAATAAAAATAGGTACTCTTAATAAAATTAAAACGTCTGAAAGTGAAAAGAGCAAAGTTTATAGTAAGTCTCATATTTAAAAGAAAAAAATAATAGGCCGATTTTATTCTTGATTTTGTTTTCATTGGTATAAAAGCTGGTAAAAGCTTCGTAACAGACTTTAAAGTAGTTTTGTTTATTTAGGTTGAAATTTTGATTTTTAAGCTAAATTTTCGGTATAACTGGTATAACATAAAATATTCGAAATTTTTTTATTAATATAAAATTCGGCAGACTTAAATAATTATATTTCATAACAGAAGTCTGGAACTTACCCAATATTATAGAAATGGATATTTTTCTAAAAAAAAAAAAAAGAAACTTACATAGAAAATATCATTTTAGAAGCCTTCAATCATAATAGATTCATAATGTTGTACTAATTTATTATTAGACCATTAAATTAAAAAGCTGTCGAAAACGACCGTCACAAAAAAAAAAGCGCCCGAAAATTTATGAAATTTCATTATCAGAGACATGAATCTTTTATTAAATATAGGTACTAAAGACCTCTTCCAAAGTATATTTAAATAAAATAAATTCAGCAAATTTTTTTCAAGCAAAAAAAAATAAACGCAAAAGACTTGAAAGTAGTTTTGGTAATTGAAGTAATTTCGCGGCGAAAACAACTGCTTTTCATCGACATAAAAATTTTTTTTTTAAAACTAAAGAAAAATAGAGAGTAAAATTTTAACAAATATTAAAATTATTTCGATTATTGGGAGTGTTTTAAATGTAACAAAAAAAAATGTCGTAGCGGTTGGTGTTGGTTGGTTTTTCGCCGGTTTTTATTGTGGACTTTATACATGTGTTTCAAACAATTTTTGAGATATCGACACGAACTTTTACCCTGAATGTGTTTTTAGCTTGGACCATTTTTTCTGAATGATTAAAAAACTGTCAAAAATTACCGCCACGAAAAAACGGCGAGAATAAATTAATAAACTGTATCTAACATTTTTAATTTTATGTGTTTAGATTGGTTTTTTTTTTTTTTTTTTTTTTGGATTACAAGTAAGTAAGTGATTTCAACGTTTTTTTAATGGTGCTGATGTAAAAATGAAATTTTTAGGTAGTTTATTAAGGGAGTCAGTATGATAACGTAAATGTTTTTGAATCTATAGAAATTGTGCAATTGCACAGGGGATTTTCTAGTTTTTATTAGAATATTTTATGGAATCTATAATTATATTCATTTTTAGATCTTGAAAGTTGCATTGATCTATGATATTCTGTAGTAAGGTAATTAAAGTTATTAAGTCAACTTCATTCCATACCGATGGTAAGAAGGAATAAAAATATGTCATATTTTTATTTATTACACAATAAATAAAAGACTTTTTGTATTAGATAACAGATGGCGTACAAATAAAACAACACATATTTGAATTTTATAATGAAGCGTAGGTATACCTACTATTATAGATGCTGTTAGTGACGGTTTAATTAAAATTGGTAATTGAAGAAATTCATTTCATTTTTTTGGGGACTTTTTTAAAAATCAGGTTTGAAGACAAATTTTGTATTCATTTTGTTACCAAATTTTTTTTGTTGTAAATTAAAGTAAAATGTGTACATGTGTATTATTGCAGAATATAAGTGCGTATTATATTATTATTTAATTTTTTTGGTTGCGGAATTTATTTTTATTTTAATGGAACCTTTGAGTCACTTTGTGAAGTAAAAAATTCCGTTAAAAATTAATTAAGAGTTATATTATTGGGATTTCTATCCTTAGCACTAAGATAAAACTCCCATTGGACTTTTTACGCATTGAAATGACTTTAAGCCTTTTTTTACCCATTGAAAAGAGTTTTCTGTCTCTGACACTAGGACTAAAGTGCCATGAGACTTTTTACAGATTGAAATGATTCAAAAACAAGGCAGAATGTAAACCAACGGTTTTTAAAAGCGCATTTTCAAATGATAATACAAACTCTTTAGAATTGTGACTTGTACCAAAATTTTAAAATTTCATATACCTAATAATAAAAAAATGTGAAAATCAGACATTTTTGAAATTTTGAGGAGCTGTAAGTTGGGAACCCTTTATAAGTAAGAAAAACCATTAACACACATAAAAATACATTATTGAAGCTTTAATTTTTATGTCTTGTCGAAGAAAAACTTGTACAGGTGCCTAAGTTACAGGTGTATAAAAATAGGATTAAACAGGGGGTGGTACAAAAAATTTTACTGAAGAATACTAATACGTTTATACTAATTCTATAAGTTCTTTCTTACGTCAAAATTTCAAGACCCTATATAAAAGGGTTCCGAAGTTATGAAGGTAGAAAAATCATACAAAATTTGGTTTTTACATAACGGTAAGTTTAAATACTAATTGTATAATTTTTATAATGATTTATAAAGGCAAAAAAAATCCTGTCGAATGGCGTTTTCAGATTGAAAAAATGTTAAACGCAACATGAGATATACGCATTTAAGAATAGGGCTTTTTATAAAGTTTGAGGGGCTGCAGCTCCGTAATGTGTAGGGCTACATAAAAAAGTTGTTCTACAAACATTCATTTTTTCATAAGACCTACCATGGTTAAGATTTTTTTCTCTATCCTTAACGGTGTAGAAGTTTTGTAAACAGACGGACAGACGGACGGAACGACAAAGTGAAACTAATAGGCACATTTTTTTCAAAATGTTTTTAGAAATGTGCTAAAAAGACTAGAAGTAAAGTGAAATTTCTGTCCTTAGCAAGAAAATCTAACTCCAATTGCACTTTTTAACCATTGAAATAATTCAAAAACCGTAATTGACCTTTTATTTTTCCACCAACTGACAGGTCCATTTAGAAACTTTTGACAGGTCGTTAAAGAAACTTAGAAAAAAGAATACATATTATTGTTTATTATGGTTTTTAAATACACAGTAGGTAATGAATTATGCAAAAATAAATTAATTTTTTTGTTGTTTTTTAAATAATTGAAATAAAAAATATTTAATATGTAAATCCAATTTTAAATTGTATAATTTTTCATATTCATTAAATTTCAATTATTTCATTTATTAGAAAAATTTTATCCCAATTTTTCTTAAAATACCAAATTAAATATTATTGTACCTATTTTATTTTTATTTTGTTTTTAAAGGATCTCTTAAAAATTTCTCATTTTTCAGATCTCATTTTTAATAAAAAAGAAGAATAATATTAAGTATATAATTGACCTATAAAATACATACATATTATGTATATGTTTTGTACATTTAATAAAAAAATAAAAATAAAAAAATGCTTTATTAAAAATCACAAAAAAAAAAATCTGAAGAAATTACTTATGGGAGTATTAAATTTATTGTAAAATAAAATAGCCTTAATTTTATTCATTAAGATCAGTTCAATAAATTATTAAAAAATGAAAAATAATTTCTGAGAAATGAATTTTTGCTAAGTAAAATAATTAACATTATAAAATACGAAGTATAAGTAGCCTAATTACACTACGGACCTAAAATCTAGTGAATTATGAGGTGTTAGCTCAGCCTTCATCAATAAAAACCAAAAAATCAAACCTAAAAAAATTAAAAAAAATATTTTTAACATTAATATTATACATTGGTGGTGTAGGTTTAGCTAAGTGGGACAGGAAGAATGGGAGGAAGTTGGAAGGTAAATTGGAGACGAACCTGAGAAGGTTCTTTTTGAAAAGTTGCAATTATAGGATGGAACATTATCGACAGAGGGGAACACATTAGATGAAAGCATGTTCCACATTTTAGCAGTTCTCAGAACAAATGAGTATCCATAACCAGTTTTAAACCACCTAGGGATTTCCACTTTGTAGAAATTAGCAGTTGCAGTCTCCCTTGTACCACGTTGGAATTGTTTGAGAGATGGTATTATTGAGGTTATTTCAATAGAACAAGAGTCGTTACCTATAAGATATCTATAAAAGAGAGTTAAAGCACCAATATTTCAAAGAATACAAAGGAGAATAAGAGTGACTTGCACGACAGAGTTGCATATTAGGCGTAAGTCGCGGTTTTGGATTTTGTCGAGATAACTCAGTGAAATTTGTGGAGCACCAGCGAGACTTTTCCTATAATATGACCCATTGTGTTTCATTCATTCATCAAATTTTTTATAAGCGTTATACCGCATGTTATTTATACACTAATAATCGTAATACGAGTCAATAGACTAACAATTGTAATAATTATGACAAGTTATATGATTAAAGTGCATATTCTGAGATATCTAAATAACATCGTCAGGCTTTAGACTGAAACCTTCAAGGCAAAGAAAACATGGGAAAATATAAAGCGGCTTGAAGGAGAAACGTAAATAGTTTGATAGAACGAACGAAACAGAAAGTCTTGAAATAAATTTAAAAGAAATAGGAAAATAGCGGAAGACGAAGAAAATTGGAGAAGATTTGTGGAAGCCTTATGTCCAATAACGAAATAAACGGCAGAAATAAAAACAAAATGATTAATTTTAACATATATATCATAACAGATTGTTGTAAAATTTATATCCAATTAGATGCTTAACTACAGATATTCCTTGAAATGTGCTGGACACATTGTATCCTTTGATTACAAGAAATTTTGAATATTATGATAAAGTTTAGTTTAAAGTCTTAATGTAAAACATTTTTCAGTAAATTTAAGCAATAAGGTCATATTTATAACCTTTTATTTTTATATATTTTATAAATAATATTAAATAATTGGTGGAAAATCTTTTCAAGCATTTCCATAATTTGATGTTATTTTTATTATTTTTTTTATAATATTTTTATACTTAAAATGAACATAGAGAACATTTTATTTATTTTTACATTTTGTTTGAAAATTATTGAAATAAAAAAATAAATTTTTGATATTAATTTAAGAAATTACTTCATATCATTTATTTTCTATATATATTTGAAATTTTATAAATATCCTGGTCAACTGTTTTTGAAAATCGTAAAATTAGACCTTTTTCATTTTTAATTTTTTTTTTATCAAATCGCTTTTTATTTTTAATAGGTATTTTCTTTTAATTTAACTGACATTTTTAACTTCCTTAAAAAGATCCGTTCTTCAATTTTAAATTTGTGTTTGTAAAATTTAATGACACCTAAAATCTAAAAACAAAAAAAAAAAAAATTTTCATGAATCCTAAGAAAATATTTTGATCCAATTTTTCTTTGATCCATATCCATGAAAATTATAATATTTATGATATTATTAAATTATAAAATTTCCCCCCAATATAAAAAGAAAAATTTCTTTACAATTTCAATCGAGCCTTGACCTATAAGTACTTATCTATCTATAGGTATATTATATAGCTAGTGAATTTTTTCTTTATTTTCAGATACAAACATATACGTATACACAATATATTAAAAAAAAAGATGGAACGTAAATTTAATTTCATTTTTTTTTTTACCCTTGTAGCTTTTCACATTAAATCAAGAGAAAAAGCTAAAAAAAAAAAGAAATATTTTTAAGAAACAGAAAAATATCAAAAGGAAAATTAAATGGTTATGAATTATGAAATTTTCAGGGCACTGAACACAAGTTCTAATTTTGAACATTAAAATAAAACGAATAAATCCAAAAAAAAAAATAAATACATTTGAAGAAAAAAAAAAGAATCAGGAAAGAGGACAGGAAAACCTAAGAAAAAATTTTTTTTTTTTGAAAAGTTTTGAATGAAATTCTTTGATTGTGAATATTATTATTATTATATTATTATTGTACCTTTTTTTTGTTATTTTTTTATTTTTTTTTTTTTTTAAATGTAAAAGTATTATTATCAAACAATAAAGTTATTATAAATTATATAAGCGTTAAGATAACTTTTTGATTTTTATATTACCTACATTAAATTTTTGTCAATAGGTACTGATTTTATTAATTTAGATAAAAGTTCAAAAAACTGAACCACATTTTAATGGAGCTGTAAAAGCAGTTGCAGACAGACAAAGTACAAAATCATGACCATCGAAGAAAAAGGACTTAATTCTTCATTATTCTGACATTCCCTTATTTACCGACCCCTTATTCCGTTTTTCGTTAAACTAATTCCGCGTATTTCGATTTTCGTTAAACTAATTTCGTATTCGAAAGACTGGTACTCCTGTAGTACGAAAATTGAAATTTTGTCAGTTCGAAAATCGTATTCACGAATTTTGTGAAATCGCACTGAATGCAAGTTCTAATTTTAAACATAAAATCAAAGGAATAAATGATAAAAAAAAAAAAAAAATATATTTCGACTTTCCCTTATTTCCGACACCATATTCCGACTTTCGTTAAAGTAATTCCATGTATTTCGACTTTCGTTAAACTGTTTTCGTATTCGAAAGACTGGTATTTTGTAGTACGAAAATCGAAATTGTGTCAGTCCGAAAATCTTATTCACGACTTTTGTGGTTATAAGGTTAAAATAAACCATATTGTTTTTAATATAAAAGGTTTTCATTTACTTTTTAATTGGCATTTTTAATCCAAAATAGTAAATTTATTCTTTAATGTTCTCCGTTGAATTGCTATTTGTTTTTTATTTTCATTTTCGGCGTCACTATCACTGCTCAAATATAGAGTTATACTATTTATTTAAAAATTTTGAAAATTAACACAAAAACATAATATCAATTTATTATTATACCCTACACTTAAAGTATAGGTATATTAAAGTATATTAACTTTGGTATGGTGTTTGTAACCATCAAAAGGAAGCGAGTTAGATATGGACATGTATATATATTCTGAATCAAAATCACCTCCTGAGTCGATTTAGCGATATCCATCCGTCCGTCCATCCGTCCGTACGCACGATAACTCAAAAATTAATGATGCTTTCTTGATGAAATTTATACTGTAGGTTAACAATGACTAAAGTAAGGCGGAGATTGCAAATGGGCGAAATCGGACCATGGGTTCGGGTACCTCCCATACAACTCCCAAAACCGAATACGCATATCTTCGAAATTAATAAAGATAGAAACTTAAAATTTTGTATGAGTACGAAACCTGAAATTTTGTACAAAGGTTGTAAAAGCATTTATTTTTTTAGCTTATATTAAATACCTAACTAAAATAACTTATGAATTCTTAATTTAATTTGAATTTTTTGGTGTAGGGTATAAATAAGTCGGTTGCATCGACTTACTGTTACATTTAATTGTTTTCTTTCATTTATATCAACCTGTATTTTCAACAAAAACGTAAATAATAACACTTTTTTTAAATTATGACAATTTAAGATATGAAAACTTTCCTTAATAATGACATTTATTTGATTTCGAATTTGATACGTGACACCAATGAATTTAACACACGGATAGCAGTTTCGAAAACTTTTCGAAGCCGAATTTCTTTTTTTTTTTTTCAAACAAAACCTAAGAGTTGAAGTGTAGTTTTTGTTTGAAAAGGTTAAATTTGAGTTCAACCTTAGATTTGTGGAAAAGAAGAGTTTATAGTAAAGAAAAATTGTAGGCAAGAACAGTTTACTGTATTTGTTTTTACCTGTTAATACTAAATGTATATATGGATGAATATACATAACTTATATTTAAGGAAAAATTGAGAACATGGTATTCTATAATATTTATAAAACGGTTCGGATTCATTGAAAATTTGACATTAAAAACAACAGCTGTTCAAAAAAACATAAGAATTATTTAATTCTTAAAAAACTACTAAAACTATACAATCAAATTCAAGTGAATTTTTTTTTAGAAGTACAAAATTCAATTAAATTCTTAAATATACAAGTTGACTTAACAGTTTAAGAAATGAAAAAGTCAATAAAATAATTTAAATACAAAATCAAAAACACAAAAAAAATATTTTCTGCATTTTAAATGATAATTTTAATGGCGTTTTAGAGAAATTGGAAGCAATAAAATCTTTATAAACACTTAAAGGCATTCCTTAAAGGTATGAGGAACAATTTTAATAATTTTTTTTCTTATGTACATCTCTCTTTTATTTTTTTTATTAAATATTTTTTTTTTCAAGATAATTTTTTCAAAAAAATATGTTAAAATTTTTTGAGGTATAAAAAAAACGTATTACTGTCCTATTGGGTTAAAAGCTTCACTTTTGTTCTTATTTTATACAAAAAGTTTAATTTATGTTATATGATTTTCTTGTTATTGTCAAACCCACTGCGAAGTAGCAATACATATACAAAACTTGAAGTCAATCTGTCAAACAGTTTTCAATGGATAGCGAAAAAACGAAAAAAATCTTTAAACGCTCTAAAGCTAAATATATGTACCAAATTTGAAGTCAACCGCTCAAGTCGCTTATTCGGGAAAACATGCATATAGCTTTTTTTTGTTTATTAGTACAGAGGTACAAAAAGTTTTATTTATGATTTATGTAATGAATTTTTTGAAATCTAGTGTCAGTTAAAACAATAAACTGGAGCCCCAGTTATACAATATTAGAACTGTCGAAAAAATAACCAATTCTTGAAATAAAATTTATTAGGTATTGCAAAAATTAAAAAGAACTGCATATTGATTAAATCATTTTTTCAAAGTTTTCTTAATATAATATTCTTTAATGTATATTAGGTTAGATTAGATTAAAGTGGCTGCCGGAAAGGCACACTTAGGCCGTATTTGATCCATAGTGATACCACATAGAAAGTTTTCAATCCCATTCGTTAAAACCAATTTTAGTTTTTTGCAAAGCGAAGAGTACTCGTGATATTTTATATGTATATAAGATGAAGAGTCGTTTCCTTCTCTTTTTCATATTTGATTGCTCCACAGAAGTCGTTTGCGGATAAGCCAAGTCTTTTGTCATGTTTCCCTATTAGACAGTGGCCGGTGATTATATTTATTGCTATTCCAATGTGTGCTCTTAAGAGCAAGCAAATCACTAGATTGTCTTAAATTGGTTTTGGGCTATAATGTATAATAGAAATAGTTAAATCCTTTTGAAATTATCTTTAAGCCACCTTTGAGGATTATTACTAAAACATCCTGTATAGATGCGATTGCCAGACATGAATTAGTAATGGAATGACTCATAAAAGAATTTACAAGAATAATATTGTATTTATCTACTAAAGTGCAAGATCTAATATAAAATGTCAACGTAGACTTTATTTTAGGCATATATTATTTTAAAATACATTTTAGATGATTTTCAAAAATGTGCTCTTAAAAATTTCCTATTCCAAATAATAAATTTATTTTAAATCAAAACGAAAACAAAAGAAAATTGAAAAATAAAAAAAAAAATAAAAAGAGATCCCAAAAATAATAAAAAAAATATAAAGAAAACCTGAGAATATAATAAGTAAAGATATGGTAGAAACTAAGTCATCCAGTTCAGTGATTCTTTGTGGTAAATCGACATTTAAAATATTCATATTCTAATGTAATAAAGTGGTATTATATTGGTATAAAATGAAGAATAACTTTTATAAGCATTTCTTTTCTTTTTTGTATTTTTATAAGTTATTATCATATTAATATATATTTCTAGAGTACATAAATATAAGTAATTATATAACAATAAAATTATATAATATTCTGAATAAGAATATAAGAAAAAAAAAATCTAAATTTTTAAATTTACAAACAGGATTTTAAAGTTAAATTAAGAATTACATGGTATTATATTCCTTATCCTTAAATTTCAAAGCAAAAACTCTTAAGCTTTTATTTATATTTTACTTTTATATAATTAAAACTTATTTTTGGTTTGAAAAAAGGAGCCTCTTAAAGTATCAACTAACAGTATCTTAAAGTATCAACTGAGGTTTGTTTACGTGGCTGCTCTCTAGAAATCTATCGAAAGAGCATAATTAGCAAAGATAGGTGTCACTTTGATACCATTCACTCCTATTTTTGTTGTTGACTTTGTTTTATAAACCAAAGCTCGTTGAGTGTAAAAAGAAGCCTTGTAACCATTGTACCAACCATTGTAAAAAAATTAAATCTAGGTTTTTAGTAATTATTTTGAATTGATTTCGCTAAATACACTTTTAATATAAATTGTAGAATATTTGACTATTGTAAAAAGATATAACATGATGTACCATTTAAAAAGTATTAAATAATTGATGATATGCTTTTAAACTCTTCTGTAAATGGAAAGGACTGGACAAAGCTCTTTGTAATTTAAAGAGTTTTTTTTTTATAGAAATACTTGACTGAGCTTACTGAAACTTTTGACATCTTAAACAAATTCTGCTATCTGTGATTTGGCATACGTACGGAATTTGTGGATACATATGCCTATATGTGCATATGCATGTACCTCGTGTTTTCGTTGCAATCGGAAAACTTGGCCACACTTATAAGCATATGTATACAAAAATATATTTTTTGGTTGTAAATGTCTTTCGTTTTACTGTTTTGTGTAGATTATTTTATACGTTACATATCGTTATGTACCATCATTGTATTCTTTCAGATTTCGATAATGATAAAATGTGATCTATAAAATAATGAGATACAAAGAAGGCTAATAATGAAGACTAATAATGAAGAAGTTGCTCTTGAAGTTGAGAAAACAGAATCAATGTTGTTCTACAATAAACTTAAATGTGTTATACATTCGATGGATCAAATTCTAAGCTAATAAACATGTAAGCGCTATATAATTCGATGTCATTGGCTTTTTTTTGTATGTTATTTCGGTGTGGCAGTTTTAACATCGTTAAATATATACACAATATTAAATAAAATTGAAATAAATAAGAATCAGATGTTCGACGAAAATTCTGTTTTTTAATTAAATTCTGCTATTATTCTTAAAGATATTTTGTTGCTCAAAATTTTTTGTTTGCCATTTTCAGACTGAAAAAATATTCAGTAGAACTCAGTTATAATAATTTGAATATAAGACTTTTTCAATTTCTAGGGAGCTGTAGTCTGTAACGGATCATACTTCTTAAAAAAAAAATTTAACTGTTTTTATAAGCTCTATCTATGTCTAAAATATCTTTAATTCAATTGGCATAAAAACAGATAGACTGCCAGACGACAGTGATTTTGTAAGAATTTTAATGGTTTTGATCAATATCTGAATAATATAATTATAATATACTCAACTCAACTTGAACTAAAATTAGTGGTATTAATAAAAGAGTCCTTACCACCATCAATAACTTAAAATTCTCGGTAAAATAATTACATTTAAATCCTGTTTTTTTTTTTTTTACAAATTTGTGGTATTTTCTAAAAATAATTTTCCTATTATTAAAAATTTTTGAATTTAATTAAATTGTTGATTGATCTTTATTTATTTTTTAAACAATAACTCTCTTTTACAATATTGTTGTCATACTTAATTTTATTTTTAAATAATTTTTTTACTTTATAACATTTATATACAATCTACAATAAATGCTTTTATTGTTTCTGGTGTTGAACACAACATGAAAAATTCTACAATATTTAATTTTCATCTAATAGAATTGTGGCTTTCTTTATTGCATTTGTTTATATCACTTTTTTAAAAGGAATGCAATTAAATTTTCAAAGGATCAATGTTATAACATTCAAAAGAATATCTTTTATGATAAATTGCATGTTTAATGAATAATAACAATAGCACTATTGGATGTTTGTGAATCGTATGACAATATTAATAGACAATATTTGATGACAAAATTGAAAACTTGTATACAATTTATTATATCCATATATTAATTCAATACAATATTTTAGATTTATATTGTTTTCGTTATTATAATAGTCATACTTTTTAATATTTGGTGTGAAACATATTGAATGTATTTATTGGTAAGATAAATAAATGTATCTTCTATATAAAGTTGAATACTTTATAAAGGTATCTGATCCTTGTGTTATGATATTAAAAATGAAATAAAAATTTCATTTTTATAATTTCTCTTGACACTTAACGCGTAATTTGTAAACACATAATTATTTTCATTTAGGTCCTATTATATACTTAAAAGTAAAGATAGATTTAATTAAATATAATTTTACATTTCCACGATTACACGATTTTGATCTAGTGGGTTTAATTTTCGTTTATTTAAAAAAAATCTTTAACCCTCCCTATCCCCAAAACCAAACTGTACATTCGTATTAAAGGTTCCATCCAAAAGTTTGGTTTTAAAAGGGGGTGGTTTTGGTTGGTTAAAGTCCAACACTACCTTGAGGAAGCACGTGCAGTTCCTCTTGGTGACTTTCGAGTTTTCCACCAACCCTCGTAAAAAAAAAAAAAAAACAAAAAACCCTCAATATGTCAAAGGGGTGAAAGAAAGAACTCTGAAGAAAAGTTTATTCATTACAAAAACATCATTTATCAAATTCATATTATGATAAAATACTTAAAAGGAAAGAGAAAGGACTTAAAAGGATGAAGGACTTTAAACCTACAAGTCAATCGTCATAAATTAGATAATTTATTATAATAACCAACCAACTTAATATTATTAATTTACTTTAAGGTCTAGTAAATAAAATAAGCATATTATTTTACATTGACATATGTAATAGCTGTACAGCTAATAGACGTTGCACTGTTTTGCAACATGATATATTCAATAATCTGTCTAGCAGAATTTATTAATTTCGAAACAAATTATAATTCTGTTTTTTTTTTGTGTTTCCTTAGAGAGATGGGAATCTTCCAAAGACAACAAGAATTCCCCATTGTTAGTGTCAGATTCTTGACTAAACCAACCTCCTCCTTTAGCGAATATAATGAGATGAAAGACTTAAATGCTAACGCAATATATTGCATAGGGTGTAGAGATAGGAAAGATTAGGACAAAGATGCGGAGACATTGAATTGGAAGTGGGACTGTAAGGGAGCAATGAATTCGCCTATTATTATTACTATAGTAGCAGTTAATGTAGCTACCCACCAAGGGTTACAACATGCAGTAGTATATAACACCTTCCTGCATGAGATAATTAATTGAAGGCAAGCCCACTGTCACTAAGTAACTGTTATTATTGATATTGGTACTAGTTATTAATATTATTATTATTATTTTCGCAGAGTTAGTTTGAGTTAAATCCACTGCCAAAGAGTAACACATATACAAAACTAGAAATCATTCGATAAAACCATTTTTAATGGAGATCGAAGAATCGAAAAAAATCTTTAAACGATCTTCTGCCTTACTGTTCTTATCGATCGAACAAGTTTCCTGTGGTAGCGACAACATTTTGTATATAGCAAAGACATAAAAAAAATTGAAGTCAATAGCTCTAGTCGGAACGTACAATAAATGAACCTGCAATATTATTATTGATAACTTTAACTTTTGAAAGTTGAAAGTTTTTTTTTCAAGAAATGTTTTCTATTGATTATTTTTATTTAATTTGTGCAAATTAATTTGTTAGCCACATTTACATTTCTTTCCTCTAATCATATTTCTATTTATTGTCGCAATACTATTTGAACAGCTTTTCGGCAAACCGTCCTTTTGGCAAAACACGAAGTAATGTTTAAGAATAACATACTCTCAAGTGGTTATATACGCTTATAAATTATTGTGTTTGGTTTGTGTTGTTAAAATTTTTTAATTAAATTTTCGTCTTTTATTTATAAAAGCTCCAATTTGTTTTTCCTTGCCACTGCTATAAAGAGCATAGCGTATCCATTAAGTCATTTATTATTGATACTTGACTAAGCTTCAGTTTCTCGAATCATTAATTTCACTAAGCCTTTGATTACTCGGCTGCAGCTTTTTTACATTTTACTTTTTTTTTATTCCTACGCTATCTATTATTTTATACAAGGGAGATCTTGCACAACACAAAAAATATTAACTTTCCACTTTTTTTATATGTAACAATATTATTTTTCTGTAGGTATATGGATTTTAGGTTGGTAAAAAATCTCCCTTTCCCTCTAAAATCCTCAAGATAAAATTCCCAAAAACAGAAGCTCCAAAAACCAAATCACAAATAGACGTCACAAAACGAAATATACCTTTGATATCTTTGAGGATTTTTTTCGGCGACTTTCTCTAAGTGGGGATTTTATGTTTTGGAGATTTTGTACGTATCTCATGTATTTTGTAAGTAATACTGATTTCAATTAAAAAGACAAACGGAAAAACTTACAATATTTTTGTAGAACCCGTAAATGAGCTGCATAATACCGAAACTCGTTAATAACACAAATAAAATATTATACAATATTTAAAATACAATATTCTTTAATTATACAAAAGAATTTTCCAAAAACTACATAATTTCTATAAACAGTAGATACAAATATTTTTTTAAATTGTTACCATTCTGTTCCATTTAAATTATAACTAAAAATGCTGTAATAGTTTTTTAGCACATTTCCAAAAAAATTTTGAAAAAATGTGCTTATTAGTTTCACTCTGTCCGTCCGTCCGTCCGTCCGTCCGTCTCTTTACAAAACTTCTACACCGTTAAAGATAGAGAAAAAAATTTTAACCATGGGTAGGTCTCATAAAAAAAATAATTTTGTGAAACAACTTTTTCATGTAGCCCCTTCCATTACGGAGCTACAGCCCCTCAAACTTTGAAAAAGCCCTATTTTTAAATGCATATATCTTATGTTCTACTTAAGATTTTTTCAACCTGAAAACGTCATTCGACAGGTATTTCTTTTATCTTTGTAAATTAATATGAAAATTATACAATTTTTTTAAATTTAGTATTTAAATTTACCGTTATGTAAAAACCAATTTTTGCATGATTTTTCTACTTTCATAACTCCGGCATGCTTTTAGATAGAGGCTTGAAATTTTGAGGCAAGAAAGAACTTTTAGAATTAGTATAAGTTTGCTCAGAAATTTTTTTTGGACCACCCCCTGTTTATGAGCTATTAGGGCTTAAAAATTTAAAATTTGCTATTTTTAAACACCTGTAACTTAGGAACCTGTACATATTTTACTTCTGCAAGATATAAAAATTAAGCTACAGTAATCTATTTTTACATGTGTTAAAGGTTTATTTAAGTTGTAAAGGGTTCCAAAGTTGCAGCTCTTCAAAATTGCAAAAAAGCCCCATTTTCAGATGTATATATCTCAGGCTTTGCGTAATAGTTTTGCAATCTAAAACCGCCAGAAGATCGAAAATTTTATTATATATATAAAACAATATCAAAATTATGCAATATTTTCTAATTTACTATTTAAATTTACCGTTATGTGAAAACCACATTTTGCATGAAATTTCGTTTTTCATAACTCCGGCACGCCTTTAGATAAGAACCTGAAATTTTGAGACAAGAAAGAACTTTTAGAATTAGTATAAGTTTCCTCAGAATTTTTTGGTAGCACCCCCTCTCTAAGAATTATTACGTCTCAAAAATTGAAAATTTGGTGTTTTTAGACACCTGTAACTTAGGCACCTGTACAAATTTTTCTTCGGCAAGACATGAAAATTAAAGGTTCAATAATATATTTTTACGTGTGTTAACGGCTTTTCTTAGTTATATAGGATTCCGGACTTAAGGCCCCTCAAAATCTCAAAAATGTCCTAGTTTCACATTTTTTCTTATTACATGAAATTTTCAAATTTTTGTGCAAATCACACTTCTAAACAGTTTGTATTGAGTTTTAGAAATGTGCGCTTTTAAAAACCGTTGGTTTACATTCTACCTTGTTCAATAATAATACACATATGTAAGTTAAAACAGTTTTCCATTGTTTCTTACTGCAAATTTCCACTTCATAGATTTTATTGTTAAACTTTTGATTTGATTACAGTATAGGACAAAATTTAATAATTTTTTTTGTTTGATTTTTATTAATTTAAAAAAAAATTTTTTTTTTAATTTTTTAATAAATGAAAGTTTTACTTCTAATTTTTGAACCGTTGTATATGTCTGTTGTAATCAGTGAGCGGACTGAAATGTCAATCAGTCAATCAGTGAGTTGTAAGTGAGCGGACTCAAATCTCAAACACAACTCACACTCACCTCAAATTTAGAGTCCGTTCAAATATTGAGTCTGCTCATAATTCTGCTAATATGTCATCTGCTATTATGCCCATGCTTACGTAGAATAATGCGTTGAGGCGGAATTTGAGGATCGAAATAAAGTGGAGCCCATATTGGAAACATCAAATTTAGAAATTTGCAAGTTTTTTCCAAACCAATTACCAAAAAGAAAAACAGGAACGAAATAAAGTCAATTCCATGAGTGATGAATCCTTTTAGAAACAACGATTAATTTAACGGAAGAAAATATCTACTAATACTTAAAACTTAAAAATGTTGGAATTTATGGCCGTATTTTTTATTTTTAAAATTAATATTACTATTGTTATCATTGTCGGAACATTGGTGTCAGAACATTGTGGGAATTAGATATAATTTTATAGTGTTGACTTTATTTCAAAATAAAATAAATTTGATTTGAATAACTATAACAATGAGAGTTCTAATGTTAGTTCTTGTGTTATATAGAAACAAAGTGGATTGTACTTTACACATCACCGAATAGTTTTTGTAAAAGATGTTGACTTCAAATGGAATTTGTTAATGTTTTAAAAGCATTAATTTTGAAGAATTGATTTCAAAACTCAGATCCTTTTAAAGAAAGGGAATGTTATTCTAGTGCGTTTGGAAAGCTTCAAATAATATTTTTTAAGACAAAAAAAAAAACATTCCTGTTACTGCTCTACAAATAAAACTTGGCAGTAGATACTACAAAATTATGATCTACTATTTATTGGCGATTTTTTTCTACTCTTAACTTAAGATCTTCTGCTGTGGAATTTCTCAAAAAAACCCTGACAATTATTACTGAATTGGATTCCACTTTATTTACATTATTCTAAGAGTCCCTGTTTTTTGAAAATCTTCCAATACAAAAATCTTTAGTTTTTTTATTCAGCCATGTTTCGGCTCAAAATCATTAAAATTTGACTTTTTTGAAATTTCTAGTCTTTTTTTGATGGCAATATGATTTTTAATTATATATTCTGAAATACGGCAACATATAAAACGAAATAATTAAACATACATATGAAACAAAATAAGATCTCGCAAGTCAAAGATTGATGGCAACCGTAACAAAATTGTAAAAAATTAATTTTTTTGATAATAATAATTTTAAAGGATTTTTATGTTCAGAAAAACTTTCGAATAAATTTCCAAACCTTTTCAATAAATTATAATGCAACTTTTAGTGCTAGTAAAAATCAAACACAAGGAAAAACAAGGAAGAGTGCACAGTTGATTTTGTCAACTGAAGGATATCCGAACAAAAAAAACGTATGCTGTTTTCATAAAATTTTATCATCTTTTAGTAAATTTCAAATTTCTGACCTTATTAAGTTCCAAGATATATTTAAATGTAAAAATTGAATGTTAGATGGATGGATGGAACAGAATGTTAGTTCCATTATTTTTTTAAATTATTGTGTGGATGTATAACCAGACGGATAGAGTTTGACATGGCTTAATCAACTCAAAATTTAATACGGAGTAAGAATATTCATATTTTTCTATTTCTATCACATCTTCTTTACAGTGTCACAAACATAATAGCAAATTTATTATATCCTTATAGAACATTGTTCGGCATATAAAGAACATATTCTTTCTTTTTTATAATTTTTATTTTTTTTTTTACAAGTTCAATTTTAAAAGTACAATCGATTGCTTTTATGTTATAAAATCAGCATTCATTGATGTCTGACAATGTCAGAATCAGAACAACGAGCAACAAATGAAAGTTAACCAATATAATATAGATATCAGTTCAACTGTGTTCATAAAGTATGAATATGTCAGCATGCATTTTCCATTGTTTCGTATTACTATTGAAAATGTTTTACATTTTTGATTTTACTTTTTTTTTTTTTTAGAACATTTAAAGTTTCAAGGCAAAATGATACATAATAAAAATTACATGATAATAAAATTTCGAAAAAAATTTGTTTTAAAATAAACTAAAAGCAAATTATATTAAGAATTTATTTCTTTATTTTTAAATTACATTATTTCATAAAATTATATTTAGTAATTAACCCAATATTTATAATGGTTTTAATAACGTTTCAACGGTCAATCTGTCGGAAAATAAATAACTAAATCAAGCAAATTTGTAATCTGCAACCCAATATCAACATTGTACTAAAAGATTTCTTCGTTATATTTTTAAAAATACGATGGCAAAATAAAATACCTAAGAAATTAAAAGTTTTAAAAAAATTTACCCAATACCCGATAGTAATGATAGCCATCGATATCATTACTTGCTCTTAATACCAGATAGTAATGATAATTGACCTATTCTGTCCGAAAAATTAATTCCACTCATTAAAAAAAAGTAAATATAAAATTTGTGTAAAAGCTATTGTTTTGCGCAAATGTACAGGGTGTCAGATAACAAATTGGTGGAACAAACAATTAATATTTGAAAAATAATGTTTGAAAAGTAAATCATATTAATATCGCACATAGGCTTATTGGTTAAAAAAATGTACTTAATGAAAAATAAAGGATATTATAAAATAAATAGGAGATTTGTTTCAAATATTTTCTCTATAAAAGAAGGAGAAAAAGAAAAATGATCAACAGATTCATCCTGGTTCTTGCTTCAGCAGAACATATACTAAAATTAGAACGCTACAGAGAAGATTAGCATGACTACTGCGCAAGGATGACATGCAAAATCGTGAAGCGTTCCATATTTTTTTAGGGCAATTATAGTACTAATGGCAAACATCATCAGATCTGGAAGCAAATATAACGCTGCAGAAAATAAAAAAAAAAAAGAATTAATTAATTTAAAAAAAGAAAGTGCAAAAGAAAGAAAAAAACATTCCACTAACTTCTAACAAAACCTCATCACTTTACATGTTGTGAAAAGTAGCGTTACTTCGTCCCAAAAGCACTCTATTCACGCCCTATACCCTATATGTTGTGAAAAGTAGCGCTACTTTGTCTCTAAAGCACCCTGTTCTAGTATTAGCCACCTTATTTGTTCATTACTGTCCCAAAACCTAGATATTAGCATCTCACATTTAATTTAGTATATAACTTTTATATGAATTGTTTTTCATTATTTGCTTACTCTCTTTTTATTACCTTTATTACGTTTACTTTTAGTTTAGTTATATTTCTAGTTTCATTAGAGTTAAGTTTTTTCATCCTATTCCTTTTTGTAAAGCACCAAAACTGGCCTATATGCTTTAAGGAAAAGAGTCCTTTCTATGACTTTATCATGGATGAAAAAAATTGTCTAATATAATAAAAATCTGTTAAAAATGTAAAAAATAAAAAACCATTCAAAATTTTTAACTGTTAATTTAATTAAAAATATTGGCCATTTTTCATGTTATAATTTGTCATAGAGTCTATTATTATTTGATGGCAACAAAAAAGATATGTTCACTTTTTTTCCAAAAAAAAAAAAACAAAAAAAAAATTTTGTAATTTTATAGGATTAAAATTAATTGCATTTTGTTTCGAAAGAAAAAAAAAAACAAAAAAAAAAATATTTATTGGTAGATCGTAATTTTATCAGTTTTGTGGTGAATTCCCCAAATGCGAGTTTCATTGAGAAATCCTATAATTTTATAACAAAATCAGTTTTGTTATTTTTAATTTAGATAGAGAAAATCGAGTTTTAAAATATTGATGAAATAAATAATGGAATTTTTTTTTTTTTTTTTTTTTATGCTACTTTGATTATTATTAGAAAACTGATACAATTTAATTAGAAACTAACGTGTTGATATCACAGAGTAAAATAAGAATATATTATTAATTTTTTTTTTATTTCATTTTATTGGAATTGGAAGAGTAAAAAATTTAAATAGAAAAATAAACTTAACATCGTTATGTAATTTTGTATTTGTATAACAGATTGTTATAGTGTTTATACATATGTATATAAAATTAATTAATTTTATATTGTTATATTGTGTTATTGTTGAGCTTACCTGCAAAATATTATAATACAGTAACATTAAAGCAAAACTGATTCTCATTTACTAATTAAAACATTAATTAGGTAACAACAAAATTTCTTTACAAATTTTAGTAACTGAAATGTAATCAATGCCTAAAAAAAAAATTTTTTTTGTCATAATTTTTGGTCATGAATCAGTAAAAATACATTTTAAACAATAAATTTATACCAACTGTAGATCTCTAGATAGAATAACATTATATAGAACGAATATATGAGATGTTTCAATATCATATGACTATAATGTCGTTTTGGTTCTGGTGATATTGTTTTTTTTCTCCTAAAGGAGGTGGGAATCTTCCAAAGATACCAAGAATTCTCCCTTCGTAGGGTCAGATTCTTATTGACTGATCTAACCATCCCCTTTAGTCAATATAATTGGATAAAACACTTACCTGTTAACGCAGTATATATTGACTAGGAAATAGGGATAGGAAAGGATATGACAATAGGATGCGGAAACATTGAATTAAGAGTGTGATTGTAAGGAAATAATGAATCCGCCTATATTATTATTATTATTTTGCTAACAGTGTCGGCTATTACAGTTACAACATGCAGTAGTATATAACATCTTCCGGCATGAGTTAACTATTGAAGGCAACCCCCATTATCACTGTAACAGCTATTATTATTGTTATTAGTATTACTTATTAATATTATTATTATTTTACTGCAAAGTCAGAGCCATCAGTGAATTACAACGTGCAGTAGTAATATAACACCCTGCATGATATAACCAAATATAGTTGAACTGTAGCAGTTATTATTATAACTATTAATATTACTATTATTATTATTATAATAACAATAATACAGTATTTAGAGAAATTGAATTATAATAGTAATGGTAAGTATACCGTCCATATAATGATTCAGGGGTATATTGTGTTCATATGTTGGTGTAATACAATATTTTCATTGAGAAATCATCTGTGTTTATATAATATACCTTTTCGTCAAAAATAACTGCTTACTAGATTTTAAGAAATATATTGCATCTTTTTTTGTTTTTTTATTTTGATTTGTGGCGTGGCGAAAATTAAAATTTTGAAATATGGCAGTTCTACACTAGGTTCTACCATACTCATAATTAAGTATAATACATTATGTGTTATAAAATATTGTTTAAAACTTGAAAATTAGTTTAAAATGTAATATGTTTATGTTAAATATTGTATGTTCTTCAGTTAAATCCTTAAAATTGCATCACCACATTTTTATTTTGTTCCAAATAATTAGTTGATCTTCTTATTAGACTTTTAAATCTATAAATTACTTGTAGATTGCCAAAAACAAAAAAAAAAAAAAAAAATTTTTACTTTTTAATTTTTATTTTATTTTTATGTTATTATCGTTAAAAAATATGTTGTTAACCTTTACAATAGTTTATATACATATATATATGTATATAGGTAATTTTTTTTTTTCGGTTTTTATTTAATGAACATATAATTATTGTATTCTCAATTAAAATTAAGTTGGGAGAAATAATAATAAAATTTTAATTTAAAAAATTTACTCAACAATGTTAAAAATATATTGACAGAATAGTGAAATTCTGACAATAAAAGAACCACAATTTTTAAAATAAAATTAATAAATTATTTGTAAAATTTTTACCAACATTAAAATAATAGTGTAACAATTTTATATTATCAAATGAGTACTTTTTGTTTTAAGGGAATTGACTTGGTGTTTATTGTTGAAACTAAATTTAAATTATGAGAAAATTTAAGATATTTTTGTAAAACTTCATAAAATATTGAAAGGTACAGTGTTTTAAAGTTAACAAAGATACGTATTTAATTTTATAGAAGACATTGTCTTCAAATATGACTTGCCTAAACGAATCACAACTCACCTCTATATTATATATGTGTATAAATATATATAAAATAAGTATAAAATATTTTGTCATACTAAAAAATTATCGGATAATTTTTTTTTAGGATGTTTATTCGAAAAAATATTGAAAAATTTGCTTATTAATTTCTTTCTGTTTATACTTATCCCAGTTTGCATCCGTCCACCTGTTTATAAAACTTCTACACCGTTTAAGATAAAATAAATAAATTAACAATTGTGTTACAAATGTTTTACATAACCTCACCTGTTATAAAGCTAAAGCTCTTTAATGTTGAAAAAGCCCTATTTTTAAATGAGTGCATATTGGTGCTTAACATTTCTTCAATCAAAAAATGTCAAACGACCGGACTTTTTTTTTTTTAGCATTGTAAATCAATATAAAAATTATATAATTTTTTGGAATTTAGTATTTAAATTTACCGTTATTTTAAAACCAAATTTTTGAAAATTTGCTTCCTACAGAAGACCGGCAAGTTTCTAGTTAGAATTTTGCTAGTTTGAAAGAAGAAGTTAATATAATGAATTAATCATAATGAACTGAATTAATCCCCAAAAAAATCAATTAATCCCCAAGTGAAATTTTCGCAAAAATAATGGGGGTTAGTTTGGAAAGCCGTAATTTTAGCTGTAAGAAATGTTACAATATTTCATTTACAAGGATATTAATTTAAACGAAAAAAACCTTTCAAAATTGTAATGGTAAGAGTTTAGATACAACATCAACTTCTTATTTTAATTGTCTGCTTACCAACTGTTCAAAAACTAAAAATTTGTGCAAAATTATAAAATATATGCAACTTTAATTTCTACTGGATTTTTTATAATTTGCATTATGACATAAACTCCTTAAATATGTATTTTAATTTGGTTTTAACATATTTTTCCAATATAATTTTGAGCGCCACTGATTTAATTTAAATATATTTAAAAAGGACAAAAGCAAGTAATGGAAAAAACCAAGAGTACTCAAAACAGCACATTTGGAAAATTATGAAAAAATATTCCATAATAAACCTATAGTAAAAAGTAAATATATATTGAAAAACTAAATGTTGGTAAGAAATTGGTTTTTGTTTGATTTTTTTTTTGGTACGAAAAAATTAAGAAAAATCAAACCACACTTTCTTCAATTATAAGGTAATCTTATATTATTAAGAATAATTATTACCAGAAACAAAAATATAATGTTAGACCTTTAATTTTTGTATATTACTTAAAAAAAATGTTACCCGGTGTCCAAGTTACAGGTGTTTAAAAATAGAGAATTTTCAGTTTTTGAAGCTCCTTACAGCTTCTAAACGGGGGGTGACACAAAAAAATTTTTTGAAATAACTCATACTGATTTCGAAAGATCTAACTCCTCTCAAGATTTCAAGCTTCTATGTTAAACCGTTTGAAAGATAAAAGGGCTCCAAATTTTAGAAAAATTGAGGTTCACATAACGGTATATTAAAATACCGCATAGCAAAGCTACATATTTATTTTATATATATTTGTAAACTTTTTTTTTTTGTCCTAAGGGAGGTGGGCATCTTCCAAAGACACCAAGAATTTCCCCCTTGGTAGTGTCAGATTCTTACTTACTAAAACCACCTCCCCTTTAGCCAATATAATGGGATGAAACCCTTACCAGCGAACGCAGTATATTGGCTAGGGAGTAGGGATAGGAAAGGATAGGAAATGGATACGGAAACATTGAATTGGGAGTGGGACTGTAAGGAAACAATGAATCCGCCTATTATTATTACTATTTTGCTAACAGTGACTAAAGCCGTCACAACAATTACAACATGTAGTAGTAGTATATAGTACTACATGAGGTAATTATTGAAGGCAACCCCCACTGTCACTGTAGCGGTTACTATTATTGGTATTAGTATTCTTATTAATATTATTATTATTTTACTACAGAGTCAGCGCCATCAGTGGATTACAACGTGCACCAGTATATAACACCTTACTTCCTATTATTATTACTGTAGCAGCTATTATTATTATTACTATTATTATTATTATTATTATTATTATTATTACACCCGTACGATAGGATCGGGTATAATAAAATTACTCCTCCGTTTGTAACACCTCGAAATAAGCGAGCTAGATATACCTTCAAAGGTATGGATCGGATCAGAAAAAAATTCTAAGACTTTTGAGCCATGTCCGTCCGTCCGTCCGTCAGCACGCTAACTCAAAAACTAAGAAAGCTAGAATCTTGAAATTTACACAAAATTTTCTGGGAGTAATTTGTAGGTTCCCTATTTTTTTTGGTTGAGTTTGGACCAAACCTTAGGGTAGCTCTCGAACACCTAACTTTTAGATCCCCACATTTTTTTTGAAATAGAGCTATGAAATTTTAACTGCTGATAGATGTCACAAAAATATTAATATTATTTTTAATAACTTTTTTTTGTACCCTTACCCGTTACAGAGCTACAGCTCCCCAAAGGTTCAAAAAGCTCTATATTTAAATTGTTATAGCACAAGTTGTATAAGATATATCTTCATTTTGAAAACGCCAAACATTTACTACTTTTATTAGCTTTAAAAGTATATATACAATAAATATATATTTGTGGCATACGGTGTCTTAATTTACCGTTATGCGAAACTCAAATTTTGCAAAATCCTTTAACCCTTCTATCTTCTAAACGGTTTAAGTTGGAAACTTGAAATTTTGACAGAAGTTAGATCTTTGAAAATAAGTATGAGTCATTCCAGAATTTTTTTTTGTATCACCCCCCGTTTAGGGGCTGTAAGGGGTCAAAAACTGAAAATTTCCAATTTTTAAACACCTGTAACTTGAACACCTGTTAAAATTTTTTTGAAGTAGTAGACAAAAATTAAAGCTTCAATATTATACTCTTATTTCTGTTAACAACTTTATTTAATAATACTAGAAAATCCCCTGTGCAATTGCACAATTTCTATAGATTCAAAAACATTTACGGTATCATACTGACTCCCTTAATAAACTACCTACCTAAAAATTTCATTTTTACATCAGCACCATTAAAAAAATGTGAAAATCACTTACTTACTTGTAATAGAAAAAAACATAAAACAAATCTAAACACATACAATTAAAAATGTTAGGTACAAAATTATGAATCTATTGTGAGAGAAGGCATCTAAAATGATATTTCCTATGTTATTTTTTCTCTTTTTTTTAAGAAAAATATCCATTTCTAAAATATTTAGTAAGTTTCTGATTTCTGTTATGAAATATAATTAGCTAAGTCTGCCGAATTTTATATTAATAAAAAAAAATTCGAATATTTTATGTTATATCAAAAATTCAGCTTAAAAAATCAAAATTCCAACCTAAATAAACAAAACTACTTTAAAGTCTGTTGCGAAACTTTTACCAGCTTTTATAATAGTGAAAACAAAATCAAGAATAAAATCCGCCTATTATTTTTTTCTTATAAATATAAGGCTTACTATAAACTTTGCTCTTTTCACTTTCAGGTCTTTTAATTTTATTAAGAGTATTTTTATTTTTTTCAAAACAAAGAGTCATTTGAAAACTGCCAGCAGAAGATTAATAATTTATTTTTAATTTACCGCTGCGACCAGTTCATAATGGATGTGGCGGTCAAATTTAAAAATTAAAAATTTGCTTTAAATTTTGTGTCGAAAGTACTTTTTAAAAAGTAAAAGTTTGTGTCTCTGATAAGACTTTTAGTCGAAGATTTATGTTTCTGATAATAAAATTTTAAATTATTAAATAAATATACAGAAATATCATCATTGCCAGTTTAGTTTATATTCAGTGTGAGTGGTTTATTATAGATCTGGCCAACATCTTGTGTGTATAATATTGTGTATATTATCAGAAATTCAATCATTAATTCCTGGTATTATATTATCTGATCTGATTAATAAATATTATTTTTTTCCATTGCTAACAATTTTATTAATGGTCTAATAATAAATTAGTACAAAATTATGAATCTTTTGTGAGAGAAGGCTTCTAAAATGATATTTTCTATGTTATTTTTTTCTTTTTTTTTTTAAGAAAAATATCCGTTTCTATAATATTTAGTAAGTTTCTGACGTCTGTTATGAAATATAATTATTTAAACCTGCCGAATTTTATATTAATAAAAAAATTTCGAATATTTTATGTTATACCAGTTCTACCGAAAATTTAGCTTAAAAATCTAAATTTCAACCTAAATAAACAAAACTATTTTAAAGTATGTTACGAAGCTTTTACCAGCTTTTATACTAATGAAAACAAAATCAAGAATAAAATCGGCCTATTATTTTTTTCTTATAAATATCAGGTTTACTAAAAACTTTGCTCACTCTCACTTTTTCACTTTCAGGCGTTTTAATTTTATTAAGAGTACCTATTTTTATTTTTTTTTTTCAAAATAAAGATTGAAAACGCCAACAGAAGATTAATAATTTATTTTTAATTTACCGCTGCGACCAGTTCATAATGGACGTAGCGGTCAAATTTAAAAATTAAAAATTTGCTGAATTTATTTTTATTGAAAATGTGTTTTTTAAGTATGTACTTTTCCTTTTTTGACTGTACTCACTTTTAATGAACGGTTTGTGTCTCTGGTAATACTTCTAGTGGAAACGTGGAAAATTTGGTCACTCGTAATAATATTTACTAAATTTATTTATATTTTTAATGAACGGTGTGTGTCTCTTGATAATCTTTGAGTCAAAGATTTGTGTCTCTGGTAATAAAATTTTAAATTATTAAATAAATATACAGAAATATCATCATTGCCAGTTTAGTTTACATTCAGTGTGAGTGTTTTATTATAGATATAAAATATATTTTTTTACATGTTGGCAAGGTCTCGCCAACATCTTGTGTATTATATTATAGATATGGTTACTTTATAATTGACGAAAGAGTTACTTGATTTTTTCAAATTTTCTAACAAATTTCTTTAACTAATTTTTTGCATTTTGTTTTACTGGATAATTTGAAATTGTTGAAGATATAATGCGTAGTACAAAAAAATGTAAATAAATAAACAACATAACAGTTGCTTGAAGAATTTTTATTTATATGATATTGATATATATACATACTTATATAATATCATGTTTATTTACAATATATCGTATATGTCACTAGTGAATGAATGATGAGAGTATAGATGTATATTATATAGCGGCGTATTTACATACATATATGTATTTTATTGTACTTATAAGAAATTATTCTGTCAATGGAATATTTAAATATAATATAATATAATATTTAAAATTATATTTACTATTTTGTACTAAGTAAATTTAATATACATTTACCGCTTAGTATTAAATGGTACTATATAGAATATTTGAAAAAGTTTTGGATTGATAATCGGTATGTGGAAGGTTAAAATCTGCTTTCAAAGAATGTATAAACATATAGTTTGAATATATGTACAACCCATAGTTCTAGAAATCATAAAATTCACCCAAATTATTTTAAAATACTAAAAAAATAATATTGTAAGCAGAGTGACAGGCTGTGAACATACTAACGGTTCGTACGGGTATCTAAGAGTTGACAAAGGCAACTGTATTCTTTCTCGTTATTATAATTATTGTTTTTATTACTATTACTATTATTATTATTAATATATTATTGTTATTATTACTACTATTAATTATACGATATACATTATTACGATATAAAAGTACTACATATTTTTTATTTATGACCTGACCGGGTTTTGAGCCCAAGACCCTTCAATTGAAAGGTTGGCGACTTAACCACTGCGCCATGAGTCAGAAATAGATAGCTATCGTTTGGCGTTTCCAAATGGGAAATATATTTTATAAAACGTGTGTTATAACAATTTAAATATAGAGCTTTTTGAAATTTTGTAGGGCTGTGACTCCGTACCGGGTGGGGGTACCGAAAAAAGTTGTTCCACAAAATCAGTTTTTTTGGCGATACCTATTTGTAGTTAAAATTTCATTGCTTTATTTCAAACGGTGTAGAAGTTTTGTAAACACCCAGACGAACGGACGGACGGACAGACGTGGCAGACCAGACAGAGTGAAACTAATAAGCACATTTTACCAAAATTTTTTTAAAATGGGCTAAAAAACAATTTTAAGAAAAGGGTTTAATAATAGAGTTAATAAAAATTCCTTAAAGTAAATTTAAAGATTTACTTAAAAGATTATTATTATTATATATACAATTATACATTACAGTTACACATTTTATAAAAAACGAAAATTGTGAAAATTAATTTTCTACTCGTAGTTATAATAAAAAAAACTCACTTTTTCGTCAAACTGTTTTAATTTAAATATTTTCTTTAAGTATACAATACTTTTTAAAAAGAATTTCTTAAATATACCTATATTTTATCTACCTATATTTTATCAAAAAATGAATTTGTGAACGAGTTTTTCGATCAACAAAACGAAATTGAAGATGGTAAATCCAATTTTAATAAATTATCGAATATTGTTTTTTTTTGTTATATATTTACCTTTTTTACTTTAATTAAAGACATTTTACTTTAAAAACTTTTCACTTTAAGTGAAAACATTTTTACTTTACGTAAATATTTTTTACATAAACTGAAGACTTTTGTAATAAAAGTTAAAGTAAAAAACAATACATATACAATTTACATAAATTAATACATATAATATATTAATAAATATTAGATACATAAATATCATATCCACATTTATATGTAAAGCTAGCAGACGCAACAACTTAGTCAATGACGGTGTTATCGCAATCAATAACGAACATATCGAACGCGTTGTCAGTTTTAAATATTTGGGTTGCCAACTTGATGAAGGTTGGGCCTCAGATAAGGAAGTAAGATGTAGAATTGAAATGGCAAGAAGTTCCTTTGTTAAATATAAAAATGTACTGTGTAATCGTGAGATAAACATCAAACTCCGATTAAGGTACTTAAAATGTTATGTCTGGTCTGTGCTCTTATATGGAATAGAAACGTGGACTCTAAAAGTGACGGTGTTAAACAAATTAGAGGCGTTTGAAATGTGGTGTTATAGAAGAATATTCAAAATTTCATACACATACAGAGTTACAAACCAAGAAGTTGTCGGGAGGCTAATTATAAATAGAAAACTGCTTCTAATTATCAAGCGCAGAAAACTAAGTTACTTTGGTCACATAATACATAGAAAACAAATGTCGTGGCTTAGAAACATCCGAAACTGGACACGTATTAACACAATAGGAGAATTAATACATAGTGCAAAATGCAGAGAAGAGTATGCCAACATCATTGCAAATCTAGAATAACATGTGATCGCATAAATTACATAAAATATTCCCTTAAAAAAGTAAAATGATCTTCATTTAAAGTAAAATAATCTTCACTTAAAGTAAAAAAATCTTCACTTAAAGTAAAAGAGTAATTCGTATACTAAAACATTATTTAAAAAAAAAAATAATGTACCTACTAATTAGGAAAGATACTAACATTCCTTTAAAAGTGCAAATAATTTTATATCTATAGCGGTGTAATATTAAAACTATCTTAAGTTATATAATGAATAGATACACTATTTAGCCAACATTCATCAGTGCGTGGTAGCGCCATTAAAAAGTTAAAAAACAAAACAAGTAAATAAATGAAGTTATTTTGCCTTAGGCTAATTTAGTACAAAAAGTCCTAGAATTATTGATTTTTTTCAACTTAACTTACGCAAGAGTAAGTTTTTCATTTCATATCTTTTATGGCAATGTTAAAATTTTTTAAATTATTCGATTGAATCTTAGGATTGAATTACGTATACCGAAAGTAAAGAATTTTTCTAAGCCAAAGTTTCTTTAATATTTTTTTTTGGCTAAAATAATCTTGTATTGCTGGCTTAAAATATAGCCTTATGTTATAGATACATTAAAGGTGCGATTATTCTAGCAGCATATTTTACACACACGTGCATACATATTCAAGCTTTTACAAGTAACTTACAAAGCCAAATTCAATAACTACTAGATATAAATTATTACCTAGGATGAATAAGTAACCTATTTTTACGAACGTGCATATATTGAATATACTGCTCGTTTTTTGAAATCATTTATTTTTCTTAGAATCTTTTTTTCAAGAGTTTTCTGTCATTTATAAAAATTAAGCAGCAATTAAGACGTTCTTCTTGTGAAATTGTTGCGCTATAGAAGTTGATAGTTTATGTATATATTATGGCGCTTATACTGTTCAAAATATAATCGAAAATAGCTAATATATATGACATTCAGTAATATCCATAAAATCATGAAGTTTTATATTGGTGAAGTCGGTTTTAAAAGTGATGAAACTCTCCCAAAAATGTATTTTCCTTTATTTACATGGGATCAACAGTTTGTGGATGAAAAATACGTTAAGGAAGTTATATGTTAATTATGAAATTTCACTTAACGATACGCTAATTGTAAATTTTTTCTCATTAAACCACAATAAAAAATTAAAATTTTAACAGACTTTGAACGTGCATGCGCGCGCTTTAAAATATCCTTACCCATGCGTATAATAAACGCTGAAAGTATAACCGCAGCTTAAATGTTAGAATATTTGTTTTAAAATATGATTAATTTCAAATGAATTTTATATGCCTAGCTTAGTTATTTTTTGACTTTCTGAAATAATATAATAAGTTGATTTTCTAAATGCAGGATGAGAAAATCTTTCTTTTTTTTTTCTTTTTGTAAACTTTTTATGAATAGTGTACACACGAATAGAAAAAAAAAAATTGATATTTTTTTCTGACAGGATATTTCTATACAAAACAATAAAGAAGATGAAAAGAAAAAGTTTTGCGGTAAATTTTTTTTTTTTTAAATAATAGGGTACAAAAAAAAAAAAGAAAACGAACCAAACCACAAAATAGAAGAGAATGGCAGAAAAATAAACATTTTCGCAGAAATTAATTGATAAGTTTTTGTTTTATATTTGTTTTTTGTTGGTTTTCATTTTTTCAATCTTTTTTTTTTATATTTTTCTTTTATTTTTTATTTCGTTCCAGGGGCTCATTAGCATATAAATGAAATTCTTTTTTAGGACAATGAATGACGGCAACGAGACGACGAATTATTGTTTTGAAAATTGCATTTTCTTAACAACAATACAACATTGTATCTATATATCTATATATATATATATATATATATATATAGATTAGATATAATATAGTAATGCATAAAAACAAATAAGTATAAATTTTTTTTTGTTTTTGCAAAATGTATAGTTTCATCTTGAATTTATCTCTGACTATACTGCAGCAATACTTGGATTTGGGCTAAGGCTTAAATAAAATGAAATGAAAAATGCAAATTTTTGATTGTCTAAATTTTTATTTTTCTTTTGTAATATGTTTTTTTTTTTTTGTTATACCAGATACTAAAGAAAAAATTTGTTATGTACCTATATATAAAGATTACAGCTTTTTTTTTTTTAACAGGTATATCATGGTCAATAATTAAAATGAATAAAAAAAAAAAAAAATTAATGGTTTCTTACCAATATTCTTGAAACGATAATATATTTAAAATCAGTTGAGGTAAGTAAATAGATAGACAGTTAAATGACACTGACATTGTATTATTCAGTTTAAAATTATTCTAAAGTAAAATAAAAATATGTCAGTATTAAAAATAGAATGTATTATCTAATAAGATATTAAAAAGTAAATACGCTTCGTTAACTTCATTTTCTTCGTTTAAAGAGAAGAAAACAAAAAATCCTTGAAATTATTTTTTGGGATAAAATGAAAAATTTGCATTCAAAATAAGTATAGAGAAATTATGCATAATATATATATCAACATCTTTTAAAATACATTAGATACATGAAATATATAATATCTGTAGGTAGTTATATAAAAAAACTATTATAACGGAAAAATTAAGAAACATTGTTAAGAAAAAGTTAAAGAAAATGAAGATTTTAAAATTAATTTGTTAAATTATTATTGAAAATACTTTAAGCTTTTTAATAAAAAGTTTGCCTTTTTTTTTTCTTTTTTTGAGCGTTGTTTTTATTACTACTATTTTAATTATTTGTTACTATCTTTCTTCTCATTCATTTCATACTAAATTTGAACAAAATAATTTAAACAAAAAGGGGTTGTCATTAAGGGTTCTTAAAGGCGCTCACTTTATCATAGAAAATAAAAGCAGTTTAGAATATTGTCACTATTGCATAAAAATTTATAAATCTTCTTAAAATTTTATTTATGTAAGAACTTTATAATTTTTACTTTTATTTTCAAAAAAATTTGCACCAGGTGTATTACGCAGGTTTCTGAAAATATAGGAAATTTAAAATTTTTAATCTTTAATTGTTCTGAAACAGAGGAGGTACAAAGAAAAGTATAACTTGTCCTGATTTATTGAAGTAAGTTATGTTAACTTTGAAGGTTTTTCTTTTTCTCAAAATTGCAAAGTTACATCTATGGTCGTGCAGAGGTTATGAAGGTAGCAAAATTATGCAATATTATGGTGTTTTAAAATGTCAAACAGAAGCTCAGTTTTTCTCAGTTCAAACAGAAGCTCACATTTAAAAATCAGACCTTTTTTTATTTTAAAGAGCTGTAGTTTGATGTAGTTTGAACTTCATAAAAAAGTTGTTCTATAACGTTAATTTTTTTAGGATACCTAAATTCATGGTTAGAATTTCATTGTTCTATGTTATACCATGTAGAATTTTTGTAAAAAGACAGGCGGAAGAACGGAAAGAGTAAAACTAAAAGTAAATTTTTAAAATTTTTTATTTTTGAAAGTCTAAAATCGCTGCAAAATGATTAAAAATTAATATAACAAAATAGATAATGGTTTGGCATAATAACAAAATATACTGATTGACCTAACAACAACTGGTCAGAGATTACTCAATTTTGTGTGATCTATACTCTTAGTACTGAATTATGCCATTTTTCCTCTATCCAAAAAAAAATTTGAGGTTATTATTCTTATTTTATTTGGTTTTCCATATTCGATGCGTAAATTTTATTTCTTCAAATATAAAAGTGAGTTCTGTATATAATTTTCCTAATTTTGTTTATTAAATAAATAATTATTTATTTCAATAAAATTCCTGTATCTGTATTTTAAAAATTATCTTCAATTATTATCTCATGCAGGAAGGTGTTATATACTGATGTAACTGTTGATGGCTATATAGTCACTACTAGGAAAATAGTAATAATAATAGTAACCATAGTTCCCTTACAATTCTACTCCCACTTCAATATTTCCGTATCGTAGTCCTATTCTTTCCTATCCCAACTCCTAAGCCAATATAATATATTTGCAGATAGGGGTTATCTCCTACTATATTGGTAATAGGGGGAGAAGGGTTTAGTGTGTAAGAATCTGACACTACCAAGGCGGAATTCTTGGTGTCTTTGGAAGATTCCCATCTCGTTTAAAAAGAATAATTTTTAATTTTTTTGTATATTCCAATTTTTTAACTATTTATATGTGAATTCCATAATTTTAATTAATTTCCGTTTAAGAAATGAATTTATTCCATTAATTCCATTAATGTTAATATTTAAAGATGTTGTTATTAAAAAATTTAACAAAAAAATAACAAGGATAAAATAATACAAATTACAAAAAAAAAAAGGAAAAATCAAAAAAAAAAATTGTAATTATAGAATTATTACAATTTCTCTTCAAATTTCTAATGGTTTATTTTCTTGTACAGTGACTACTTTAAGATTAAAAATAAAAATTGTTACCAAAGATAACAACATTTTATTTAATTATATGGTTGAATTAATTTGAACTGTTGTACTAACTTTTGTATTTTTATTGTATTATTTTTATTTAAATTAAAATTGTGTTTGTTTTCTATACATAAGAAATTTAATTGCAAAAATTTTATAAAAGTTTTTTCATCTTTAGCTGTGCATTTATTACTGGATGTTTGCAATTACATTTATGTTGCATAACGTAATATTTTTGAAATTTTACTTTTGTTTTGTACTTCAGCGATTTGTTTTTACTTTAGAATTGATTATAATTTACAAATGAAATTTTTTTATTAATATTGGAATATTGTGAGTTATAAGATGTGAATTAAAATTATTTCGCTATATATAAAGTACCTATAAGTTTAAAATTAAATCTTTAGTTATATTTATGTTTATATTTTTGTATTGTTGATAAATTTTTAGTAGGGATCTCGGTGGCCTAGTGAGTAAGAGCGTATAAAAGGAGTGTGGGTTCGAATTCCACAAACGTCGTAAGAGTTATTCCCCCTTACGACATTTACAGTCACGCCTGAACAGAAAAGACTGTGTCCACATTTATGTGGCAGAGAAATGCATTAAATGCATACAGAAATTGCATAAAGAAAAATGAGAAATGCATACAGAAATTGCATAGTATTCAATTTTTTATTTATCACTAATTTAAACCAAATAACAAATAGTGCCTGAAACACTTTCTATCTGATAGCATTATAGCTTCGTAAAATATAAAAAAGTTTTATTAAACCGTGATATTATAAATCTCGAAATAAAAATTCGGTTTACTAAATGCTACGTCAATACTCAACTATGGAACCATCTATGGTATGGTAAACTATGAAAATAATGACCACCAATAAACTTGAAGTATTTGAAATGTGGGTGTACCAAAGAATATTGAATAATGATAGTACTATCGAATTATTGAATAACAGTGAGGTTCTAAGTAGAATAAAGAGAGATCGTGCTTATAGGTATCTGGGTCGTATAATGCACAATGACAAATATTATATTCTACAACTGATTCTGCAAGGTAAAATTTAAGGCAGAAGTCGTATTGGCAGAAAGCAAATCTAATGGCTTAAAAATATCAGACGATGGACGGGCCTCCAAACGGTAGGAGAACTAATGCACGTAAGCTATGATAGAAATGTGATTGCATAACTTCTAGTAGTCGATTAGCAGCTAAAGACGAAGAGTTGGTTTGGTTTTCCCCCATACTCAACTGTCATTCGTCATTTGATGATTTCAAATTAATGGCAAAGTACAATTAATACTTTATATTTATATTACTAATAGAAAAATATGAACATATATTGTGGAAAAAATATCAAATGCAAACAAATAGTTTTAACTTATACCTTATAAATAACAGATATAATATTAGTAAACAATTCTCATTATATTTTATAACTTGAAAATAAAATTATTTAAAGATAAGCTATCCAACTTGTTCCCACTTCCCTATACATTATATCTACCATATTTTCATTTGCCTAGTTACCCTCCTGTTCCAACAGGCATATTAGTTCAACAATTAAATAAAAACAATATTAATTAATTAATTTATTTATTTATTTAATCTAACATTAATACAATAAATTGTAAAAACGTCAGTAAGTCCCTCGGCTATAAAGGCAATTTTGGGCCTGGCTATTAAGTTTTTAATACATTACATTATGTTACTTACATTATATTATTTACAATATTATTGACATTATTTTTATATTCAACTTATTTTAGTTAGTTAATCATTTTAATTTTATTTTAATTTTTATTTTAATAATTGATTTCATTGTTCTTTCATCTTACCTTTTCCTCTTTTTATTATAATTAACTAAATTGTTTTATAACTAAATGATTTCCAATTTTTGGAAGAATTTTGCAATTTCTTCTATTATAGCTACATTTTTTTTTTAGGTTTAAGTGCTTCGTTGGCGGTGGTCGAGTGTTTTTCAAGCATCCTTCTAGCTGCTAAACATTCTAGAAATATGTGTTTTATTGGCATTACATAATAAGAAAAAATGCAAGATGGTGGCTGAGTTTTTTCAAATAATAATTTTTTGGTACTTATTGTGTGGCTTAATATAAGTTTGCTGACAATAAGTTTGCTAAAAGAATGGAGTCAAAAATTTTATGAACCATCACCAAAGTCCGATAGTACGTTAAAATATAGTAACATTCATTAGGATCTGGAAATAGATAATATAGCGATTTATTCGATAAATCTACAATACTAACTACGTAACTAGATTAGTAATCCCTTCAAAAATCGCTTGCTAGAATTAGTGCTAGAAATAGTGAGCAGATTAAAACAGAAAACACTTGCAGTATAATAATTCGTATATAACCAACCTGTTAGAATTTTATACTCTTCGTTTTAGTTTTAAGATTTAAAAAGGTATTTTCGCAATTAAAGCATTATTAAATTATAAAATATTGTTAGAAGGATTGAATAAATCAAAAATATAAAATTAAAAAAAAAAAAAAAAATAATTTCACTTCCAAAATGGAAGGTTGCAAATAAAAATATTGCAGTGTGCATTTTAAACTAACTCTGCCGATTAATACACCATATGCTTAACCATTCGACTACTGAAGTCTCAGATCTAGTGTCTGAATATATTAAATTAAATTTTTTTTTTATAGGATATATTGCATAAAGGAGTATTGTTCAACCTTAGGTGTTTTGTTTTTATAACGTCCATGAGATATTGTTGTTTGTTTAAGAAGGTATTATTAGTGTAGTTATTGAAAAAAAACAGCTCAAATTAAGTGTACAAATATCGGTTTATTTATTTTCTTTTTTTTTTTTCTATAAAAATAATTACGAATACCTTTAACTCATTTTATTGAATATGAAAATATTTCATATTTTATTTAATTGCGCCATTTGTACTTAGTATTAAATAAAAAATTCCAATATCCAATAGGTTTTACTTTTTTAATTTTTTTAAATAATTTGTTTTTTCTCAATTCAGTAAAAATTTTGCAAAAAAAAATAAACGAATATTATATTGAAAATAAAATTCTTAAGAAAAACATAAAATAAGTTTAAATGTAACAAATAATATTATGATGTTTGCTACTCTTTTGCTTCTAAAATATACAATATTTCAAATAAAAGTAAAGAAAATGTAATAATAATATTAATAAACAGAAAAACAGGAAAACAAAAAAAAAAAAAAATAAATAAAGCAATAAAAATTTGTTATTTTCCCTCAGGTAAAACACCCTGTCAGCATATTAAAGGTGGTGAATAATTTCTTTCAAACCAAAAATAAAATAAAAAACAAAACATTCAGCAACAAGAGATAGATATACAAAAAAAAATATGAAACAAAATAATTTTTTTTTTTCCCTTTATTAAATTAGAAAGTAAATATGAAATGTTTTCATATTTTCATCTTTAGCTTTTTTTTTATAATATTTCTTACTTCTTATTATTATGTCATTATTACAGAGCACAAGATTTTCTCACTGATAGAAATAGATGATGATCAACAGAGAATTATTTAAAAAAACAAAAAAATTAATTCCGTTCTATAAATTGCCAATTTTCAAAAAAAAAAACAAATATTTTAATTTAGACTTAAAATGCGAGCTCAGAAATAAGATCCAATTTTTTTATTCTCTGTTTATTAATTCCTAGTTCCAGCTCAATTTAGCAAATATCATAAATTAATTTTTGAATTCCGTTGGTATTCATTGCTATTAAATTTTTAATTCATACAATATTCATTTTAACGTGTTAAACTTTATTTTTAGAACATTTTCAAAAATTTTTTGGAAAATTACTTTATTAGTTTTACTCTGCCCTTCCGTCCGTCCATCTGTTTACAAAATTTTGACACTGTTTGAGATAGAACAATTAAATTTTAGTCATGGGCGACTCGCTTAAAAAAAATATTCTTTTTATATAGTCTCATCCATTACAGAACTATAGGTATTCTCAAAACTACAAAGCTACAGCCACCCATTACAGAACTTCAGTTACAGAAAGACCATTTGAAATTAGTTACCTCAAAAACACCTAATAACTTAGTCACTTGTGCAAATTTTATGGAAGTAAAACGGAAAAATTAAGACTATTTATTAAACGGAGAAAATAAAAATTAATATTCTTTTTTTACATGTGTAAATACTTTACTTAAATTATATTATAGAGTTTGCTCAAAATTGAAGAAAGTGTCTCTTGATTCTCTTAATATATAAATATATTTTGATATAGAAATTGGTAATCCTTTTTTTACATTCTGCCTTATTTGATTTTATTTTTCAATATTACATATTCATTTATAAAGAAAGGGATTTAGACTTGAGAGTTACTTGCATCATTTCCTCTTTACAACTTTTGCATTATTTATACAGGCCAGTGAACTGTTATTATCGTTACGGCTCTTGTAGTATTTAAACATGTATAGATTAGAAGTAATTTTGTTTTGCTTTTATAAATGCTTTCTGCTATATTTGCTTAGACAAACTCACCTCTTGTTAAATAGTGTGTTGAAGAGATATTGCCCCAAATGGGTGTACCGTTTTGCCGACAAGGCTGGGCATGTGCAAAGGAGATGGAGAGTCGTTTCCTTATCTTCTTCATCTTTGCATTTGCGGATAAGCCAAGTCTTTTGGCATGCTTCCCCATTAGACAGTGACCGGTGATTATCCCCATTGCCATTCCAATATATTCCCTTTTAAGAGAAAGCAGATCATTGGATCGTCTTAAATCGGTTTTGGGCCATATCAATCTTGTGATATTGCACGAGTTCAAGTTTGAGCATTTGTTATTTACCATATCCGTTATTTCCTTTCGAAATAACGTTTTGCTTGTGGATATAGGTACCCCTAGTCTTGCCTTGTCCGGCAGGACTTGTAAGGTTGTACCAATTCTTGCAAGTTCATCAGCTTTTTCATTTCCCGGAATACCTCGATGATCTGGTATCCAGCAAAGCTGAATACTAAACTGTCTGACCATCTCGTTAAGAAGTTTTCGACAGTTTATTACAGTCTTCGGAGTCGTTAGTGTTGCGATAATGTAATATAATTGTATCAAATCGCTTTTATACGAGTCATCTTATTGATATTATTGTATTTTATTTTATTTTTCACTTATTTATTTATCTTTTTTGACATATTTTTGTACTTTTTTTTTTAAATATGGCGTTATAGTTGACAAACCGACAGAGAGAAGAATAATTCACAAGTTCTTTAAAATGTAACTACTACATATTGCTTTTTTTTTTAACGAAAAATGTTATCCTTGTTCCAAATAAAAACAAATATATTACAGCTGTTAATGTCGTGGTTTTCTTAAAAGATTTTTTCGTTTTTAGTTTTTTTTTTGCTTTTGCATTTTGTTTTGTTTTTCGAAAATTATTTTCCTCCATTTATATTTTCATTTACATTTTTCTATTTAAGTCTTGATGAAAATGGAAATGGTAAATAACTGAAAAAAAAAAAGAAATTCGTTTTGTTGTTATATCATTTATTTTTCTTCTTTTAATTTTTTTTGATAAAATATAATTTTCATTTGCTAAATATTTTTTGAAATGACTTTTGGGACTTTTTCTACTTAAGCACTTTTGTATTTGGTTTTAATAGTGGTATAATATTTCTCCTTTCTAGTTGGTATCTAAAATAATACCTAAATGTTCTGGAAAGGCTATTTTTTGCATTGTTATTAAGATGTTTAGAGAATTTTTAATAATCTGTCAGGGAAGATGACTATGTAATGATATGTAACCTTGGCAACAATTATATTATCTATAGCTTCTTTATAGTTTAAATTTGGATAATTTTATAGTGAATAATATTTTTGGTACCTAATGAAAGAAAACAAGAAATTGAAATAAATTATAGATAGACTTCAGTGATGTTAAGTTGTAAGAATGAGGCATTCAACTCATAAAATTAATTTCTTTTAAAATTTAACTTTACCTTGAAATGTTGGCTGAGATCGCCATTTATAATCGTTGAATCGCTGACTTAAGTAAAGTTTAAGATAATAAAAGTGTATTGGGATCAGACATATTATATTCTCGGTTGGATGTGAAGGACGGAAAAGAGAATTTTTTTAAAATAAAATTTAGAGTTAATTCAAAAATTCATTCCAAAATGGTAAATTGTTTGACTGTTACGAAAATCAGTTTTTAAAAGAAATAGTTTTTTAATCGAATACTCAAAATCTGAATGGTTTGCATAATCTGTTCGTGATCTAAAAACGGTTTTAACACCAGATAGCTTTAAGCATATTTTTGTTTAGAGTAAAAACGCTCAATATGAAATTTTTTTAAAATTTGAAAAACACTTTGAAAAAAAGACAAGCTAAAATTAATGAACAACTATTATAATTGCTCCAGCAAATTAAATTCTTATTTCTTTAGTTCTGTCAGTTTATGAATCAGAAAAAATATAATTTTCTTTTCATAATATACTGGACGATGTTTTTATCACTTTAGTCAATAACATCATATGTCAGTTATACTATCAGTTATACTGTCAGTTATACAATGATACTATCTTATATCAGTGTTACTAAGGAAATTTTTAGTTCTAAATCTTCTATAAGTCTTCTGCATTTTACTTATTTTTAAATTAAATGATTGATTTCGCATGTCATTGCTTTTCTTTAGACAAAACCTAAAATAACAAATTGTATATGCAATTTTATCTCTAATCAAAAGTTTCAAAACTTTTCTCTAATCAAAAGTGTCAAAACTTTTCTCAATTCAAAAGTTTTCAGAACTTTGACTTTAAGATATTGCTTGCTTAGACATAGAAAGTTCTATATTTAACAAAGCAAAAAAAAAAATTTAATGATACCAAACGGTTCTAGCTGCGATTTGAATATTAAAATCTTACATATTTGTAAGAGTTTAATATTAAAAGTTTTTCTTGTAAATTTTATCTGTTCGCAGCTGGAATCGTTTGTCAACATTAACTTATTTTAAGCTGGAACCGTTTCTCTTGTAAACTTTCTGTGTTCACAGCTGGCATCATTTGGCATTATTAATTTTTTTTAAGCTGAAAGCGTTTCTCTTGAAAACTTTTCCTGTTCACAGCTGCAACCGTTTGGCATCTTTAATTTTTTTTTTATTTTTTTAAAGATGGAACCTTGTAATTCTAAGCAAGCAGTATTAGTTCATTTTTATTGTGTGAATCCTTATTTCCATCTGTAACGGTATAAGATAAAAACTGCGAGAAACACAGTATTTTCTTTTTTATTTTAGTTTAGTTTTATATATTAAAGCTAAGTTTTTATCCATTTTTAAATATGTTACCCTATAAAAGACTAGAACAACTTAATTTACTCGATTTTTTGTTTTAAATTTTTTTATTTCAACTTTGGCATCAAAATATAACGATTTTTTTCCGTAATAAGCTAAACAAAAGAGAAAAACAACAGTTATTATTATTATGAATTAATGTTTTTAGTTGGAAGAATAATAGAATTTTTAAGAATTATTTTAAAAAATAAAATTTTTAACATTAAAGAATTGTTAACAAAATGTTTGTACTTTTATTTAAAATTAAAAACGTTTTTAGTTAGAAGATTATTTAAAAAAAAAGTGTTGGAAAAATTATTAAAAACAACTTTACTGAAAAAGATTTTAATACAATATTTTCTTCTTGTTATGTGCCTATATAGCGAATGAAAAAAGCCTACAAGCTTTAGTGTTCTCAGAAGTAGGTAATTTCTGGAAGACATAGTATAGAAAAGTTCTAGGTAAAGGTTCACTATATTTTTTACAATCGTATCTATATTTTCGTTTCCCAACTCTGGTAATTCTTGTCCAAAAATAATTAATTTTAGTTTTAATTGTTCATCGGTTAGGTTCATAACTTTAATTTCCCAACAAATAAACATTGAAACAAGGGGAAACTTCTGAAGAAATAACCATACAAATGGATATATAGACAATATTTGACTGGTGGTGAAAATATGTTGGACAAATATTTATAGAATTGCTGTGTTAAACAAGTACTAAGCTTTAGTAGTATAAGAGGAATTTCTAAAATTGCAATAAATAAAATTTATTACCGGATCTACCGAATGGCAGGGTCAAACTGAAATTACTGTAATTATCTAGTAAAAACATTTTTATAACTTACTTATTATAAGAAATACTAGGAAGATCTTTCTAAAGTGTAGGCTCATGACCAGAGGATCATCGTTTGATTGTTTAGGTATATTGACTGACTTGATGAGCGGCAGTCATCAAACGAGCATCTCATAGAGAAGGGGTACACAGAGGATCGCAAGGCCTAGATTTAAGATTAATTGTTTATCCTTCATGCCAAACAAAAACAACATTATTTGCTCAAAAATGGTGATGAAAATAACAGTCACAGTAAAAAATTTCCATAGAGTAAAAATGTTTTTCCATATGTAAAACTGTACTCAGTTAAAGTAAAAAAAGTGTATTAGTTTTAATACTTCTATGCTTAGTTTGGATAGTTTGTTTAAATATTTATATACATATAAACATACATATGTACGAGTACCAAAATATGTATATTATATTATTTTTAGTTTTTAATTGTTCATTTAATGTTTGAATCAAATAAATTTTTGTACATTTTAGTTAAAAAGTCATAAAATATAAAAATTTCTGCTTCATGAATTTTTTTTTGTTAAAAAATAAAATTTTTAGCATTTCCTTTTTATATATTTTATATTGTTTTTTTTTTTTCGGCAAATTAATATTTGACAAACTATTCTCTTTTTTTCATTTAAATAACAAATATCATAAAAAAAACAATAAAACATAATACCAGATCGCTAATTATAATTACCAGCTTTAAATTTAATTACAATCAAGTTTGTTGTAATAGCATAGTATTCGTCGCAATCAATAGTCGTCGAAATTTATACAAGATACGCAAAGTATATGATGCGGCTGCAACAGTAAAACAATCTGTCAATTAATCTGGTAATAAGTATTAATAGTCTTTTGAACATTTTTATAAATGACAGCTGAGAATGATTTAAATGCGTTGACTTTTAGTATGAATTCATTGATTGTTCGCTTATACAGCCGCAGCCGATTAATTGTTGGATAATTAAAGTTGAAGGTATTGGACTAAATGGTTAGTTAAATTTTTTTAAGGCTCTGAAGTATGTATATAGTTATTTAATTGTGGAAAATAAAAAGAAAGTTAAAATGTCATTTTAGAATTGAATATTTAAACTATTGATGGAGTTAATTTTAAGCTGTTTCATTAACAATATAATGTTAATATCAACTCAAAAAGTATTTATTGAGTGTTGAGAAAACTTCTATTACAAAGTTCATTTTACTTATTAAATCGCTTACTGCGATTCTGTTGTTTTTTTGTTTTTTTTTGGTTTTCCTCCCACGAATTTTTGATTCGAAGGAAATAAACAAAACAAAAAAATATTTAAAATACCCTTGGAATCTTGTTTGTGTGTGTACATAGTAGAATGAACTGTATTTTTCTAGTTTAAAAGCTATTAAAGTTGTTTATATTTTTCTGCGTTGTTTTTTTTTTAGCATTTTATTTTAAATCCTTTGAAATTTTTTTTTTAACTATTTTTCTTTATTTATTTTGTACAAAAATGATTTCTTTTACAAACAAAGGTATAGAATTTAACATAAAACAAAACAAAGTATTGAATTTTAAAAGGAATGTATGTAAAGGGAAAAAAAATGAATTTGTAAAAAATTTCGAAAATATTTAAAAAGAAATTTATACAAGATACGCAAAGTATATGATACGTAACACTATTTTATGTATGTTTGTATATATATGTATGTATATTTGACCTCTACCTTTTGTAGTTTTTATTTATGTGATTGCTGCAGCGAATTTGCAACATTGCGCGTTGAATTTCATACATACTTAGTCACCTTTTCTATTTTGTTTCGGTTTGTGTTTTTAGCACATTTCCAAAAAAAATTTTGAAAAAATATGCCTATTAGTTTCACTCTGTCCGTCCGTCCGCCTGTTTACAAAACTTCTACACCGTTAAAGATAGAGAAAGAAACTTTTAACCATGGGTAGGTCTCATAAAAAAATAATTTTGTGGAACATCCATCAGGCAAATACAGCCCCTCAAACTTTGAAAAAGCCCTATTGTTAAACGCGTATATTTCGTGTACAAAGTTCGCTTAACATTTTTTCAATCTGAAAACGCCATTCGATTTTTTTTTTACCTTTATAAATCAATATCAAAATTATATATAATTTTTAAAATTAGTATTTAAATTTACCGTTATGTGAAAACCAAATTTTGCATGATTTTTCTATCTTCATAACTCTGGCACGCTTTTAGATAGGAGTTTGAAATTTTGAGGCAAGAAAGACCTTTTAGAATTAGTATGAGTTTTCTCAGAAAATTTTTTTGTACCACCCCCAAAAATTGAAATTTTGCTATTTTTAAACACCTGTAACTTAGGCGCCTGTACACATTTTTCTTCGACAAAACAAAAAAATTAAAGCTTTAGTAATGTATTTTTATGTGTGTTAATGGTTTCATTTAATTGTATAGGGTTCTAAAGTTACAGCCCCCCCTATTTATATATCTATATAATGTATATATCTCTCATATATATATCTCAGGCTCTGCGTCGCAGTTTTACAATCTAAAAACACTAGAAGACCGGACATTTTTTTACCTCTATAAAAGAATATCAAAATTATGCAATATTTTGAAATTTATTATTTAAATTTACCGTTATGTTAAAACCAAATTTTGCATTTTATTTCTTTTTTTATAACTCCCGCACCCTTTTAGGTAGAAACCTGAAATTTTGAGACGAGAAAGAACTTTTTGAATTAGTATAAGTTTTTTCAAAAAATTTACAACCGCCTCTTTAAGAGTTATTACACCTCAAAAATTGAAAAGTTGCTATTTTTAGACACCTGTAAGGCATTTGTAAAAATTTTTCTTCAGCAAGACATTAAAATTAAAGGTTCAGTAATATATTTTTACGTGTGTTAACGGTTTTTCTTAGTTATATAGGGTTCCGAACTTACAGCGCCTCAAAATTCCAGAAAAGTCGTATTCTCACATTTGTTCTTATTACATGAAATTGTTAAAGTTTTGTGCAAGTCACAATTCTAAACATTTATATTGTCTTTTGGAAATGTGCGCTTTTAAAAACCGTTGGTTTACATTCTACCTTGTTTCTTTTTTTTTTATATGAAAATATATGTCCCATTGTTTTATTACATGTTATCCCTGTTATCTTAGGTAATGATGTAAAACATTAAAGTGTTATTTCTTTGTCAAAAATTTTATGTCTTTCTATATACATAATATTTTTCTTTTTTGGCACACTTCTGAGGGAGATTAAAAAATTGGGAACTAATCGCAAAATAGTACAATTCAAGGTATTATATTTAGTTTTGTTTCTTTATTTTTTCGGTAACTTCTACGTTCTGCAATGTAAGTTTCAACTCAGTAATAGGTAAAAAACAAAATTTCGAATCATAAAAATTTCTTGTAAGTAGGTAAGTAAATAGTTAAGACTTGCACTGAGTTCATGCAGTACAAAAGTATTTCCGAAATTTTTGAAAGTGTATCCAGCATTATTCAGCGAAAGAATGATAAATTATATTGACTTAATAAATACATTTATTTGAATATTTTTATAACTAAATTTTTCATATAATATGATTTAATTATCAAGATTAAGAAAATGGACTTAGAATGAGTGCATCTTTCATTTCAAAATCCATTTTGACTAGGAGATGCATCTTTGCCAATGACAATGTGCCATGAAGCCCTGGGCCATTATACCCTTGGGTTGGGTCAATTAGGAGGCATTTTATAATCGGTTACAAAATGAAGATTACACGTTTTTTCCAAAATATATATTTCATCTTGATTTTGTAACCAACTATAAAATATCTCCTAATATAGAATCTCGCATATTCATATATATACACATAACCCCTGTCAAACAAATTATTGAAACCCTGATTTTAAAACAAATTCTAAAATTCCTCCTAAATATTTTCCTTACATAAATATTTTTGCTACAAAGTTTTTTTAAATAGTAGTGGCTTCTAAAGACTTTTTACTATTTTTTTAACAAGAATATAAATATGTTATAATATATATGCGAAAGACTTTTTATAAAACTTTGTAACATAATAAATAATATTATATAATTAATAAATTTAAGTTGTTTATCTAATAGAAAGTATTATTTTTGATAATTATTTTTTCCTTATTAAGGATTTTTTTCAGGTGGGTATAATGCCCTCAGGCTTCATAGTACTTCGACCTTGTCTATTTTTTGTTGTTTTAAAAATGTCAATTACACAGTTGTCATATTTCAGTTCGGTACTGCTTTGTTGTGTTAGATTTTTTTACTAATTAATCCACCTAGGCTTGCGCATTATAATTTTTAATATATGAATTTAATATATCTTAGCTAGGTTGATCCAGTTAATATTTTTATGTAGGTAATGCATAAAATATTATACGAATCCGTGTAAGTGTTACATTTTATTTAGTAATAAAAAATAATTGTAATAAATGTAATAAGGAACTAATTACATTTCTTTTTTTTTGTAATAACTGTACTTCATTATCTGTTTCTAAAGATTACCCGGAGTTTACATTAGATTATCAGAAGATAGCACGCTAGAAGTTTAAATAGTTTAGTAAAAAATTGGTTCATAATATTACACTAAATTAATTGGTATTTACTAACTTTAAAATAAACAAGTTCGAAATGTATGCTATAAAGCGAGGATAGTAATGAAGATAAAACAATGAAAAAGAAAAAACTTCGATCTTACATAATATTATATCGTTCATTTTTCTTTTTCTTTTCGAAAACGATTTGCGCAAGGATTACACGTAAAATCGTGCAGCATTCCAAATTCTTAAAATCAAACAATAATAGGCTAAGAATAATGAATTATTAACCTAAGTTTCTTAAAAAAAAATGAAATACTACCAGCAAATAAAATGAAAAAGGAGAAAATGAATTTAATATGTTAATACATAATAAGTGTAAACTGAAAAGAATGCTGTAGTATTAATTAAAAAACAAAAGAATAAAATTTTTTTTTATTGCATTTCTCTGCCACATAAATGTGGACAGGAAATTACACAACCTTTGGCTGTAGTGGCTGTAAATGTCGTAAGGGGGAATAACTCTTACGATGTGTGTGGGACTCGAAACCACACTCCCTCGGCATTTACAGCTTATTTTATACGTTCTTACCCACTAAATGACCGAGGCCCCTTAAGAATAAAATAAAATTAAATATGAAACATTAAAACGATAAATAAAATGTACATTCCTCATAGAAAAATCGCTCTAGCGAGATAATAGGCAAAATAGTAAAATATGTACCAGCTAAACTATCCACTTACAAATTCAAATAAAGCACAAATACATACGTACAATGATAAACTAGAATATGCTAGTTACTATCCACATTTAAACTCAGGATAAAATTTTATTATTACAATATTTTCTGATCGGAGGAACATAAATTTCTACATTTATAAACGGTAAATTAAAAAATTTATACCTATATACAAAAAAAAATTGATCGCGAATACAAACAAAAAAAAAAGAAAATTTGATAACAAAAAAAAAAAAAAACATTTTAAAATCTGACAAAATTGTAAAGTAAAATGAAGAATTTTTTTTTTTCCAAAAACCAACAATTTGGTAAAAGGGAAAAAAAATCAAAAACAAAAAAAAAAAAGATGTAATTTTAACCGTAAACAAAAAACAAAAAAAAAAGTTAAAAAAAAAAAGGATAATCAAGAATTTTGAGTTCTTTGAAACAGGGTGGATTGTTTTCGGATTCTTGCATTTTTAATTATCACTAATGGAAATAATAACGGATATAATGAACTAACTGTTAATACAAATATAATATAAAGTATCTTTTGGTATAAAAAAAAAAGAAAAAAAAAAATTATTATTCTTAAAAAGTTTTACGTGTATTTGTTATTTTTGTTATTTTATCTTGTTTTTTTGTTATTTTATCTTGCAAATGCAGTTGAAAGATATCATTACAATAACAGTCGACATTTATTTTTTTTATTTTTTTTTATCATAAATATTTACATATTAAAAAGAAAAAATGCATTCAATTGTTAATTTTCCCAACAGGTATTTTATTTTATTGGCTATTATAGTGGTTTTGGTATGATATAAGTAATGTCAAAAATGTTTGCAAAAATTTTGTTACATTTGAATTGTAAAAACACACAATTCTTGTGTTCTCTCAAATGGTTACAATTGTAATATTTACCCGCTGTTTTTATACTAGCTTTAACATGTAACATGTACTATTGAAAATGTTAATTCTACTGTTTTTTTTTTTATTATTACATTCTTTTTTTTTTTTATAACACTTAGGTAATACTTGTATGGTACTACCAAGTTGCCAAATAAGAGGATATACTTTACAACTAAAAGCTTTTTGATGTTCCTTTTTTGTTTACAATATTAAGTATTTTGTCATACATGCGTATATAAATTTAAAATACACATATACATATTATATATATAGTTACATACATATATACATATTGCATTTTGAATGATGAGGATTTATTTTGTAAATAAAACAGTTTTTAAATTATTGTAAAAAAAAAAAAAAACATTTCTATGAAATGTCATTTTGTATTTTTCATTTTATATTTTTAATGTATTGATAATGGAAATCTCGTCAGATTTTAAATAAAATCGTTTATAAAAGTGATTTAAATTGAATTTACAAAAATAATGTTAAATTGACTTTTTAAAGATTTTATTTATGAAAAAAAAAAAAAATAATTATTTAATTGTTTTAGATAATCAATAAAATGTTATATAAAAATTTCAGACTGTTATATAATATTGTTTTGGGGGCCTCGGTGGCCTAGTGGGTAAGAGCGTATACAATATGCTGTAAACACACCGAGGGAGTATGGGTTCGAACCCCACACACGTCGTAAGAGTTATTTCCCCTTACGACATTTACAACCATACCTGAACAGGAAAGGTTTTGTAATTTCCTGTCCACATTTATGTAACAGAGAAATGCATTAAAAAAAAACAAAAAAAATTGTTTTTTAATATTCCAAATTATTATTGTCAAAAATTATTTTGAAAATATTTCCTTCCGTGTCAATGTTTTTATAGATACGTATTCATCTTATTAAGAAAGCGGTAAAGGTAGAATCCTTCAATTACTTTTAAAAAATAATGATAATTGTTGAATATGTTGAATTATAATAATTACCATTAAATATTGTAAATTTAACATTGTGATTTAAAAATAACAAACTGATGACTCACATCTATTTAAAGAAAACGGTCCAGAATTGTTTAAGAAAAAAGTGTATATAAAATACTAGGCAGTATATCTTAAAACTTTTGGAAAGAAGTCAAGTCTTATGACAACGATTTTTATAAAATCTTGTTCACCTAGACTAGAGGTGCAGATTCGGGTAGCTGCCATACAATTTCTTTTTTGATATGGGTATATAGCTTAGCGTCGATATGAGATGGTTATTTAGAATTTTCTCAAAAAAGTTAAGTTTTGAATATGAAATTTTGTAAAAGATATGGCAATATTGTATGGCAACAACTTTTATGAATTTTAGTTGGCCTAGCTCAATAAGTTCATATAGCTATCATACCTCGGTACTTAATTATAAATTATATATAAAAAATTTTGTGAAAGATGATTAAATTTTATATTGACAGCTACATATAACTTATGTTCTTACGGATGTACTAGAACTAGCACAATCAACTATATACACTCTTTCTGGTTTTAATTAACAAAGAATTTCAACTAACTTCAAAATTAAATTTTTCAGTTTTTTGGAAAAAAAAAATTAAAAATTAACTTCTTTTTTTTTGAAAAAACAAAAACTAACTTCAAAATTGATTAGAAGTAAATCTAATTTGATAAGTTTCACAAAATAATTTTTTTAGTTAACTTAAAATAATTTGATATGAACATTCAGGACTCCATTTGTATCTTTCAGGAAAATTCAAGACTACATTTGTATCTTTCAGGAACATTCAGGACTCTGATTCAATTTCGAAGTTACCTCTTTTGTTTATTTATTAAATTTTAAAGTTTAATAGATAAAATTTCAATTTATGTTGTTTAAATTGAATATCACAAAAATAATGTCTTACGAAGGACACGAAAATTTAAATTTCATTGTAATGTACAAAATAAGAAAAATAACTAAGAAAAAGTTACTATACCACGAAATTCTAGATTTTTTTTATAAAACAGCTTACAAAAACAAAGTACGTTTTAAAAGGGAATCTTTCACAAAATATGTTAAAGAGAAATATTGATAAAATATTGATGTTAAATGATCATGACTTTGATAACAGATTGAGTTTTCGAACGGAAATTTAATTTATATTTTACAATGAAACTTGCAATAAAAAAATGAATACCTGCGCTGTAAGAGCAAAAAAAAAAGCACATAAAGGCTCGAAATATTTAAGATGAAATTAATTCTACTCAACTTAATTGTACTCTACTGAAGTAATACCTTCTTACCTTTTTATTTTTTCACACCCTTCAGCTGTATTATATTTCTCAAACAGTTAGGATATTTATCCTATTATTTTAAATCCTGTATATTTCCTCTGTAGGAGATGGGTTTAGTGATTAAATATCTTACACTTCTCAGAAGCGCTTATAAGATTTCTTACGGTCTTTACGTTCTCAGCTATTTTAAATAAACGAAAAGAAAAAAAAGAAATATTCGGAAGAATATTAGAATCAAAGGCTACTTAGATTAAATAAATAAAAAGTAAACAATAAACATTGACTTTCCGGGAATAGATTTGTGTTTTCTACTTATATAAATAAAAAATGTCAGAATTATAAGTATATAAAAAAATTGTAAAAAAAACCATATAAATAACTGATATAAATTATAAATGTATACTATGTCTATAATAAATATTCAAAATCTTATAATTTGAATTGAAACATAAATATCGCAGATAAAATATAATTTTAATGTAAACTTTAATATATAAACAAAGATATTTTCTATACCTATATTAGATGATTAATTACTCACAATAAAAAACAATTTTCTTAACTAAAAAAGGAAATAGAGCTAAAAAAGAAAAGTATTCATAATAAAGAATAATAAATTTTTATAAAGCAAGAATAAAAAATAACAAACGATTGGACTATTAAAGAATAGAAAACAAAAAATGAATTTAAATGTTTAAAATAGAATTTATTCTTTATCCAAAACTTAGATAATGAATACTTAAAGCAAATAATTAAAGGTTTAAGAAATTCAAGAGGCATTGCTTTGACCTAACAAATATATTCAGCTAAATGGAAACTATTATTTTTAGTTATAGAAAGTTTTTACATATATCTAAATTTAATTTTCTAAAATGAAACATATTTACAAGGTATAACTATATTCTTAACTCTAAAACTGCTTCCTTATTTTCTAATTTTTACATTATTATATTATTATCATGTTAAACTGTAATGCATAAATTATTTAAAGATTTCTATCCAATAAATATTCTAAAAGACTAAAAATAGAATAAAAGAAAACAAATAATTCGTATAGTATTTTCTTATTATATGGTCTTTATTGATCAAAATAAGATATCATAAAAATATATACCTTATTTTCTGACTTTAGAAATAAGAAGCAAGATAAAATAAAATAATTTTATTTTATTTTTTTTTCCTGAAAATTTGCTACTAATTTAACACTCCCTGAGGAAAAATGATGACATCACTGTTTATAAAACCAAAACTAATTTTCGTTGATTATCGGTCACGCACTCATACTTATTTTCTCATACTTATCACAATTAGAAATCAACTTGATTCCAAAATCAGAATAAAAGGAAAAGTCAAGAAAAAAAATATATATATGTCAGGATATAATAGAGAAAAAATTAAAGGATATGCTATATAGATATTGAAAAAAAAAAAATAAATAAATGGGGAACTAAATAAATCAAAGTATTTTCAGTGGTAGTTAAAAGAATCGACAAAAAAAAAAGGAAAAAAAAAACATACATAAATCTTGGAATGAAAAAAATACATATATAAATAGTAAACGTAGTGGTTTGTAAAAAGTTAAACACATTATTAATAGGTACCAGACAATAGTGTTTTATTGAATATAGATTAGGTACATATACAATATTAAAAGATTAAGTTAAAAAAATACGGAAAAAAATTAAGTTAATTTTTTTTTTATTTTTCATAATGTGTACAAAAAAAAAGATTTACATTCTTATTCATAAGGAAATGGTAAAAAAAAAAAAACACACACACACATATGAATACACTTATATATTTTATTTATGTATACGCAATAAAAAAAGTTAATTTGATATTGTAGGCTTTAAAGTTTCACCTATAAAGATTTATTTACTAATAAAAATCTAATAAGCTGCCAAGGAAAAAATATTTATGTTGATCTCAGACTTTGTCTTGATTTCAATCAATTCTAAACATTAGAATTTGTAGCTAAATTTGTACAAATAATATAAATATAATTTATTAGTACATGCATTTCCAACCTATAATAAAACAACTAAATGTAACAATAAGTCGATGCAACCGACTTCTTAATACACTACACCTGAATAATTTCAATTAAATTAAAAATTCATAAGTTTTTTGGCAGCTGTTTGAACCACTTCTCTTTTCTTCCTTATTCAACTTGTATTTCAGGAATGTAAAAGCGTGATATCCTTTGACACTCTTGTACAAAATTTCAAGTTTCTATCTTTATTAATTTCGAAGATATGTTTGTTAGTCCTTGGGAGGCGTGTGTCAGGTAGCGGAATTGTCACTTCAATTCATCAAATCCATCTCAGAGACATAGAGGTAAGATTATAGAATACTCTTGTACGAATTTTCAATATTTTTGATTTTGGAGAGTATGCTCGTTTGCTCTTTGGCTAATTCGGAAGTTTCCAAGATCCGAACACATAGTCCAAATCATTTCAAATGTAAGTTTTAAATTTAAATAGAAACGGAATAACAGAATACCCTTGTACCAAATATAAAGGTTCTATCTTTATTGGTTTTGGAGATATGTTCGTTTGCTCTGGGGCTCATTCGGAAGCTCGTTTGCTCTTATGCTTATTCGGAAGTTTCCAAGATCCGAACACATAGTCCAAATCATCTCAAATGTAAGTTTTAAATTTAAATAGAAACGGAATAACAGAATACCCTTGTACCAAATATAAAGGTTCTATCTTTATTGGTTTTGGAGATATGTTCGTTTGCTCTGGGGCTCGTTCGGAAGCTCGTTTGCCCTTATATGCTCGTTTGTATGATATGCTCGTTTGCTCTTATGTTTGTTCGGAAGTTTCCAAAATCCGAACCCATGGAACAAATCTTCTCAAATTTCAGAGACTTAAATCAAACATGAAAGAACACAATTGTACCAAATTTAAAGGTTCTATTTTTGTTGGTTTTGGAGATAATCTCATTTGCTACTGAATGATTCGGAAGCTTACAAAATCCGAACCCATAAACCGATTTTGTCCAGATTCGAACTTAACTTTGCTTTTGTAATTAGTAACCTACTATATATAATTTTTATCTCGAAAGCTTTACTAGTTTTTGAGTTATCGTGCGAACGGATGGACACCGCTAAATCGACTCAGGAGGTGATGCTGATTCAAAATATATACGTGTCCATATATAACACGCTTCCTTTTGGTGGTTAAAAACTCCATACCAAAGTTAATATTCCCTATACTTTAGGTGTAGGGGGTTACGAAAAAGGTTGCTTAGAGAGGGAAAGCAGAATGTTAATTGTAGAACCATAACATTAGAACAAAATAGATTATGTTTATTTTTAAAAGATTGTATAATAATATAAAAACTTTGACTTTACTTTACTTTAATTCACTAGTTGAAATCTTTTCTTACTTTAATTCATGAAAAAACTTCGGACTAAAATCCTTGAATATTAATAAAAAAGTTCTGTTTTTGTCTACCTATATTAACGATGACACTCTTAACAGGTTATTGAAAAAATGAAAATTTTCTACCTAAAAGAATATAAATATTGTAGTTTTAGGAGGAAAAGTATATAGTTTTCTTTGTCAACTGTAGGATTTCCGCACGAACATAAGTTATGGTATTATTATAAAATTTAAATATATTTTACAAAATGTCAAATATCTGACCTGATAAGTACCCCAATAATATTTATATACATTTTATAGTTATATGACCGCTACCGTAACCCGTTGCACCAAAACGACACAAACTAGTGCCATAACACTTGATAATTTTTTAGAAAAATTCAAATGTCTAGCTTTACAGTACTGAGATATGAGGATATAAATTTCGCAGCTATCACAATCACATTAAATTAATGTCGTTAGTTACCAACTCTGGAAGTCGTTGGTATAAGACATAACTTATTTTCAAAAAATTTCAGAGTCTTAGCTTTAATAAACCGTGAATTATTTTCATATAAAAAAGAAGTTATATGACAGCTACTCAAAAAGATTGAACGTGTTCAATTTTAATAACGAAACTAACAATTTTATAAAGATGAAGTAAAAAAAAATTTAGAATTCAGAATTTATTATTTTTGAGTACATGCCTACAATACTCTTACAATATCGATCCCGCCTCCTTTAAAGTGTTACAGACGTAAGGACAAAACAATCATACCTCTTAAACTGTATTTGTACGGGTATAAATATCAAATAATGGTACACTGGTTATAAAAAAAAATTAATTTCTCAGCTTACTATTTTTCGAAAATGTCATGCCCGGATGTATCATAATATTTTCTGTTTGAGTGGACAATTTATTTATTTTATTTTTTTTTTTTTAGTTCAAACAATATTATATAATTTGTTTCTTATTAATTAAATTACAAGGTTATTTACAGCATATTATATTAATTAATACATATTAAAATAAGTAAAAACATATTATAAAATAGACGGCAATTTTTTTTTCTCCTTTTTTTGGAAATTTCGTTCAGAAAATGTGAGAATAATAAGTATAATATGCTTTTTTTAAACACCTGAAACCTTGTACAAATTAATTTTTAAACATTATATTTTCACATATATAATTAATGACTATTCTAACTAAAATTTCATTAAAATTGAATCCTTAGAAATTACCTAACAAATTGTTACAATTTATTTTCCTTGCAAAAAAAAAAAAAAAAAAATTAATTCTGAGAAAAATTACAAAATTTTGATATAAAAACAGTCATAATTTTAGAATCCTTTAAATTTTAAAATATTATTTCGGAAATTTATACGCCTTTAAAAACCCTTTGTAATACATACTGCCTTTTTTTTTCATTTCAACTCAATTAAATATGAACTTATTTGACATTGATATTATTATACCCGTATGAACTATGTTCAAGGGTATAATAAATTTGCCATTACGTTTGTGACACCTTAAAGGAGCCGAGCTAGATATAGTGTCAAAGGTATGGATCGGCTCAGAATCGAATTCTGAGTCGATTAAGCCATGTACGTCCGTCCGCCCGTCCGCACGATAACTCAAAAAATAAAGGAGCTAGGAGGCTGAAATTTTTTTTACGTCACTTTTGCAAAATTGTTAGTTTTGCTATTTAAATCCAACATTTTCGGTCGGCGGGTTCGAGTAGCTGCCATACAACTTCTTTCTTTATATAGAAATAACTCAGTATCTATTCAAGTTAGGTTTCTGAAATTTTGCAAATGATGATCAAGTTTTATGGTAACAACTTCTGTAAAATTTGGTTGTGTTGGTGCGGCGGGTTCGGGTAGCTGCCATACAACTTCTCTTTTTAAATGAAAATAACTCAGTGTCTATTGAATCTAGCTATCTGAAATTCAGTGAAAAAGTGTCGAGTTGCATACCAAAAACTTTTGTAAAATTTAATTGATCTAATGCGGCAGGTTTAGGCTTCTTGCATTTCTTGGAACTCAATGAAGCTAGGCGCAATAGATTCGGGTAGCTGTCATACAACTACACAATTTACATAAATATATCTCTGTAGTTCGGTACTAAAACATCTGAATGTTTTTAAAAGATGATCAAGTTTTATAATAGGATATATTACGTTCATACGGGTATCCCAGAGTTGACACAGTCTACTCTACTGCACTCTTCCTCGTTGTACAAATGTTTTTCGTTTTTTTAAATTTGGTGGCATTTTTTAAATTGAAAAATAAAATAAATAGAAAACAGAAATTAGGTATTTCCAAATAATTACGTTTTGTTATTTAATTTAAAAAAAAAATTAATAAAATACCTTTAATAATTTATAAAAAAACAAAAAAATAATAAATAAAATGCGTTATGCAAATTGGAAAGTCTACCTCATGGCGTAGTGGTTAAGTAACAAATTTTTCAATCGGAGAGTCTAGGGATCAAACCTCAGTCAACTCATATAAAAAAATAAGTACCTATTAATTTTATACCACAATAATGTATATCGTCTATTTATATTAATATTGTCTATTAATATTAACAGTTGCTTCATATTACCTTATGCCAATAAGGCGTTATATACTAATGCATCTTGTATCTGTTGATGGATTTAACGCTAAAAGGAAAATAATAATAATAGTAGGCGGATCCATTGTTTCTTTACAATCTCACTTTCCAATTCAATGTCCTTTTTTTTTGTCTTATTTTCACCTACTCCCTAGCCAATATACTACTATTTCGCTACTCCCTAGCTAATACACTGCGTTACTAGTTAAAGGTTTAATCGCATTATGTTGTATAAAAATGGAGAGAGGGTTTAGTTAGTAAGAATTTGAAATTACCAAGGTGATATTCTTGCTGTCTTTCGAAGTTTTTACTTGTCTTAAGGAAAAAATAAACTTAATTATTTTTTTCCTTTGATAGCACAGAATTGGGTCCTAATATCCTACTATATCTATATAACCTTAATTTTCCTCACTATTTATTTGAATTTTACTTTTATTCTCATTGTTTGTATTTTCGTTAAACATCATTTAACCGGTGCTATATTCCGCTTTTCAGTGCATCTATAATGATTGGATTTGAATTTTGAAGACCGGCGGTACATTTTCATCTATAAAAATTTTCTTGGAATAGAAGTTGAAAGAAAAGAAAAGCTAAAATAAATGTAAATTTAAAAGAAACTGTGTAATTTCTTCAACTTCATAAATTTATTCATAAAATCAGGCATTTACGTGGCAAGGGCAAATAAACTACAAAAAAACAATCAGCCTAAATATATGCAAATTAGAAAAAAAAACTTGAAATATATTAAAATTTTTGGTGAAGTGGAACCATTACTAATTTGCACTGAGCAGTTATATACAATTTTTTTTGCGATTTTCCAATGATAAATTTGTAAAAATAATAAGACGGCAGCCGATATTTTGTTGAAAACAACATGTTGAATAAAAAGTGAAGAATGAAGTAAATTTTTATGTAAAATTATTTAAATATTATGAGGAATTTTAAAGTATGATACAAAATCAGGGTTTCAATAATATATTTAGCAAGAGTTTTAAATGTTTTATTTTAAAATTATTTATGTAAAAAAATAATTAGAAGAGAATTTAGAGTTTTAGATTTTAATGCTTTCAAAATCAGGGTTATATATTATTTTCAGAATATACATTTTATACATGTATGTATATGTTATATTTGAAATTTTGTATATAATTACAACATGAGAGTTATAATGTTTTTCAGAATATGTATCAATATATGAGGTATATGCAGTATATGTGTATAATATGTTATATATAATAATATTCTGAATAAGATGGATTTTAGTATAAGTTACAAAATCAGGGTTATTAATTTTTTCAAGAATTTCGGTATTATTATATATGTATTAATAGCCCAGATTCTAAATTAGAAGGGATTTAAATTCTAAAGTGAAAGGGATTAAATGGATTTAAAAAGGGTTCAAATCATTAAGTGGTAGTAGGTTTTATTAATTGAAAACAAATCTTTCTTCCTGCCAAATAATGTATAAATATTTTCAATAAATAGACCTACACCTTTATATTATGACAAATAATAAAATTAATAATATCAATTTGTAATATATAGCCCTAAGTAGCAGAGGGCTATATTACATTCCATTCAGTCTTCATCTGTTGTTAACCACCATTGTCATATTAACCACCATTATCATATTGTTGTCATATTAATTAAAAAAAAAAAAAAGATTTCAAATAATTTTTTATGTCACCATCGATTTACAAAATGGTTCTAACTCAAACATACGAATAAATAATATTTTTTATTTATAGTTTAAAATTTCAATGTATGTTACAAATAATATTTATGATAAAATCATAGTTACTTACATCTAAATAACAATATATGTATATGTATATATTATGTATGTAGGTATGTAAAGGATTGTATATAAAACCACTGCTATCATAAATAGAACCACTATAAATGATTTTGACATTTTTCAGTTATGTTACACAAATATTGTAGTATAAACGATAATATTTACCTGAATGAATGTACAATATATGTATATATGTTTACTTGACAAACATTATAACAGTAAATAAAAATATGAAACGTTAAAAGATTAATGAGTAAATAGAATTTTTTATCCGTTTTATATTTCCTTCAAAAACGAAATGATGGTGATAATAAAGTAATTTTCCACCATTTTGTAATCATAAATGATTACATATATTATGGTATATGATAGATGTATGTTCTTATAATATATGTGAACATAATAGTAACAAAATATAAATCACTTTATTTATGTGGAAATTTAAAATACCTGTTGAAAGTTGATTTTTTTTTTAAGAGAAACTACTATATTAACATTATTGTTTGTTTAAGATTTGTCCGCCCGCTGGTCACTGCGGGTTAAATCTAAAAAGCTTATATATGTTTATGATATGCTAATAGGGTATGTTTATTGTTATGATTATAGTTATGGTAGATTAAAATAGAAAAAAAAATTACAGATTTGAAGAAGTAAAAAAAAAAAAAGACAATTTGTGAAGGAAAAAATAGTTCAAGAAAGCAAACAAAAGAGGAATAATGGAATATTAGGAAAGAAAGAAATATAAATTGATAAAAGCTAAAGAAAGAAAAAAATAGTTCAAGTTGCTATCAACTTACCCAAATTGCAATAGTCGTTAGTTAATTTTTTTTATAAATAAGTAAGAAATAAAACAATTAATGCCTCCACTCAAAGTTTTCCGAGAGGAAAAGGACGTGAAACAAGGAGGGCAACAGATGCTCATCCCTACCATGTTGAGTTGTCAAGATGGCGAAATACAGCCTATGGAAATTCGTTTATCATGCGTTTATTATTATTCGTTTATCACGTCCCGTTTATGGAACCATATACCATCACATGTGTTCCCTAAAGTTGGTAATTCATATCATTGTTTATTTAAGTTTAAGAAGAACATTAACATCTTTCTTCAAAATGTCCCTACAAATTTTTCTACCTATCCCCCATAATCCAAATTTCCCAATTCCAATTTCTCCAATTATCTTTCCCACATCCCTATCCCCAAAGCCAAACTGTACATTTATATTAAAGGTTCCATACTAAAGTTTAATTTTAAAACGGGGGTGGTTTTGGTTGATTAAAGTCCAACACTACCCTGAGGAAGTTAATATATAGAAAAGCTTAACATCATTAGTAGTTTTGACTCAAAAAATAGAAAAGGAATTTGTGGATATTAAGTCTTAAGAAAATAATACTCCATTTAAGAGTATTGAAAAAAGTAAAGCAGGTTTACTTTTAAAAACGAAAGCTCTGTGTATGAAGTTTCTTTTTGATACAATTACTTAAGCTTTAAAAAAAAAAGCCATTTAAAAATACTAAAAACAAAATATTATAAAAGTATCTACATTAAAATTTTATTGTGAGTAACAATCACTTAAATTACGAATTATTTATTAATTAACCCTTATAAAACCGAATGGGTAAAAGTTGTACTTCAAAGTATTTGGTTTTTTGACTATATTTACTATTATTATTTGCATAATATTTTTAAATATTTGTTTTTTTTTTCTGATAACTGTTTCCGATAATACAAAAAATGAACTTGCATATAAAATTTTTGAAAATACTTTTATTAATTAGGTTACATTTAAATCAATCAAATTAATAAATACCTGTTTACATTACAAAATATACTTTTTTTTTTTTATTTAATATAACATATACATTGTTACAGTAAAACATAAAAATAATAAAAAAGAGCATAAAGACGGTTGGTTCAAATAAATCCCAGCTGGTATTTAACACAAAGCTTTTTAATATCTATAGTATTATAGTCTAAAATTTAATGATTCATAACAAAAATTATCAAATTTCAAATGAAATTATACCGTGACTGTGATAACGATTAAAATTTATTTTAATAACAATTATATAAGAATACAATAATAGGTATGTATTAGGTATCGATGTATGTGTATATGTCAAAATATTTTTTTTTGGTTGTATTAAAGAAATAATATAGTATAAGTATAAGCTTAGGATCGTTATCATTCAATTTGTATTAAATTAAAGAGAGCTTTTTGAGATTTAATTTAAAAATTACCTTTTTTTATAAAAAAATATATATATATATATATATGTATATAAAAAAAAGTGTGTATGACATAAATATTTCATTCTTTTTGATTACTTTTTCCAAAAAAAAAATAAAGAATTTTATTCGAAAGACAGAGAACAGACATTCATATTAAAAAAAAAAGCTGACTTTAGAAATCAACGAAAAATTAGAAAAATTTTACTTTACTTTCTTTATTTATTTTTTTTTTTTTGATTAATCGTGTTTTTTCGTTTTAATAAAATTCAATCAAGAGCTAGGCTAGTATTGTATCTTAAGATACATATTATTGTATCTTAAGATAAAAAAAATGTTTTACTTTTATACCAGGATGTAATATTTGCATGAAACTTAAAGTGTTTTAAAGTATGTAAGAGTTTCGGGCATCTTTAAAAGCTAAAAATATAATACTTACATTTTAAAAATTCACAGGTAATAAAATTACAGCTGTAAAGATATACATAGGTGAATTTCTTGTACAAGGCTTTTTTTTATTATTTTTGGATACAAAAAAAAATTTTATTAAAAATTTAAAAGGAAAAAACAATTTTTTATTTTTTTTTTTTTAATGGAAACGAAATTTAATGTTAAATTAAAATATTTCACAGTAATTTCTTTCTTTCTGTTTTTTTTTGTTTTTGTTTTTGTCAGGAACTCACCTGTTTGTTATAATATGTAAATAATTTGAATAAAATAATATATGAATTTTAAATTAAAGTTGTTTTTTAGAGAAAAAAAAAATTTTTTTTATTTCATAAATTTATTCATAAATCATGAATTTATTATAATAAAATTTGTTTTTTTCGTTTGTGTTTTCTTTTTATTTGTTTTTTTACCACCTTTCTGAAAAAAAATTTCCAAATTTTAAATTTGAATAAAATTTGTGTGGTTATTTTCGGGTTATATATTTTCTATTTTATTTAAAATATAAATAAACATTAGAAATATAAATTTAATTAGATATTTATTTTTATATGAAAGAAATATATGATTATAAATTTTTAGTTTTTATGATTTCAATCGGTACTTAAACATAAAATAAATAATCCTTTAAATTAATAATTTTCATTTTTTTGGTTTGAGTTGGAAACCTTTAAAAGGACCTTAAAATTGTTTTGGTCATGTTGAAAAATTCGATTGAAGTGAGGACTTTTATCAAATTAAAATTATTATATTAATAAACACTGAAAGTATACTATAGTAATCGTTAACTTAATTATGATTTTTTTTTGTAGAATTTTGTTTAATTTATTCCCGTCTCACATAAATGTAACAGAGAAATTATATAGCTTTTCTTTTCTAGATGGGGTTGTAAATGTCGTAAGGGGAAATTATTTTTACAACGTGTGTAAGTTTCAAAACCACGCACTCTCTTGATGTTTATATCGTATTTTATACTCTCTTATTTACTTAGCGTGTGAGACGCCTTATTTATTTTAGTGTTGTAGGTAAGTCCTTAATATAAAATGGCGCAATTTCAAGATTCCTATTAAATTATTTGATACAATGCCTTATTTTAATACTTTGGAGTGTGCAATTTTTTTAGAACAATCTTATAACGAGAATTTCGTAAATATTCGAGAATTTTTGTAAATATTGAATGTATCGAGTCTCGGGAAATTTAAATGATTAAGATTCGGGAATTCTCGTTTCTTGAGAAAAAATGCTTTTTGTCTCGAGAATTCGAAATATAACAAAATTGCCAAATTTTATGTTAATTTACTTAACATTAAAATTTCGCTTTTAAAAAAACTTCGCAAAAAAATAACAACTTGTTTAGAAGAGGTTAATAAAATATTTAATATTATATATTGGCTATGGCAGCACTATCACTGACAATTGACAAATGGCATACATAATCCAAACGGAAAAAAATAGTATACACTCTAAATTCTGAATGGAATTTTTGCGAATAGCAGGTGTATTTAATTAAAAGGTGAAACTTAAAATTTGGACATAACAAAAAAACAAAATAATTTTATTGAGAGATGGTAAAGTAGCGCTTTAATGAATGAAAATTTTAAGATGGAAATTAGCGCTTTAGCGGCAAATATTTGATGCGAGAAATTGGATAAATATTTTAAAAATTGTTAAATTTTAGGACTTTGAAGTGCTAATATGGTATATTGCTACAAATAGGTATACATGTAAAGTAAGATATGTATCAATTATAGTGAATACATAAAACAAAAATTATTGTAATTAAATTATAATCTCATAATATATTTTATTCTTTTGACATTTTAAGTCAAATATTTGTTTTTTTTTATTATGGAATAAAATTTCATGTATTGAATTATTTGTTATTATTATTAAACAAGGTAGAATGTAAACCAACGGTTTTTAAAAGCGCACATTTCCAAAACTCAATACAAACTGTTTAGAAGTGTGACTTGCACAAAAATTTGAAAATTTCATGTAATAAGAACAAATGTGAAAATAGGACATTTTTGAAATTTTGAGGGGCCGTAAGTTCAGAATCCTTTATAACTAAGAAAAGCCGTTAACACACATAAAAGTATATTATTGAACCTTTAATTTTTATGTCTTGCCGAAGAAAAATTTTTACACGTGCCTAAGTTACAGGTGTCTAAAAATAGCAAATTTTCAATTTTTGTGGCGCAATAACTCTAAAAGAGGGGGTGTTACCCAAAAATTTTCTGAGGAAACTTATACTAATTCTAAAAGTTCTTTCTTGTCTCAAAATTTCAGGTTCCTATCTGAAGGCGTGCCGGAGTTATGAAAAAAGAAATTTCATGCAAAATGTGGTTTTCACATAACGGTAAATTTAAATCGTAAATTAAAAAATATTACACAGAGCCTGAGATATATGCATTGATATAAAATTGGACTTTTTCGCAATTTTGAAGAGCTGCAACTTTGGAACCCTTTCCAACTAAAATAAACCTTTAACACAAGTTAAAATATATTATTGTAGCTTTAATTTTTATATCTTGCAGAAGTGAAATGTGTACAGGTTCCTAAGTTACAGGTGTTTAAAAATATCAAATTTTCAATTTTTAAGCCCTAATAGCTCATAAACAGGGGGTGGTCCAAAAGAATTTTCTGAGCAAACTTATACTAATTCTGAAAGTTCTTTCTTGCCTCAAAATTTCAAGCCTCTATCTAAAAGCGTGCCGGAGTTATGAAAGTAGAAAAATCATGCAAAATTTGGTTTTCACATAACGGTAAATTTAAATACTAAATTTAAAAAACTGTATAATTTTGATATTAATTTATAAAGTTAAAAAAAATACCTGTCGAATGACGTTTTCAGATTGAAAAAATCTTAAGCAGAACATAAGATATATGCATTTAAAAGTATGGCTTTTAAAAGTTTGAGGGGCTGTAGCTCCGTAATGGGTGGGCCTACATGAAAAAGTTGTTCCACAAAATTATTTTTTTTATGAGACCTACCCATGGTTAAAGTTTTTTTTCTCTATCTTTAACGGTGTAGAAGTTTTGTAAACAGACGGACGGACGGACGGACTGACGGACGGACGGACAGAGTGAAACTAATAAGCACATTTTTTCAAAAAATAATGAATGAAAGAATGGATCATATAGAGTGAATCTATTGTTCTATCTGTCTGCCTATCTGTTTATGGAAGTTATAATATACAGTATAAGACAAAGCATTTAAATTTAAAAACATAAATGGACAAATTGTAATAATTATTATGTGTTTAGTTTAGATGAATTTGAAATTATGTTCTTATTTGGTCATTTGTTTATTTCGAATATTGTATTTCATGGCTCCGTGAAATAACGCCTAAAGAATTAAAACCGCAAAAAAAAAAATAAAATAAAAGGGTCTTATTTCATAAAGGGTCTTATTCATCATACTTATAAAAATAAGTATTGGGGCTTTATTTCACTTTTCTAAAATTACAATTTTCATCAATGATTGTTCTATGAATTAAAGAAGAAAAAAAATGAACTTAAGTCGAACTATTTTTATTTTAAAGCGTATAACTTTGATTTGGAAAACTCTAAATTAGAAGGTCGCCCCGCGGCATTTACGCGCAACCTCCTATATTTCGTTTTCTAAATTTGGAAATTAATGAATATAAGTAATTAATTAAATTAACCTTCCATATATTCCTTCCTTTTTGCAGAAATTTTAAAAAGAATTTTGAAGGGCTTTGAAACAGGGTTTTACGCTTTTTCCAGAATGTTTATTATATAGATATATACACAACTCTAAAATCACTCCAAATTTGAAATCTTGTATATATATACGAGTATTTTATATTATATATTCTGGAAAAAGCGTATAATTCTGATTTGTAATACAACTCTAAAATCAATACTAAAGTATGTCCAAATACTTAGAAATGTCCAATTTGTAGAGAGGATATAACTTCTTTGTTTTTTTTTTTGTTATTATTTTAAATAGAATGTGATTTTGTTTTTTGAAGATCTTTCCATATATATTTTTTATATTATAAAATTGATTTTTTTTATTAAATAATATATATAATATAAATTAAAAATAGTTTTGGGGCATTATTTCATTTTTATTTTGGGGTGTTATTTCAAAATGAAATAAAGCCCAAATTAATGAAAAATTGGGATGTTAATTTGTTATAGTTTGGGCGTTATTTCACTTCTGTGGAGCTTTATTTAATTTTTGTAGTGGTATATTAATTAATTATGAATTAAGACCCTAAATTTTGGAGTTTTATTTAATATTTTTTTGGAGCTTTAATTCCTTGGACGTTAATTCACGGAACCGCATTTCATATGCATTTTCATTTTATAATTTCATTACTTAGATTATTAAAGTATTTTGTAATAAGCAGAGAAACTGTCAACTAAATCTATCCTTAAATTTACCATTACTCCAATTCATTCGATACAATAATACAAAAATTACCTGTATTTAACTTTGTATTTATAAAAACAAAAAAAAAAAAAAACCACTAAAATTCTTGTTATAAGTAAAAGGATAACAAGGAAGAGTATAAAAAAAGTAATTAATATACTTTTTTTTATTGGTTTTCTCAATATACGGTGCATAGAGTTATTTCAATAACAATGTATACAATATTATATACTATGTACGTCTACGTATATAATATGTACATACAAATTATGTGTTAAAAGTTATTTCAACTCGTCATTACCAGTTCATCAGATTTTTCACTTCCTTTTATAATTGCATTTTTTGTTCTAAAGTAAAATTTTTTCAACTTTGGCTTTAGGTTCAAATTTTTGCATTAAGATACATGTACATTTCCTATGTAGTTTTATATAATAGATGCATTGTAATATGGAATTTTATGTCAGAGACTCAGATAATATCATGTAGTTTAAAATTTTTAACTTTGTTTTATATTCTATTTTGTAAATTTTGTTTTTTTATTATGACAACCAAAGAGATTGTGGTATTGTTCTCCAGTAATAGCGTGGTTCCTGAACATGAAGAGGAAAAAAATAACGAAGCAGATAAATTTTATAATGATTTTCCTTTTCTTTTTTTTGGTGTAAGTGTAAGTTTCTTAATGCATTATTGGACAAATAAAAATGATATGTAAAAGTTTTTTTTTTTTTTATAGTAAAGAATGAAATTTATGTAAACCATGAAGTAAAGTAACAAAGCTATTCTGACCATCGAGAGCTATCCGAAGTTTTAGTCGGATCTCAACTAAAAATAATAGGGAACCTATAAAGTTAAAAATATTTTGTGTTAAATTCATGATCCTGGATTTTTTTGTTTTTGAGTTATTGTGCTGACGGATGGACGGACAGACAAAGTTTAATGGACTAATCTACTTATTTCGATATATTATTTAATATACCCGAGACTATTGTAGTAAATATGTATAGTAATTATGTTTATTTTAAAATATACTATGTTATGATATGAATAATATGAATAAAATTTAAGATAACTTTCCAAATTTCTGAGATAAAGCGATTTAAGACGTAAAATGAGGGATTTCTACGTTGAGTCGGATTTTAACTCTATGTAGAAAATTCAACCTAGAAATGCTGATATATTGCAAAATTTTGGATACACATTCAAGTCACAACAAGTGCAAGCGAATCACTTAGTATGTGAAAATAGTAAATGTACCTATAGCTTCTAAACCATATATTAAAGTAACTTCTTAATTAGTTTAGTGGCCAACGGTGAAGAAGGAATATATCCGAACCAAATTTGGTAGGGCACAGAGATATCACACTCTTCACTGATGGCTCAAAAATGGACTGGAGTGTTGGTGCTGGTGTCTATTCAGAAAAACAGAAAATAGAACATGCTTACAGACTTCCCAATAAATCCAGTGTATTTCGAGCTGAAATGCTAGAAATCTGGAAAGCATGCAAAATACTTAGGAGCAATACTTCTCTGGGGGGAAGTATTGCCATTGTCAATGATAGTCAAGCAGCAAGAACAGGTGGATCCATCACTAAACAACGTTACAACGGATATATTTCTCCACTTTTTATCCCTAGGGAATAGAATGTGGAAAGAATTAACCTCATGTCGTACGGCAAAGAAAATATGGCCGTCGTGGCGACAACAAAAGAATGAACAACCTATTGAAGCTATCTCGGGGGGACATAGGCAGAGCAATAGGTGTGTTCATCGGACACTGGTCAATTGACGAACATGCGACCAGATTAGGTATTCCATGCAACCCATCATGCCGGAGTTGTGGTGAACAGAATGAGAAAGAAACCATTATAAACTTCACGCGCAAAGCCTTGGTCAGGGCCAGAAGAGTAGCTATGGATAGCCATGAATTTAACGATCTTAGCGATCTAGCGGCTAAGCAACCTGCAGAAATTGTGAGCTTCCTGAATGCCGTGAAATGGATCTAAAATTAAATCCGATATAGCCTAAACATAAGCTTATTGATCACTGTAGCGGTAGCAAAACGGTGCAAACGCGCTAATTGTGGCCTTGTCATAGCTGACAGGACCAGCCACGTATACCAACCAACCAACCAACTTCTTAATAAATAGATGGATAAAAGTTGAAATTATGAACAGTAGGTCTAATGTTCACGAAATTCAAACATAAAATCTAAGCCACATGTTGCACTCTAGATTAAGTAATTATAATGATGAGAATTCCATTTCATTGAGCTTACAGCAAAAATTATCGGAGGCAAAAAACATTAAGGTTTAAAAATTTAGAGACAACATACTAAGAAGACACATATTAATTAAGTAAAAGAAAATAAGTCATAATTTTAACAAATTGAAGAACCAAAGTTAAAGAATATCAAAATTTTGAATATTATTAATAATGACACTCGAAAACTGAATATAATTTAGTCGAATTAATAAAAACTTATTAAGAATAGGATTTAGTGTCTCTAATATTAAAAAAAAAAAAAAAAAACTAAAACCATTTATTTTATTTCCATTCTCCTTAATATTATTAATAATAAAGAGTTTAAAGGATATCTCCCCACCTTTTAATCATGAGAAATTTTATTTTAATCCTTATATGGTACGATTTTATTTTGCTAATACCGGTATTTAAGTCTTGCAATATTTGCAGTACTGCAGTTAAGTTCTGTATCATAATTCATTAAAATTAGGCAATAACTATAATAATTAATCTATGGTTTTGGTGTAACAAGAACGAAAAATATATGATTCTTTGTGTTCAATAAATGTTGATATAAAATTACATTCTAACGATTAATAATCGTTAAATATTTAATCCTTAAAATTTTATAATAGTTTTAAAATATTTTTGTCTATTAATTGCATATATAAAATATCTATCAACAATCAATAACAATATTCTAGCTAACATCACTCTGTTTGTTTGTCTGTTTACAAAACGTTGACACCGTTTAAGATGAAAAAATGAAATTTCAACAATGGTTAAGTTTTTTAAAAATATTGTATAGTCCCACCAATTACGAATTTTTTTGGTACTTACCTGTATTTAAGAGCTATTTTGAGTCTAAAATTTTGAATTTATTTCTAAACACCTGTAACTTAGGGACTTGTAAAAATTTTTTTATAGTTAAATGGAACGGATAATAGGTTTAACATTATAATTGTACATGTTTTAAAAGCTTTTCTGAATAATATATGGTATCCTTAAAATTAATGTATCATGTTTTTCACTATTTTTCCTTATTATATGAAATTCTAAGAAAATTTACAAATTTTTGGTGCAAGTCAGAATATTCTAAATTGATTTTATTGTCTTTTGGGGAATGCGCACCTTTTATCTGTGCCTTTTATGATGATATAGAAAAAGGATAATCATCATATGGACTCGGTTTTGAATGTAGGATCTTTTTTGTTAAGGAATCTAAAATATTAATTCGGTAGTATAAATCTTGTTTCTAATGTTTAGGTGTAGGTCCTCATTATAATAATATCTATTATATGCTATATTAAGCCAGGGTATAGCGTAGTTGATCTAAACTGATATTACAAGCATCACATTGAAAAAATTACTTGACAAAAAACTCAAAAATACATTCGTCAAAAAAGACATTTAGGTATACATATTTTGGCAAAAGAGTATAACTCGAACGTTATATTCTTTTTGATATAATAATTCATTAATAAATATTCTGAAAAACTGGGCAACTCTAATTTTTTAACCAATTATAAAATCCTTTCAAATTCGGAATCTGCCATATACAGAAATATACATATATACAAGTGAGAAATTTACTAATTGATTTTTTACATTGGAAATATTTTAATAAGTGGACTTAGACGAAGTAGATGTTTGTTATCCGAGTTTCGCCAAGTGTTACGCCCCCCCCTTAAACCATTTCTTGAAACTATCAATTTTTATTACTTGATCATACTGATTTCTGATTAATTTTATCATGAAAATATCAAATCTGTTCAATATGATATCTTTTAAATAAAAATATTTTCGACACAATATGTTTAAATCCTTGTGTATATAAAGGATAATGTAGTTATGTATGTAAGGATAATGTATTCAATGAAGATTAGTACATAGTTTATGTGTTAACGCCAAAATCTTTTTTTTAAAAATTATTATAATAATTTTTTTTTAAATTATTTTCAGTGATATGATGGATAGCTATTTGTTAAAAAGTAAAAAACAGAATTTTGATATTGTTGTATATAATATAGTTATATTGCACAATTTTTGAATAATAAATAAAGATTAAATATATTTTGTTTTTTACCTAATTATAAAATGCTAATCATGTTATTGAGTGTATCTTCATTTAGTATGTATAGCTGGGTACTGACTTATGTGTCTCCAGTTCTATTGATAATTTAAAAAATACTGATGAAATTTATGTTACAATTATATTATGGTGATCCATACATCAATTTTGTTTCACAGTATTTTCTAACTGGGACGGAAAATCAAATTTTGTCTAGTTATGTAGGTATGTAAAAAAGAAATAAAAAATACTAGCTATATTATAGTAATCAATGTGAGAAATAAAATATAATTTTAGTTTAAATTAAATTAAATAATACGATATATTATAATATAAAAATTATAAATTCAATCAATTATTTTGTTTTTAAAATCAGTAAAATTGAGTAAAAAATTAAAATATAAATGGAATTAGGAAAATTAATTTTCTGACTATTTTAAAAGTCAGAAAATAATACTTAATATTATACTTAATAATAAAAGATAATTTTAGATAATCTTTTAAAAAATCAAATATTATAATATAAGTTCAGTACTTTTAAATTCGAAATTATGATTTTATATAGATACAAATTTAAATTGTTTTTAAACATATTTATGAAAGCTATACCTAATCTATTATGGTTTTATTGTTCATGGGCTTTTAACAGTTTCAATTAAAAACTCTTAGTTTTTTTTTTTTTGTAAAGTACATAATTAAAGGTTTATTGTTCTCATACATGAAAGAAAATGATACAAAATATCTTAATACTGACTACGAAATTAAAAAAAAAAAACAAACGCAGTTTACATGACAGCTACGTTACATGCTACATATTTTCGATCGATGCCATATAAAGACTAATTTTTGAGGTACAGTGGAAAACATAGAAAGTCACTTAAAGAACCTTCACGAGGTTTCTGTGTGTAGTATTGAACTTTAACCAACCAAAACCACCCTATCTAAAATCCACACTATCTAAACCCGATCGAAAATATAAACTTTAGAATGGGTCCTTTAATACATAGTAACATAATGTACACAATGTACAATGTTTTGGTGATAGGGATGTGGGAACGATGTTTAGGAAATTGTGTTTGAGATGATTAGGAGAATTATTTTGATGAAAGATTTTAAAGATTTTCATAAATTTCGTTATATGGTTGTCATAATATGAATTGTCAACTTTTGGGAACACATGTGCTGGCATAAGGTTTCATAAACACAATGTGCGTATGACAAATGAATCTTCGAATGCTGTATACTATTTTGAATAGTTCTATCAATGTAAGAGTAGCCGGTGTCTGTTGTAGAAGCAATCAGTTTTAGTATACATCAGAAGTAACTAGAATCAAAAATATTTATATGAAACTACATTTATGTAATATAAAAATTTTAAATATTGTATGTTTATGTATTTTATAATATAATAAGGCAATATGTATAACCAATGGTTTTTAACCAATTTCTAAGCGTATATTTCCAAAACACTAAAAATTTGGCATAAGATTTTTATTTTTTAAATTAAAGTTTTTCATAAATTTTTCTTTCTAAAGGAAGTTTTGGAAAATCAAATTCATATTTGCAGTTTCCTTTACATTTTAAAATTTAAAAAAATAATCAACAAATTTTTGATTTGCAACCATGTTACAAGGCTTTAGAGGGCTGTATTTACTTAACGAGAGAGGAAATGTTCCCTAAAATTTAATATTTAATGAAATCCAATTAATCCAATTTAATTTCATAATGAAAATTTAATACATTTACGTTTGAGGGGAATAAAAGAAATGTAAAGGCACAGACCAACTAATGTGCAAAGTAACAGTAAAAGTTTTTTTTTCCAAATTTTTCATAGATAAGTCCTAAAAAATTGATAGATATTCAATCTTATATTTATACCCGTATGAACTATGTTCAAGGGTATAATAAATTTGCCATTACGTTTGTGACACCTTAAAGGAGTCGAGCTAGATATAGTGTCAAAGGTATGGATCGGCTCAGAATCGAATTCTGAGTCGATTAAGCCATGTACGTCCGCCCGTCCGTCCGCGCGATAACTCAAAAAATATAGGAGCTAGGAGACTGAAATTTTTTTTACGTCACTTTTGCAAAATTGTTAGTTTTGCTATTTAAATCCAACATTTTCGGTCGGCGGGTTCGAGTAGCTGCCATACAACTTCTATCTTTATATAGAAATAACTCAGTATCTATTCAAGCTAGGTTTCTGAAATTTTGCAAATGATGATCAAGTTTTATGGCAACAATTTCTGTAAAATTTGGTTGTGCTGGTGCGGCGGGTTCAGGTAGCTGTCATACAACTTCTCCGTTTAAATGAGAATAACTCAGTGTTTATTGAAGCTAGGAATCTGAAATTTAGTAAAGAGGTGTCGAGTTACATGCCAACAACTTTTGTAAAATTTGGTTGGTCTAGAGCAGCCGGTTCAGGCTTCTTGCACCTCTTGGAACTTAATGAAGCTAGGCGCAATAGATTCGGGTAGCTATCATACAACTCCACAATTTATATAAATATATCTCTGTAGCTCGGTACAAAACATCTGAATGTTTTTAAAAGATGATCAAGTTTTATAGAAACAGGATATATTACGTTCATACGGGTATCCCAGAGTTGACACAGTCTACTCTACTGCACTCTTCCTCGTTTTATTATAAAATATTTTTAATACATTTAATGAGAACTCCTTCCGATTGTTAATAATATGCGGCCAACGTAAATCGTAATTGCATAATGCTTCGATTTACATAAGTAAAACGATATTCTTTCAAAATCCTTCTAAAAGGATATTTTTTCATTTAATTTAAAGAATGTGAATATATTATTTTAATAATTCTAGTTATTGTAATAATTCTGTGAAAACATTCTTGTTTAAATCGTTTTTTTTTTTTTTTTTAGTGTTAATCATCTAGAGGATTTTCCTCAAAATTTGAATGATTGAAAGTTTAATTTACAATTTATCACACAGACATTTCACCTTAATTTTAAGAAATTATAAACTAGTTAACAGTGTAAAAATTAAGAAATTCTTTTCAACCTTAAAAATTTGTTTAGCAAAATTTTTTTTCATTGTTCGATTTACTAGAATTTCAAAAACCTCTTTCTTCAAATGAATTTTCCTATACATTTATTGTTACAAATGAAATCATTGCGTAAAAAACAAAAAAAAAAATAATTTACTGTTTCTGTAATTAAAACAAACAAAAAATTCATTTGTAATGCCTTTATTTGCATATTTATACGCGAATAAATGTAAAAAAAAAAATACTGCATTGTACTTTTGAATTTATTTGCATTTCAAATTACCGACTGTTCATAAAACCATACACAAAAGATGTAAAAAGTTATTAAAATAATGCAAAAGGATGATTTTACGTGTAAACTCGAGGTTACATTAAAAATCTGACAAAAAAAAAAATAAAACACTGCAATCTGTTTTTAATAAAGAAAAAACTTTAAATAAATCAGATATTGAAATTTATTTTTACGATTGTTTTTTTTTTTCAAAAAAAAAAAATTTTTCCAGCAGTTATAAAATTACATATACATAATAACATTGAATTTTTTATGTTTAATTTTTACAGATGAATATTTAAAAAACAACTGATGAAAATATTATACAAATATTATTTATAAATAATATATTCGGATTTTTATTCCTATATTCCTTGATATTTATTCCAGCATCATTAACACATTGTAAAAATACAATATTAAATCTGAAAATATTCTTGTATAATAAATTAGTGAATTAGTTATTCTTTAGAATAGTTTATGCGCCTAATTGTTATGCAATTTTACACAAAGAAATTTCAATGAGAGGTTTTGTGATGGTCCTGATTAGTGATTTAAAGATTTCTTCTTTTAACTCCTATAAGTATATAGGTTATCCACTAAATATTTTATTATTTTGATTAAGCTTTAGATTTAGGAATCATTAGTATCACTAAGTAGTTGACACTCGGCTGTAAGTATTATATAAGCGCATTAAATGCAAATAAATATTTTTATTTGTGCGCCATCTATTATCTTGTACAAGAATTATTTAATTTTTTTTTATGTTAATACATATATTTCGATATGACATTAATTATATATGTATATACATATCTTTTATTTAATCATATTATACAAATTATATATTGTAAGAAAAACTTATATTATGTTTTATTAATCAATATTATAACCAAACCGAATTTTGAACCCGAGGCATTTTTAATGAAAAGTCGAAGACTTTAGCACTACAACATTGATTGAATAGGGATGCAATCATTAAGGGCTTAATATCGTACTCATTTAAAATATTAATATAAAATTCAAACAACTCTAAAAAAAACTCTTAAACCATTTCTAGTATAAAAATCAGTCCCAACTTAAAAATGTTTGTTGAGATGCAGTTTTAAGTGATGTGTAAAATATGGAGATATTAATTTAACGACAATTTAAGGTAATTTTTCAAAAAAAAAAAATTTTTAATTTTTTAAAAAATAATCCTAAATATAAGAGTACATTTTTGTTTTTTTTTTGGTTTGACTTCTTTTAACCTTTCTCAATTAACATCAATGGATTTTTTTAGCTTTTATAGTTTCTGAGATGGAGCAAATACTCGGTCTTCAAAAAAAAAATTTAAAATGGAAAATGAAGAGGGTAAATATCGTTATTTGATATGATAATATTATTAAAATTATTTATTATTAATAAAATAGTTAATAATGGTTACCAAAAATGAAGCAATTCTTGAGCTTTACTTCAAATTGACAAATCTATTTGGGTTGGTAATGAAACCAACAAACAAAAATTCATAAATAAAAATCTAAAACCCAAAATCCACAAAAAAAACGCACAAATTTAAAATTCATAAAATAAGAGAAAAACAAACAACTGTGATTTTGTAACCAACTGTTTCTCCTATTTTTATGGCATACATTCATATTTCAACATATTTCAAAGAGGCTTCCGCCTTTAAACAAATGATTGAAACTCTAAAGTCATTCCTAATTATTTTTTTTACATATGTACATATTTCAACGTCAAAAAATTTGTAATTTTTTTTTGGTTGCAAAAATCATTGCAAATTTTTGTTTTTGTGAATGGGACAAAAGCCCCTATCCATATATTTTTTATTGTGATTAATTCAAGAGAAGCTTAGAGCCATTTAATTTTTATATAAATAATTTTCAAAGATAATTTTTAACCCTCAGTGTCTCCGTCGTCAATCAGATCCATCGGAAGCGTTCATTATTTTTATTACCTACACCTGTTTAAAAGAAAATTTTCCATTTCTAGACACCAACTTAGATAGAAAAATTTCATTATATTCCGTTTCCTAAAAATTTAAGAAAGTTCTTTGTATAAAAATGAATACAAGCAATCGATTTTATTTCTGTTAAACTTTTGTCATTAATCCAATCTGTTAATTTATTCTGTTAAACTGTCATTAAACTATTGTCAGTCCAATATTAAAATGGTATCGAAGAAAGAAGACGTCACATTATATAGGGTCACCACTCAGATGTATGGCAGCAGCTCAGAGTTTCTTTCAAATTGAAGAAAAACATTTGTACGGTGTACATATTATATTGTACAATACATTATTATTTTGTTCACGTATTTACTAAGGAAATGTTATGGTAGATTCAAAGAAAATATAAACACTTTCTTGAAATTATAAAACAAAATGAATTCGCTGCTTTATTAATTTATTCTATACTAAAACTCAGTTACAATAAGGGTATCAAAAGTTATTAAAAAAATTCTTTATGTGATTTTTAAAAATAAAACGCTATCAAAGAAACATTCTTTAGCTACATGTATGTGAAATAAAAATTACAAAATAATAACCAAAACTTTTTATATACACTATTTAATAATTTATAGATAAAATGTATGCACAATTTAGAAGAATTTTTAAATTGGGTGAAAAAAAAAAATTACTAATTAAAATTAAAATTCTTTTGAAGAAATTTTTATGCACTATAAAACCATATTAGAAATGAAACTGAATTAGTTATAATTAAATTCTTTGAAATAAAACATAAAATTTTTGTAATTTATTTATTATGAATATAGGCAATATAATAATATTATGTTTACTTCTTTATTTTGCCCAATTAACAAATTTTAATTTTTTTTTTTCCAATCCATATGTACCTAAATCCATAATTTCAAAAAATAAACAATTCATCCTACCAAAATGTTTATAAATTATTGTTCTTAACAATTTGTCTGGATAATATGGCGACAAAATATTTTTATTTTTTATATACCTAATCAAATAAAATTACAAGTTTTTCTTATGGCTCTTTACTGGAGATTTTACCCTATTATATAAAAATTAAAAATTTTTTTAAGCAGATAATTACTATTCTTCTTCTTAAGCAGCTTATACAGTACTGGATGTCTGCGATCATATTTCTGAAAGTCTCTCTATCATATGACATGCTGCCTTCTACCAGCACATTTATGCCTTCACCAACACATTTCGTGCCTTAAATTTTATCTTGCAGAATAAATTGGTGAATATTACATTTGTTGTTGCGCATTATATGACCTAGATAAGTTGTTTTTCTGCGTTTGATTGTTAATAACATTTCACGGTATCGAATTATTCTACTTAGCTCCACTCATTTTTGCTCACTCGTTTTACACATTATATTTTAAATAGATAGCTATATCCACTTTCAAAATGCTTCATACTTATTGATGTTCGTATAAATTTGTACTTTTACATTTTCGTATAATATATCCGAAAGTGAGTAATTTTTAAAAATATTTTAATGGAGCTTATAAGTTGGTTATGTTTACACTTCTTTGCACTTTGATTTGTTAGGCAGAGTAATAAATGTTGAGTTTAGGCATTCTACTGGGTATATTCCAGTATCAAAAATTTTATTAGAAGTTCTTTCTAACTTGGTTAAATTGTCATCATCAATTAATGTAAAATTTTTGAGAGTAGTTTGTTAGGGCCACTAACTGTTTTGTTTTTTCTTAAAGTTTGTTGCTAATAAAACAATTAAAATAAAAAAAAAAGCTAATAACTGTTTGCAGTATAGTAAAATAAATGAAAGTTTATTGCTCTATCTGGACATAATAAATTACATGGAGAATTTTTTATATAAGGTGTTATTTTTTCTTCGTTTTCTTTTACTCAATCATTTTCAATTATTTTTTCCCATTTACTTAAAACTTCAATGTTATTCAATGTATTATTCTAATTTTAATACGCTTCAAAAAAATTAAAAAAAAATCTCATTAGCACGTCTTTCCCTCCGTGTGTCTGTCACGCTGTTTATTACCTACAAAATGTCTGTAGTAACGTTTGAGATAAAATAATGTAATTTTAACTAATAGAAAATATGAGTGGTACAGCATCTTATTTATATAGCCCTTCAATCCATTAGACAACAGCCGCTCAAAAACACCCCACATTTCAAATATTCATATCTCAAGTTCTTACTTTTCGAATCAAAAAACGGCAAATCTTTTAAGTTTTATAAGACAAAAGTTTTTGTATTTTATACTTAATAAACATTTTTTTTTTGCATTTTGGTATTCAAATTTATCGTTATGTGTAAAAAATTATTCTCTACTTATCCCTGAAATACTTTGAGTCAGAACCTTGAAATTTTACTAGGAGGAAGATTTTTGAAAATAAGAAAAAATTACTTCAGAAAAAACTTTTTGTACTCACTTTTTAAAGCTAAATTTAAGGTTTTGTTTTGAAAATTTCCTATTTTTGGATGTTTGTAAACTGGAGAATTTTGAAAATTTATTTCAAGGAAGTTATAAAAATTAAAGCTTGAACTTTATTTTTTCATGTGTTAATGAATTTTCTTAATTAAAGAGTCTCGGTGGCCTAGTGCTTAAAAGCGTATAAAATACGCTGTAAACACCGAGGGAGTGTGGGTTCGAACCCCACACACATCGTAAGAGTTATTCGCCCTTACAACATTTAGGGTAACCTTAAAATTGAAGAATGGTCTAGCCAAAATTTTAAAATGTTCTTATTGTCTTTTTGAAAATGTGCACTTTTCAAAACTTTTAGGTTATTATTTACAACCTAAAAGTTTTGAAGCTCTTTTCTTTATATTTATCATTATGCTCATACATTAAGACAAACTACTTGAGACACTTAAAATTTATTTCTTCAGACTAAATTTATTTTTATAAGGAGTGTTTAGGACAGTAGTGCTTCAGAATCCATTGTTTTAGATATGATATAGAGATAGAGTTGAGATTATAAGTTAAGTTTTGTATAAACGACTCCGCAAAATGTTGTTGCTTATACTCATAATATAAAAACGCCTAGATACGCATCTGAAATTTAGTAATGAATATTCAAGTTTTATGATAAAAATTTTCGTAAAATTTAGTTGATTTGGCGCAACGACCTTCTGTTAGTAGCTGCCATACAATTTTGAAATATACATAAATATATTCTAGTATTTAATAATTGAGTTAGATATTTTAAATTTTCTAAGAGATGATTACATTTTATGGAAACAAGATATATTATGTCCGTTGGGGTATTCTAGAGTTTACAGAGCCAACTCTCCACTCTCCCTTCTTACTTTATAAAATCCTCGTACATTACTTTAAAAAATAAAAATTATTATGGGGTTTATGACACTTTACTGAAAAAAAAAGTCAAAACGAAAAAATCCCGGAAAAAAAAAAATTCCGAATAGTTTAAAATCTCGAAAAAAAAATCTTGATAATTTTATTTCAAGATTACAAGTATTGCTTGAAATGTTATTATACCCTACACCTAAAGTATAGGGTATATTAACTTTGGTATGGTGTTTGTAACCACCAAAAGGAAGCGAGTTAGGTATAGACATGTATATATATTCTGAATCAGGATCACCGCCGGACTCGATTTAGCGATGTCCGTCCGTCCGTCCGTCCGTCCGTACGCACGATAACTCAAAAAATAATGATGCTATCTTGATGAAATTTATATAGTAGGTTACTAATTACGAAAGAAAGGCTAAGTTCGAATCTGGACAAAATCCGTCCATGGGTTCGGATTCTGGAAGCTTCCGAATGATTCCAGAGCAAACGAGATTATCTCCAAAATCAACAAAGATAGAACCTTCAAATTCTGTACAATGATGTTTCTTCCCTTTCAATTTATGTCTCTGAAATTTAAGAGGATTTGGTCCATGGGTTTGGGTTTTGGAAGCTTCCGAACGAGCACCAGAGCAAATGAGATTATCTCCAAAACCAATAAAGATAAAACCTTTAAATTTTTTATAATGGTGTTTCTTCCAGTTTGATTTATGTCTCTAAAATTTAAGAGGATGTGGTCCATGGGTTTAGATTTTGGAAGCTTCCGAACGAGCCCCAGAGCAAATGAGATTATTTCCAAAACAACAAATATATAACCTTTAAATTTGGCAGAATGGTGTTTTTTCATGTTTGATTTAGGTCTCTGAAATTTGAGAGGATTTGGCCATGGGTTTAAATTTGAAAGAATTTGAACTGTGCATTCGAATTTTGGAAGCTTCCGAACCAGCCGCAGAGCAAATGAGATTATATCCAATACGAACAAAGGTAGAACCTTTGAATTTGGTACAATGGTGTTCTTTCGTGTTTGATTTATGTCTCTGAAATTTAAGAGGATTTGGTCCATGGGTTTGGTTTTGGAAGCTTCCAAACGAGCCCCAGAGCAAATGAGATTATCTCCAAACCCAATAAAGATATAACCTTTATTTTTGGCAGAATGGTGTTCTTTCATGTATGATTTAGCCTCTGAAATTTGAGAGGATTTGGTCCTTGGGTTTGGATTTTGAAAGCTTCCGAACGAGCCTCAGAGCAAATGATATTATCTCCAAATGCAACAAAGATATAACCTTTAAATTAGGCAGAATGGTGTTCCTTCATGTTTGATTTATGTTTCTGAAATTTGTGAGGATTTGGTCCATGGGTTCAAATCTTGGAAGCTTCCGGACGAGCCCCAGAGCTAACGAGTATATCTCCACAACCAACAAAGATAGAACTTTTATTTTTAGTACAAAAGTGTTCTGTTATGTTTCCTTTTTTGTAAAATTGGAAACTGACATTTGAAAGAATTTGAACCATGGGTTCGTATTTTGGAAACTTCCGGACGAGCACAAGAGCAACGAGCATATCTCCAAAACCAACAAAAGTAGAACCTTTAAATTTAATAGAATGGTGTTCTGGCAAGTTTTCTTTATGTTCCTGAGATGGATTCGATGAATTGGAGTGGCAATTCGGGTAGCTGACACAAATCTCCCAAGGACTACCAATCTTCGAAAATAATTAAGATAGAAACTTAAAATTTTATACAAGGGTGTCAAGCATATCCCAAGCGGATGCCTCTTTTACGTTCTTGAAATTCGAGTTGAATAAGACAGAAAAGGGAAGAAGTTCAAGCAGCTGCCAAAAACACTTATGGATTTTTAATTTAATTCGAATTATTCAGGTGTAGGGTATTAATAAGTCGGTTGCATCGACTTACTGTTAGATTTACTTGTTTTTAATTTAAATTCTGCTCAATATTTTAATATAAAATAATTTTAATGACGTTTCTTTTAAACAAATAATATGAACCGGATTTCTATTGTATCATCATATTATAATTGAATTTTTATGTTTGTTTTTTCAAATGTGCTATACTAATTAATTGTTATAAAATAAAATGGAGATAAAAGAAATTATAACTTATACAAATAATATTAAACTATTTTTTACATATTTGTAATATATATATGAACTTGAATATTATTTCGATATTGACATCACTGGTGAACCGTGGAAATATCTATTATATATTAGAGTTGGATACAAAAGTCAGGGTACTTATTTACTTACAAATACATACTTTTCCGAATATATATATATATATATATATATATATATATATTCATACGTGGGATTCTAATTATCATATATCTTATGGTAGGTTATAAAATATACACAGTCTGAAAAAAGAGGAAACTCTCCCAGATTTTGAATCCAACCCTTCTAATTCAGAATCTGGCATTTAAACACATATATAAAAATATTCTGGAAATATTCCCCTAATTCAGAATGTCACATATTCATAATATGTATATAAATATTTTGCAAAAGGCGTATAACTCTGATTTTACCAACCTTAAAATCTATTTTAATTTAGAATCTCACATATACATTTTATATATAAATATACATATATTTTGGAAAAAGCGTATAATTTGGTTTTGTATCCGCAATATTCTATAATTCTTTTTTATATTTTTGTTACATATGTAATTATTTGAACCGAAATAAATGATTTAATTTTGGTATTTTTTGTTTTCAGAATTTTTTTTTTCGGCATTTTGTAACATTCGGGATTTTTTTCACCAAATTTAAATACGAGATTTTTTTTTTCGGGATTTTTGTTTTCAGGATTTTTTTTTTCAGCAAAGTGTCATGCATGCAATATTATGTTGTGTGAATACTGAATATTGAAAGCCTTACAGATTGTTTTCTATTTATGACTTGCATCATTCATTCGAATATTATAAAAGGCTCAAATTGTTAAATGGGTGCTTATTGTAGACACAAAAAAGTAAGACTGCATTTACAAAATGAATTTTTCAAAGGAAAGTAACAAAAATTAATGAATTTTACTCAAAAACTTATTTTATTTCTTTATTTTCTTTTTTATAACTTTTATTTCTAAATGAATTATTAATACTTTAAATTACACATATGAATTTCCTATACCATTTTATATTAAAATATATTTTAGTTTTTTATAAGATATAAAACGCATTTTGTACGTTTTTTTGAATTATTTTTCTTTTTTTCTTTTGGTTTTGGTAAAAATAAACTTTTTGTAAAATTTTTTTTACACCAAAAGCATTTTAGAGTTTTATAAAGTGAAATCTTATTAATTTCCTTTGAGTTTTAAAAAGAGGTGCACTAAATAAATTTAACTAATTAGAATGTTTTTATGAAAAAAGGTAAATGTATAGGTAGAATAATTGCAAAAATATTTTAATTCAAAATTTGTGGACGAAAATAAAGAAATATATTATACTTTTTTGTATAATATGAAATAAATTAGAAGCTCAAAAAATTAATTAATTAATTGTTTTTGATGAATAATGATGAATAATGACTATAAATGATCACACTATAAATGATCATTATAAATAACACATTCAGTAGAAATATCCCAAGCACTTTACCATTTAAGACCGTATCTCATTGATGAGAACAAAAATGAGCTCCCCAATTTATCAATGATACACAAAAGCAATTGTTCTGGCTCTGGTTTGCTTGCTACGGCTTCAAAGTAACAAATACAATGTATTAGATAGTAATTCATTAAACTGTCGTGAGCTAGTGTTTTTCCTATTATAGGTAATAAATAGTGTGAACGTCATTTTCAATGACAATAGGCGGAACTTAAAGTATTTAATTATTGTATTCCATGTTTATGTACATATTAATATACTATTTTATAAAAAAACTTTTCTTAAATAACATATAAATTACTGCAATTGAGTAGTTAAGTTAGATTTTCCATTATAAGAGTTTTTATTACGGATATTAAGGATTCATAAAGGAAATAATGAGAAATGGAAAAATCTTATTGAAAATTTACAATTTATTAGTGATATGATTAAGTAAATAAATATTTTCTTAAATAACATAATATGTTTTCTCTGGATTCAATGACGATGTCAGCATCTAAAAATAAGAGAGTCTAATTGGTGGCAATCAGACACTGAAAGACATTATAGGTATTCGACGTCGAATCGAATTTAAAGTTTTCCTTTTGGAGTCCCTGTAGAAAAAAATCAACAAAATAATAAAGCAAAAATAAAAAAATTTTTAGAATAAAGCTATCAACAATAAACTAAGATCAGTAAAGTTTTAAGTAGGTAAATGGCAAACAGTTAATAATTTTAACCATGAAAAAAATCAATCATAGTTACTTGTATAAAAATAGGGCATAAATATTTTACACACTTTTTTATTATATAATTTTTTATATGACAGACATAGTAAAGTATACCTTTACTTCAATATTATACTTTATTAAATTAAAAGATATGCTTGTTAGACTTTAGCAGGCGTGTGTCAGATATCCGAAGCGCCAATCCAATTTATCTCAAATTGTAGGGACATAGAGAAAATATTACACCCTTGTACCACCCTTGAACACACATAGAACACCCTTGCACCAATTTTCAAGGTTCTATCTTTATTGGTTTTGGAGCTATGCTCGTTTACTCTCTGGCTAGTTCGGAAGCTTTCAAAATCCGAACCAATGGCCCAAAACATCTCAAATATCAGTTTTCAATTTTAAAGGAAAGTAAACATAACAGAACACCTTTGTATCAAATGTAAAGGTTCTATCTTTTTGATTTGGTAGATATGCTCAATTGCTCCGGGGCTCGTTCGGAAGCTTCAAATATCCGAAAGCATGATGTAAATCATCTCAAATTTCAGAAACATTTAAAGGTGTTATTTCTATTGATTTTGGAAATATGTTCATTTGCTCTTGGACTCGCTCCAAAATTGCGAAGCCATGGGTCGAATTTTTTCAGATGCAATTCCTGCGGCATTACTTTCGTAATTATTAACTTACTACATACATTTCATCAAAATAGCTTGATTAGTTTTTGAGTTATCGTGCGAAAGGACAGACAGACGGACGGACATTGTTAAATCGTTTCAGGAAGTGACACTGGTTAAGAATATATATACATGTTCATATCTAACTTGCTTCTTTTTGAAGGTTACAAACACCATACCAAAGTTAATATACCCCATACTTTAGGTGTAGGGCATAATAATTAAAAAAGTCAGCTATCTCCACCAAAGGATCGACCGCTATTACATGAAAAGCATAATGCGAAATTTCATAATTTTTTATAATAATTTAATAACATTTTTTTTTATTCAATAATAATAATAGGCAATGAATTAATCGTAGAAATATGTACATTCATACATACAACCATACATATATAGATGAATTTTTTTTTCATTCAAAAATATTAGAAATAAAACAATAAAAACTGTAACCAAATACAAAACAGACATAACATTAATATTGAATTTGCTAAAAAAAAATTTACAGTTTGAATTTTGCGTCATCAGAAAGAGAATAATATGCATAATAAAAATTATTAGAGATATAAAAAAAAAAATTTAAAAATATGAATTTTTGGCGTGTACGAAATACGTACGAAAATTGGACTTAGCAAAAAAATAAAAACCTAAAAGCAAAAAAATGATCTATTGCAAAGTTATTGCATTTTACTTGCGTAACAACTTTTTCTTAATAATTTTTCTCATAATATTTTCCCGTTACGAAATATTCTCAAAAAAACTTATAAATGACCCTAGTAAACTTCCACTTGCGGTTGTCCGATTTGCTCCAAAAGCTCATTAATCCGAAATATTTACATCAAATCTTTAAATATGAAATTTCAAAAAATTGCGCTCAGCAGTTTAGGCTGTACACTTGCCCACACGTGTTTTGTATCCAGTGTTTTTATCTCACACGTGTTTTATGTATAGTGTTTTGTATCCATCTATAAAAATATCCATTATGTAACATACTAAAACTTTACATTGTACTGTACTGTAATATTATGTTGATTTAATTTCTTGTAACTTTACAGGATTTTGAAAAAAACTTTCAATATGTTCAAAATCAAATTGAAACTCAGTCGAAAGAACTACCCAAGTAGCAAAATTTGATCGCGGTTAACACACATAATGAACATTTTATTATCCCAAAAAGTAATAAATTCAGTCGCAGTATCTATGTATACACATACATAAATGGTATTTTAAAAATATAAAATTTAGGAAATGTTTTGTTCTACAATACTATCGAAACTCTTTAGTAAGTAGTAGTATTGATATGCTTAGACAATTCTTAATTTTAAAGTTCAACAAATCTTATTACTTATAAGAAAATTTCTGAAAATCTTCTGTGAGGTAAGAAGACAAGTTGAAAAAATCCGTAAACACTTAAACGTTAAAAGTTAAAACAATACAAGAAAAAAAAATATAAAAAAAATTTTTTTTATTAATTTTTGGTTTTAATTTATAAATTAAAAATTTTTTTTTTCCACCTTATCTGTTTTTACCCGTTTATCAAATGAGTGTTCATTTGAAATTGTTTGGATACTTAGATACAAAATACGTATCAACATAATATCCTTTATAATGCCTGGATACGTATAAAGGATACGTATATTAAATTTCGGAAATGTTTAGTTTTACAATACTACCGAAACTCTTCAGTTATACACATTACATACATGGTGACAATGAGAACCATATTGAAGACAACTTATTTGAGAAGTAAACACATTATTACGACTTAATATTTCCAATTGTTCCGAACAAGTGTCAATATCTTGTTTTGTGAATGAAAATTTTGAGAAAAAATGTCTTTAAAATATTGTTTTGTATAACATTGTATTCCACTTTAGTCTCTTATAGTTGCCTTCCCACAAATGAAAAATTCATTGAATTTTTAAATGGTTTTATTTTCTCAATTATTTTTGTGTTATATATTTCTTCCTGATAAACGCATAGCTGAAATTGCTACAATGACGTTTCAACAAAAATTATTAGCCCTTGCGTAATACTTAACGCGACATTGTGTTGTTTTTATAATTTCAGCTAATTTTTTAACATTACAATAATTTCAATGCAATGTTTTGTTGTTGTATCAAAATTTATTAATTTCAAAGAACCAAAATTAATTTCTTAGAACTAAAATAAAAAATTGAAAACCAAAAAAACACAAGGTAGATGGTAAACCAACGGTTTTTAAAAGCGCACATTTCCAAAAGACAATATAAACTGTTTAGAATTGTTACTTGCACAAAAATTTGAAAATTTCATATAATAAGAAAAAATGTGAAAATAGGACTTTTCTGGAGTTTTGAGGGGCTGTAAGTCCGGAACTTTATATAACTGAGAAAAACCGTTAACACACACAGGTGTTTAAAAATAGCAAATTTTCAATTTTTTAGCCCTAATAGCTCATAAACAGGGGATGGTACAAAAAAATTTTCTGAGCAAACTTATACTAATTCTAAAATTTTCATGCCGCTATCTTAAAGTGTGCCGGAGTTATGAAGATAGAAAAATCATGGAAAATTTGGTTTTCACATAACGGTAAATTTAAATACTAAATTTAAAAAATATATATAATTTTGATATTGAATTAAGAAAGATAAAAAGAATTCCTGTCGAATGGCGTTTTCAGATTGAAAAAATGTTAAGCGGAACATGAAATATACGAGTTTAAAAATAGGGCTTTTTCAAAGTTTGAAAGGCTGTAGTTCCCAGATGGATGGGACTACATGGAAAAGTTGTTCCACAAAATTAATTTTTTTATGAGACCATGGTTAAAATTTTTTTTCTCTATCTTTAACGGTGTAGAAGTTTTGTAAACAAACGGACAGACGGACGGACGGATGGACGGACAGAGTGAAACTAATAGGCACATTTTTTCATAATTTTTTTGGAAATGTGCTAAAAAGAATACAATAATTAAAATAAAATTAAATTGATATATCATTATAAGTTGTTTACGTAATCAACTCTTTCGATTATATTATAAAATTTAATGAAAATCTAAAACAATTTTAAATTTCACTAATTTAAAAATTTTTTTTGTGTATTTCATTTTCAATTTTTTTCTTTCAAATTAAAGTTAAATTTATCTTAAAATAGTCTTCATATCAATTTTCTATATCTATTTATTTATTTTGCTTGCCCCTTAAATAATTTCCAACATTTTCTTCCAACATTTCTTACTTTTATTACTCTACAATATCGACCCTTCTTTTAAAGGTCACATTGAACAAAAATTTTAAAAAGAAAAAAAGAAATGACGAAAAATTTAAACAATTGAAATTTGAAAGAAATAGAAGAGAAAGAGATAGACAAGTAAAGATAACAAAAAGTTATTGAACGAAATAATGTGTAACTCTCCTAATTAAGATTGATTTAGGTGAAATAGGAAAAAAAAATGTGAGTAAAAGTAAATGATGAAAGGTTTTAAGGTAAGTTATTTAACAGTATATTTTGTGAAAAAAGAATATATATATATTTTTTTTTCATATTCTTTTTTACTTTTCAGTTAATGTTTTCTCTTTCTAGTTAAAGCAAAGATATACTAATTTAACTTTTTCTTACTAACTTTCAATGGATCGAATAATCGAAAATTGTTGATCCTTGAAAGGTCTTCACTTACTGTTCAAAGTTATAATTAAAGAATGGTTGTTTTTTTTTATTTTTATTTATATATTATTTTTATTTATTTTTTTTTTCAAAAGTCTTGTCTTCCTCTTTTAATTTAAAATTAAGTTTCTTTTCGGATTTCTTAACTTTTTGTTACTCATTTAATTTATTTGTAAAAGGATTTTAAAAATCAATCAATTTTTTGGTTGCGTTGTATTGATTTAAAAGGTAATGAACGAAATTTAAAAGGTAATGAACAAAATTACTAAAGAAAAGTTTTAAATAGAAAACGTTAAAAAAATTACCGTTATTTGAATTGCCATTTAATAAATAGAAGAAATTTAACCGTAAAAATCTTTACCTAAAAATAATGAAATAATGAAATTTAGGTGGAAAAAACTGTACTGTAACAAGAACAAATTAAATAATGGAAGATTTTATGGAGTTATCTATAATTCCCAATTATTAATACATACTTATATTATATTTTTATAAATAGTGCGAAAAAACTCATATTGTTTTCTTTTATGGGGCAAAAAGAAAACATATTAAAAACTGGAAATTAATCTCTGGAAATTGTCTTTTTTAATGTATAAAATCCCTTTTGTAATTTTCTTTTTGATTCAGTAAATCTGGAAATAAATCTTTTTTCTCATTTTTATTTTTATCCAAACTATTTATATTATATAAACAATGTGTTTAAAAACAATGATACGATATAAAATGTCCATTTTCATGGTATTATTCTTTATAAACATATAAGTATTTGTAACTTTATTTTCTTTAGTTTCCTTTTTAATTCATTGCTGTTGATAATAAAAATAAAATAAAGATTAAAAGTAATTAGAAGAAATACAAAAAAGTATACAGGTTGCCCACAATATGTTTTAAGAATCTAAATAATTACTCAAGGAGTTAAGAGTTGGTAAAAACAAACAAAAGATTTTGTGGTTTCAATATAATCTTAACCGACCAATCTTTTTCCTAACTGTTTTCCTATACCTTTTTAACAACTGTAAAACGTACATTAGGCCAAAAGTAGAGTATAATGCACATATTTGGGCTAGATCTCCCCAAACAGCGCTCCTCGACAAATAGCAAAACAGAGAGTTATTAATCTTATTGACGACCGCAGTGTTACCTCAACCTTCACTCCGCTCTGCCATCGCCGTACTGTTGTGTCATTGATCCTGTTTTATTGATTCCTTGTAGAGGTAGACACCTGTTCTAAAGCAATGAAACAATTAAAGTCTCCACTTGTAGTTTTCTAACGACAAACAAAGAATGCGACAGAACATTAACATCCTTCTTCAAAATAAATTTCCAAATTTTTACCTTCATCCTCCATAAGTCCTAGTTATCCCAAACCCAATTTCCCAAGTAGTCCTTCTCTTATCGTTTTCCACAAAACCAAACTGTACATTTTATGATTATGTATTAAAGGACTCATCCTAGAGTTTGGTGTTAAAAAAAGTGGTTTTGGTTGGTCAAAGTCGAACACTACACGACTGTTAAAAATTTGTAACAGTCACTTGCGGGTTTTTCTTAGCGTATTTCAGCACCAGTTTTTATATTTCCTCTAACAGCCAGCCCCTTAGATCCTTTTTGTTTTTTGGCATCATTTATCTACTAAATTAGTTGCCATCTATTATGGAATACTTTGTAAATAATACCAGTTAAAAAATTAAATAAATAAAACTATAAAAACTGCTTATTAAAGAAATATAGTAAAAATAAAAAGGAAAAAAAATAAAAAAAAAATAAAAAGGAAGATTTTAAACGTTTGTATAATCACAAGCTGTTTACACTTCAGTGTTTTAGAATATGTAGATATACTGAAGCATGTCTTATAACAAACATAAAGTTTCATATAAGACGTGATTCATATCAAAACTAGACTATAAGTCTAAAAGCATAACTTAATGAATTCAAATTATTATGATAGCTAAAAAATTATTAAATGTTGTAAAAGAAAATCTAAGTTTAAAAAGTAGCTCTTACGGTAATGTAATATACATACTAAAAAATTTTGAAAAATAGATGAAGCTTCAATGATACGAGTATTCTTCCTAAATATTTTATCTTTTATTCGAAATAAACAAGCAAAAAGTTGCGTGCTATAGAATTTGAATGCGTATCTAAAAACTATGTTTTCTTATCTCCATCACCTATATAAAAAAATTAACCCATTTAGCCGAATTATTCCAAAAGACAAACAAAAATTTTTCAAAAACTAATTATCTTTTCCGATAGTTTTACAGAGAATATCTAGATTTTTTAAAATGGACATAGCATTTTACAGTTATCGTTTAAAGATTCAGTATGTGAGTGGTCTGATGTTTCGTTTTATTATTACTATTTTATGTTGTTGCATGATGGACATTTCCAAAAGCCTTTAAAAATAAACTGGTTACCTTTGAAATATTCTTGTACAGGAGATGAAAGTACAGTACACAGTAGAGTACCTAAAATAGTCTTGTGATGTTGAAATTTTGAGGACAATAGGTTTAACAAAAGAGATTGTAAAATCTGTAAAAGAAGTAAACAAAAAAAAAATCTTTCGAGACACAGAAAAAATGCCAACTGCTTTGATATAACATAAAATCAAAAAACAACAAGATGTTCGGTAATAAAAAGATTAAGAAATACTACAAAACATAAGAAAATGTTTAAAAATTTCCACAAAATTTTTATTTAGAGCTACTTTGAAAAGTTATCGATACTTAAAGTTTTAGATACCGTTTATTGGTCAATACGCCACCAAAGGAACAAAAAAAAACTAATTCTACCTTTAAGATAACTGGTCGAACTTAAGGAGGCTAAACCAAAGTTCAATCATAAAAAAAAATATAAAAGTTTCAAATAAAACTGTAAGTTTTTTTTTTTTGTGATTTTAAATAAGCCAATAAAATGTAAAAAAATGAGAAAACTAAACAAAAAAAAAGAAAATACTAAATTATGATATTCGACATTAAAACAAGAACATAATGTTACAAATGCCATATAATACAACTGAAGTATTAAAATAAAATTATCCAAGAAGATAAGAATATACACAATGGAATTTATTCATTAATTTTTTTTTTTTTTATTATAGTGAAAATTATGTTTCTTTTTAGCACTTCATAAAAATGATGGTAAATTATATCTGCCAAAACATTTAAAAGGTTTATCTTTTGTTTTTTTTTAAATAAGATAGTAATAGTTTTAACAGAAATAAACAGAAAATTAGAATTATTATACATAGTTAAAGTTGAAAAAATAAAAGAAAAACAAAAATCTTATTTTAACTTCCGTTACATTTACGAAAATAGTTAAATCTTAAGATTTAATATGTCATATTCTATACTGAAAATTTGTTAGTTAATTTATAAAAGCCGTTGTATCCAATTTTATCTCCTGAGATTACTTCATTTTTTCTGCGTCCTAATTATTTGAATACTAACAGTAATAAATATTACGAATAGGCTAACTAACCTGCCTGTATTGCAGTACATGTTGAAACAAAAGGGGAAGTATTGTTAAAAAGTGATTCAATCTCTATACATGAGGCAAAAATCTAACAAAAGCAAAGAAGAAAAATTTTAACACTATCAATGCCTTGGCATCACTTGTGCTCTTTGTACGACAACATGCATGAAAGCTATCGCGAGTTACAATTTGTAAACATATTTTCATGCCAGTCAACCGAACGAATGCACTACTACTGCAAACTTCAGGGATTCTCAAAGAACGTATTCAAGGACACTTTTGCACCTTGAAGCAACATCCTGTACATATAATCGGTGGAACACAGACCGACAATTGTACTCTTAAAAGGTTAGGATTCCCTGCAAAGCGTACGCAAAAAAAACGGCATAATTTATTTTACAGATGCCTTTGCAGATGCCTACCAGCTTTACCTAATTTTTAACATTTTTTATATGGTTTTTAAGTTTTCTATTAAATAAATCCAAAGTCTGATTGTATTTTCTATTGTATTTTCTATTGGTAGTAATTTAAAGAAACAATTTTTCGGCAAGGACTAATTTAATATTTACTTGCAAGTAAAATTCCAATATGAACGCGTATATATAAACCGTTATTATTTTGTTTGGGATAATTTGTTGTGTAGTTTGCCACAAAATGATAAAAAATTCTATGGACCCTGAGAAATTAGAAAACGAGAGAACAGGAAGTAAATCTTCAGAAGAAGGTCAACTTTATCAATGTCATTTACATTATTTTCTTTCAGCCATTGATTGTTTTATTTTTTGTAATTTTTTGTTTTAAGTTTTATATTAAGATATTGGAATATAATCGTCATTTTCAGAGTCCGTATTTTTTTTTGAATTTTACAATCAGTATTCAATTTTGCAAGTTTAAATTTTTCAATTTTGTTCAATTCAAATTTAAAAAAATTAATGCATAAAATTTATTAAATATTAAACGAGTCGTTTTCGATCCTTTGTTTTGAAATGAGTGAACAAACCAATTATGATAATAACCAATAACCTAATTAAGAAATAAAATGTACAGAATGAAGCCTAAGCATATTATAATACATAAAGGGTTGTATTAAATTAAATATGAAATCTATATAAATAGGTATGGTATCAAATTTAATTTTAAATATTTAAATAAATAATATTATCCGTATGTAATATATCAAACTATTCGTCTGAATAATGAATAAAAATAACTTAAATGCATACATCAAATAAATTTAAAAGTTTTTACTAAAATTTATATAACTTTTCTTTTAAATTTTTTTATATTATTCAAATACATAATAACATTTAACAATAAATAGCATTATATTTTTAAAAGTTGTTCAAAAAACTAAAAAAAAACAAAAAACTCATTAAATAACTTTTATTTTTTAAAAAAATAATACATATAAATCTTAAGATAAATTTTAACATTAAATTCAAATTAAATACTTTTTTTTTTTTTTAGGAATTTCATAAAAATTAAATTATGAACAAGCAACAAAAAAAAAATATATTACCATAAATCATTATTTTTAGGTAATAAGTATCTTAATCTATAGATTTTTTTTTTTTTTTTTTTAAGGAGAACAAACATAAAACAGGGAAAATTTCCAATATGAATACCAAACATTATTTAATCGACATTTTTCTTTTTTTCTTTCAAGAATAACTTAATATCTGAGTTTCTGACAATAAATGTTCCTTAAAGTAAAAAAAAGTCCCAGAAAAACTTTCAGATAAAAAAAAAAAAAAACTTAATAAAAATTGAAAAGAAATCATAATTCAAAACTTTTTCATTTCGTAAAAATAAAACAAAAAAAAGTAAAAAACCAAAAAAAAACATTCATATGGAAATTTTTCCTCAAGTCATAAATTTATCATAATTTTCATGCAATTGCATCAGATGTTTCAAAAATCCAAAAAAAAAAAAATAAATAAAATAAAATAAAAAAAAAAACTTCTCCATTTGACTTCATTTCTTTTTCACATAATTTTTTCTTAATTTTATTTTTCTTTTGTTTTATTTGAAGCAAATAAAATGAAAGTGAAATCTGTCATAATGTAAATTTCTAGCGTTATTCAAATAGCCTCTTTAAAGATTGTTGTTTTAGACGCCTTGTGTTTATTTTAACAGGTAATGGGTTTTTGGTTTTTGTTTTAACTTGATATCCATTGGTTGTAGAATATGCCTCAACTCAAGATTGAAAATCCTCGTTTTTTTACCAATATTTTTTATTGATTAAAATGGAGCTAAAGTTGATGAAAGAAGCTTTAAAAGCCCCCCAGATCCATGTCAGAGAGTTAATCTAAATCTTGGAAACTATAAGATTGAAGTCTTTAAGAAATTATATCTAGTTACCGAATTACCCAAACAAATATAAGCAACTACCGAAATATACCTTCCTTTTTCTTGATAGACTAGGACAGGCTCAAAATATTTAGCAACACTACAATACCATGTTACTCAAACGAGATTTAAGCTATCTTAAATTATTAAACTTATAATCACAAATTTAGGTACTTAATATCAAAGAAGATTTGAAACATTGAAATTAATAAAAATCTTGACGTTGATTTTATTTGATAAGTCTAGATTTTAAGTGTCGTAAAATTGTGAACAATGAAAATTTATTATGCTACTCTAAAATATTGTCAACGCCTAGGTATATGCAATTTCGTTGATGATAGTAAATTTGTTCTTTATTTTTCATTTATTTTCATTTTTCGAATGAAAGCGGGAGCTCGGTGGCCTAGTGATTAAGCACGTGGCTTATTAAACGAAGCAGTGCGGGTTCAAATTCTGCACAGGTAGGAATTTTTTATTAATTGAAAACAAATACTCCTTCCTACCAAATATAGTGTAAAATAAATAATATTGGTGTATAATTTAATAATAGTATACGACCTATAATGGCCTTTAGTAGCCGATGGTAATGCGGGTTCAAATCCTGCACATGTAGCAAATTATTTTATTTGAAAATGTATTTTTCTTGTATATACAACAGATCAAATATCAAATTATAGTTTTACAGATTACTATTAAAATGTTTATAGATGATTTAATGTTTTATAATAAAGGAATATGTGTAATATATGTATAATATAAAAATCATATGTTAATTTTAAAAAAGTATTTGTATAATATGATATGAACCTTAATGCACTTAATGTGATTTCTATTCAAACTTTGTACAATTTACTTTTGAATCAAAAGCTGTACATAGATACTAATGTTTTTACCAAACATTTTTTTTTTTTCAGGATAACAATATTGTACATAATTTGCATAATATCTCTAAGTACATATTTTTTTTTTAAATATTGGAATATACAGTGCCAACAAATTGATAACAATATAGTTGAAACATTTATATTCTATATTAGAAATATTAGTAGAAAATAGTGTTCTACATTTTTTTTTTTCGTTCTTACCATTTCTTATATTTTTTTCTCTTAAAATATCAATAAATTTATGGTCTATTTTGTAAAAGAGAGTGACATAATCAAAATCAAGTTTGCAATAGTTATATTAAATTTTTTTATTGTTATTATGTATTTTGAAGGTATTATGTATTATGCTCAATTTCATAAACCATAGTTTAAGAAGGATTTACTGCGAAAAACCAGAAAAACTACTTTTGAAACCGACAAAAATTAAAATAATGAAAACCACCGAGGGAGTGTGGGTTCGAATCCGACACAGGTCGTAAGATTTATTCCCCCTTACGACATTTACAGCCACGCCTGAACAGGAAAGGCTGTGTAATTTTGTGCCCACATTTATGTGGCAGAGAAATGCATTAAAAAAAATATATATATATTTGTTTATAAGAATAGAGAAAGCTTAAGCAATTTTATTACATTTAACATATTATTTTTTTTTTTTTGCTAAGGTAGGTGAGAATCTCGAAAAACACTAATGGCATCAACGCATCAGTTCTTTTTAGTAGTTCGACTTCAACCAACCAAACTTTATGTTAGAACCAGGGCTGCAAACTCGCGAAAAATCGTATTTAGGTTCGGATTCAGTTTCGACCTGGGGAACTTTAGTTGGTAATTAAAATAACTCAATAAAGTCAAAAAATATGATGCAAGCATCAAAATTCGAGGTTTTTCAACCACTATTAAGCTGAGTATATGGAAAGTAACTGTACTTTTGGAAGTAGTATTTAAAGTATCGTTTTACTTCAATTGTTTGTGACGAGTCCCCGCCCAATTTTTTTAGGTCTGATGAAAGATTTATAGATAGTTAGCAAATCGGAAGACGGAAAAAACTACTTTCAACGATACCGGAAATCTAAATATTTTGCTATTTCCTTAACTATCCCAAAATGGTCAAGGTCAGCTTCTTTTATTACATTAAAATTATTTCAAAAGATCAGTCAGCTTGCTGCTACGTAACATTATCTCAATTTTCAATTTTTTTTCTTGGTCCTCTAAAACTTTTAATTGAACATTTTAATTTTCTTTTCTTAAACCAACATTTTGTACTTTTGTAATAAATTCGTTAGATCAATTTTATCCAGATCGCTTTATATCTGCTACCAACCTGCACCATTTTTCTTTTATTTTTAATTTATTGCTTCCAATTTTCATGTGGTATATACTAACTGCATTTAAAACTAATAGATATTATTTAATTGAAATAACGAAAAAAAAAGTTACATATTCATGCAATATTACTTTAAAATTTAATTAATACCTTATGAATAGTTGGGATAATTTTTTTTTTCTTAAGTTTACCATTTTTACGATCTGAATATTTTTTTTGCTATTCAAAAATGAATGAAAAGAAATGTAATGAAAGAGAAAATAAAAGTTTTTTTCCAAGTCAAAATATAATTTAACGTGTATTAAGGCGGTTAATAGTTAAAAAAAAAAAAAAATATTAAAAAATATTTTTAATGTGAAAAGTTTTTTTCTAGGTTGGAAAAATTAACTTAATGCAAATTTTGACTTTGAGAGATTTATTATAATGTTAAATGTTTAATAATGTCAGTTTTCCAAATGATAATTTTAATTTTAAATTCATAAAATTTTAATAGGTTTGAAAGTTACACTATTTTAATATTTTGTTATTGAAAATTTTGTAATAAAATGAAAAGTTTAAAAAAAAATTTCTTTTTGTTTAATTTTTACAATTTCAATGTTAGTATAGTACTTGACGCATGCAATAAATATGCAATGTAATACATGTAAGACAAAATTATTGCATTATTAATACCAGTATACCTATATAATAATATAGTTCCCCCATTATATACCGATATTTTTTTCAATCCGAGACCTTTCACTTGAAACATTGGCGACTATATACTACAATGCATCTTCAAAAGAAATTAAACATAAATTGCAAATTTTGTGACAGCATCTTATGAAAACCTTCTCTTTCAAGGTTTTTTTCCCAGTATATCCATTACTATATTAGATTCACAATTAAAATAATTGCAGGGTTTCAAATAATTTGAACATAACAAGTAGAAGAGTCTCCAAACAATTTCAGGATTCAGGATCATAAAATCTCGAAACAATTCTCATTTTTATGATCCTGAATCATTTTTTGTACTATAAACTGTTCATATACCTATTTAATTTTTTGTTTTTTTGACTTCCTTTGCATTCTTTCAAAGAAACTTTACATCTTTTTATGCAGATTTTTACCTAATCTTCAATATTATATACTGCATTTTTTATACATAAATTATGTTGACCGAACTTTTGGCATCAAGTTTGAAATCAAATATGAAGGAATATTCTTAGTTTTCTGAGAACTTATAAAAAATATAAAATACAAGTAAACACCATTTTTAATTATACGACTTAAGTTTTGGGGATTTTGAATATAAGAGAACCACGCATAGGGTGAGGTCAGCGCATTTTGGCGGTACCTTGTAACATCACTTTTTTAAAAATTTCGTTCTTTAAGAGCGAAAAGGATATCTAAGAATATACTTATACCATTGCAGTGAATATATTATTTCAGTTTTTTTTAAATAAACCGTTATATCTTTAAGCCTATTGAATATATTATGTATGTAATATATTATAATATTAATTAAGTAGGTTAACACTATCTAAGAATTATTTTAATATTTGTTAAAGTTAGGTGATAGGAACAATATAGATATAGATAGGGATGAAATACGGGAATAGTGATGTATTTTTTTGAAAAGGTGACCTTAAGAAGTACCGTTCACATAATATGTATATTGATTTTAACTTACGATTTATAGCGGGGCTCCGCTATCTTCAGAAAAGCCTAAGCTTATTATATTTTTCTTTCGTAAAGGAATTTCTTTAAATATTTTATATGTTCCCACTCTAATAAATTGATTTCAATCTATTAAAAGGAAAAGAAAAAATATATATTTAATCAACTTACCCAAATACCTATATTTGAAAAATATGACTTTGAATCATATTAAACATCCAATTACATTTAAATTAAAAGATCAAAAGTTTTCCTCAACAGGGTCTATACAGAATTATTTCAAATTAAATTTGTATTCCTCAATACAAAAAAAAAAATTCAAATAAACAAAATATGTATGTAAAAATGATTCTTTCATTTCCAATTTTTGATTATAAATTTAACTTTTTCAAACATTCTAAATTAAAAATAAAAAAAAAAATAATTTTCTTTGATTTTTCTTTCGTTTTCTACAAAAAAAAAAAAAAAAAAACACCTCCTACCTTATTAAGTAAAGGAAAACCCGAATGGATTCGATTATATGGAACCTTTTTGGCAAATTTCCGAATCATTTAATAGCCTAAAAAGCGGAAATTCATTCATAAAATATATTTTAAAAAATCTTTTAAGAATCATATTTTTTAGTTATTGTATTTTTAACCATATTTCTTTTCTATCATAATTTTGCTGTCGTTGGTTGTGTTTTTAATGTCAGTTTAGTATTCTACAGAATAAACAAAAATAGTTGGTGAAAAAGATCATTTAGTATTTGATTAAATATATATTTGCAAATATAAATATGATCATAAAAGCTAAATAAAATAAATACAATAATTCAAACATAACATTATCGTAATGTTCCCCTCAACCTTGAACTTATGAGAACTGTACCAAAAAAATCTTTAAGCTATTTATGATTAAACCTTATAGTCATCCAGAATTTTACCAAATGATTATCAATAAACTCAAAATTTTGCAGAGGAGGATTAGAGAAGAAGATTTCAAAGAAAAATTATATATTTATTGAAAACACTAATTCTGGGTAATCGTAAGAACGGTAAACATTTTTCAGATAATTTTTTTTTATGTATTCTCTTATTTTTTGGAAATTCTCAACAAATTCAATTCATATCATCTTAAATATGTACATATAAGTTTATTAAGAAACGATCAAATAAAATTCATTTTTGTAGAAAACAGGAAGTATAAAAAAAAACATTAAAAAGTTCCAAGAAACTAAAATTATTTTTTTCCCAAATCATTTTGTTGTATCCGACAACTTTTGCTATTTTCTCTTCTAAAAATGTTATTAAAGAAATTTGATTTTACATGTTATTATTACCAGTTATGACTTATAATTTTATTGAAGGCTTTTAATTATGGTATATGATTTCTAAGGCCAGTGACCTATATAAATCTGTTAAGGAAAAGAAGAAAATTGTTTGTTAAACTTTTAGAGCTCAAGTTTAATAATTGAAAAGAAATATACATTTGTTTTTCTCTTTTAAAAGTTCACTTTCACAATGATGTTTCAAAATTATTTTGAATCTGCTTTATGATGACAAAATTAAAATACAAATGTTTTGTAAAAAAAAAATAAAATTACTTAACTGCAACATGTTAGATTCGTTATTGCTTAATTACTCCTAATAAATTTGTAAGAACTAATTAAGTTAGTGTCTGTCAGAACTATGATGGGGTAGTAGTTAAGTCACCGGTGCAAATCTCGATTTGATCATATCCAAGTTAGTAGTAATTTATATAACAATATTTTATATCGTTATAGCCTATATCGTAATATAAAAATAATTAATAAATAAATAATTCTTGTATAAGATAACAGATGGTGCGCAAATAAAATATTTGTATCTCATTAATCTTATTGAACAGCTACTGCCGGGTAATCAAAGGATGAGTAAATATAATGATACAAGAACTGAAGCGAATTCTGTAAATAATAAGCTGCTTTGTGGATGTTCCGTTCTCCTTAAAACACAAAAAAAAATGTAGGTCTATAATAGAGATTTGTGATCTTAAAATTTTAACTAAGTATACGATAATTTTTTTGTTATGGCATATTTTTTGAGCTTGAGACAAATAATTTGTTTTATTTTTAATACTGTACTTTAAATTTTTATTTAGATTTTTTGAAATAGAACTTTTTGCATTTGCATTTATTATCAAATCTTAATAGTCTTTTAGTTTTTCCTTTTTATTTCTTCCTTATTTCAATAGAATATTTTTACAATATAGTTTAGATATTTAACAAACTCTTTGATTATATAGGAAGGAGGGGGTGGATGGGTATAAAAGAACTATCTCCATTTTTATTCAAATATAATATTACAAAATTTTTGAGAACTGCCGTCTAAAATTTAAATATTTGAAATTTAAAAAAAGAGTAAAACAATTGAATTATTTTCTACTTTGTAAATATGTATATTTTAGTTTTTAATATTTATTATATTTCTGTTCTGAGATGAGAGTATAATCAAAAAATTACTGAACTCTGTACTATCTTTAAAAGTCATTGTGCACTCCATTATAGTATCTGACTATGTAGTAAATAATAATTATTTTAAAATTTACTAATACTAATAATAATGACTGCTACAGTGACATTGTTGCTGCTTTCAATTATTACCTCACGGAGGAAGGTGTTATATACAATACTGTGTGTTGTAACTGTTGACATATACTGTAATGGCTATAGTCAGTGATAGCAAAATAGTAATAATAATTGACGGATTCATTTATCCCTCAAAGTCATACTTCCCGATTCAATATTTCCGGATCCTCGGACTAACCTCTCACATCCCTTTTTCCTAGCTAATATGCGTTAGCAGTTTGGGGTTTCATCCCATTATATTGGCTAAAGGGAAAGATGTGTTTAGCAGTAAGAATGTCATACTAGCAAGGAGGAATTGTTGATGTCTTTGGAAGATTCGAACTTTCTTTACGACAAAAAAAATAATATTATCATCATTTAAAATAAAATTACAAAATTTCACAAAGCTCCTACACAACTTTAGAAATTGAATGATTAATATTAACTAATATTAATGACTACTAAATTTGGAACATTTTAATCCTCATTAGAAATAACTTCATATAGAATACCTCCTTTTGGGTTTCATGAATAAAAAATGTTAGCATTGATATTTATAGCTTTTGCTTCTGCTATTCGTTCATTACAATGTAATAATAGTATAAGACTACTTTAGTTCAAGTGTTTTGTTGGATTTCAACTAAAGTTTGTACAAACATACTCAGGTAAGTATAAAAAAAGAAGATCTGTTATGATTCTATATGGATTAGACATGACATCATTAAGGGTGTAAAACAGTTTTTCAAACATTAATTTGTCAACTACTATAAAAAAACTTTTTAAGTTTAACTAAGGTTTATCTAATAATGTTCATTCTGAAATTTCTGATTTTGGCTCTTGTTGAAAAGTGTAAAATAAATTGGTTAGAAAATAGACATAACCAAAAAATTTATTATTATAATATAGGTTTTGTTTTTCCTAAGGGAGATGGGAATGTTCCAAAGATACCAAGAATTTTCGGTTGGTAGTGTCAGATTCTTACTGACTAAACCCACCTCCCCCTTTAGCTAATATAATGGCATGAAGCCCTTACCTGCTAAAGCAGTATATTGGCTAGGGAGTAGGGATAGGAAAGGATAGGAAGTGGATGCAGAAACATTGAATTGAGAGTGGGACTGTAAGGAAACAATGAATCCACCTATTATTACTATTTTGCTAACAGTCACTATAGTCGTTACTGCAGTTACAACATGCAGTAGTATATAACACCTTACTGTATGAGGTAATAATTGAAGGCAACCCCCACTGTCACTGTAGCAACTATTATTTATTGGTATTAGTATTCTTATTAATGTTATTATTATTTTACTACAGAGTCAGCGTCATCAGTGGATTACAACATGCAGTAGTACATAACACATTCCTGCATGTTATAACCAAAGATAGCTCCACTGCAGCAGCTATTAATTATTATTATTACAATTATTATTATTATTACTATTATTATTATTATTATTATCACCATTATTATTATAATTTATAACTATTAATTATGCGATATACATTATTACTATATGAAATTACTACATATTTTTTATTTATATGACCTGACCGGGGTTTGAACCCATTACCCTCCGATTGAAAGGTTGTCGACTTAACCACTATTTAAAAGTTTTTTTTGATTAAGATTTAATAAAATTTTTGGTTTACTAAACCAAAAGATATTTTAAAGAAAACAATAGAAATTCTTTTTATCCTTGTGGGAGGTCTTAAAAAAACATCGAAAAAATCTAGGCCCCCTTGATACTGAGGGATTTTCACCAGCAAACACCATCTACCCCTATAGCCAGTATAATAGGTTAATCAGCCAAATTGCAAAGCAGTACAATGGCTATGGAATAGGATGAGGAGATGAAAGAAAATAAAGAAAGAGGAATTTTGAACTAAAATTGTAGGAATGATATTAAATGGAATTTTAGAAGATTGACTGAGTTTTTGAACTTCTGAATACAATATATACTATACAATATCCTATTATACTTAAAGTATAATATAATAGAATAATGGTCGATGTATGCAATGGGCATAGTCTAAATCTCTCTTATATGTCTCTCTTTTCAGTCGACACAAGTTTAGCATGATACTAAAATGATTAAAAAACCTTCTAATAATATTATTATCTAATATTTTATTGTTTGGGTCAAAAACTAAAAAAATTAAGAAGATGATCTAAGATTTTAAGCTGATATTGTAATTCTTTATAATTTTATGATATTATCTAATTTAAACTAATTTAGTATAGTTACCTTTTTATACCGTTTGTATTTATGTATGATCTTTCTCATAAAATTTGATAAAATAAAATAAATAACTAAAGTCTGATATTAAATTTGTAAATTTGTAAATGATTTATTTCGAGGAAAGATTTTAGCCCCATATCCGACATTTACCTATTTTTTTTTATTTCTCGGTAACAAATTAATAATATTTCGAAATTGTCTAAGTAAGTATTTCTGTTTCCTTTCAAAAAGGGATTTATTTTAAAGTAAGATTATTCAAATCTTAATGATGTTATTAAATTGAAATATTATAGCTCCTATAAGTATGTAGAAGTCATCTTTATTCATTTTAAAAAGAAATTGTTTTTTAAGCAGTTTTTTTTTAAATATGTTTCTATAGAAATACAAAATTATAATTTGCTAATTAAATTTAATATTTTTAAAACAAAAAATTTGTTTTAATTTTAAGTAAATTTCTTAGAACATGTAACATTAGTAACATATTGACATTAGACCTCCTAGAGAAAGGCCTTTTAAAATAAATGAAAGACTCGACTGATTTCCACGCAATTTTTCATAAGTGTAAGTATAATTTTAAAATATACTAATAATTAAATTCAATGAAAATATCACTTAAAGTATTTTAAAATTTTTTTTTTTTACTTAAAATTTTAAATGTGTTACAACATAATATTCAAAAACAATTTAATAATAATAAAAAAATTAAATTAATTTTCACTTAAAAAATAACGATAACAATTTCGAATGAATGAAGAAACGTTACAGTTAAAATCTTTAAAATGTTAAAAGAGAGAGAGAAAAAAAAAACAGAAAGTAATTTATTTTAGCACCCGCCAAATACAATAAAATAATAGGATAGGGTACACTTTATCAAATGAAATATTGCAAAAATATTTTTTAGCAAAAGTCAGTTTACAAAAAAGTTAACCACTTCATAAAATTTCAAAAGTGGAAAAGTGACAAAAGTGTAAATATTTACAAAAAGTTGTTTAACAAAAAGACGTTCCGTAAAAGCCATTTCGTCCTTTTCAAAAGGAAGAATCACATAATGTTTTTGAAAGAATGCATATAGATATTAGGTATATTAACTAACTTCTATATATGGAAATCCTAAAAATACATTTGCCGATTTTGTTAAATTAATTTTATTAAAATAAATATTTATTTCGGGATCTTGGTGGCCTAGTAGGTAAGAGCGTATAGAATACGTTGAAAATACCGAGGGAGTATGGGGTCGAATCCCACACACGTCGTAAGTGTTATTCCCCCGTACGACATTTACAGCCACGCCTGAAAAGGAAAGGCTGTGTAATTTCCTGTTCACAATTATGTGACAGAGAAATGCACTAAAAAAAAACAATATTTATTTCCTTCATTAAATTTACATCATCCGTTTTTCAAATCAGCTGGAAAGTCAAATTTTTTAGAAAAAGCTGAAACATAAAATTTTTGCAAACAAAACTACATTATGTAATATGGTGCCATTCTATAAATTATGTAATATGGCTATTTTATGAAACGGATTTGAAGGTTATTTGTTTTTTTTTTTTTTAAATGCAGTCTTTCCTGTTCAGACGTGGCTGTAAATGTCGTAAGGCGGAATAACTCTTACGACGTGTGTGTGATTCGAACCCACACTCCCTCGGTGTTTGCAGCGTATTTGATACGCTCTTACCCACTAGGACACCGGGGCCCCTTAAAGGTTATTAAAAAAGCCTTTTCTTTCAAATGTCCATTTTGTAAAGTTTATATGTATAATATAAAGTATAAAGTATAGGGTATATTAACTTTAGTATGGAGTTTGTAACCACCAAAAGGAAGCGTGCTAGATATGGATATATATGGACATATATATTCTGAATCAGGATCACCTCCTCAGTCGACTTAACGAAGTTCGTCCGTCCGTTCGCACGATAAGTCAAAAACTAGTAAAGCTATCTTGATGAAATTTATATAGTAGGTTACTAATTACGAAAAGAAGCCGGGAATTGCATGTGGGCAGAATCGGTTCATGGATTCGGATTCTGGAAGCTTCCGAATGCTCCTGGAGCAAACGAGCATATCTCCAAAACCAACAAAGGTAGAACCCTAAAATTTGGACCATGGATTCGAATTCTGGGAATTTACGACTGTGCAACAAGGGCAAACGACCATATCTCCAAAACCAACAAAGATAGAACATTTAAATTTGGTGGAACAAGGGCGTTCTATCATGTTTTATTTATGTCTCTGAAATTTGAAAGGATTTGGGCCATGGGTTGAAACTTGAAAGGATTTCGACAATGGGTTTAAATTTTGGAAGCTCCCGAACGAGCCCCAGAGCAAACGAGTATATCTCCAAAGCTAACTAAGGTAGAAACTTTAAATTTGGTATAAGGGCGTTCTTTCATGTTTGATTTACGTCTCTGAAAGTTTGAGAGGATTTGGTCCATGGGTTCGGATTTTGGAAAGTCGTTTGCATCCACTTACTGTTACATTTACTTATTTATAAAATATACTATGATGATAAGTATTATTTTTGTTGATAGGTCCTTTTATAAAATGAATTTTGTGAAATGTCGGTCTCACCAAAATATTTTTCTTTTTGTCTCTATCTTACGTTCAGATATTATTATTTTTATTTTTCTATCTTTATTTTCTTTTTGAAGAAGAAGAAAAAGAAAAAAAGAAAAAAAAGGACTTTCAACTTTTGTTAGACAGAAATTTTTACAAATGTTTTGTCTTTATTCTTCATTTTATTTCTATCATTCTTTTCGTAATAGTATAGAATGATTTCTTTTTAAAAGTGAAGGTTTTCATTGAAAAAAATTTTTATTTTCTTGCATTTTTTTTTGAAAAATTGAAATTGAAAATAAGAAGTTTAAATAACAAATATTTTTATTTCATTTTCGTATTTTTTTTTTCACTCACACTTTATTCAATTTATTTTTAATTTTATTTTATTTTTTTTTATTTTTTTTATTTTGTTTGTCTGACGCTTGAAAATGAATTACTTTTTAAACATAAAATGAAATAATTGATTTTAACATTTTCGTTAGAAATTGAAATAAAAAATTTTACCACTTACCAGTTGAATATTTCGATTTACTAGAATAAAAATAAACATTATTATTGTTGCTAGTAGTTACTTTTTAATTTTTAAAATGAAAGCAAAAATATTATTAATTTTTTATTTTAATATAAAAGTTAAAATTTATTTAAAATAATATTATTGAGGCATCATAGCTCTAATATGTAGTGCTAGACGTGATAGGTAATGGAATTTTATGACGCAATGGTGTCGTTCTGTAAGGATTTTATGAGTATAAAGAATCATGAAAGTTCTATTGAGCAGACTAGAATTACTTTATCCTTCCAATTGTTGTCTATTAAATTACGTAAAAATAAACAATTAAGAAAAGTAATATCAAGAGTTAAGTATATTTGAAGATTTATGATAAAAAAATGTTTTTTTTACAGGGAAAATTTCCGTGAGGGGTTATTTCACGGTCCCGATTTTTATTAATAAAAACATCAAAGGAAAAGTTATATATTAAACAATTAAGAAAGTTTAATTATAAGAAAACCTTTGTAAAATAACACCCAAGTTCATGTTGTTTTATTGAGAATTCTATTGAGAATACGACATAAGGTGTGAGATTAATCAATTCATTTTTTAAGATACTTTAGTTTTGAATATTTTAAATTAATAAAGTTGAAAAAACTTATTACCATATTCGTATAATGTTCTTTAAATAAAAGTATTTCAGTTTATAGTGGCAATAGTTTCCAAAATTCACGAACAGTGTAAATTTGTGAAGTGTAATATTCCTTCTACAGATTATTTTTAGATGATTTTGGGTAATTACTTGCTCTATACAGTGCCCACGTTAGAAATGCAACTGAATTAGAATCTGTCTGTTCTTCAAATACTCTCTGATTTATTTTCTCATATGTTTGAGTTGTGTCAATGTAGCTAGTAATTTATGCATTTAAATTGAAAAGGGTACAGTTGTATCAATGATTAAAGTGTTATGGCGCTTCAGTTTTAATATGAATTCTTAGATTTAATTTTTACTTAGTACAGAAATACTTTACGAAGACCAGTGAAGTGATTGCTTCTTTTTTACTAAACTACGCTGTTGAACTGAATATGTTTTGAACTATTATAATTACAAAGTACGTTTGTTTTAAGTATTTGTTACATTAAATTTAACAATAACACTAGAAATATTATGATGTATTAAAAAAACTAGTATCTAGTAACTTAAAATTTCCTTTCCTAAAACAGGTAGGAATCTTCTAAAAACATCAAAAATACCCTGTAGTGTCAAATTTTTTTTAACTAACTCCACCTCTCCCTTTAGCTAAAATAGGATACAACCACTAACTGCTAAAGCAGCATTTTTGATAGGGAGTATAGAATATAGGGATAGGAGAAGGATGTGTAAAACATTGAAGTGGGGAGTGAAACTGTAAGTTAACAATGTATCCGTTTTTTAATTAATACTCTATTCAAATTCTTAATGAGCTGCAATAGTTGCAATTTTCTTAACTTTTATCTTCTTAAGGTCTTGAATCCTTTTTTACATTTTTTTTTCTTTTCCTTTTCATTTTGTTTTTCCTATTTTTACCTAAGATAGGTGAGAATCTCCAAAGACAGCGAGGGAAAATCCGCAATTACAGCTTATAATACACTTTTCTTATTTGTTTAAAGATTTCTACAAATCTTAAGTTATTGCACAGATTTAAACAGCAGAAAGTTTATTTTATAACAAATTCATATGATCGTTTTATATATTTGAAGATAAATTTTTAGAAACATAAAAAAGGGCAAAGAACTTGACAATTTATATTAAGTAAATGTATGTAAAATATATAGCATATACATATTTAAAACTAAATACCACTCGATTTAGATTTTTTTTTTTTTGGATAACTGAACATCTTTAATTAATTTTTTTTCCCTACCAAAATCTAACCCAAGAACCAAAATAAAATTTTTATTCTTTTTTTTTTGAAATGTATTAATTGACCTAAGAAAATTTATGATCGTCGAGTCGAAAATAGGTAAACCAATTTCCTGTAATGTTATTTTCCAAAAGACCTGATATATTTTTCCATTTCGGTTAATTTGTATGAAAGTGTAGATATATATATAGTATATATTAATACATACTAATATTATTTATAAATAATGTAGTAAAATTTATTTTTTTTCTCAATTAATTTTACGAAAAAATATTTCAAAAACAAAAAAAATATTTTTAAGTTGTCCTTTTCCAATAATTCAGCTGTGTTATGGCGCTAAAAAAAATTATTATTTTCATGATAAATTTTATTCAATTTTTCCCAAATATCGTAATATACATTTTGTTTTTGAAATTTGTATACAGCATCATCTATATAATATATAAAAAAAACAATTGCTAATATTATTCAAAAAGAAGGAAGAGTGCAATACCCGTAAAAACGTAATATATGCTGTTTCCACGAAACTTGAAGGGAGGATTTTAAAGAGGAAGTTGTATGACAGCTACTCGAACCTGTTAGGCCAGCACTACCAAATTTTGCAAAAGTTGTTAGCATAAAACTGGACATATACTTAGCTTCAATGGATACTGAGGTATTTTCCTATAAAAAAAAGTTTTATGATAGCTACTCGATCCCACCCTCCGAACTAGCTAGGTTTAAATAGCAAAACTAAAAGTTTTTCAGAAGTGGCGTTTTAAATTTCAGAATCCTAACTCCTTTATTTATTGAGTCATCGTGCGGATAAACAGACGTACATGGCTTAATCGACTCAGAAGCGGATCCATACACTTGAGTCTATATTTAGTTCGGCTCCTTTAAGTTGTCATAAACGTAATAAGATACATAATGATTTTTGTTTTTTTTTTTTTTTTTGGAAGATTAATCAACCCTTATGGATTCTACCTATTATTATTACTATTTTACTATCAGTGACTAAATAGTCATCAACTGTTACAACATGCAACAGTAGTATATAACATCTTCCTGTATGAGGAAATAGTGTAGACAGATAATTTGAACTAATTTCATTATTTTATTCGAAGCTTCTTTTTACGTAATTGTATTGGATTTTTTATATAAATCGGTATTTGTAATACTTTTGTAAAAAATTTTTCCTTAAAAAACAGTTTCCCAACTAATATTATTGTAATGTAGTTTTTATCAATATTCCCATTCATGATTGATTTAAATTTTAAAGTATTCTTATTTTTTTGTTGAAATAGAAATTCGAAAACCAAAACCAAATAATTAACTTCAAAGTGATGCACTTCAAAGTTATAACACAGTTTTTATAGAAAAATTTTTTTTTTCTGTAAAACTTACAAAATATTTTTCTAGGTACTATGAAACTTTTTTTTATGATAAAGAGGTCTAATAAAAAGAAAACGTTATTATACCTTTTCTTATATAATGTGTACATCAAGTCTTATTCACACTTATGTTAACTCATTTCATTTAATCAATCACATTTCGTTTTTTTTTTCGACTATTATTTAGCACCCCAAAAAAAAAGACAACCTTAAAAATTCTTTCAAACAAATAAAGAACTACTCACTCTAGTATATAACAGATCCTTGAGTAAAAGTTTTAAATAAGATATAATTTTATGTTCTTGCAGAGACAATATGTTAGATAAACTTTTAATGAAATTCAAGAATAGAATAGAAAATCTTTTGAGAAAAGAACACTAAAGTCACGTTTAAAATTTTTTTATTTTATTTTTTTTTTTTTTGAATTTTATAGAATTTTTGAGCACCTGATGTCAATTTATTTGTCCTTCAAAAGGTGACTTATAAAGTTGAATTTTTTATTTAATGTCTTCATTATTCTTCCAATATTTTTTAAAAAATTGACTCAGAGATATCCAATATATTATATTTATATTTTGATTTAATATTTAAATTAACAAAGGATCATCATCATAAAATCATTTCTTTGTGTTGTGAACAAAATTTAACTTTTATTTGTTTATCCAGAAGACGTTATGTTAAAAAAAAAACTTGTGACATATAAATGTAAATTTTTTTTGATTGGCAGCAGTCTGTAGGTATACCTCTTTCTTAGATGCAATAGGTATATACGTTTTTTTTCCCCTAACAATAATCTTTTAGTTTCTATCCAGATTTTTCCTTCAAACATTTTTGAGACGGTAAGCACCTTAATGATAATAACTCAGAACTGGTTGTAGACATATCTTGAGTCAAAAATCTGTAAAAACAAGAAAATTTATAAATTCAATACTTTATTAATGAAAACAAATGCATAATATTTTTTCGCGACTCGTAATCAGCTCGTAACAATCACTAGCACTTTGGAAAATCATTTTGGAAACTAATGATTTTGGGGAAATCTTTTACGCATATTACCATAGGAAGGGATCTAAAATTTTAAACTTTTAATTTTGCCAAACTTGGAACTTTGCTATCCATAGAGCGTTTTGGGATGGTGAAATGTAAAACAAAATGCAAAATTATTGATTAAATTGTATAAAATATGAAAACTAAAGAATTGATTTCTTAAAATTTAAGAAACTTTTAGTTTGTTACAGATACTGTTAATAGAAACAAAATTTAAAGGGAAAATTGCGTCTGACCTAAACTTCACTTTCTAATTTTTGAACAAAATTTAGATTATTGTTTGATTTGCCGCAACAGAGTTGTCGTTATACAATTGTAAAATTTATATTCTTATTTATTGGAACTTAATTAACCTAGATATTTGACATTTCGAAAAGGATAATCAAATTTTATGGCAATACAATAACTTTTGAAAAATTTTATTGGTTCAACTTAGAGCGTTTAGGATAAGTGCCATAAAACTTTGAAATTTATTATGTGAAACAGGATTTATTGATTTTGAATTCATATAATTCAGAAGAGATTAAAGTTTTGATGATTGCTAAAACACAATCTGAAAAAAATAAAATGTCAACAAATTCTCAATAGGATTTTTATTTTTCAAGAACCTAAGAATGCTCATATTATTTATAGTCCTTAATTGATTGAAACCGGATCCATTTCTGGAGACTAAAAGCTACAGATAAAAAACCTTAAAAGCTTAAATAAGCTTAAACACAAACAACCTTTTCAAATAACGTAAATTATTACATAGTTATTTCCTTAACAGTTAAAAGCCCCTGTCTTAACTTTATTTTTTCAATTCAGTCTGATCTTTTGCTCGTTCGTTTGTTTTCAAAACTACTATATCGTTGTATGATTTTGATTTATACCTTTTTATATGGTGCTACAACACTTCACAAAGTAGTAAAATATTATGGAAAATAATAACATAATTTATCTTAAAACGAATTATGGATATATTTTAATATGTTTGAACGTCATACATGGTTAAATTATTAACTGTATAAAAATATTTTCCAAATTTTTTAGGGTTTTCTTAGAATTAAAAAAACTATTTCTAAATTTCTCAAATTTTCTTAATATGAACAATTTTATGAAAAACTGCAGTAGTCTAATCCAACGTCCTGATTATAAGAAGCCATTTGCTTGCAAACTGCAATTTATACATGTAAATATTTTACTGACTAATGTTCCCAATAATTTGGAATTTAAATGATTTTTACATGCCAGTTAATTTGTGTGTGGTTTTGGAACATTTCGTACAAATAGATACGGCTATAATAATTTATTAATTAGTATTAACCTTTAATCCAAATCCAAAGTGAAAAAATTATTTATCAATTTGACAGTATTTTGACAGTAATTGACTTGCACGAACGTTTTGTGTAAACATCAGAGCTGATATAAAAAAAAACATATTTTTTGGCAATCTATATTATGGTCTACTTATTTTGGAGTCAAAAAGGATAAGAAACCAATTGCAAATTTATAATACTTTACAATAGGGAGCGTGTCATATGTCTATATTTCATTTGCCTGTATACTATGACTTTATTTAAGCAAGTTGCTTAGATTATTATTTAAGCAAGTTGCTTGGATAATTCAGGCATTTGCCTGCATTATCATTTGATTGGATTTTCATATAACTCTATTTCATATGACTGCATTTCATTTAACTGATGTTAAATAGGTTTTTTGTTTTGAAATGTATATAAAACAAATAAAAGTAACAGTAAGTCGATTTAACCGACTTATTTATACCCTACACCTAAAAAATTCAAATTAAATTAAAAATCCATAAGTTATTTTAGTTACGTATTTAATATAAGTAAGCTAAAAAAATAAATGCTTTTACAACCTTTGTACAAAATTTCAGATTTCTATCTTTATTAAATTCGAAAATAAGCTTCTTAGGTCTTGGGAAGTGTGTGAAGGCACGCGGACCACCACCCCAATTCATCTCAAATTTTAGAGACATCAACAGGGTAGAATATTCTTATATCAAATTTTAAGTTTATATATTTATTAATTTCGAAGATGTGCTTGTTTGGTCTTGGGAGTTGTGTGGCAGATACCCGAACAACCATTTTAATTCATCTTAAATTTTGGACAAATGAGGGATTCAGGAAACAACACCCTAGTACCAAATTTGAAATTTCTATCTTTATTAATTTCGAAAATATGCTTGTTCGGTTTTGGGAGTTGTATGGGAGGTACCCGAACGACCACTTCAATTCATATCAAATTTTAGGTAAATCAGGGATTTAGGAAACAGCACCCTCGTATCAAATTTGAAGTTCCTATCTTTATTAATTTCGAAGATATACTTGTTCGGTTTTGAAAGTTGTATGGGAGGTACTTGAACGCATGGTCCGATTTCGCCCATTTACAATCCCCGCCTTACCTTAGTCATTGTTAACCTACAGTATAAATTTCATCAAGATAGCATCATTATTTTTTGAGTTATCGTGCGTACGGACGGACGGACGGACATCGCTAAATCGACTCCTGAGGTGATCCTGATTCAGAATATATATACATGTCTAACCTAACTCGCTTCCTTTTGATGGTTACAAACACCATACCAAAGTTAATATACCCTATACTTAATGTGTAGGGTATGAAAATAAGAGAGATTTTATAGTTGTATAGAAAATCAGGGTTATATGCATGAGGAATGTACATGAGGAAGTTTGGAGGTGGCAACCCATATTTTTTTAAATATTGTGTTGTTAATTTATGTGCATATGTACATATATGTATGTCGATAAATAATTAGCATATATGTACATAAAAAATTAGAAGAGATTTTATCCACAGAGTTTTTAGAGTTTCAATCCAAAGATATTTGGAGTTAATTTGGAGTTGGAAATTTTGAAGTTGGAATTGGTTGGATCCTGTTGAAATATATATATGTAAAAAAATAATTAGAAGGAATCTTAGAGCTGGGTTCAAAATCAGGGTTTTACTAATTTGTTTAACGAGGGTTTATTATTGTTTTGCAATTGATATATCTATTTATTATTAATATTGTAAGGATAGTTTTTAATAGTTTGGAATTTTTGAAGTTGACCATAAAATTATGAAAAAGTTTATCTAGACAACATTTGTGCAGGCAAATAAAATCCAGTTAAATGTAAATGAATAAAATATGAATTTCAGGCTGAAGATAGTAACCCTTCTTAATATTCTTTTATAAATGTGCTTTTTAAAACCCCGTTTTTTACATAATACCTTGTCTTATTTCAAGAGAAAATTCAAAAAATTAATCGTAGTTTTATAGACGTCAAAAAAATTACTAACACATTTATTCACTTTTAAATAAAATATTAAATTTTAATTTTTTTTTTTACTTTAAACAAATGTTCAGCTTATTTAAAATGAAAAAAATTTTTTTTTCATATTATTTTATTTAAAGAAAAACTTCATTTTCCACTTCATAAATGGAATTTCATGAAATGTTGAATAATTTATGATAAATGTTTCATATGTTTAGTTTAAATTGTTATAAAATTTCAAAAAAAAAAAAATATGAATGAGGTTTTTCTATTTTTCAATGGAAAATAAAATGAAAAGAAAATAAAAATTTCTGCTTACTTGATTTTGTATTGTATTCATAACTAACCAATGAAAATTTACAATTTTCTTTGTGCAAATAAGAATAGTGTTAATCGTTTTTATTTATGGAAATTATAAAAAGAAAATTAAAGTGTTAATTTATTTTTTTGTTCTACTTTTATAGAAATTTTTTATAAAGATTTAATTTATTGTAGTCCGAATTATTCAATTATTATTTTAATAAAATTTGATTCATTTTACCCATATGAAAGTATGTTCAAGGGTATAATAAATTTACCATTACGTTTGTAACACCTTAAAGGAGTCGAGCTAGATATAGACTTAAGTGTATGAATCGGCTCAGAATCGAATTCTGAGTCGATTAAACCATGTACGTTCGTCTGTCCGTTCGCACCATAACTCAAAAAATAAAGGAGCTACGTTACTTTTGAAAAAGTGTTGGTTTCCCTATTTAAATCCAGCAAGTTTGTCCAGCGGATTCGAGTAGCTACCATACAACTTCTTTCTTTATGTGGAAATAACTCAGAGTCTATTGAAGCTAGGTATTTGAAATTTTATGGAAAGTTGCATCGTAAAATTTTGTTTTGCAACAGGGTACAACAGGTTTGGGTATAGCTGCCATACAACCTTGTTCATTAAATGAAAATAACTCAGTGTCTATTATTCAAATATCCAGTATTATTCGAGTATCTGTAATACAACTTCAAAATTTACATAAATAAAATCTCGGTACAGTTAAGAAGAATATGTTAAATTTTGTGAAAAATTATCGAGTTTTATGGAAACAGCATATATTATGTTCATACGTGTATCCTAGAGTAGGCAAAGTCTATTATACTGCACTCAAAAATTGTGAAAATTCAAGAAATACTTTGTCTAATTTTAAGGAATCCTATATAATTAAGAAAAGGCTTGTAAAAATATAATTTTGATGCATTAATTTATTAGTATCACTTTGAAAAAATTTGTACATATACCTAAGTTACTATGGCAGGTTCCTAAAAGTAGAAGTAGAGCACCATTTCAATTTTTGAACTTTAATAGCCCGGTCCAAAAAAAAATTTAAGGTAACTTATATTAATTCTTAAATATCTTTCTTCACTTAACACTTTAAGGATTTACAAGTATAAACCACTAAAATGCAAATGTAACTCTATAATCGATGGGATTACATGAAAAGTTGTTCAAGAACATATTTTTATGAAATTTATCCATGTTCTTAATTTTATAACTCTAACTTAAAGGGTGTAACAGTTATTTACAGAAACAGACGAACGAACATAATTAAACTATAATAAGCTAATTTTTAAAATTTTTTTTTAAAAATATGCTAAAAATAATGCCGAAAAATTGAAAATTTCCGATATAAGACTATAATATAGATGAATTCTTGAAATTTCTAAAATGTTTTGAATGACCATCTAAAAAATGGTAAAAAGAATACATAGAAATTGGCAATTACAAATGAGCAGATTAGATTGGTAATATCTTATGTAACCGTAAAAACCTTCTAACTCCTTTATTTCATCTTACAAAAAAAATATAAAAATAAGAAGTTGAATAGGCAAAAATCAAAATATTTTCTAACATACGTTATGTAACATACAGTGAGGATAGCTAAAATCGAATAAATCAAAGTGTTTAAAGCACCACAACAATATTATTAATAAATAAAATCCCTATACATCGTTTACAAAAGAAAATAAAGAACTTGACTGATTTCATTAGGTACTTAATATTTTTACCTTACCGATAGGTAATGTTTTATTTTTCATCAAACATTTTTTATTCCTATTTAAACACATTAAATTATTCTTTTGAAAGTTTAAAGATTTATATTATGAATTGATTATAAAATAAAAATTTTTGATGACAAACTAAGTTGAAACAATTAGTTAAGAGGATAAAAGATCGAATATTAACCAATAACATATAATATAATATATCTTATAAATATCCAGTCCTTCAGACACGTAATATTTTTCTCATTTAATAAAATTTCTTTAAACACACTTTCACTTTAAACTTCAAAGAAAAAAAAAATATGTACAAAAAATAAATTTTCTGAGAAAAATCTAAAGGACGTCATATCCTTTAAAATCATAAAAAGACTTTTTTTTTTCATTTTTGAACAAAAAAAAAAAAAACAAAAAATTAACTATTATTAAACTTTAAATTTCGAATCATTTTAAAAGCCGATGTCAAAAGCAAAAATATTAAAGAACGTCAATTGATTTTTATGAACGTAATTCATATTTTTCGTCCCATTAAATAGCGTATAACTTAAGTATAAAGTATTTTATCGATAGTTACATATATAATAATATATGCTATATATATAACTACTCTACTCTTTATTTAATAACATAACATATATAATATATATGACATACCTATATATTATATAGATTTTTAAGAAACATAAAAAGTTATGAAGCGATTTATTAATTCAATTTAGTGAAATTCATGATATAATGATGAAAACGTAAATTCATTCTATTAAGTTATAAATTTTTTTACCTTAGTAAGAAAAACAAATGGAAAATATAAAAAAAAGCAAAAATAAAAAATTGAAATGAAAAAATTGTTTTTCTTTTTTTTTGTGAAAATTACATATTTATTATTTAACTATCAAAAAATACCTATAGGTATGTATAATTTTAGGTATGTATAATGAATGGTCGAAATAACCAATTTATGCTCAACATGAACACATACATATACATAGGTATACTTAATCACTTGTTTTTATTTTTATTTTTTTTTTTAAGATTGATATTGTGATGTTTAAATTAGAGTGTATAGTGAAGAAATGGATTTATATATGGGCTAACAATTATTCATTTTATTTTATATATGGTTAATTTTAGATTTTCGAGATAATAAATTTTACTATATACAATTTCAGTTGAATGATCCTTTAATAATTTACAAAGAGGTGAAACTTTACGCGATACAATAAATTTTTGATTGTTTGAATTTTTACATTTGTTTGAATGTTAATTTCTTCTAAATACAGTAATTTTTTTTTTTTTAGCAGAAAGTCGTCTAATAAAGAGGCTTCAAATCATATGAATATTTTGTAGGGTCAAACATCTGTTCTAAAAAATTTAAACACTAACTTAATGCCTTCATTCAAAGTTTTTCTATGTGAAATAAGTAGGGCAACAGATGTAAAACTGTAAAATTTCTAAGATGTCGTAATACGGCTTATGGAAATTTATTTATCATGAGCACATTACGTTTATGGAATCACCTTTGGTTAACATCAAAATTGATAATTGATATGTGTACGATTTAGTAAAGTTTAAGAAGAACATTAATCTCTTTCTTCAAAATGTTTTCGCATAGCCCTTCCTACATAGTTATCATAAATTTTTCCTAATTCTTTTTCCCCAAGAATCTTTCTCTATTCGGTCCCTATTCCGTAAATAAAACTGTATATTTGTATAAAAGGTCCTAATCTAAAATTTGTTTTAAAAGGGGTGGTTTTCGTTAGTTAAAGTCCAGCACTATCGAAATTTTTCACCGACCCTCGTAAAAAAAAAACAAAAATAATATTTTATTTAGTGTTCGATAACTGAACACTGAACATCACTTTAAAGAAAAACTTTTTAATTTACTTTAACAAATATATGTTTGCTGTCTTCTAAATAATTAGTATATTAAATAAGTCTGGCATCAGAACTGATATGAAATTTTAAATATGAACAATATAAAATAATAATAGAATTCACAAATTGATGCTAGTTCTAATGAAGTATACGTTTATCTACTGAGTAATAGTCACGATTTTAATACCTTGGAATTCATTATAAGTAGTGTAAAATAAAAGTCATCATTCATAACATCATATATAGGTATATTACTAACTAGCTGAATGCAAATACTTTTTGAAATTAAAACTCATTTCAAAAATTCAAAGTTTCAAATCAAAAGAAAAGATTTAAAGTGTTCGTACTAAATAAAATCAAAATGTTGTTGAGAACGTGAACTGTTGAAGATATTGTATATATTTTCAGTTTAAGCGTTTTTATTAACGTGTAATTATTTTCGTTATTTTAATTGATTAGAAAGAAAACCACTTTAAAATGCCAGTCAGATCCTTTTTAACGTTTGTTTAAAAGAAAAATCATTTTTTTTTAAGATTAAATTCTAATTATAAAAACTCTAAAAATAAATATTTTCTATTGATGTCTGGGACATCACTGTTTTCCATCATAAAAATATAATCTATAAATGGATATTTTTACAGATATATCTGTAATCTGTATATATTTATATTATAATACATATTTATTACATATATAAGGATATAAGGATATAAGGAAAAATTGGAAATTAAGTGAATGAAATATGTCATCATCATAAAAAAAAAAAAAACCAAAAAACAAAAACAAATGACGAAAAGTTCTAAAAGAGAAATTCCACTGATTTTGAAGGTATCTTTCGTAACAAGTGGGTGGTAACAAATCATGTTGTAATAAAATTGTACGTACATAAAAAAAAAAAAAAAAAACAGTTATAACGTGAAATATAAATTACTAACTCATGTTTTGGTGTCATGTTAAACGTTTTATGAATTTAAGTGAGTAATAAAATAATAATTTACGAATGAAGTAATAATATCAGATCAGATTTTGATAATTGGTAAGTTCTTTCTTGAATTTATTTCATAAGAAACAAAAAAACGTAAGTAGGTATTTAAAGATTTAAGGATTTTTTTTTTTTTTTAAATTGAATGTTTTGTTTAATATTTAGAAATTATAGTCCCTTTAATATTTCAAAAATGTTGTCAGTTAAATCATTTTTCAATATTAGGTTTTCTTCCTAATTCTTCCAAAGGTAGCCAACTTAACAAATATTTTCTTTTCTTAAGGTAGCCAATTTGTGTAAATATTGTTAATTTTTTTCTGTACGTTATGTAATGTAGAAAGAAATACGCTTTTGATTCTTCAACATTAAATATTCAAGTTCAATTTAAAAAAATATTTATAACAGATCACATGACAATGATCACTTTCTTTTTGTTGATTTTTTCATGAAAGTTCATTATATTGAAAATAGAATGATATTAAAAATCTTTACTTTATTTCAAGAATTCATATCCAACAGGATTAACTTTATGATTGACTTTGTGTAAATGTGGTTGACAAAAAAATTTTTAAAGTTTAAATCGCTTTTTACCATTCTTGGTTGTCCAAATCCAAAAAAAAAAATCCCTATTATAACTTTACATTAATATTCAACAAACCATTAAAAAATGGTTACAACCATTAAAAATATACAACATCTGATGTACCTATTAACAGCGATCATGAATAAATTCATTTCATGAACTCGAATTAACTTTTATAAAAAGAAAATTTTTTTTTTAAATTTTTTTTGGTCATTGATTTTAGCTATGATTCTAACGGACATGTAATAGTTTGAAGTAATTACACATCCTAAGAATATTAGTTTCTGAGAAAATATTTTATAGATATTATTTAATTCATAATAATGAATACATTCAAATTTTTGAAATACATACAAGATTTATTAAAGGAGAACAATCTAAATTATTTATTTATTTATTTTATTTATATTAATATTACATACATAAATGTAATGCAATATTATTGAACCATCGGTTACTAAAGGCCATTATAGGTATATACTATTATTAAATTATATACTAATATTACTTATTTTGTTTATATTATATACTATATATTTACATTATATTTGGTCGTAAGGGGATATGTACAGAAAAAAACACTTACAACCGTTGCAGGGATCGAACCCACATTCCTTCGGTTAATACGCCACACGCCACCCGCTAGACTACCGAATACACCACCCACTACCGAAGTCCCGGACAATCTAAATTATATTTCATATTCCATGAAAAACCCTTTTGGAAATTTATTTTTAAAGAAAATAAGGATTTTCTTTTATTTAAAGAATATGTTTATTTAGTGTTATATTAAGAAATTTTAATTTTATACGTATATGTATGTATGTATAATATTAACTTATAATTAAATTTTACCAAAAATACTATATTCAATGAAAAAAATAATTCCCTAACTATATTAAATTATCGTTGAACGTTTAACTTACAAAACTAACAAAAGAAAATTCTGTAATATGATAATTTAAGATTCCGTTACTTTAGTGAAAACAGAAATTTTCATTACATCAATAACTTGTATAGCTGTTGAGTGTTACTTTTTACTACTTAAAAAAACTTATTTGTTGCTAAATTTTTCAGAAAAAATTTTTCAATAGTTATATCAACAGAAAAATGTTTAATATTGCATTTTAGAATTAAATTTTCTATATTTTATTGTTATCTTAAAAGAATAAGAATTTTAATTTTTTTTTTTTCAAATTTTCTTAAAATTTTTTATTCATTCAAAATTTTGAAAAATTAACAAACATTTATTTCTTCTTTTTTTTTTTATTCTTTCACAGTTTACTGTGAAAATAATCTGGGTTCAAATGTTTTTTTTAAATTTTAATATATTTAAAAAAATATAAATTTAAAATTTAATTGATATTGATAGTTAAATTTCTTAATTTATAGAAGATCTTTTAAAGTCTCCAAGAATACACTACTGGGAGCAATTGATTATTACTGCCTAAACCCTTAACTATTCATAACATATATTGGCTGGTGACTAGAAATGGGAAAAGGATGGAGAAATTTTGAATTGGGAGAATAAAACTGTAAGATAATAATAAATATGGTGTCGTTGCTATAATCAATCCAATTGTTATTATCATTAAGTAAACTTGTATTTTTCTTTTTTATCTGTAACCCTTATTCTCAACTATATGCAAGTTACTATACCAATACCAAATAGACGACACAGAAATATTATACGCAGGTTGTATAAAAATATTTTTTTATATACTATATATGACTAACGCAATGCATTATTTGAATGAAGTCAAGAATCGTTACCTGTCAGATATTTTAAAACTCTTTAGGTGATGACTCAATGCTCGCGTTGCTTCTAGCGTCGCGTTCTAAATAAAATAAAGATCAAATGCTAGCGTCGCTTTATTTCCAACAACCAATATAAAATAAATTATTGTAAACGCGAGTAAAAGTAGAAAGTTGCTCTACGCTAGTGTCACTTCGTCCGGCGCTTCTACCGTCACTTTCCTATTTGGTCCCGTTTAAATCAATGTCAATTCTATTTAAATGTCAAAGTGATGCTAGAAGCGACGCAAGCATTGGCTCATCACCTTTTGTATTTTTTTACTATTTTACTTAGTGTTCTATAAGTCAGTACACTTTTTATACCCGTACGATAGGATCGGGTATAATAAAATTACTCCTCCGTTTGTAACACCTCGAAATAAGCGAGCTAGATATACCTTCAAAGGTATGGATCGGATCAGAAAAAAATTCTAAGACTTTTGAGCCATGTCCGTCCGTCCGTCCGTCCGTCCGTCAGCACGCTAACTCAAAAACTAAGAAAGCTAGAATCTTGAAATTTACACAAAATATTCTTGGAGTAATTTGTAGGTTCCCTATTTTTTTGGTTGAGTTTGGACCAAAACTTAGGGTAGCTCTCGAACACCTAACTTTTAGATCCCCACATTTTTTTTGAAATAGAGCTATGAAATTTTAACAGCTGATAGCTGTCACAAAAATATTAATTTTATTTTTAATAACTTTTTTTTGTAGCCCCACCCGTTACGGAGCTACAGCTCTCCAAAGGTTCAAAAAAGCTCTATATTTAAATTGTTATAGCACAAGTTGTATAAGGTATATCTTCATTTTGAAAACGCCAAACGATTACTACTTTCATTAGCTTTAAAAGTATGTATACAATAAATATATATTTGTGGCATACGGTGTCTTAATTTACCGTTATGCGAAACTAAAATTTTGCAAAATCCTTTAACCCTTCTATCTTCTAAACGGTTAAAGCTGGAAACTTGAAATTTTGACAGAAGTTAGATCTTTGAAAATAAGTATGAGTCATTTCAGAAATTGTTTTTGTATCACTCCCCGTTTAGGAGCTGTAAGGGGTCAAAAACTGAAAATTTCCTATTTTTAAACACCTGTAACTTGAACACCTGTTAAAATTTTTTTGAAGTAGTAGACAAAAATTAAAGCTTCAATATTATACTCTTATTTCTGTTAACAACTATTTTTAATAATGTAGGGTTACTTTATAATTGACGAAAGTGTTACTTGATTTTTTCAAATTTTCTAACAAATTTCTTTAACGAATTTTTTCCATTTTGTTTTACTCGATAATTTGAAATTGTTGAGGATATAATGCGTAGTACAAAAAAATGTAAATAAATAAACAACATAACGGTTGCTTGAAGAATTTTTATTTATATGATATTGATATATATACATACTTATATAATATCATGTTTATTTACATATCGTATATGTCACTAGTGAATGAATGATAAGAGTATAGATGTATATTATATAGCGCCGTATTTACATACATACATATATGTATTTTATTGTACTTATAAGAAATTATTCTGTCAATAGAATATTTAAATATAATATAATATAATATTTAAAATTATATTTACTATTTTGTACTAAGTAAATTTAATATACATTTACCGCTTAGTATTAAATGGTACTGTAGAATATTTGAAAAAGTTTTGGATTGATAATCGTTATGTGGAAGGTTAAAATCTGCTTTCGAAGAATGTACATATAAACATATAGTTTGAATATATGTACAACCCATAATTCTAGAAATTATAAAATTCACCCAAATTATTTTAAAATACTAAAATATTAAAAAAATAATATTGTAAGCAAAGTGACAGGCTGTGAACATACTAACGGTTCGTACGGGTATCTAAGAGTTGACAAAGGCAACTGTATTCTTCCTCGTTTAAATTACAATCGTTTGGTGTATTATCCGGTCAGTAATATAAATTTAAGAAGAGCTTAGTAGAAATATAGAAAAAAAAATTTATTATATTTACTCATATAAATATTATGTTGCAGATATAGGAATATTTTTATTTATATTTTCCTTACTATTTTTTTGTGTAGTTAACTTTACCATGTGAAAATTTTAAAAATAATTTTATAAGAAACATTTGTATATTTTCCGCTGATATAATCATGAATTCAACTTCTAAAAATATTTTGATAATTTTCATCAATTTAATATCAAGAAATAATTTGCAATTTTAAGCAATTTAACTTAAAAGAAAGAGTATGTAAACTGATTTCATGTGTTTATGTGGAAGATTTATGTATATGTATAGATATATAATATATTTAATATGTATAAGAAAATGATTTTTTTAAATAATCTCTTGTCTCAATAAATATTTTTCTTTTTTTTTTGCAAATTCAGGTAATATAAATAAATTGTTAAATGTGTATATATATACTTTACTTTTATAATTTACTCATATGTATAAATGTGTATTATGTACATAATATTATATAAAGAATTTTAAACTGATTTTGGAAAGTGTATTTTATTGGCGACATTTTAAATGAGATCTTAATTTTCTAATCTTGTTAATCTTATAATTCATTGCTGGGATCAGGAAAATAAAAGCATATGACGTATTAAATATGTTTTGTATAATATGTTATTATTATATTAATGTATGCATGTATGTTAGAATGTATATTCTTTTTACATTTTGTCACAAGCCAATAAAAATAAGATAAAAATTAGCATTACAATAATTTCATATTTCATATTAGACTGAAATATTTAAAATTATGTATGAATATTTATAGTATGACATATACCTACATACATATATCATATTTTATTCATTGTTAAAGTTATTATCAAAAAAATAATCAATCGTTAAAAAAAATGATTGGTTTTTGTTTTATTTAATTGGGAAAATGTATTAATAATGGGAGATTCTGCAGCAAATATCTTCTAAAACTTAAGAGATGCACACCAAGTATATATATGTATGCACGAATTATAGAAGAGAAGGGGATCTTTCAAACGATGTACAATTATTTCAAGAGTTTCTTGGTAAAATTCCCAGATAATTAGTTTATACAGAAAGATAGGAAAGATTGTTTCTTTTTTTCAAAAATTTTCAACTTTTTACAGTATTATATTTGCCCAACGGCCTCCACCAAATAAACGTCAAAATATTCTTTATTTTACCAGATAAAAAACCGAATAAATATATATCTAATAGACCGTTATAACAAATATAACGGTTAATATACAAAAATATAAAAACAACAACGATGTTTTCAATTGTCCTTTTCTTCCTTGTTTTTGGGAAGATGGCAACACCAAGTATCATCGAATTATACTGGTTTGGTCCTATGTTCTACATTTCCTGCAGAAGAGCCTTTTTTTTCGCAATATTAAATAAAATTTTAAATGAAATAAAATTAAAATAAAATAAAAACGTAAAAAAAATACTTTGTATAGTTGTAGTTGTAAAATAATATATTTTTGAGAGTATTCTTACGGAAGCGTTATGCCCTTATATTGAGACAAATTTATTTGTGTAATATAAAAACCAAATAAATATGAAACAAAATATACAAATTTTAAATGAAATAATATATTATTAATGTTAATCTAAAACCATTGTCTCCTCGGGGCTCAACGACCTAGTGGGTAAACGCTGTAAACACCGAAGGAGTATGAGTTCGAATCCCACACACGTCGGAAGAATAATTGTCCCTAACGACATTTACAGTCACGAAAAGGAAAGGCTGTATAATTTTCTTGTCACATTTATGTGGCAGGGGAATAAACTAAACAAGTAATGAAAAAACTAAGGCTTTTCAAGAAAACCCATTTCCAAAATTAGTTTTTGGTAAAGAGTACATAAATATTAAGTAGGTGGTATATTGATTAAAATAAATTTATAATAAAACAAAAATTGAAATAAATCGTTAGAATAATTTATTAGAGAAACTGGGAAAACACTTTTGTCAATTTTAAAGTAACCCTATATTATTAAGAAAAGGTGTTAATAGAAATAAAAATATAATGTTGTAGCTTTAATTTTGTATATTACTTTAAAAAAATTTGAACAGGTGCCCAAGTTACTTGTGTTTAAAAATAGAAAATATTCGGTTTTTGATCCCTTACGGGAGCCATACAAAAAAGAATTCTGAAATAACTCATACTGATCAAGCTTCTAAGTTAAACTCATCATATTTCAAGCTTCTAAGCTAAACCGTTTGAAAGATAGAAGAGCTCCAAATTTTAACTAAAATTGAGTTTCACATAACGGTATATTAAAATACCGTATGGCAAAGCCATATATTTACTTTATACATATTTAAAGCTTGTACATATAAAGCTTATAAAAGCAGCTATGGTTTGACGTTTTCATATTGAAAATATAACTTATAGAACCTGTGTTATAACAATATAAGGATAGGGCTTTTTCGAACCTTGTAGCTCTGTAAAGGGTGAGATTACAGAAATAAGTTGTTTCACAAAATTGGTTTTTTGGTAATGCCTATCCGTAGTTAAAATTTCATTGCTTTATTTCAAACTTAGTAGAAGTTTTGTAAACACCCATATGGACGGACGGACGGACAGAGTGAAACTAATAAGCACATTTTTCAAATTTTTTTGAAAATGTGCTAAAAAGAAAAAAAATCGCCTCCTGAAAAGAAAAATGACATTTTAAAAATTGTTTTTTCTTGTGGATGATGAGTTGTGTTATTGAGTTGATGTTTCACGGCCACCGTTGACTTTTTAAGTTTATTATTTAGTTGTTTTTAATTTTAATTTTAGTCGAATGTCAGAGATTCAGATTTTTTTTATTAAATTAATTATTATCTTATAAAATGTGACGAAATAATGGTTCGAATACATAAACATAAGCTTTAAATTTCAATTTCCAAGCAAAAAGTACGAATTCAGGTGTAAATTTTGTTTCAAAAGTGAGATTGGGTCACGAGCTCAAATGTAGTTTTTGTTTGAAAAAGTGAAATTTAAGTACAGCCTCAGTTTTATGCATTTGACGCAATGAAGGATTATTGTTATTATTGATGAATACAAAATTGTTAGATATATTATAACTCCTTTTCACTTTTCGAACAAACTGTATGAAAAGCGAAAGTAATCGTATTGCTTTAAGTAAATATATTTACCTTAACGCTATTTTAACTTATTATTTATATTTCAGTTGATTTCTTTTTCAACATTTTGCGTAACAAAATGATTTCGCATTAAAAACAAAGTTAGTTATCTTTTAAGAAGATATTAATATTATTATCCTATTATGTACTCTTGAATTCTTTAAGCCAATAAATATTTGTTAATATCAATATAGTCAGTTATTTAGCATGTTGAAAGTATACCAAAAATATATATGAGTAAGTATTAGTATATAATGTATTTATTTGTATATAATATATTATTATTATATAGCTAATTTTATAATCATGTACATATATTTTTTACTTGTTAAACACATATTAACAATTTATGGCATATTATTATATGAAAATAAATTGATAATATGTTTTAGATCCAAGTAAACATTATAAGAAATTTAAGAGAATCGTTTTTAATAATAATGATAAAAAAAAGGATGTATCAAAAAAAAATTGAAACAATTTCCTGATCTTTTTTGTTTTATTAATTTACATAATTGAATAAATAAGAAAACAAGCTCTTTTAGTTTTGGAAGTCGTTCCTTTTTAAAATAAGTTTTTTTTTCAATAAGGTCTGGCCAAATTCTGAATAATCCAATTATTCTTTGCTCAAAGATCTCATAATAATTAATTAAGTGTCACTTTAATGAAGTAAAAATTGGAATCCAAAAATTTTTTTATTTGTTTTTTTATTTCCTCAATTTTATTACAAAGTATCTTATTTAAATATTATACTTAAGATACTATAATAATACAAGTCAACTTGAACTGATTTATTTGAAATGCATTTTTTTTATTTTTAAAGTTTTTTAGTTTATTTTTTTTTTGCAGATAATAAAGAATTTTATAAAATCTTATAACGTCATCATACTCAGTGCAAGAACGTGTAATAATTATTGAATTTTATTATGTTTCCGGACGATCAATTTTTTGAACAATCTCAGTATGAACAGTGAAGTACATTTTCATTTAAATGGATATGTCAATAAACATCAGAACTGCCGAATTTAGAGCAGCGCATTAGCAACAATTACACTCTCTCAGATGCACTGTTTGGTCCATTTCCCCAAATTTCTACTAACACGATTTTATACCATGGTTTTGCTATCAAGTGAAAGGTATGATGTTCTTTCTAGTAAATGTTACATGTTTTACGAATTTGGCTTTTAATAATTTGGTTTAGTTCATAATGTGTTTGCGCCAAGAAAGTATACGATTTAGGTGCAGATCAAAGAATTTTTTATAGTATCATATTACGGTATTGATGTACTATTAAATGTTACAGATAAGTGAATATACCGCCGTCGGTAGATTTTTTTGCAATTTTTCTCTTTTCGCTTCTATGTTCTATTTTATATTATCTATAGATTCGTGGTTCGTACCTTTAAATCATTAAAAATATGATTTACTTTAATTAAATGATAAAAATTTTTTCAATTTTCTTTTTAACAAAATTATAATTATATTTTGAATTTTCAAATTATCAAGGTAAAATTTCCATAACCTCAATAAAAATGAATTTTTAATTCAAAGTTATAATTACGCTTTTGCGTAAAAAAAAAATTTAAAATGAATTTAAGAAATTCAGCCGAGTAATTGTCGACTTAATGAAACTATAATGATTAAAGAAACTGAAGCTCGGTAAAATATGAATAATAAATGATTTAATGTGTGTCCAAGGAGCAATAAGGAGTTGAAAGTAGAATAAAAAATTCAAAAATCTAATATAGATATTTAAAGTCAAATATAAATAATAAAGGACTTTATGGATACGCATATACTTCTTAAGAGATGAATAAGACAAAACAAAGTTTTTGAATATTTAAGTATCTACTTAAATTTTTTAAAAACTCTAATTTTTTTTTTTTGCCATTTATTAAAAATTCCAATTTTTTTGTTTTAAATTAATATTTAACATATTTCTTCAACAGAATCCATTGCCAAATATATTAACAAAAATTTAAAAATTAGTAGTAAAATACATGAGGGTAAATGCACGCAGTTTTTTTCTTCTATATATTAAATTGCAATACCCAGACAATATATACTTTCTGAAACCATTTAATATTTTTAATAATTTCTTTATAAATGTTCAATCTAATTTTGATTATTTCTCCCTAAAGGATTTAAGCTTTAAGCTATATATTTTTATCCGAAACGATTACTTTAAGTCTGAATTTGTTTGATCCTGAAAAAATATATATTTTTTTTGATTTGTTTAAAGTTCCAGTTCTCTAATCGCATATTTTAATAATTGATGATATTTTTATTTTCCAAAATTTAAAAAGAAAGTAATTTAAAATAACATTAACAAAATAACGATCTGAAGATAAATAAACAAAAAAAAAAAAAAAAACAAAAAGAGAACAGAATTGATTTTATTTTATCTTTTACTTTACAAAATAACTTTTGGCAAGGATAAAGAATGCTCATAGCCAAGTAGGTAATGGTAATGATGATGATGATTACTATGTGATGATACAACGCCAAATTATTTATATTTTTTTTTTTTTTAGTTTATTCCTATCCTTAATTATAAGAAAATTATAAATTGCGCATTACAAAAGACTAAAATTATTTAATTTAATATTTAAAAAAAATTCAAAATAAAGTTGTGATAATTTTAACTAAATATAGGTTTAATGCAAATGTTTTGCTTTTTTTTTTTCTTTTAATACTCGTAAGTAAATGTAAAGTCTGGTACGAAATATAGATTTTTCAAAATCTCATTTTTACTTGTCTTAAATTACTTCTATTTTTTATACAACCTAGTATATACGACCATTATCTACTCTTAGTATAAGCGTATTGTGAAGCTTATAGTTTATTTGACACTAAAAGAGACACCATTAAAAATTACACAAATATTAGATATAGATACATATTTTGGAAAAAGCGTATAACCATGATTTTGTATTGAACTCTAAAATCGTTCCTAATTATTTGTCTTCTTACGTTTACATATTTCCCGAATAAAATATTTAAAATAGCATATTCCAAATCTCAACCACCCCTATAATTGTATTCCTAATTTTCTAATCAACGCCAAAATTTCTGCTGATAATGTTTTCTTATGAATAAAGTGTAACCTGTTCTAAAGTATTGTCAAAAAAACGAGATTTACCATAGGATTTACAAAAAAAAAAAAATTTTGTATAAATGAAATTTTGTAAAATCCCGATTTTATCTTCACCATAGAAAATCTTATAACTATACTTAAAAGAGGTATCTATAAATATTCTAAGATTAAATTACGAAAAATGACTTTAGGAAAGAGTTTTTCTAACATTTTTTCAAAGATTATATACATTATTCTACAAAATGTAAATTTAGAATCGACGTTCGTCCTTGAATTGACTTTGGTATGAGATCATAAAAGTTATTTTCAGGCTATAATAACATTATAAAAAAATTTTAATACTTTATTTTGATTTAAAATTAAAGGAAATTTCAATTTTATTTTACTATTTTTATTTTTGTTATTTTTCCCTCAGGGATGTATGTAAAATATTATAAACAAAAAAGTATCTATAATATCTGAAAGTATCTATAGTATACAATACATACTTAACAATATTTTATTATTTCATTAAATTCAACACATTTTTTCTTAAAATATTTTTAAAATTATCTTTTTTCTGAAATATTTTATTAAATAGTAATTTGAGTTTCAATGCTTTTTAACGCCATATTAAATTATAAATTCAAAAGATATGCTCTTATATACGGTTTTTTCAATGCAAATATTATAATAATATATTAATTTCGAATTTTCAAATTAAAAAATTAAATATTTTTAATATTGTTTTAATAAAGTGAAAATTCTTTGATTTTGGAAAAAAAAAAAGGAAAAAAAAATAAAAGAGAAAATATATAACAATATAAAAAAAAAAAAAAAATTATCAACAATTAATGTATAAAATAAAAGAAATGAAGAAATAAATAATAAAATATTTATAAATTCAGTTTAAAAAAATTATAATTTTTAGTATTAATGCAAATAAATCAAAGTTTTTAGCATATTTTTATAAAATATTTTAACAAAAATTTCCCATTAGTTTCACTCTGTCCATCCATCCTTCTGTTTACAAAACTTCTACAAGTTTAAGATAGAACAATGATATTTTAATCATGGTTCTCTTAAAAAATGTTTAGAACTTTTTAAAAACTAGAACAATTTTCTTATGTAGTCCCACCCGTTACGGAGATACATCCCCTTCCAACATGAAAAATTTATATTTTTAAATGTGTATACATCTTAAATTTTGCTTAATATTTTTTCATCATAAAAATGCTACAGGTACGCTAAAAAAGTGCCTACTTTAAAAATCAATATCAGAATTATAAAATTTTTAAAATTTATGGTATTTCAAAATTAGAATAAATTTCCTCAGAAAATTTTAAGAGAAATATTTAAGAGGTATTATAGGAGTCAATTCCTATTTTTGAAGATCTTAAACTTAGGCACCTGTATAAATTTTTTGACTAAAAAGACATAAAAATTAAAGCTCCAGTATTATATTTTGATGTGTGTTAACGGCTTTACATAGTTATATACGAAGTTACAGTCCCTAATATTGATAAACAACCATATATTTTAAAATGTATATATCCTCATGTTCTGCTTAGTAGTTTATCAATGCTGAAAGTCCGGATCTTTTCTTACCTTTACAAATTAATATCAAAATTATGCAATTTTTTTAAATTTTAATATTTAAATTTACCGTTATGTGAAGACAAAATTCCCGCATACTTTTGGTTAAAACCTTAAAATTTTTGAGTTAAGAAAGATTTTTCAAGATTAGTTTAAGTTTATTCAGATAATTTGTTTATACCAACCCCTATATTTAAAAGCTATATTAGGGCCAGGGGTCAATAATTGAAAATTTGGTATTTTTGAATATATATTATGTAACATTGGTATCTGTACAATTTTTTTCAAAATAAAATGCAGAAATTAAAGCTTCAATATTACATGTGTTAATGATTTTCTTAATTATTTAGGGTTCCCTTAAACTTGAAGAAAGTGTCTCTTTATTTTTTACATTTTTTCTTGTATATGAAATTAAAAAAAAACAAGGTAGAATGTAAACCAACGGTTTTTAAAAGCGCACATTTCCAAACTCAATACAAACTATTTAGAATTTTGACATGCACAAAAATTTGAAAATTTCATGTAATAAGAAAAAATGTGAAAATAGGACATATTTAAAATTTTGAGGGGTCGTAAGTCCAGAATCCTATATAACTAAGAAAAGCCATTAACACGCATAAAAATATATTATTGAACCTTTAATTTTCATGCCTCGCCGAAGAAAAATTTTTACACGTGCCTAAGTTACAGGTGTCTAAAAATAGCAAATTTTCAATTTTTGAGGCGTAATAATTGTTAAAGAGGAGGTGCTACCAAAAAATATTTTAAGGAAACTTATACTAATTCTAAAAGTTCTTTCTTGTCTCAAAATTTCAAGTTTCTATCTAAAGGCGTGCCGGAGTTATGAAAAAAGAAATTTCATGCAAAATATGGTTTTCACATAACGGTAAATTTAAATACGAAATTTAAAAAACTTGTATAATTTTGATATTAATTTACAAAGATAAAAGAAATACCTGTCGAATGACGTTTTCAGATTGAAAATATCCTAAGCAGAACATAAGATATATGCATTTAAAAATAGGGCTTTTTCAAAGTTTGAGGGGATGTAGCTCCGTAATGGGAGGGGCTACATGAAAAAGTTGTTCCACAAAATTATGTTTTTTATGAGACCTACCCATGGTTAAAATTTTTTTTCTCTATCTATAACGGTGTAGAAGTTTTGTAAACAGACGGACGGACGGACAGAGTGAAACTAATAAGCACATTTTTTCAAAATTTTTTTGGAAATGTGCTAAAAACATAAATTTTGGTGCAAACTCAATTTATTCTAAAGTTTGTTTTTTTTTGGAAATGTGCGTCTTTAAAACAGTTGGTTTGCATTCTACCTTGTTTTTTAAATATTTAATTCAATTTAAAATTTCAGTAATTAGTCCATGGTAGAAGTTACATAAATATCCAATTCCAATAATTAAATAAAATTAAGTTTTATACAACGAAATAAAATTGAATTCAGTACAATCTACCAGTAATATCTACAATGGAAAAATAATAAAATTTCTTTGAAGCATTAATCAGCTACATTATGCCAATATTTTCTGATTATCAAGCAACCATCTATCTTTTGAAGGTCATGTTATATTAATTAATTTATTATTATAAAATTTAAAAATTTTAGATATATTTAAAACTTTTCCCCCTTCGGAAACCTTTTGTTGCCATACCAAAATTATAGTACATAGTACATAAGTAGTTGGTAAATTACTGTTATTGTGGTGTCTATTTATGATTCTATAAGCAAAAGCTTCGAGATGTTAAGATACGGATCACAGTAATTCGATAATTTATTTTTGAAGAGTTTACTTAATTTGTTAAAGAAACGTCTCCTTAGTAAAAAATGACTGACTCTCTTTAATTCTAATGACCCTCATACACACGTTATGTATGAAATGACCCTCTTTAATTCTATGTGTAAGGATCTGCGTAAACACTTGAATTAATAATAGGAATTTAATTTTTGTTTTTTGACAAGGGTATGTAGGAATCATGGAAAAACACTATAGAAGAGTTGAACGAGTACGTATCTTCTATGAGTGTGTGGAACTTTAACCTACTAAACAACATCTCCCTTTTTTAACCAAACAATAGGTATATGATCTATAATAGCTCTTATGTACTGCCTGATCATTGAACAAATGAGGATATTTTACCACTATTTTCTTATAGACTTAAATTAAATTTCTCAAAAATTTAAGTATCTTTAACGATTAAATAAATATTAAGAATAAATATAGTAGGTATAATTAACAATCAATTAAATAATTTTTTTTTTTTATTATAAATTAGCTATATTAAATTTAATTTTGGTCTCATTGCATGACTTTCAAATACCACAATTCTTTAAAAATATTCAATTTCAATTTTTTTACTCAAACAAAATAAATGAGAAACAGAGGGATGATATCTAAACACTGTATTAAAATTTTATATAAACTTAATTTTTTCTACTAAATTTTTGCACCTCTTTAAAAAAATTTTTAAAGTGTTTTTTTACAAACCGAAAAAAAAATCAAAAATTCTAAAATTAGTTATACCCATAACTTTGTCACTAATTGTTTTGGAAGTCCAATCCTTTAAAAGTATATTATAATTTTTCTCTTACGAAGAAACGACAGTATTATATGTATGTTTGGGTTTTTGTATCAGTCAAAATATAAAATGTATACAATATACATATACATATATAGTACCTGCCTATATACATAAAATAAATAACCTTATAATATAAAAAATTTAGATTTTTAACAGAATTTTTATTAACCTTTGTAACACCGAGATCAAAAATTTACAATAAATACCAACTGAGGTATTCGTTCTTCGTTTATTTTTTTCCTTTTTCTAACTGTAATAATGTATGTATGTTAAATATTAATATCTCAATGCCATTATATAGCATAATAGATTATACATATCTGTTTTTCTAATGAACTTATATTTTTAGAATATATATATATATTTTTTTTTATGCATTTCTCTGCCACATAAATGTGGACAGAAAATTACACAGCCTATCCTGTTCAGGCGTGGCTGTAAATGTCGTAAGGGGAAAAACTCTTAAGACGTGTGTTTGGGATTCGAACCCACACTGCCTCGGTAGTGTGGCCACCGAGGCCTCTTTTAGAATATATATGTAATAAATTAAAAAATAATGTAACGATAAAATAACAACAAGAAATAAAAAATCAATAAAAGAAGAACAGGCCGAAGCCAGCTTCAAAGGTTAAAATAACGGTACTGTTTTGATTAATGGAATACAAAGTTAATATGAAAAAAGGCGAATATAAAAAAAATTTAATAGTTTTTTTTTCCTTTTATTTTATTCTAATAATCAACTTTTGTTTGTTCTTTTGTATATTGCAAGAATAAATTAAACTGTTAAACAGTGTTTTCAAAACATTTTTTATTAGATCTGAATTTTTGATGTTTTTTATCACTTCAGTTTTTGTAAAAAAAAACTGTAACTCTGAAAAATTAAGTTTTCAATAAGATTACTATACCAATTTGAAGCCGTTGATATTTCTAAATCTATTTCGTTTTTATGAAGTAGGTATCTTATACAAGAGAAGAACGTGCATGTACATAGATAGAAGAAAGTGTAGGTATCAAGAAGAATGACAATACTATTTAATATGGAATAGACTTAGATATGGACATATGGTTCTAATATGAAATAATATTTGTATTTGAAATAGTAGTAGGTACTAATTACCCCAATCGGACAGATTAACTGATTCTTTTTATTGTTTCATAACACATAATAAATTACAAGATACCATAAACAAACTTTCAAAAGAAACAAAATCACTTATTTCATTATTTTAAACAAAAGATCGCACAAAAAATACTAAATGTCCTATAATTCTTTCAAAAATGACAACCAACCATCATTATTCTGTCTGTCTAAGATAACAATTTAAATTTAGAAATTTAAAATCTAAACATAAACGACTGGTTTATTCATTATATTGCTTTATTTCATATCAGTTCTTATAATATATTACATAATTTTATTAAACTTTTGCCACATCTTTTCATATTTTGCAACAGTACAAAGTACAAACTCAAATAAAGTCCCTTTAATTGGGTGAGGCTTAAAAGATTTTATTTAATTAAATTTTAATTTTCTGTATGAATTTATAAAATTTTTTTTTTTTGTGATTTTATATTTTTTTTTGTTTTTATAAAATTAAAAAGTATGTAAGTTTTTATTTCAAATAAATTCATTTTAATTTTTGTTTTTATGCTTTTTTTACCTCTTTCTGATACCAATTTCCTACTACTTTTATTTTATTCATGGTCACAGTATTTCTAATGTTTAAATTAATGAAATAAAGGAGACGATGGGAAAATACAAAAAAAAAAAAAACGATTTTCAAAAAGTTTTTCTAACAGTAAAAATTAATTTTGACCTTCTTTAATTACACAAAAAAAATCAGCTACGTCCACCACAGTACTGACCGCTATTACAGGAATAGCATAATGCGAAATTTCATAGCTTTTTATACCCGTACGATAGGATCGGGTATAATAAAATTACTCCTCCGTTTGCAACACCTCGAAATAAGCGAGCTAGATATACCTTCAAAGGTATGGATCGGATCAGAAAAAAATTCTAAGACTTTTGAGCCATGTCCGTCCGTCCGTCCGTCCGTCCGTCCCTCAGCACGCTAACTCAAAAACTAAGAAAGCTAGAATCTTGAAATTTACACAAAATATTCTGGGAGTAATTTGTAGATTCCCTATTTTTTTTGGTTGGGTTTGGACCAAGCCTTAGGGTAGCTCTCGAACACCTAACTTTTAGATCCCCACATTTTTTTTGAAATAGAGCTATGAAATTTTAACTGCTGATAGATATCACAAAAATATTAATTTTATTTTTAACAACTTTTTTTTGTACCCCCACCCGTTACGGAGCTACAGCTCCCCAAAAGTTCAAAAAATCTCTATATTTAAATTGTTATAGCACAAGTTGTATAAGGTATATCTTCATTTCGAAAAAGCCAGACGATTACTACTTTTATTAGCTTTAAAAGTATATATGCAATAAATATATTTTTGTGGCATACGGTGTCTTAATTTACCGTTATGCGAAACTAAAATTTTGCAAAATCCCCTAACCCTTCTATCTTCTAAACAGTTTAATTTGCAAACTTGAAATTTTGACAAAAGTTAGATCTTTGAAAATAAGTATGAGTCATTTCAGAAATTTTTTTTGTATCACCCCCGTTTAGGAGCTGTAAGGGGTCAAAAACTGAAAATTTCCTATTTTTAAACACCTGTAACTTGAACACCTGTTAAAATTTTTTTGAAGTAATACACAAAAATTAAAGCTTCAACATTATACTCTTATTTCTGTTAACAACTATTTTTAATAATATATAGTTACTTTATAATTGACGAAAGTGTTACTTGATTTTCTCAAATTTTCTAACAAATTTCTTTAACAAATTTTTTGCATTTTGTTTTACTCGATAATTTGAAATTGTTGAGGATATAATGCGTAGTACAAAAAAATGTAAATAAATAAACAACATAACGGTTGCTTGAAGAATTTTTATTTATATGATATTGATATATATACATACTTATATAATATCATGTTTATTTACAATATATCGTATATGTCACTAGTGAATGAATGATAAGAGTATAGATGTATATTATATAGCGCCGTATTTACATACATAATATATGTATTTTATTGTACTTATAAGAAATTATTCTGTCAATGGAATATTTAAATATAATATAATATAATATTTAAAATTATATTTATTATTTTGTACTAAGTAAATTTAATATACATTTACCGCTTAGTATTAAATGGTACTATAGAATATTTGAAAAAGTTTTGGATTGATAATCGTTATGTGGAAGGTTAAAATCTGCTTTTGAAGAATGTATAAACATATAGTTTGAATATATCTACAACCCATAGTTCTAGAAATTATAAAATTCACCCAAATTATTTTAAAATACTAAAATATTAAAAAAATAATATTGTAAGCAGAGTGACAGGCTGTGAACATACTAACGGTTCGTACGGGTATCTAAGAGTTGACAAAGGCAACTGTTTTCCTCTCGAGTCACGAGTCTCGACTCGACACGACTCGACCTCAACGGCTCAACTATTCTTTGGCTATATGTATGTAATGTACCTAACTTATGCATGTGTAAAGAAAAAAATTTAAAATTTGATAAAAATCGTCATTTATCACAATATTTATTGAAATTTTAAATAATGGTGAATGATATTAATCTGCTATTAAAAACGAGGAAGAATACAGTTGCCTTTGTCAACTCTCAGATACCCGTACGAACCGTTAGTATGTTCACAGCCTGTCACTCTGCTTACAATATTATTTTTTTAATATTTTAGTATTTTACAATAATTTGGGTGAATTTTATAATTTCTAGAACTATGGGTTGTAGATATATTCAAACTATATGTTTATACATTCTTCAAAAGCAAATTCTAAATTTCCACATAACGATTATCTATCCAAAACTTTTTCAAATATTCTATAGTACCATTTAATACTAAGCGGTAAATGTATATTAAATTTACTAAGTACAAAATAGTAAATATAATTTTAAATATTATATTATATTATATTATATTTAAATATTCCATTGACAGAATAATTTCTTATAAATACAATAAAATACATATATGTATGTAAATACGGCGCTATATAATATACATCTATACTCTTATCATTCATTCACTAGTGACATATACGATATATTGTAAATAAACATGATATTATATAAGTATGTATATATATCAATATCATATAAATAAAAATTCTTCAAGCAACCGTTATGTTGTTTATTTATTTACATTTTTTTGTACTACGCATTATATCCTCAACAATTTCAAATTATCGAGTAAAACAAAATGGAAAAAATTCGTTAAAGAAATTTGTTAGAAAATTTGAAAAAATCAAGTAACACTTTCGTCAATTATAAAGTAACCCTATATTATTAAAAAAAGTTGTTAACAGAAATAAGAATATAATGTTGAAGCTTTAATTTTTATGTATTACTTCAAAAAAATTTTAACAGGTGTTCAAGTTACAGGTGTTTAAAAATTGAAAATTTTCAGTTTTTGACCCCTTACAGCTCCTAAACAGGGGGTGATACAAAAAAAATTTCTGAAATGACTCATACTTATTTTCAAAGATCTAACTTCTGTCAAAATTCAAGTTTCCAAGTTAAACCGTTTATAAGATAGAAGGGTTAAAGGATTTTGCAAAATTTGAGTTTCGCATAACGGTAAATTAAGACACCGTATGCCGCAAGTATATATTTATTGTATATATACTTTTAAAGCTAATGAAAGTAGTAATCTTTTGGCGTTTTCAAAATGAAGATATACTTTATACAACTTGTGCTATAACAATTTAAATATAGAGCTTTTTTGAACTTTTGGGGAGCTGTAGCTCTGTAACGAGTGGAGGTACAAAAAAAAGTTATTAAAAATAAAATTAATATTTTTATGACATCTATCAGCAGTTAAAATTTCATAGCTCTATTTCAAAAAAAATGTGGGGATCTAAAAGTTAGGTGTTCGAGAGCTACCCTAAGGCTTGGTCCAAACTCAACCAAAAAAATAGGGAACCTACAAATTACTCCAAGAATATTTTGTGTAAATTTCAAGATTCTAGCTTTCTTAGTTTTTGAGTTAGCGTGCTGACGGACGGACGGACGGACATGGCTCAAGTCTTAGAATTTTTTTCTGATCCGATCGATACCTTTGAAGGTATATCTAGCTCGCTTATTTCGAGGTGTTACAAACGGAGGAGTAATTTTATTATACCCGATCCTATCGTACGGGTATAAAAATAGGGAACCTACAAATTACTCCCAGAATATTTTGTGTAAATTTCAAGATTCTAGCTTCCTTAGTTTTTGAGTTAGCGTGCTGACGGACGGACATGGCTTAAAAGTCTTAGAATTTTTTTCTGATCCGATCCATACCTTTGAAGGTATATCTAGCTCGCTTATTTCGAGGTGTTACAAACGGAGGAGTAATTTTATTATACCCGATCCTATCGTACGGGTATAATCAATATTAAAATGTTGCATTTATGTATGAATTTTTGTATATTATTTGAAGCGATTAGAAAACTTTTCTAATTGTATTCTTTTTTGAATTCAATTTCTTCTCATATAAGTACTTAAATTTTAGTATACAGCAGTTCTTACAACCAAAATTAAATTTGAATAATTTTTTATTTTTAAATATTTTGTATGTCAATTTTATACAGGGTTACCATTTGTACAATTGTGGTAATATTTGTACGGTTTTCTCGCCCTCTGTACCATGTTACATGTACAATCTTAATCAAGGATTGTACGACAAATACCTATAGGATCTTTTTAGATTTTAAATTTTTCACATTAGAGCAAGGTAAAACTAACAATGGCAATATTGTTACAGACAACGTTGCTCATTAAAAAAATTTAACTGTATTTTGCTTCAACCTTTGTTTGTGCATTTTCCGAATGTTTTACGGATACCTATTCTGTTTTCACCACGTACCTTTAAAAGATTTATTTCGAAATCGATAAATATATGGACATAATAGTCCTCACTCACAATAGCAAATAATCTAAATTCTAAATATACGTACACCAACTACAGGCTCTTTATACAATTTAATTCTATTTTGGCGTTATTTTAAAAATAATTTCAGTTAGTGTTTTGACGAATTTGGTTTTGCTTTCTGAATTTTTACGGATTGTACTTGTTCCATAAATTCTATTTTTCTAAACTGCAACTGTCTATTATATGAATTGGGATTCAACATAAAATTTGACTACACATTAACAGGGGTCCCTAGTTTCTTTATAATTTCAATACTAAAAAAATATTATTACTTTTCAATAAAAAATTCTTTAACTCTCACACGTTGTTCTTTCCACGGAACTACTTGTAAAATTGTACCTACTTCCTTTCAATTTATTTTCTTCTTCAAGTAAAACTTTAAGTGCAAAAAAAGAAAAGAGGTATGGGAGTGTGGGGCCGCTTAAACTTAAACTTGAAGTTATTTTATTATGATTAATCTCTATTGATTGAGTAATTTAATTTTTCCAATAATCCATACTTAGCTCCCCTAACGACAATATTCATCATTATTTTGTAGTAATATTTTTGTTTCGTTTTTCGTTCTAGTATGCCATGATGACCGTTGTCAGTTCTGAGTTCAGTATAAAAAAAACAGCATGTTTATTGTTTATAAATATATTAATAAAATTTTTGTACCTACATATTTTTGATAACAAAATAATAGAATAAAAAATCTCTGAGCTATTAGAGATGGAGTGCAATGCAACCAGATAAGTATAAAATTTGAAAGCTCTTAACTCTTGTGATTAAATGATGTTTTTTTAGTTGCTGTGCTTGCAGAAAAAAAAATGTTGCTGGATATAAGGTAATTTGTAATTAATTTCATTTAAATTAGTGGTTACAATTTGCTTTTTTTTTGTGTTTATGGTATTGGGAAAAATATCCAACGCAATACATTATGTATTTATGTACATAAATACATAATGTACAGGATAATTTTTTCATTCAAAAATATAAAAAGTAAAAATATAATAAAACAAATTTATTTATACTTATCTACGATGTACTTACTATGTATATACATACATATGTAGGTACAAAACAAACCTAAATTTTTATGTGAAATGTTAAACGTAAGTATATACATATGTATGTGTGTATGTACATAGATAGATATTGAATCTGCTAACAACAATTTAACAGTTTGAATTTTGCATCATCAACTAGAGAATATATGCATAGCATAGGTACATTGCATACATATATAAATTTTTAAAGATATAAAAAATATAAAAAAAAAACAAAAAAAAATTGTTCATGTAATGCATTATGCGTCCTGTAATATTATATATGAAATTTGAGCTTAAAATTTAAGTTAATCGGATCAAAAAATAATCTATGGTAAAATTACAACATTTCCTTAAAAATTTATAAAAATTTATGGGTGTCCAAAATTGAGGTATCATTTTGATTTTGCCGCCATATTTTTTCTACCTGGAACTTTTATACGAGGTTTCTTTAGGTATATTCTAAATACATTCCGGTTAGTTAATATGGAACGTTACACGAAGGAACAACGTGTTTTTGTTATTACAACATTTTTTGAAAATGGTAAAAGTTTTCAAGATGTAATTAGGAAATTTCGAACAAAATTTGGTAGAGAAAATGCTGCAACAAATCGTGCCATCAAGCTGATGGTTGATAAATTTCTAGAAACTGGATCTGTTCTTGATAACAGAGGCAATATTTATCAACGTAGTGGCCGTTCAACCGAGAATGTAGCAGCTGTGAGCAGAAGTGTTGAAGATCCAAAAACTTCCATTCGTCATGGTTTGCAGCAATTAAACATCAAACCATCCACATTATTCAACATTTTGCATCGTGATCTCCATTTAAATGCTTATAAGATCCAGCTGACGCAAGAATTAAAACCAACTGACCATGCATTACGTCGGCAATTCGTTTCTTGGGCAATCGAAAAACAAGAAATGAGAATTTTTTTAACAAAATAATTTTCACCGACGAAGCTCATTTCCAGCTCAATGGCTACGTCAATAAACAGAATTGCCGCATTTGGGGTGAAGAGAATCCAAGGGTTATCTTAGAGCAACCAGTACATCCACAAAAAGTTATGGTTTGGTGTGGTTTGTGGTCAGGAGGAATCATCGGCCCATATTTTTTTGAAAACGCAAATGGAAATGCGATTACGGTCAATGGAAATCGGTACAGGGAATGATCCGAAGCTTTTTGTGGCGGAAAATTGATGATTTGGACGTAGAGAATATGTGGTTTCAACAGGACGGTGCCACTTGCCACACAGCAAGAGAAACAATGGATCTTTTGAAGGAAAAGTTCGAAGATCGCATTATTTCTCGTAGAGGAGGAGTGATATGGCCACCAAGATCGTGCGATTTGACACCGTTGAATTTTTTTTTGTGGGGTTTTGTGAAATCGAAAGTGTACAGCAATAATCCCACAACAATTCAAGAGCTTAAAAACAACATTATCGAGCAGATTTCAACCATTGAGAACAGTTTATTGAACAACGTGATTCAGAATTTTGGTAAAAGATTGGAAGCTTGCCGAAGTAGTAGAGGCGGCCACTTGGCCGACATAATTTTTCATTATTAACCGGAACCTATTTAATTATAATATATCATTCATTCATCAGTGACATATACGATAATCTAAATAACATGACTTATAATAAATATGTATACTAATATCATATTATTTATATAAATTCTTCAAGCAAATGTTATATTTTTTATTTATTTAATTTTTTTTGTACTACGCATCACCTCAACAATTTCAAATTATCGAGTAAAAAAAAATGCAAACAAATCGTTAAAAAAATTTGTTAGAAAAATTTAGAAAAATGAAGTCACACGTTCGTCAATTTTAAGGTAACTCTATATTATAAAGAAAAGTTGTTAATAGAAATAAAAATATAATGTTGGAGCTTTAATTTCTGTATATTACTTTAAAAAAATTTGGACAGGTGTTGCAAGTTACAGGTGTTTAAAAATAAGAAATTTTTCAGTTTTTGACCCCTTACAGCTCCTGAACGGGGAGTGATACGAAACAAATTTCTGAAATACTTGTTTTCAAAGATCTAACTTCTGTCAAAATTTCAACTTAAACCGTTTAACCTTTTAGCTTAAACCAATTTCAGTTTTCAACTTAAACGGTTTAGAACATAGAAGGGTTAAAGGATTTTGCAATAATTCAGTTTTTCATAACGGTAAATTAAGACAGTGTATAGCACAAGTATATATTTATTATATACATGTTTGTAAAGCTCATAATAGCAGCTATTGTTTCGAATTTCAGATTGAAGATATACCTTATAGAGCTTGTGTTATAACAATTTAAATATATAGATTTTTCGAAATTTGGGGGGCTGTGGCTCCTTAACGGGTGGAGGTACAGGAAAATTAATATATTTATAAAATTAATATTTTTATGATATCTATCAGCAGTTAACATTTCATGGCTCTATTTCAAGAAAATTGTGAAGATCTAAAAGTTAGTTGTTTGGGAGTTACCCAAAGTTGTGGTCGGAACTCAACCAGTAAAAATACGGAACCTACAAATTGCTCCCAGAATATTTTGCGTAAATTTCAAGATTCTAGCTTTCATAGTTTTTGAGTTAGCTTTCACGGACGGACGGACGAACATGGCTTAATTGACTCAGAATTTGATTCTGATCCGATCCATACCTTTGAAGGTATTTATAGCTCGCTTATTTCGAGGTGTTACAAATGCAGGAATAATTTATTATACCCGATACTAATTGTACGGAGTATAAAAATAAAAATATAATGTTGGAGCTTAAATTTTTGTATATTACTTCAAGAAAATTTGGTGTCCAAGTTACAGGTGTTTAAAAATAAGGGAGTTTTTAATTTTTGATCCCATACAGCTCCGAAACGGGGGCGATACAAAAATATTTTCTTAAATGACTCATACTTGTTTTTAAACACCGAACTTCTCTCAAAATTTCAAATTTCTAACTTAAACCGTTTGGAATATAGAAGGATTCAAAAATTTTGCAAAATTTGAGTTTCGCATAACGGTAAATAAGACATCGTATGCTACAAGTATATATTTGTATATATATTTTTAATGCTAATAAAAGCTGTAATCGTTTGGCGTTTTCAAATTGAAGATATGCTTTATACAACTTGTGTTATAACAATTTAAATATATAGCTTTTTCGAACTTTGGGTGCTGTAGCTCCGTAACGGGTGGGGCTACAGAAAAAAGTTGTTAAAATTAATATTTTTATGATATCTATCAGCAGTTAAAATTTCATGGCTCTATTTCAAATAAAATGTGGGGATCTAAAAGTTAGATGTTCGAAAGCTACCCGAAGTTTTGGTCGGATCTCAAGCAAAAAAATAGGGAATCTAAAAATTGTTGTAAGAATATTTTGTGATAATTTCAAGATTCTAGCTTTCTGGCAGACCCTGACGGGCAGACGGACAAAGTTAATCGACTTGGAATTTAATTCTGATCCAATCTATACCTGTGAAGGTATGTCGAGCTAGCTTATTTCGAGATGTTACAAAAGGAGGAGCAATTTTAATATACCATTTTACTGGTTACATATATACTTTTATCCAAATTCACTTTTTTCTTTACAACTCAAGTAAAACATAAACAACACAAAAAAATTGTCGATGAATTTTGAAAGAAGAAAACAAAAACAAAAGTTTGGCAGTTTGTTTGCTACATTACAAAATTAGTTACAGATATTTTAAAGTAAAAGGATAAAATTATGTACATATGTAAAAAAAAGAATATTAACAATTTAGCAAACTAAATTGCCCTATTGGTAAATGCTAATTGCAATCGTATTATAACATAGCATTATACAATGGTATTACAAAATCGCATTATACCATCATCGAATTCTAATATACTTACATCGTATGTAAACAAAAAATTGATTACTCTTATTAACGCAAATATCTACATACATATACCTACATATAATGCAACAAAAAAAATTTAAAAATGATTCTCGTTTCTTTATGTGTCATGAAAACGAAAAATGTATAAACTAAATGTATAAAATTATATATGTACATACATTTAGTTTTGTCTATAGTTCATTAAAAGGCAACAACAAACAGACAAATGTCAAAGAAAATTTCATGTTTTTATTTTACTATGTAATAATTCTGTTAAAAAATCTGTAATATCTTTGAATAAAAATTTTATTTAGTTAACTTTTATACTGTTTTTCGATATTATGTTTTAGAATCATGTATTGTCACCGCAATCTAAACTGTGTTCAAAATTTCAAGTCTAAACTATGTTCAAAATTTCAAGCTCAACGAAAAGTGTATCTAAAATGGCTAACTCCACGATTCTTGTAACCACGAGTAAGTTCAATAAAAGCTATTAATAATAATAATAAATAAATACTTTGAAAAATGACAGAAAGCCGAGAAAAACCGATTCAAAGTTTTGGCATTTTCATAACTATTTTCCATACTAATAAAATTAGGTGACAACTTCGGAACTTAATTTTTAAAATATGATTATGACAACAAAATCTTTACTTTTGGCAAAAATTAATATTAAAAAAAAAAATTATAATTTTCTGAAAAAATAAAAATGATGCGAAAAATTGTTTAAATCGTTGAAAAACGACAGAGAGCCGAAGAAAACCGATTTCGAGTTTGGTGTTTTCAAAATTATTTTTCATACTAATAAAATTAGGGGACAACTTCGGAACTTCATTTTTAAAATATGATCTTGACACCAAATTTTTTTTTTTTTGAGAAACATTAAAATTTAAAAAAAAAATTTTAATTTTCTGAAAAAACGAGGAAGAATACAGTTGACTTTGTCAACTCTTAGATACCCGTACGAACCGTTAGTATGTTCACAGCCTCTTTGCTTACAATATTATTTTTTTAATATTTTAGTATTTTAAAATAATTTGGGTGAATTTTATAATTTCTAGAATTATGGGTTGTACATAATATATTCAAACTATGTTTATACATTCTTCAAAAGCAAATTCTAACCTTCCACATAACGATTATCAATCCAAAACTTTTTCAAATATTCTATAGTACCATTTAATACTAAGCGGTAAATGTATATTAAATTTACTTAGTACAAAATAGTAAATATAATTTTAAATATTATATTATATTATATTTAAATATTCCATTGACAGAATAATTTCTTATAAGTACCATAAAACACATATATGTATGTAAATACGGCGCTATATAATATACATCTATACTCTTATCATTCATTCACTAGTGACATATACGATATGTAAATAAACATGATATTATATAAGTATGTATATTTATCAATATCATATAAATAAAAATTTTTCAAGCAACCGTTATGTTGTTTATTTATTTACATTTTTTTGTACTACGCATTATATCCTCAACAATTTCAAATTATCGAGTAAAACAAAATGGAAAAAATTCGTTAAAGAAATTTGTTAGAAAATTTGAAAAAATCAAGTAACACTTTCGTCAATTATAAAGTAACCCTATATTATTAAAAAAAGTTGTTAACAGAAATAAAAGTATAATGTTGGAGCTTTAATTTTCGTGTATTACTTCAAAAAAAATTGTAACAGGTGTTCAAGTTACAGGTGTTTAAAAATAGGAAATTTTCAGTTTTTGACCCCTTCCAGCTCCTAAACGGGGAGTGATACAAAAAAAATTTCTGAAATGACTCATACTAATTTTCAAAGATCTAACTTCTGTCAAAATCTCAAGTTTCCAACTTTAACCATTTAGAAGATAGAAGGGTTAAAGAATTTTGCAAAATTTGAGTTTCGCATAACGGTAAATTAAGACACCGTATGCCACAAATATATATATATTGTATATATACTTTTAAAGCTAATGAAAGTAGTAATCGTTTGGCGTTTTCAAAATGAAGATATACCTTATACAACTTGTGCTATAACAATTTAAATATAGAGCTTTTTTGAACCTTTGGGGAGCTGTAGTTCCGTAACGGGTGGGGCTACAAAAAAAAGTTATTAAAAATAAAATTAATATTTTTGTGAGATCTATCAGCAGTTAAAATTTCATAGCTCTATTTCAAAAAAAATGTGGGGATCTAAAAGTTAGGTGTTCGAGAGCTACCTTAAGGTTTGGTCCAAACTCAACCAAAAAAAATAGGGAACCTACAAATTACTCCAAGAATATTTTGTGTAAATTTCAAGATTCTAGCTTTCTTAGTTTTTGAGTTAGCGTGCTGACGGACGGACGGACGGACGGACGGACGGACGGACGGACGGACATGGCTCAAAAGTCTTAGAATTTTTTTCTGATCCGATCCATACCTTTGAAGGTATATCTAGCTCGCTTATTTCGAGGTGTTACAAACGGAGGAGTAATTTTATTATACCCGATCCTATCGTACGGGTATAATAAAATTGATGCGAAAAATTGTTGAAATCGTTCAAAAACGACAGAAAGCCGAAGAAAACCGATTTCAAGTTTGGTGTTTTCAAAATTATTTTTCATACCAATAAAATTAGGGGACAACTTCGGAACTTCATTTTTAAAATATGATCTTGACACCAAATTTTTTTTTTTTTGACAAAAATTAAAAATTAAAAAAAAAAATTTTAATTTTCTGAAAAAATAAAAATGATACTAAAAATTGTTGAAATCGTTCAAAAACGAGAGAAAGCCGAAGAAAACCGATTCCAAGTTTGGTGTTTTCAAAATTATTTTTCATACTAATAAAATGATGGGACAACTTCGGAACTTCATTTTTAAAATATGATCTTGACACCAAATTTTTTTTTTTTTTGACAAAAATTAAAAATTAAAAAAAAAAATTTTAATTTTCTGAAAAAATAAAAATGATGCGAAAAATTGTTGAAATCGTTCAAAAACGAGAGAAAGCCGAAGAAAACTGATTCCAAGTTTGGTGTTTTCAAAATTATTTTTCATACTAATAAAATTATGGGACAACTTCGGAACTTCATTTTTAAAATATGATCTTGACACCAAATTTTTTTTTTTTTTGACAAAAATTAAAATTTAAAAAAAAAATTTTAATTTTCTGAAAAAATAAAAATGATGCGAAAAATTGTTGAAATCGTTCAAAAACGACAGAAAGCCGAAGAAAACCGATTCCAAGTTTGGTGTTTTCAAAATTATTTTTCATACTAATAAAATGATGGGACAACTTCGGAACTTCATTTTTAAAATATGATCTTGACACCAAATTTTTTTTTTTTTTGACAAAAATTAAAATTTAAAAAAAAAATTTTAATTTTTTGAAAAAATAAAAATGATGCGAAAAATTGTTTAAATCGTTGAAAAACGACAGAGAGCCGAAGAAAACCGATTCCAAGTTTGGTGTTTTCAAAATTATTTTTCATACTAATAAAATTAGGGGACAACTTCGGAACTTCATTTTTAAAATATGATCTTGACACCAAATTTTTTTTTTTTTTGACAAAAATTAAAATTTAAAAAACAAATTTTAATTTTCTGAAAAAATAAAAATGATGCGAAAAATTGTTGAAATCGTTCAAAAACGACAGAAAGCCGAAGAAAACCGATTCCAAGTTTGGTGTTTTCAAAATTATTTTTCATACTAATAAAATGATGGGACAACTTCGGAACTTCATTTTTAAAATATGATCTTGACACCAAATTTTTTTTTTTTTTGACAAAAATTAAAATTTAAAAAAAAAATTTTAATTTTCTGAAAAAATAAAAATGATGCGAAAAATTGTTGAAATCGTTCAAAAACGAGAGAAAGCCGAAGAAAACCGATTCCAAGTTTGGTGTTTTCAAAATTATTTTTCATACTAATAAAATTAGGGGACAACTTCGGAACTTCATTTTTAAAATATGATCTTGACACCAAATTTTTTTTTTTTTTGACAAAAATTAAAATTTAAAAAAAAAATTTTAATTTTCTGAAAAAATAAAAATGATGCGAAAAATTGTTGAAATCGTTCAAAAACGACAGAAAGCCGAAGAAAACCGATTCCAAGTTTGGTGTTTTCAAAATTATTTTTCATACTAATAAAATGATGGGACAACTTCGGAACTTCATTTTTAAAATATGATCTTGACACCAAATTTTTTTTTTTTTTGACAAAAATTAAAATTTAAGAAAAAAATTTTAATTTTTTGAAAAAATAAAAATGATGCGAAAAATTGTTTAAATCGTTGAAAAACGACAGAGAGCCGAAGAAAACCGATTCCAAGTTTGGTGTTTTCAAAATTATTTTTCATACTAATAAAATTAGGGGACAACTTCGGAACTTCATTTTTAAAATATGATCTTGACACCAAATTTTTTTTTTTTTTGACAAAAATTAAAATTTAAAAAACAAATTTTAATTTTCTGAAAAAATAAAAATGATGCGAAAAATTGTTGAAATCGTTCAAAAACGACAGAAAGCCGAAGAAAACCGATTCCAAGTTTGGTGTTTTCAAAATTATTTTTCATACTAATAAAATGATGGGACAACTTCGGAACTTCATTTTTAAAATATGATCTTGACACCAAATTTTTTTTTTTTTTGACAAAAATTAAAATTTAAAAAAAAAATTTTAATTTTCTGAAAAAATAAAAATGATGCGAAAAATTGTTGAAATCGTTCAAAAACGAGAGAAAGCCGAAGAAAACCGATTCCAAGTTTGGTGTTTTCAAAATTATTTTTCATACTAATAAAATGATGGGACAACTTCGGAACTTCATTTTTAAAATATGATCTTGACACCAAATTTTTTTTTTTTTTTGACAAAAATTAAAATTTAAAAAAAAAATTTTAATTTTTTGAAAAAATAAAAATGATGCGAAAAATTGTTTAAATCGTTGAAAAACGACAGAGAGCCGAAGAAAACCGATTCCAAGTTTGGTGTTTTCAAAATTATTTTTCATACTAATAAAATGATGGGACAACTTCGGAACTTCATTTTTAAAATATGATCTTGACACCAAATTTTTTTTTTTTTTGACAAAAATTAAAATTTAAAAAAAAAATTTTAATTTTCTGAAAAAATAAAAATGATGCGAAAAATTGTTGAAATCGTTCAAAAACGAGAGAAAGCCGAAGAAAACCGATTCCAAGTTTGGTGTTTTCAAAATTATTTTTCATACTAATAAAATTAGGGGACAACTTCGGAACTTCATTTTTAAAATATGATCTTGACACCAAATTTTTTTTTTTTTTGACAAAAATTAAAATTTAAAACAAGTAAATGTAACAGTAAGTCGATGCAACCGACTTATTAATACCCTACACCTGAATAATTCGAATTAAATTAACAATCCATAAGTGTTTTTGGCAGCTGCTTGAACTTCTTCCCTTTTCTGTCTTATTCAACTCGAATTTCAAGAACGTAAAAGATACATCCGCTTGGGATATGCTTGACACCCTTGTATAAAATTTTAAGTTTCTATCTTAATTATTTTCGGAGATTGGTAGTCCTTGGGATGTTTGTGTCAGCTACCCGAATTGCCACTCCAATTCATCGAATCCATCTCAGGAACATAAAGAAAACTTCTGGCAAAACTTCACCATTCTATTAAATTTAAAGGTTCTACTTTTGTTGGTTTTGGAGATATGCTCGTTGCTCTTGTGCTCGTCCGGAAGTTTCCAAAATACGAACCCATGGTTCAAATTCTTTCAAATGTCAGTTTCCAATTTTACAGAAAAGGAAACATAACAGAACACCTTTGTACTAAAAATAAAAGTTCTATCTTTGTTGGTTGTGGAGATATACTCGTTTGCTCTGGGGCTCGTCCGGAAGTTTCCAAGATTTGAACCTATGGACCAAATCCTCACAAATTTCAGAAACATAAATCAAACATGAAGGAACACCATTCTGCCTAATTTAAAGGTTATATCTTTGTTGCATTTGGAGATAATATCATTTGCTCTGAGGCTCGTTCGGAAGCTTTCAAAATCCGAACCCAAGGACCAAATCCTCTCAAATTTCAGAGGCCTAAATCAAACTGGAAGGAACATCATTGTACAAAATTTAAAGGTTCTATCTTTGTTCGTATTGGATATAATCTCATTTGCTCTGCGGCTCGTTCGGAAGCTTCCAAAATTCGAATCCACGGTTCAAATTCTTTCAAATTTAAACCCATGGCCAAATCCTCTCAAATTTCAGAGGCCTAAATCATACATGAAAGAACACCATTATGCCAAAAGTAAAGGTTATATATTTGTTGTTTTTGGAGATAATCTCATTTGCTCTGGGGCTCGTTCGGAAGCTTCCAAAATCCAAACCCATGGACCACATCCTCTTAAATTTTAGAGACATAAATCAAACTGGAAGAAACATCATTATAAAAAATTTAAAGGTTCTATCTTTATTGGTTTTGGAGATAATCTCGTTTGCTCTGGGGCTCTTTCGGAAGTTTCCAAAACCCGAACTCATGGACCAAACCTTCTCACATTTCAGAGACTTAAATAAAACATGAAAGAACACCACCCTGCCAAATTTAAAGGTTATATCTTTGTTGGTTTTGGAGATAATCTCATTTGCTCTGGTGCTCGTTCGGAAGCTTCCAAAACCAAACCCATGGACCAAATCCTCTTAAATTTCAGAGACATAAATCAAACACGAAAGAACACCATTGTACCAAATTCAAAGGTTCTACCTTTGTTCGTATTGGATATAATCTCATTTGCTCTGCGGCTCGTTCGGAAGCTTCCAAAATTCGAATCCACGGTTCAAATTCTTTCAAATTTAAACCCATGGCCAAATCCTCTCAAATTTCAAAGACTTAAATCAAACATGAAAAAACACCATTCGGCCAAATTTAAAGGTTGTATATATTTGTTGTTTTTGGAGATAATCTCATTTGCTCTGGGGCTCGTTCGGAAGTTTCCAAAACCCGAACCCATGGACCAAATCTTCTCACATTTCAGAGACTTAAATAAAACATGAAAGAACACCACCCTGCCAAATTTAAAGGTTATATCTTTGTTGGTTTTGGAGATAATCTCATTTGCTCTGGTGCTCGTTCGGAAGCTTCCAAATCCAAACCCATGGACCAAATTCTCCTAAATTTCAGAGGCCTAAATCATACATGAAAGAACACCATTCTGCCAAAAGTAAAGGTTATATCTTTATTGGTTTTGGAGATAATCTCATTTGCTCTGGGGCTCGTTCGGAAGCTTCCAAATCCAAAACCCATGGACCAAATCCTCTTAAATTTCAGAGACATAAATCGAACGGGAAAGAACATCATTGTACAAAATTTAAAGGTTCTATCTTTGTTGGTTTTGGAAATAATCTCATTTGCTCTGGTGCTCGTTCGGAAGCTTCCAAAACCCAAACCCATGGACCAAATCCTCTTAAATTTCAGAGACATAAATCGAACGGGAAGAAACATCATTGTACAAAATTTGAAGGTTCTATCTTTGTTGCTTTTGGAGATAATCTCGTTTGCGGAGATTATCTCCAAAAGCCGGAATCATTCGGAAGCTTCCAGAATCCGAACCCATGGACGGATTTTGTCCAGATTCGAACTTAGCCTTTCTTTCGTAATTAGTAACCTACTATATAAATTTCATCAAGATAGCATCATTATTTTTTGAGTTATCGTGCGTACGGACGGACGGACATCGCTAAATCGACTCCGGCGGTGATCCTGATTCAGAATATATATACATGTCTATACCTAACTCGCTTCCTTTTGGTGGTTACAAACACCATACCAAAGTTAATATACCCTATACTTTAGGTGTAGGGTATAAAAAAAATTTTAATTTTCTGAAAAAATAAAAATGATGCGAAAAATTGTTTAAATCGTTGAAAAACGACAGAGAGCCGAAGAAAACCGATTCCAAGTTTGGTGTTTTCAAAATTATTTTTCATACTAATAAAATTAGGGGACAACTTCGGAACTTCATTTTTAAAATATGATCTTGACAACAAAATCTTTACTTTTGGCAATAATTAAAATAAAAAAAAAATAGTTGAAGAGTTACAAGGTTTTAAATACGAAAAATATTGATATTTTTCACAGTTTTTATAAAATAACTGTAATTTGTGCATAAAAAACCGTTATTAATGTATCAATTTTTAATTAAAATAATTTTTCACACAATTTCAATTAAGCAAGGTGATTTTGAAAATGAAAGAAAATTGATACATTAATAACGGTTTTTTATGCAGAAATAAATTACAGTTATTTTATAAAAACAGTGAAAAATATCAATATTTCAATTAAAAAAAAAAAAATAGACGAAATAGTTCTAATCACAAAATTAAATTTTTTAAAACTATTAAAGTAATTTTTTCTCATTATAGATTTATTTTTAAATTTTGAAAACGCAAAAGAACGCTCCTCCGTTTGTAACACCTCGAAATAAGCGAGCTAGATATACCTTCAAAGGTATGGATCGGATCAGAAAAAAATTCTAAGACGTTCGAGCCATGTCTGTCCATGTCTATTTTTTTTGGTTGGGTTTGGACCAAAACTTAGGGTAGCTCTCGAACACCTAACTTTTAGATCCCCACATTTTTTTTGAAATAGAGCTATGAAATTTTAACAGCTGATAGATCTCACAAAAATATTAATTTTATTTTTAATAAGTTTTTTTTGTAGCCCCACCAATTATGGAGCTACAGCTCCTCAAAAGTTCAAAAAAGCTCTATATTTAAATTATTATAGCACAAGTTGTATAAGGTATATCTTCATTTTGAAAACGCCAAACGATTACTACTTTTATTAGCTTTAAAAGTATATATACAATAAATATATATTTGTGGCATACGGTGTCTTAATTTACCGTTATGCGAAACTCAAACTTTGCAAAATCCTTTAACCCTTCTATCTTCTAAACGGTTTAAGTTGGAAACTTGCAATTTTGACAGAAGTTAGATCTTTGAAAATAAGTATGAGTCATTTCTGAAATACCCCCCGTTTAGGAGCTGTAAGGGGTCAAAAACTGAAAATTTCCTATTTTTAAACACCTGTAACTTGAACACCTGTTAAAATTTTTTTGAAGTAATACACAAAAATTAAAGCTTCAACATTATACTCTTATTTCTGTTAACAACTTTTTTTAATAATATAGGGTTACTTTATAATTGACAAAAGTGTTACTTGATTTTTTCGAATTTTCTACCAAATTTCTTCAACAATTTTTTTGCATTTTGTTTTACTCGATAATTTGAAATTGTTGAGGATATAATGCGTAGTACAAAAAAAATGTAAATAAATAAACAACATAACAGTTGCTTGAAGAATTTTTATTTATATGATATTGATATATATACATACTTATATAATATCATGTTTATTTACATATCGTATATGTCACTAGTGAATGAATGATTAGAGTATATATGTATATTATTATATAGCTCCGTATTTACATACATATATGTATTTTATTGTATTTATAAGAAATTATTCTGTCAATGGAATATTTAAATATAATATAATACAATATTTAAAATTATATTTACTATTTTGTACTGAGTAAATTTAATATACATTTACCGCTTAGTATTAAACGGTACTATAGAATATTTGAAAAAGTTTTGGATTGATAATCGTTATGTGGAAGGTTAGAATCTGCTTTTGAAGAATGTACATATAAACATATAGTTATATGTACAGTATAGTTATAGTACATATAGTTTATATGTACAACTCATAGTTCTAGAAATTATAAAATTCACCCAAATTATTTTAAAATACTAAAATATTAAAAAAATAATATTGTAAGCAGAGTGACAGGCTGTGAACATAGTAACGGTTCGCACGGGTATCTAAGAGTTGGCAAAGGCAACTGTATTCTTCCTAGTTTTTATATAAAATTTCAATTCAATTACGTCACTTTTGCAAAATTGTTAGTTTCGCTATTTAAATTCAGTGTTTACAGGCTGGTGATTTTAGTAGGTGCCATACAATTTTTGTATTTTTATGGAAATGACTCAGTGTCTATTGAAGTGTCTACTGCAGCGAAAAGATTGGTGTTATATGCCAACAACATCTGTAAAATTTAATTATGTTGGTGCAACAGGTTCGGGTGACTGCTACACAACTTCTCCTTTTAAATGAAAATAATCCAGTGTCTATTGAAGCTAGGTATCTGCAATTTCGTGAAAAGATGTCCAGTGGTATACTAAAAACTTCTGTAAAATTTGGTTGTGGCAGTGCAGCAGGTTTAGGTAGCTTACGCATCTTGGAAGTTAATGAAGCTAGGCATCTGAAATCTTACAAAATATGATTTTTAGGGATTTTTTTTTTTATTACGTTTATGCCACAGTTCACTCAGTCACAGTCTACTCTACTGCACTCTTCTTCGGTATTTTAAGAAATATGATCTTCAACACTGCTATACAAGAAAATCTTTTTTTTTTTGGGAAGAATTCCAATTTTCTACGAAATATTGATTGAAATATTAATGATACGAAAATATTGTTAAAATCGTTGAAAAACTACTAAAAAGGCCAGAAAAATCAAAGTTTTAATACCTTTAAAATTATTTTTTATATAATAAAATTAGGTGACTACTTCGAAACTTTGTTTTTGTATTTAGAAATATGATCTTCCACACAAGAAAATAATTTTTTTTGGCAAGAATTCCAATTTTTAAGAAAAATATTTAATTTTTCTGACTAAACAGTTTTTTTGAGTGGTAGTTATTAATAAATCATCAGCTGAACGCATTTTGTAGGATCGGTAAATACCTAAAACAAACGGACGGAACGGAGCCTACGGAAAAACTGAAACTAATATAAGCACAGTTTTTTTTGGAAGTGTGTTAAAAAGAGATTGAGCATAGCACATGTTTTTACTGTTATAAGGAGAGACACAGTTTCGTTTTATTAACAATCATATGATATAATTTAAGAGATAAACTTATGTAAATTGTTACTATATTTAATTTCAATATAAACAAAACAATCAGATTCGTTTTGAACTAATGAACAAACCTGCACATTGACTTAGGTTTCAGGAGTCTATCAATATTAACAAGTAAATTTACCAACAGATTGCTTATAAAATTTTATATCAGCTTAAATTATAGTTAAATACCTTTCAAATACCTTTATTAAAAATTCAGGTTAAAAAGTAATTTTCTGAAACCGTAATAATACTGTATTTTTGACATACATATTAGATTTAAGTTTGACTTATAACTTTACCGCATTAAATCCATTACTATACATTACAAAATAATTTTGTTACTAAAATTAATGGTGTTTTTTTAAAATATTCATTATTTTCTAAATATTTGACACTTTAGTATTAATTTTTTCTAAATTATTAATACCTTTCAAGCGCCTCTGATGTCCTAAAATATACTTTTTTTTATTTGTTATTAAAAAACTACGATTTGTACGAAAAAATGAGAACGAAAAATAATGTCATAAAAATTTTTTACAAACAAAATATCAAAAGACTTTATAAAAGACAACAACACAAAGATAATAAAAAAATCATTAATTTGTAAAAAAGAGTTTTAAAATAATCTGTGTTCTAGACAAAAACAAAGAATCTAGCTGAAAGTAAACAATAAACACTTATCACGTTCTCATTTTTAAGAAATCAGGACTATAAAATGGTAGGAGAAAAGAAAACTTTTATCACCTTTTATTTTATGTACCATTTTTTAGCTTCATTTTTTTTTTTTTTTTATTGGAAAGTCTTATTAATGCTAAAAACGGATTTTTTTTTTCTATTCCTTGCTTTCCTTTATTTTTATCCATTTCTTTTACCAATCAACACTTGAGGTATTTAAAAAAGAGTGGAAAAAAATTATCCTGAAAACAACATACGTACACTTGAAATTAACGAGTTATGAAAGTGAGCACACCAGAAAAAAAATTAATTTAAGAATAAAAAAAAAAAAAGTTTAAAAAGAAAACTAGAAACAAAAAGGATTCTAATGTGAAGTATGTATATAAAAGATATAAAATATATGAGTACAGTAAAATTTAAATAAATTAAACTTAATGGAATTTAAAGAAATTAAGCTTCAGTTTCTTCGATCATTGATACTTAAATATCCATTACATATATAGTACATACTAAGTGGCATATTATTATTTTATCACATTAAGATTTGAAAATATAACACTGACCGCTCAGTTATAGCCATATTCTTCATAGTTTAGAATAGACCATAGACCATTTTTGAGCTATTATAGACCATATAGATCATATTCTTAAAATAAATATTTGACCAAAAGTGATTAATATAAACTCAAAGCTACAAAAGAGATTCAGAAAGATTCCTTAACCTACTCAACACATTGGGTTAAATAAATCAAATTTTTTAGGAGTCCTTGGCATATAATTTAAAATTTCGGATACCCAGCTTAGTTATAAGATTCTGAGTTATGCTCATTTGAAAAAAAAAAAATGTATGATAGTTACTCGAACCTGTCGCTCGAACTTGCTCAATTTTAATAGGATATGTTGCATTTATATAAAAATTTAACTAAAACGGCTCAAAATTTAATTTTATTGAATAATTCAAATAAGTTTACGTTAGAAACAACTCAAGAAATGATAGCATAGTAAGAAAATTATTAATTAATATGAGTTAAGGCTCCAGTACTATCTTATAAAAAATTTTAAATATATTAAAGTGAAGGCCTAATGTTCGCTTTGCTTGCTTCGTTTGCTTTGCTTTGAAAAGCGAATAAACAAAGCATGTACGCTTTTAAATTGCTTGACATTTGGCATTTTCATTTTTTTTATTATTTTTTTTGATTTCGTTGTTTAAAATGGAAGATTTGCAAGATATTTGTGATATTTTGTACATCAATTTTTTATTGTACGAAAGCTACAAAATCTTTCAAAAAATAAAGAATCAGCGACAATTTTGGGTTCGGGACATATATTTGGATCGCAAAATACACGGACTTTATGAGAGTACATTTGAAAAATGAAAGCAAGATTCTGCACAATTGAAAATTTACCAAATATTTTCGAATTCAATAATTCAAATATTTATTTAAAAACAAAATTCTCTGACGTTTTAAATATTATTTTAAACGTCAAAGTAATAAAACAAAACGTATAATTGAAAAATGGTCAATTTTTGAACTTTTCTTACTTTGTTTCGCTTTGATTACTTTGTCATTGGGCGTTTATCTTATGTATACAATGTAATTTATTTCAACTGTCAAAGCGTGTAAAGCAAGCGAAGCAAGCAAAGCATACATTGCGCCTTCATCTTAGTATCCAATTTTAATTTACATGGAATTTATTATGAATTTCATGTGCATATTTTATCAAAAATAATTAAAATAACCTAATAATTTATTTTTAAAACTGCTTCGAACATTCGAACTAAAGTTCTTAGCAGATTAGTAATTTAGACCTGCAAAACAAATAAAAATTACTGATAGTAAACTTAATATTTACCTTAAAGTTATTACTAATCATTCTTCAACGGTAATTTGTCCTAGAATTTATTCTTTTTTAAGATAATTTTTTTTTGAACCATACTTTTAAGAAAGTCGAAAGTGATTATGGATTTTTTTAAATAATCAAAAAATCTTTCAATATCTTTTCTAATTGTCCTGTAAATACAATCTCTTCAAAACGAGATCTATATCTATGTATGATTGGGCGAACGTCATATTTCGGCGCCGTGTATTGTTATTAAATATAATATTATATTGTATCTAAAATATGAATAATTTTCGTAATATAAAAATTTTCGTATGTATTTGGCATTACATTAAAATAAAAATGGTATGCTGTATATAGATACACTTGAATCAACGACTGAAATAAAACTGAACAAGAAATTCTATAAAACTTTTTTGTCCTTCAAAAATCCAAAATTTATATGACCACCTGCTGGCCGTGGCTTTAGTTGCCTATTTCATAAGATATATCTATACGAACGTTTACTATACTGTATAAGATATAAGATATACGTTAAGATAAATCGTTTGTTGCAATAATCTCATAAATTATCTGAATCGGTTCTTTAAATCAATTGCATATGGTTTCATTTTCATACAAATTTTTACTATAAAATATTTTTATAATATTTCTGTCAACATTTTATTTATAAAAATAAGACCTAGCCCTAAAAATATATACGATTAACCTAGGTATTTTTTTTTGAGATATATATTTATAGATATATAAAATTAATTCAATTTCTGGAAGCAGATTTTTCTAGATTCTACTGTACTCTATAATATTTAGAAGAAAATCAAAAGAAAAAGACAGAAAAATGCTATTCATAAAAATATAATATGGTTATTCATTGATGAAAGGTAGTTATTATCCTGCTACATAATTTTTCCTGAATAAAAGAAAAAAAAATCAAACTTTCAAAAAGAATATATGAAAATGTTTCTTTTCTTCTTTTTCATAAATAGAAATTTTCTCACAAGGAAAAGAAGAAATTTTATATTATAAGGATTATGAATAATAGTATACAGTACACTTATATTTTATTAGATACATAATATAATATAAACTTAACAAAAGAATCCTATTGAATAAATCAATAAAGTATTGAATAATAGTAATAACAATAAAAGAAAGGAAGTTTTTAAGAAATATTAGCCCAGGTAACTTATTTTTAAATCCTTTTCTTCTTAAAATATTATTCCTTAAAGTGATCGATATACATTGAAATGGCGGATGCGTTATATAAAAAGAATTATGAAATATTTAAAATACAAATAGGTACGTGCATAATGTAAAAAAAGTAAAAAATTTTAAATTAAAATTAAAAATTGTATGTTAACAGCACCATTTTGAATTTATATGACTAATATTATGTTTACCATCAAAAAAATAAAAAAAATAAGTAGTAATGTTACAGTTAATGTTAATAAAATCGAATACAGTCTTTCGCTGAATATTTTTGTCATAAAGACTCACGTTGGGTCATATTGACCCAAACTTAAAGATAGAGAAATGTGCTATTACTAACGCAAGATATCATTCGAATAATAATTTTGCATTTTTGACACTAATTTTTTTTGCAGCTGCTATAAACGTACAACAAAATTCATGAAACTTTCCTACAGTGTTATGTAAAATAATCAACGGCTTAGTGAAATTAAATGATTCACGAAACTGAAGCTTAGTCAAATATGAATAATAAATGACTTTTTGAAAACTCTATGCTCCTTCGAGAAGTCGCCAAAAAAAAAAAGATTTTAGGAAATTCGAAATTCACTGACCCAGACTGCTTTTCACATTCCAAATATGAGGAAAGTTTTTAAAACATCAACGAGGAAAATGACAGTTCAGATAATACTAAAATCAGCTATTTTTTTTTTTTTTTGGCGACTTCTCGAAGGAGCATAGAGTTTTCAAAAAGTCATTTATTATTCATATTTGACTAAGCTTCAGTTTCGTGAATCATTTAATTTCACTAAGCCGTTGATTATTCGGCTGTAGCTATTGTACAAGACCATAAAGACATTTCTTTTATTTCTACGCCATCTATTATCTTATACAAGAATTATGGTTTATTACTATTTCATTATAGACCTATTACAATATATTATTATGCTTAAGAAAAAAAAAATTGATTAGCTTCTAAAATAGATTTGGGTCGAAAAGACCCGTACGCGAGTAACGAAGGGTTAAATATTTAAAAATTAAAACCTTGGTTTGAAAATTTAGGGAAGGAAAGTAAGGAAAATTTAGGGATTGATAACTACCCTAACACCTAAACCTTACTATGCGACCCATTGTACCTTGTGTTTTGACCCATTGTGCCAGAAAACCATCAAAAGGTAATGAAGTTTAAAATACATAATTTAAAGTTTTTTTTTTTTAAATGGTAATAAAATTAAAATTCCTAAATTAATTTCAAAATATTTAATCTATTTTTAGAAAATTTTAATAAACCCATTAATAATTAAGTTTTTATTTTAATCAAATTTAATGTACCTATATAATTATTTGAAATGAAAATTTTAATTTTTTTTGTGTTGCATTGCTAAATAATAATAACAAGATTTCTACTTGGTTTTAAAGAAAAAAAAAATAACCTAATGAGAAAACACTAATGATTTTATGAAATTTATACAAATATTTAGCAATAATAAATTAAATTTAAGAAATTTTTTTTTTACACAAAACTCATAACATTGAACTCAACTGACTGAAAAATTAAAAACAAAAAAAAAAAATTAAAGGTGTAAAGAAACAGTTTTAATTACAAAGGTCAAAAACCCTGTGAAAATCTCTTTGTTTAATCAATTATATTGTGCATTATGAAAAAAAACTTCACTATAATAAATGGAGTCATTTCTAAAAATTTATACTCTTTTCAGAAAATTAAAATTGGATTTGTGTAAAGTCATTCAGAAAAGGTTAAACTTGTTAAAAATCATTGAAAATTTATTTTTATTTTTTTCTTTTATTCACCTCTTAATTTTAACATGAAACTTAAATATGAAAATTTTAAGTTTTTAATTGTAATTAGAAAAAGAAAGCTAATAATTATAAAATATTTTACGTTTTCGAAATTACAGATATCGTAGGTATACATACTCGACATATCGTATTTTTAAAAACATTTGATAGATTAATATACCTATTTTACTTTAACTGAAGACTTTTTTATTTTAAGTGAATACTTTAAATAAATATGTATTGATTTAAGCAAAAATCTTTTTATTTTAAGTGAAGACATTTTTATTTTAAATGAAGAATTTTTTCTTTAGTGATTTATCTTATATATAAATATTTATGTAATATATGTAATATATATATATATATATATATATATATTTGGATCTATATTAACATATATGCATTAATGTGTGTATACATACGTATATTATTTGAATTTTTTTTACTTTAACTTTTATTACAAAAATTTTCACTTAAAATAAAAAATTTTAATTTAAAGTAAAAATTTTTTCTCTTTAAGTAAAACATTGAGACTTAACGCAAGTTGATTTTTATGTTCACCGCGGTGACCACGGAATTTTGAAACATTTCAGTGATGTTCAACCGTAATACATGTGGAAAATAAACCAAGTTTTTTTTATGTTCGCTAGTGAACGTGTTAAAATAAAAACGTATTCGCTAGTAAATATGTTTTCAGTTAAAGCAAAAAAGGTATATATAACTATTGTTAGTTATCAAACAGGGTATAATAATGATTTTATTGTAATCTTATTTTTGTACAAAACAAATATCTCAATTATTAATAAAAAGGAAATCAATTATAAAAAAATAATTAGAATAGAATAGCTTTTAATTAAATCGGTTTAAAAAAGATTTTTAAAAAACTTTTTCCATATTTTTTTTTGTCATATAGACTTAGACTGATTATTCCATAAAAACTTTAATTAAAAATAAATCAAAAATGATTTATTAGCATATTTTATAATGAATTTACTTTCAAACTTTGAAAGAAACTTCTGTTTTACTTTAGGAAAACGGATCAAATTATAAAAGTCATTAGAACTTGTGATTAAAGAATTGATAAATATTTAAATTTAGCCCAACAACATAATAATGATTCTCAAACATACGTCTAGATTAGATTATAGATTATTATTTAAAGAGTATAAGTGCGACATTTTGATGTAGATCTGTTGTGCTCCTCTTATTACTACATGTTGTGGATTTTACCTCTACTTATAATACTTCTGTCAGCCCTAGTTTCTCTAAGAAAGTAAAGTTCTGTATAGGGTTTGGTGTTGGCAGTTCATCTTCGATAATATGCTCCTAGATGCACATATCTTGCTCGAAGTAAAGATCCGCAGTTTTTGAATAGGTGTCTTGCAGTCATCTGTTCTTCTAGACAAAACCAGCATATACTACTATTTTTATGCCATAAAATATAATTGCCGGAATAACAACTTGTTTAATATTCATACCGGATATTAAGCCAATTTCGTAAAGATTGGTTGTAAAGCATTCGCCACAAACTAAATGAAAGAAGCAAAGATAAAATTTATGTTATGTTTCTTCAAAATGTCCCTTTAAATTTTCCAACCTATGCCCCATAATCCAATTTTCCTAATTCTGATTTCCCCAATTTTCCTTCCCACATCCCTATCCCCAAAACCAAAATGTACATTTGTATTAAAGGTTCCATCCTAAAGTTTGCTTTTAAAAGAGGGGTGGTTTTGGTTGGTTAAAGTCAAACACTACTCTGAGGAAGCACGTGCAGTTCCTCTTGGTGACTTTAGAGTTTTCCACCAATCCTCGTAAAAAAAAAGAAAAAAAAAATGACTTTCTGATAATTTAAAAATTAATTTTGTAAATAAATTCAAAACGGAAAAAAAAAAATAATAATATCACGTTCTTCTTATATTAAAATGAGTGACAGACACGTCATGAAAATTTGAAAAAAAAAATATAATATTTTTATTTAGCAAATATACTTTTCCACCTTTAGAAAAAGGAAACAACTTGAAACTAATAAACTACAATAATTTACACATGGTTAAATTTAAATATTGTTTCATATTATCACAAGAAAAAGAAATTCACAACATATGTCCATTTTTTCAAAAAAGAAAAAAAAAAAAAAAAAAAAAACATTGTAAATAAGAATGAGAAAGAAAGAGAATAAACAAAAATCAAAAGTTAGAGTCACATAGAAACTTTATAGCCAATTAAGGTTTTTGTTTTGTTAATTTGCACATGTACATACATAGGTACATCATTTTATACCAATATGTTCATAAAAATAAAAATGTATGTATATACCTACATATATAATATATGTGGGAACTATTTCATATATTGTATATATACTTATATCAATTTATGTAAATAGTATTATAAATTTTATGTACATATACAATATAATTCGTTTATTTAAATATACATACACATTTACATATGTTTAGTTCTAAGCATAATATTATATAAATTTTCCTGTCAAGTAATTTAGAGTATAATAATAATGAACTATGCGAAGCGGAAACAAATTTTCATCGTATTATACTTGCCATATACAAAACAAAAAAAAAAATAACGATGAATCTAACGGTTACTTTTGAATATTTTTATAAAAATTCTTTTACGGTAAAAAAAAAATAAAACAAAAAAAAAATATTTTTGCACTTTCCACCTCTGCCTCTGTGTAGTATTTTGCATAATATTGCAGAAAAAGAAAAGGAAAAGAAAGAGAAAAGTTATATGTACGAGTATTGTTAACAATATATTTCCGTTATATTTATAGTTAGTTACCTATACTGTAGATTATAACGGGAAAATTGTATGTCCGTTTTTATTTTATGATTATTATTTCATTACTGAATAAATTTTTTTTTATTTGTTTCGTTAAATGAATATTTTAAAGAGTTGAAGATGTAATTTTATTTAAGAATAAGAAGTTTAGTGTCTAAAAAAAAAAAAGAAAAATAATGACTTAATTTAAATTTTTTGTATATACAGTCTATTCATTTGGACATTTAAAATTGTAATTGTAATGTTAAGTTTTGCTGATTGTATAAAAATAAAATAAATATGTATAGTTAGTAAAATTTCTATTGTACATTATCGTATATAATAATATACAATTACTGTCTTCGTTTGAATAAGTGAAATATAATATAAAATAGTCATATAAAATGTATATAAAACAATTTATTAGTGTTCATGGGATTTTTTTTTTTCATTTCATTTTCAATGGTTCATATTTTAATATTTTTCTGGCATTATTTTAACAAGAATGAGATTGGTAGTGTATGTTTTAAGCATTTTATATTCTACTTTAGGCTGTGGTTTTGTTGAGATAAAGAATTAAATTGTATATTTTCAGGCATAGAAGATACTTTAGTATAGGTAACTCGAGCTTTTAGGATAACGCTATCCCATAAACGTACTTTATAACGTCACGGTTTCGAAAGTATAGATTATGTCATTATAGTGGCGGGTTTACCATCTAGCGACTGAAAAATGAATTAAAATCATTTTTTTTAAATTAGGTACCTAATTAGGTAGAAATTTAGGTAGAAAACCATTTTTTCTTTTAAATTGTAGATAAATTTGTAGATTTTAATTCAAAATTATATGATTCATAGTTTATTTTGTATTCAAATATCACTTATCTAATTGATAAAAAAACAAACGTAACTTTTTTGTAACTTTTTGACATTTTTGAGGAAACTTTTATTTAGACAAGTTAATTTTAAACAAATGATAGGACTTTCCTCTATAGGAAAAAAAATGTAGTCAATTTGTACTATTTTCTAAATAACGATAAAACAATAAACAACGACAATAATCTAAAATTAATTTTGGTAGGAGTTTTTTCATCTGTTTCAAAATCTTTTACTTCAAACTCTTCAACTGCTAAGAATATTATTATTGTCATTAGAAAAATAATGAGTGCATTTCTCTGCCACATAAATGTAAACAGGAAATTACACAGCCTTTCCTTTTCAGGTGTGGCTATAAATATCGTAAGAAGGAGTAACTTTTACGACGTGTGTGGGATTCCACACGGTGTTTAGAGTGTATTTTATACGCTCTTATCCACTAGGCCACCGAGGCCCCAGGTAGAAAAATAATTAGGTATATAATATTCTTTTTTACATTTCTTTTCCAACATTTTTTCATCCATTCAAAAGACATTTTTGTGGAATTTTTTTTTTTCAATAATTTCTCCATTCAATTTGTTTTTTTTTCCAGTAAATCGACTCCAAATCCGAAATAAAAAAATTAAAACGAATTATAATAGCAAACCTGCTTTCGGACCTCAATTTTTTGGGATTCTGAAATTTTGGAATTTTGAATTTTGCGATTTTGATTTTTGAGATTTTGAATTTTCGGATTTTGTATTTGGGATATTCTCGCCAACCCTACTGGGAATCTGCACGTATTTAATTAAGCGTGTCTAGTTGTTAGTAAGTTATTTTACAAAATTGACCTTCAGTTTAACTCTGCAAACAATATAACAAAAGTTGAATGAAAATTTCTAATATAATAATATTGCTTATGGATTTTTAAATTCTGTGAAATTGTTTTTAGTGCATTTTTCAAAAAAAAAACTTAAAAATTTACTTATTAGTTTTTCTCTTTCCGTCCCTCCCACCATCCGTTTGTCTTTTTACAAAACTTCAACACGTTTTAAATATAACAATAATATTTTAACCATGAATAGGTTCTGAAATAAAAATGTTGTATAGAATAAATTTTTCATGTAACTTCAATCAGAAACTTCGCTGAAATATTGGAGCTTTTAGCTAGCTCTTTTTTATTGATATATTGTAGAGAAGAATACTTATTCTATTGAATTAAAATCAATAATGCGCCTCTTCTCAAACAATTCCAATGTAACTCAAGAGAGGCTGCAAGTTCAAATTGTGTAATTTCTCGTGGAAATCCCTATGAGATTTTAAACTACTTTTTGGGAACTCATTTGTTATAAGAACTGCTAGAATGTAGAACATTCTTCCATCTAATGTATTTCGCTTTGTCTATTATGTTCCATCCTACAGTTTGCAACTATTCAAAAAAAATCTTTTTAGTTTCATTTCCAATTTACCATTCAATTCCCTCTTGTCCTATTCGAATATCCTATTTTCCTCCCCCATTTCTTATTCCATTTAGTCAAACTTACACCAACACTGTATAAAGGAATTTATCCGAGTGTTTGGCTAGCGTGTAAAAAAAAAAAAATATCCTCTCAAACTGAAAAATCCCCATTTTGTAAATTTTTCAGGTGCTTAATACAAAAAATCGAAAAATTACAAACGACAAGATCCTTTTTTTTTAGCTCACTAAATCAATAACAAAATTTTATAATCTTTTGAAAATAGTATTTCAATTTTACTTTTTCATTTATAATTTGTTTGGAAAATACAAACAATAAAATTTTGGACGATTAGCAACCTTTATATAGCCCGAACACTTTTGATATAACTTTGAAAGTTTGAGGGAAAGCTTTTCTTAATTATAAAGGATTTCCTTAATACCGGAGAAAGTCTTTCTTAATTTTTCACAATTTTTTCTTATGCATAAAATTTTAATAAAAATTACAAATTTTGGTGCACAAGTCAGAGTTCTAAACTGTTTTGTCTTTTGTAAAATGTGCACTTTTAAAAACCTTTAGTTTACATTCTGCCTTGTTTATTTAAATTTCTAAAGCACTCTTGCAAATGAATTTTATTATTAAAATTATAATTTATGGGATTCTGCTATAATAATACTAATTATATTAAGGATTTCCTTTATTCAATTTTTTTTTTTTTTTTTTATAATATTAAGGACTTTCGTGTACTTAACCTAACATAAGAAAATATAATAAAGAAAATTTTTGTATTGATTTTCAAGAATAAATTAAGTACCATAATAGAAATATAAATTTATTATAAGTTCAAATTATAAAGAAAATAAAAAAAAAAGTTTATTGTTCAACATTAATAACACATTTATTGGTAAGGACTAAATTATCTAAATATCTATGTATACCTATATAAAAACTAAAATTAATCTTTAGAATTTTTTTTCAAACTTCTTATTGCAATGACATTTTTCAGTCAAATGTAAATAATATGTAAGTAAATATATAAAAAAAAAAATATTTTATTAGATTTTTTGTAAAGTTTTTCAATACTTATTTTCATTTCTGTAAAGTTCTAGTAGTGTAATTTTTTTTTTTTTTAGAAGAATAAAACTTTTTTTAAAAGTTTTTTCTAACTCTGGAGAATAAGAAAAATTCATTTTTTATTTTTTTCCTAATGAAAATTTCTATTGAAAGTTTTACAGTCTTCTCTATAAAAAAAAAATTAGCTAATAAGTTTACAATTTATATAAGTTTTTCTTTGTTTTTATTTGAAAGTTATAGAAAATGTCTGCCAAATAAAAATGAAAATAAAAAATAATATAAAATAGAATTTAATTCAAAGGAATTTGATTATTAAAATTCAACGATTGACCTCAATCTTCAGATACAAAATTTTTTTTTTTAAATTTGAATAAAACTTTAAACTCTTTAGAGAATAAGGTGAGGATATTTTAAAATTGAAGAATCAATACAATAAAGCAATACCATTTGATAAAAATATCGTTCAAATAGTGAAGCTCCCAATGCTGTTTTATAGGAAAATTCAAGAAAATTGCTGATAACTTTGTCTTAAATCAATCAATCATCAATTTGTCACAATGGTTGGGTTTACATTAAAAGTTGCTCAACAACATTCATTTTATATGGGTCTCAGCTCTATGTTTAAAGTTTCATTGTTTTATTGCATAGAAGTTTTTTAAACAGACGAAGGAATGGACAGAGCAACCATCAGAGCAACCATTACCTTAATTAATAAGGTAATGTAAAATTTTTTTATCATATCATCATTTTTCTCTTTAAAACCAATTTCTCAGAATCTAGTTGTTTTAATATTGAGAATTTTATTAATTCAATAGGTACTAGGGGCCCTGTAGCTGGTGTGTAAGTATATTTTACAATAACACTTAAATTACAAAAAATTCGTATGGGATATAAAATTTCTTGATTCCAAAAGTAAAGAAAAACAAGGTAGAATGTAAACCAACGGTTTTTAAAAGCGCACATTTTCAAAATACAATACAAACTGTTTAGAATTGTGACTTGCACAAAAATTTGAAAATTTCATGTAATAAGAAAAAACGTGAAAATAGGACTTTTAAGGGGCTGTAAATCCGGAACCCTATATTGACCCTTTAATTTTCATGTCTTGCTGAAGAAAAATTTTTACTGGTGCCTAAGTTACAGGTTTCTAAAAATATAACTCTAATATAGTTCTAACTTCAAATAATAACTCTAAATATAGCAAAAAGGGAGTACTACCAAAAAATTTTCTGAAGAAACTTATATTCTAATCTATAATTAATATATATTATATTCTAATCTATTCTATAATTCTAAAAGTTCTTTCTTGTCTTAAAATTTCAGGGTTCTATCTCAAAGCGTGCCGGAGTTATGAAAAGAGAAATATCATGCAAAATTTGGTTTTAACATAACGGTAAATTTAAATAGTAAATTACAAAATATTGCATAATTTTGATATTGTTTTATAGAGGCAAGTAAATTTCCGGTCTTTTAGCGTTTCTAGATTGTAAAACTACTACGCAGAGCCGGAGATATATACATTTGAAAATAGGGCTTTTTTAAAATTTTTGGAGGCTGTAACTTGGGAACTCTATACAATTAAAAAAACCGTAAACACACATAAAAATATATTACTGGAGCTTTAATGTTTTTGTCTTGCCGAAGAAAAATGTTTACAGGTGCCTAAGTTACAGGTGTTTAAAAAATGCAAATTTTCAATAGCTCATAAACAGGGGATGATACAAAAAAATTTTCTGAGCAAACTTATACTAATATTATAAAAGTTCTTTCTTGCCTCGAAAGTTCAAGTCTCTATCTAGAATGCTGCAGGAGTTTAAAGGTAGAAAAATCATGCAGAATTTGGTGTTCACATAACGGTAAATTTAAAAACTATGTATAATTTTGGTATTGATTTATAAAGGTAAAAAAAATTCCTGTCGAATGGCATTTTCAGATTGAAAAAATATTAAGCGGAACATGAAATATACGCGTTAAAAAATAGGACTTTTTCAAAGTTTGAGGAGCTGTAGTTTCCTGATTTATGGGGCTACATAAAAAAGTTGTTCCACAAAATTAGTTTTTTTATGAGACCTACCCATGGTTAAATTTTTTTTTTCTATCTTTGACGGTGTAGAAGTTTTGGAAGCAGACGGACAGACGGACGGACGGACGGACAGAGTGAAACTAATAGGCACATTTTTTCAAAATTTTTTTTGAAATGTGCTAAAAATCATGATTTTAAACATAAGTACATGTGTTATATTTTAATGTAGATTTTGTAATAGAATAATCTTATCCAAATATTATGTACTTGTATTCAAAACTTAGCGGAATGTTATATATAATACGTAGTGTGTGGCTGAAAACTACTAAATTATAATTATAGATTTTCCAATTAAATGTCAGTATTATAATTTTCACTGTATGCTTCGCTTTTTTTGAATTTGGATAATAGTGTATTTTTAAGAGCTTTTCTAAGACATATAATAAAACATTTTAAATAAGCATATTTTTAAAAAAAATCTTATATATAAGAACCAAAATAATAAAAATAATTAAATAAAAATAATTAACGAGAAAACAAAATAACCATAGTTATTATTAATTAATAAACAAATTTTCTTTTTAGCACATTCACAAAAAAGTTTTTAAAAAATGTGCCTATTAGTTTAACTCCGTTGGTCTGTCCATCCGTCCGACCATCTGTTTACAAAGCTTCTACACCGCTAAAAATAGAACAATGAAATTTTAACCATGCGTATAGGTCTAAAAATCTATTACTCAGCTACAACTCCTCAAATTTTAAAAAAGCATTATTTTTAAATGTGTATATTTCAAGTTCTGCTTAACATTTTTTCAATTCAAAAACACCATTCTACAGGACTTATTACCCTTTTAGATAGAGACTTGAACTTTTGAAATAAGAAAGAAATTTAAGAATTAGTATAAGTTTCCTCAGAAATTTTTTTGTTCCACCCCCTGTTTACGAGCTACTAGTTTCCGAGTTTCCGACCTGTTTACGGGCTACTCAAAAATTTAAATTTTTCTATTTTTAAATACCTGTAACTTAGGCACCTAAGTCTAAAATAAAAGACAAAAATGTAAGCTTCAACTTTATAATTTTATATGTGTTAATGGGTTTTCTTAATTATGTAGAGTTCCCTTAACATTGAAGAAAGTGTCTCTTTATTTTTCATATTTTTCCTTTTTATATGAAATTCTAAGAAATGTTTCAAATTTTGATGCGAGTCACTATTATTCTAAACAGTTTGTATTGTGTTTAGAAAAATGTGTGCCTTTTTAAAATCGCTTGGTTTACATTCTGCCTTGTTCATTTCTTATTTTAACATAATTAAATTTATTTAATTATTTTCATTGTAAATTCAATAAAATCTTTTGATTTTAAAGTAAAAAAAAAATAAAAATATTTTCTTTTTTTTATTACAAGAAAATAATAACTTCAATTTAGAATAATTTTCTTTTCAAAATATTCATTTTATTTTTATTTTTTTTATTTTTTCTTCTATTTTTAAATCAACACCCCATAAAAATATTATGTAAATTTTAAATGATAGCAAAAAATCAGTGATAAACGATAGAAACAAATAAGAATACATTTTTATCTACATAATAATTAGTTAAAAATTTTCATAAATATTCATAAAGGCTCAATTAGGAGGAAAAACTTTTAATAAATTTTCTATTTATTTTATAATATTAAATTTTTTCGGTAAATAAAAATTTTTTGAAAACATTTTAACAATATAATTTTTATTTAACGTTTTTTAATTGAAATAAAGAATATTTTAGATTATTTTAATTTTTAATAATTAAAAATTTTGTTGATTTCAGATTTATTTAAATAAAAATTTATTTTAATATTCAGCGATTTTAATTTCGCTTCTTATTTGATTTTTAGCACATTTCCAAAAAAAATTTTGAAAAATTTGCCTATTATTTTCACTCTGTCCCTCCGTCCGTCCGTCTGTCTGTCTGTCCGTCTGTTTACAAAACTTCTACACCGTTTAAGATAGAGAAAAAAAAATTTAACCATGGGTAGGTTTCATAAAAAAATTAATTTTGTGGAATAACTTTTTCTTGTAGCCCCATCCACCAGGGAACTACAGCCCCTCAAACTTTGAAAAATCCCTATTTTGAAACGCGTATATTTCATGTTCCGCTTAATATTACATCAATCTGAAAACGATCAATCAATGATTTAAATCAATATCAAAATTGTATATTTTTTAATTTAATTATTTAGTATTTAAATTTACCGTTATGTGAAAACCAAATTTTGCATGAATCCGGTACGCTTTGAGATAGGAATCTGAAATTTTGAGACAAGAAAGAAATTTTAGAATTAGTATAAGTTTCTTTAAATAATTATTTTTTACCAGCCCCTGTTTAGGAGCTATTAGGGCTATTACATAGAAATTAAAGCTCCAGTAATATATTTTTACGTGTGTTAATGATTTTTCTTAGTTATATAGGGTTCGGGAATTACAGCCCCTCAAAATTTCAAAAGAGTCCTATTTTCACGTTTTTTAAAATTTTGGTGCAAGTCACAATTCGAAACAGTTTGTATTGTCTTTTGGAAATGTACGCTTTTAAAAACCGTTGATTTACATTCTACCTTGTTCCTTTTTTAGACCTTAATGTACCTATATATATACTCATTATGCTGATGTATTTAATTTAGTCAATTTTATTTTTAAAAGTTCTTAATTTATAATTTTCTTAATTATTTATTTGTTTTTTTGTTTTTTTAGAGTATCTAATGTAATTTTATTTGATTATGATATGGTAAATAAATCAATACCAATATCAGAATATTTACAAAACACAAAAGGAGTATAGATAAATATTTATAAGATTTTTAAAATACGAAGAAATTTTTGAAATATAAATTTCACATTAATTTTGATCTCTATATAATTCAAATCTTATTTGATATGAATTAGGTTTCCTAGGGTTACAAAAAAAATCAAAGGCTTTCATAATATAAAATTAGAGTTCTTAAAAATTAAAATTTTTTTCTTTAATACATTTTCTCTGCCACATAAATATGGACAGGACATTACACAGCCTTTTCTGTTCAGGCGTGGCTTTTACAGAAATATTAATTGTTTGTAAAATACTCCCCTGTAAAATACTTCCCATCTTAACCTCACTCTCAACATTTTTATTTTTGAATGACTCCACCAAACCATATGAAAACTTATTATTTACTTATTTACTTACTTTACGTATATATCTAATCATTTTTAATTGAAATTATGGATGTCTGATTAACTTTTAATTCTAAGTTTCTTTTAATTTTGATTTTATTTCAAATCTATCTGATTTGAAAGTCATTTTTATTCTAAAATTGATAGGAGGGTTAACAGCAAATTTATAATTAAGAAATATTTGTGTGTCCTGCAACATAACTTTTTTAAAGGCATGTAATACGAGCATAATATAAAGATTAATATTATGTTTGAGTAAATAAGAGCAAAAGAATAACAAAAAATGTCAACCTAGACAATTTGTAAATATTTTCAATTTTTTCAAATATCTACTTTCAATTAAAAAAAAAATGCTAGATATTAATGATTATTTTGTAACATTGCAATGAATTATAAATTATTTACTATCTATTTGTTTTTTGTTTGCGCAATTTAAGACTCTTGTGAAAGCAACCTGTTTACGTACAAAAATGTAATAAAAGTATAAATTGTGCATCTTTTGACCTTAAAACTAAAAGAATTAAAATGAAAATCATGTTTTTTTTAACATTATTTTAAAACTCTTTTTTTTTTTTTATTCCCTGTTATGATTTTACAAACAGTTTGTATGATACTTCGGTAAATATTTAAATACACTGAATAGCCAAATCACAATAAATGTTATTTAGACATTGTATCATGAAGAAATTATTTATTTAAATATGTAATTTGTTCAAAATGTTCTAATATGTGATCTTTATTTTATATAATATTATGATTCTTAAGTTTCACTTCATTTGTGTCAGCGCAATGAAATTAGGCTGTGGAATATTTCAATTATATGAACAATAACTTCTTCTTCTTAACCTGCTTACTATTATACTGAATCTCTGCAATCAAATTTTTGAAGATGTCTATATTCTGCGTTCTATGCATTAGTTCAACCATTATTCTCTCATGACGGGTCCCGAGTCCGTTGCTTGATATATTTCAGCCATGTTTTTTGTTTTTTTTTCCAATACGCCTTCAGCCTTTAATTTTACCTTGTGGAATAAGTTGAAAAATATTATAAATTTGTCGTTGCGCATTATATGACCTAATGGTATTGTGTATTTCTGCACTTCATTGTTAAAAACAAATCATGGTGTATGTTTATTTTACTTCAATATAACCTCAATATAAGTTACTTGTTTATGCATCATAATTTCAATATTCTATGATGTATATTTAGAATGCTTCAGGCTTTTTTTGTTCGTAATTTTCAGTACCCACGATTCCATACAATAGAGAAAAGTTGAAAACACGTAGCATTTAAAACTAGATTTTTGTACACTTTTTTATAATTTATGAAGCTGCCAAATCCTAGATTATATTTTAAAACTTGAGAGTAATTCGATAGTACCTAGTAATGTTTGTGGTTAAGTTTATATTATTATGTGTGTTGATTCTACAAATAACCATTATTTATTTACTAAATTTAGCATATTATATCGTTATTAAAACTTCTTTTAACAATATCTCATACTTATTTTGCTTTATGTATCCTTCGATTTTTAAAATACCATTAAGATACTTTTAATGTTTAATCAATGTTGCACCGACTGGGAGCTAGAAAGAAATTCATCGTTCATGAGCCAAAGTAACTGTGTATAAATTTAGAAAAAATTGAGGCACTGAATTTAAAAGATTGGGTTAATGAAATGCTTTTGTCTTAGGCCTTTTAATGATGTGTGCGCCAACTGGCAGCTATAAGACAGAAATTCATCGATCATGAGCCAAAGTAACTGTGTATAAATTTAGAAAAAATTGAGGCACGGAATTTAAAAGATGGTTTAATGAAATGCTTTTGTCTTAGGCCTTTTAATGATGTGTGCGCCAACTGGCAGCTATAAGACAGAAATTCATCGATCATGAGCCAAAGTAACTGTGTATAAATTTAGAAAAAATTGAGGCACGGAATTTAAAAGATGGTTTAATGAAATGATTTTGTCTTAGGCCTTTTAATGATGTGTGCGCCAACTGGCAGCTATAAGACAGAAATTCATCGATCATGAGCCAAAGTAACTGTGTATAAATTTAGAAAAAATTCAGGCACGGAATTTAAAAGATTGGTTTAATGAAATGCTTGTCTTAGGCCCTTTAATGATGTGTGCGCCAACTGCCAACTAGACAGAAATTCATCGTTCTTGAGCCAAGATAAATATAAACAGAAATTGAACACGGGGGACCTAAAAAGAGGTTTATCAGAAATGTTTGTCTTAGTCATGTCAGAAATGTTTGTCTTAGTAATTAAGTAATTGTTTTTACATTTTAATTTAGTTAGAAAATTTTAATTATGAATAAAAGTTTATATTATTAAATGAAAATCAGTCTTAAGATCACCAACAAAAAAAAAAAAAACAAATATTTTTAAGAACAAATAAAAACGAGGAAGAGTGCAGTAGAGTAGACTGTGTCAACTCTGGGATACCCGTATGAACGTAATATATCCTGTTTTTATAAAACTTGATCATCTTTTAAAAACATTCAGAGTTTTAGTACCCAACTACAGAGATATATTTATGTAAATTGTGGAGTTGTATGATAGCTACCCGAATCTATTGCGCCTAGCTTCATTAAGTTCCAAAAAATGCAAAAAGCCTGAACCGGCTGCTTTAGACCATTCAAATTTTACAAAAGTTTTTGGCATGCAACTCGACACTTTTTCACTAAATTTCAGATAGCTAGCTTCAATAGAGACTGAGTTATTTTCATTTAAAAAGAGAAGTTGTATGGCAACTATCCGAACCTGTCATATCATCACAACAAAATTTTACAGAAGTTGTTGCCATAAAACTCGATCATCATTTGCAAAATTTCAGATACCTAGATTGAATAGACACTGGGTTATTTCCATTTAAAAAAAGAAGTTGTATGGCAGCTACTCGAACCCGGCGGCCGAAAATGCTGGAGCTAAATAGCAAAACTAAAAATTTTGTAAAAGTGACGTAAAAAAAATTTCAGCCCCCTAACTCCTTTATTTTTTGAGTTATCGTGCGGACGGACACTGAGTTATTTTCATTTAAAAAGAGAAGTTGTATGGCAGCTACCCGAACCCGTCGCACCACCACAACCAAATTTTGCAGAAGTTGTTGCCATAAAACTTGATCATCATTCGCAAAATTGCAGATACCTAGATTGAACAGACACTGGGTTATTTCCATTTAAAGAAAGACGTTGTATGGCAGCTACTCGAACCCGGCGGCGGAAAATGCTGAAGTTAAATAGCAAAACTAACAATTTTACAAAAGTAACGTAAAAAAATTTTCAGCCTCCTACCTCCTCTATTTTTTGAGTTATAGTGCGGACGGACACTGAGTTCTTTCATTTAAAAAGAGATTTTGTATGGCAGCTACCCGAACCCGTCACACCACCACAACCAAATTTTGCAGAAGTTCTTGCCATAAAACTTGATCATCATTCGCAAAATTTCAGATACCTAGATTGAACAGACACTGGGTTATTTCTATTTAAAGAAAGACGTTGTATGGCAGCTACCCGAACCCGGGGACAGAAAATGCTGGAGTTAAATAGCAAAACTAACAATTTTGTAAAAGTGACGTAAAAAAAATTTCAGCCTCCTAACTCCTTTATTTTTTGAGTTATCGTGCGGACGGACACTGAGTTATTTTCATTTAAAAAGAGAAGTTGTATGGCAGCTACCCGAACCCGTCGCACCACCACAACCAAATTTTGCAGAAGTTGTTGCCATAAAACTTGATCATCATTCGCAAAATTTCAGATACCTAGAATGAACAGACACTGGGTTATTTCTATTTAAAGAAAGACGTTGTATGGCAGCTACCCGAACCCGGGGACAGAAAATGCTGGAGTTAAATAGCAAAACTAACAATTTTACAAAAGTGACGTAAAAAAATTTTCAGCCTCCTAGCTCATCTATTTTTTGAGTTATCGTGCGGACGGACACTGAGTTCTTTTCATTTAAAAAGAGATTTTGTATGGCAGCTACCCGAACCCGTCGCACCAGCACAACCAAATTTTGTAGAAGTTGTTGCCATAAAACTTGATCATCATCTGCAAGATTTCAGACGCCTAGCTTTATTAACTTCCAAGAGGTGCAAGGAGCCTGAACCGGCTGTTCTAGGGCAAACAAATTTTACAAAAGTTGTTGGCATATAACTCGACACTTCTTTACTTAATTTCAGATTCCTAGCTTCAATAAACACTGAGTTATTCTCATTTAACCGGATAAGTTGTATGGCAGCTACCCGAACCCGCCGCACCACCACAACCAAATTTTACAAAAGTTGTTGCCATAAAACTTGATCATCATTTGCAAAATTTCAGACGCCTAGCTTCATTAGGTTCCAAGAGGTGCAAGAAGTCTGAACCGGCTGCTCTAGACCAACCAAATTTTATAAAAGTTGTTGGCATGTAACTCGACACCTCTTTACTAAATTTCAGATTCCTAGCTTCAATAAACACTGAGTTATTCTCATTTAAACGGAGAAGTTGTATGGCAGCTACCCGAACCCGCTGCCCCAGCACAACCAAATTTTACAGAAGTTGTTGCCATAAAACTTGATCATCATTTGCAAAATTTCAGAAATCTAGCTTGAATAGATACTGAGTTATTTCTATATAAAGATAGAAGTTGTATGGCAGCTACTCGAACCCGCCGACCGAAAATGTTGGATTTAAATAGCAAAACTAACAATTTTGCAAAAGTGACGTAAAAAAATTTCAGCCCCCTAGCTCCTTTATTTTTTGAGTTATCGTGCGGACGGACGGACGGACGGACGGACGGACGGACGTACATGGCTTAATCGACTCAGAATTCGATTCTGAGCCGATCCATACCTTTGACACTATATCTAGCTCGACTCCTTTAAGGTGTCACAAACGTAATGGCAAATTTATTATACCCTTGAACATAGTTCATACGGGTATAATAAAGAAAATATAACTCTCATAGCTAAATCGGTTCAAAATTTAATCTTGATCTAGAATATATCTATACTTTTGCACAATATCTATGTCTCATTTACAATGTAAGAAACGTAATAACAAATTTATTATATTGTTAGACCTATAATGTTCGTCCCTTAAATGCTACACTAAAGCATATTTTTTTGCGAATAATATCCTTCAATATTGTTATAATTTTGTTATAAAGTGTATGTGTGTTTATTTATATCATTTGTTATTATTTTTACAAACTCAATATTATTTTATTTCGTTTTAACAGTTTCTTTTTTTTTTTTTGATTATAAGACTGGGTAAAAACACCCTCCAAATAAAAAAAAATTCTACGAAATAATGTTGTTTATCAAAAATAAGAAGAAATAAGTTACATACAAATATTGAGAATTTTATTCAAGTCACGTTGCAATTAATTGTGATCTGAGTATCGGTTTAATACTATTCAAATTCAAATAATATGTTGCCCAGAGTCCAATTTATTTATTTATGTTTTTTTTTTTGCTCTTTTAAGGATACTTACAATACATATTATATTTCTTTTTTCATTTATTTCCTTTTTGTTACTTTTGTATAAAATTTTCGTATTATATAAGTTGTAAAGAATATCTGAACATGAAAATTTTATCAAAATGTAATGTCAGAAAGGGCAATAAAATTTTTACACTTGGCATTGATTATCTAAATAACTTGTAGGTTGTATTAAAGTTTGTATTTGGATTCAGTTAACCTACATATTATATTAAAGTCTTAATAATATTATTATTAAAGTAAAATTTTTGTAACAAATCTGTAAATAAAGTGTCTCATAAATAATAGACCTAGAATAAAAATTAAAATATTTGCTTTTATAGTAAACAGTCTTAAGAAACAATCTTACGAAATAATTATTTCAGGTTGAGTGTAACTATATCGTATGTAATATTTTACCGTAAGTTTTTACCGTAAATGCTTATATAGATGTTCACCTATTTATTTGTTTATTTATTTTCATATCTAACACCTCTAAGCTTTTGGATAAGATTTGGATCCTTTAGCCTACAAGATATGTGGGCAACATGTCTTACTCTTATTAATTTATGTATAGTAATATTATTTATTCTATTTAATATTATATAATTGTCATGATATATTATGGTCGCAAGGGGAATTATGTTAATGAAAATTAATTTTATAGCAATTTTCTCGTTAAAAACTCTTATGACCTGTGCATAATTTGAATTCGCATTCACTCAGTCAATAAATAGTGTAGCTATACTTAACCATTCGGCCGCCGAGGCTTCAGTAATGTATAATTTTTCTTTAATATTAGTAAACATATTGAATTTTAAAACACTGAGAGTAGTTGTTTCAATAGAATTCAAATCGCCGTTATAAATTTGTAGACTTCACCAGAGCTTTCGATACCTTGAATAGAAATTCGATTTGGAAAGCACTTGAAATTAATGGAATCCCCAGAAAAATAATTAACATCATAAATAATCTATATAATAATTCTGCAACACAAATTATTATAAGAAATTTGAGCAAGCCAATAATTCTCAGTAATGAAGTCAAGTATAGGTTGCTCATTATCTCCAATGTTGTTCAATTTAGTTTTACATGAAGTTATGCGAGAAATAAACAACATCCGCAGATGCATCAACTGGTAACTTACAAACAAACTAAAAGATTTCGACTATACGAATGGTATATGTTTACTTACATATATTCACTAAAAATTAAAAGAAATAATAAATACAATGAAGGAATGTGCAGCAGAGGTAGGGCTCGTAATAAATATGAGAAAAACAAAAGTTATGACAATAAATACGAACAACGTAACTAGCATCACAATTTGGAGACACACCGATCGAAGATGTGGAATGCTTCAATTACCTGGGAAGTATTTTCATAAAAATGGAGATATAATCGAAGACATAACAAACAGACTAAATCTGGCAAGAGCAGCTTTCGGCAGATTATGTAGAATATGGAGATATTCGACACAAATAGCTAAGACAACAAAAATCAGAATATTCGACTTCTGCGAAAAATTAATTCTCACATATGGAAGCGAAACTAGTCAAATAAACAAATGCCATATAAACAAACTGCAGGTTTTCAGCAACAGGAGTCAGAGAAGGGACTCCTTTGTTAAACAGGCATTAGACTGGAACTCCCAGAGAAGAGAAAAGTAGGCAAATCCAGAAACACATGAAGAAGAACAATTAAAAAAGAAATAGAAACAGAAGCGAAAACATGGGAGAGAAATTCAAATGAATAGCCCAAAATAGAATTAAATGGCTCGGCTTTGTGGAAGCCCTATGTTCCCAAGAGGACTATATAAGGAGCAAAACAAAAAAACTAGCTATAACACCTAATCAAATTTTTAAACATCAGATAAGTATTTATTTAGTACTTAAATAAAACTAATATTATTTAAGTACTTTTTTACAAACATATTATATTGGCCAATTGCATAATATGAAGCTATCGAAATAATTATAGCTCATCAGTTCAAGTGTATAACTGACGAGAACCAAACTTTAGTCATCATTATCAACTAAGACATGCTAACATTAATATCACCAAAACAAAGATTAGAAATTTTTTATGTCTACAAAATACTTATAACTAAATTTTTCTACAATTATCATCTGCCTCATTTCATGACGACAATAAAGTTGGTTAGAATTTGAAAAATTACTAACGGCAGTAATTAACGTATTTATCAAATAAGAATAAAAGTAAGCTCTTAACTGTAACCAACCAAATAAAGATGATTGCTTTTTATATATTGTTTATTTATAAAGGTATAAAGAAAGGTTATTAATTAAATTTTATAAGTTTTTCTTGACAGCTAATCATAAAAAATAATTCAAATTACAAATTATATAAATTGTTGTATTTAATTTTATCTTAAACGATAATTTAACATCTTAACGCTTTAATAGTCATATAAATGTCAAATGGGTGAACAAAAAAAAGAAAATATATATTAAACAATTTCATATAAATTCTGAACTAATAAAAAATAATTAAAGATCTTGTCAAAAAATAAATTAATTTATATTTTTCATATTCTTTATGTCATCATTTAAATAAATTTTCTTTTAAGTTTTTTTTTTTATTTTTTAATAAAAACACAGTTTCATAAATTGTTTTTAAATAACTTTTCTTGCAAATTCAAAATACTTACATATATTATTATTCTCCCTATTAAACTTTTAATTAAATTGGATATTGTATTTTTTTGACAAGTGAGCTTTGCATAACATTAATTTTTATTATATTCATTTTCAAAAAAAAAAATCCCATCACAATAAAAAAAATATTAAACAGTTGACAACTATAAAAGGAAAAGTGCAATGCAACATTTATTAATCCTAAACTTGTTTTTTTTTTGCTATCAAGATATTATTCAATTCATACTGCACATCTTAAAATGTTCAAAAGATACAAAACTCTTTTGATAAGAATTATCGAACATAATATCTACAAGAATATATATATGTATATACATACATACACATATAAAATAAATACAATATAATATGCATAAATTTATTTTAACAAGACTTCTAAGTTTTGTATTATAATGTCATTTTCTTGTTTTTGTTTTTTTTTGTTTTTTGTTTTTTAAAGTAAAAATAAACCGATTATCATGTCCTTCAAATAACCTTTAACATTTTTTTTATAATACGAAAAAAAAAAAAAAACAAAAACAAATAAAAAAAATATAATATAAAATTTGATATTAATATGAAAAGAAGAATAACCTGTTGCACTTGCAATAATACAATACAATACAAAATTACAATACATACATATATTTAGCTAACGGTTTCTAACGATAAAAAAAAAAAGAAAACAAAAAAAAAAAAAAAAAATAATTATAATATAAATGTACTTTATATGTAACAACTAACAGTCTTTACAAAGAAATAAGAGTTGATAATAATATATACATTGGTACATGCATATAATATATATACATACATAATATATTTCTATTTAAAATCGACTCTTACACTTTTGTATTCTATATAAATATAAATAACTACTTGTTATTATTTTTTTAATGTTATAAAATTTACAAATACTTTATAATGCACATAATATCAAGTTATTCATGCATACATATTTATGTATATAATATTATGTACATATTAAATATAAATATAATATTTATAGATAGTATTACTATTAAAAAGTGTCATATTCCCTTAAAAAAAAACAAAAAACAAAAAGCTCAAGAAATAAATAAAGTATGAAAAATGCACTCTAATTGTTGTAACATAAATGATTCTCTTATTTGTATGTCCAATTTATTTTCAATGAAAATTTTAATATTTTATTATTGTTTTTCTTTTTTGTTTTTTTTTCGTTATTTTTTAAAGTGAAAAATTAAATTTTACAATAACAAACTTGAAAAATTTGTTATAATATTGTATCTTAAAGATAATGTTTTTTTTTTTTTGCTAAAGTGTCCTTTCTTAGTACTTTTTTTTTTAAAAAAATTTTTTAAAAAAATTTTCAAAAGTTCAATACACCCTTTTTTGCTCAGCAATAATAATAATATTTACTTGCTTTTACACAAAAATTTATTATTTTGCAAATGGTTATGTTTTCTTTGTTCTTTTATACATATATATATATGTAAGAATGTAAAGTACAAAACTTTTTTATTTAGGTACATAAATATATGCATACATATACTGGTATACATATATGCATACTAAAGTAACAATATCCTTAATATCATCAATGAATACAACAACAACAACAACAAAAAAATTAATAAAAAATATATGTAATAGTTGCATGTATCATATTTTTTTTTAGATACTCTTGAAAGAAAATAAAAACCAAAAACCAAAAATCTCAAGATTATTTACTGAAAAATTTACCCTTCTAATATATAATATATAATAATTTGTATAGTATATTAAAGTATATATACATATATGTATATAGTTAGATACATAATTATATAATAAAAAATGATTGTTGTAAATTTTTATAATCAATTTTTTATTACAACCGTTGTACGACAATTCAAAAGTTGACTATTGCTTTTCCAAGTAAAATAATAAAAGGATAATTGCGAGTGTTATTTTCTCTTTATGTTGGTTTTACATTGACATTTAATGGTACTTTATATACATTATAATATTATATATGTATAATATAATATATATTATAATATTATATATGGAATGCAAAACATATATTGGTGTATAACTGTATAGAAATAATATATTAATAGAAAACCAGATATTCATTAGCACTTTATGTAATAACTTCACGTTTTCTTATCACGCTTACATATATTTTATAATACGGATTATTGTATGCGGTAAGTGTTTGTATATTTTGTGCACAGACAATAATATTAAAAAATCAAATATTATTTTCCTCTCTGTTATTCTATATGAAATTCTCTTCTCAATTTATTTTTAACAAACAAATAAACATATCGATATGAAAAGAGAAGATACGAGTATAAAATTTCCTTTGAGTGAAAATTAGAGAATGTTTTTATTTTTTGTGTATTAAAAGAGAAGAATGTCTATTCGGTTCGTTCGGTAATGATAAATATTTAAGAGAAATTATTAATTTTTAGTTTAATTTAGGATGAGAAGGATTCAGGATCTTATGCAGTTAAATAAATAGGTACAAATGTGTTGTGTGTGATATAAAAAAGAATATGATATTATAAAAATTTTAAGAGAGTACTTTTAAGATTTTGAAAATTTAGGAAAAATAAATTAATCAAATTAGGAAAAAAAAAACAAAAAAAAAAAAATTGGGATTTTTTAATATCGAAATAAGAGAATATAATTGAATATATTTCTCTGTTATGTGTATGACCTTTATTATTAGGGAAAAATTTTATATTTTCATCTATAGATGATTTTTCTCAATTTTTTAATGTTTTTGGTATTTTTTCTAATACGTTATTTTATTTTAGTTGTTTTTTTTTTTCCGTTGAACAATTTTAATATATTTTTATTTTCATAATAAATTCTTATAAATCTACAAATATATAATAGTTATTTAAAAATATACATACATACATATATTAATAAACGAATTGATGTGTACGAGAAAAGGACCAAAAGAATATAATATATATATATATATATATATACGTACTGACACATTATAATAATATATAGAATATTTTCTTCTGTATAATAATAATTTGTATTTCTATGCTGATACGAAACGAACGATGAATTTTTCTTGATTTTGATTTCAATGGTTTTTTTTTCAGTTTTAACGGTAATCTTAACCAATACGGATGGATTTTGTGTCTATATTATCCTGTCGAAAAAAAAAAAAATAAAATAAAAAAATAGATTAAGTAAAAGAAAATATATAAAAAAAAAAAATAAATAAATAGAAAAAAAAAAAAAAATTTTCTTAAAAATTAAATCTTATATTAGAAAAATTTTTTCCTCTTCTTCTTCATCTTTTATACAACAAAAATTGTTGCTATATCTTAAGATATTTTCAAAAACAAAACAAAAAAAAAAAAAATTATAGAATTTGTTTTTCTTTTTTATTATTTTTGCGATGAAGGAAAATAAAAAAATACATTATATGGGATAATGAGATAACAAAAAAAAAAGAAAAAAAACAATAAATTTTGAAAAATCATTTTATATTTATAAAATATTAATATAAAAGTATAATAAACAAAAAAGTGTTTAATTCTCATCTATTAACCTTTTTTTTTTTTTGTTTTCTATTTTGTCATCATATTTATATTTACATTAAAATTTTTAATATAAATAATTAAATTAAATATTGTTAAAAAAAGATTAAAATTTTAAAGTATACATACCTATGTAAAAAAAAAAAAATTGATACAAAATAATTTTAATACATACCTATTAATATTCAGTAATAAATTTTTAAATGTAAATAATTTTTCTAAATATACCTACGAAAGAATTAAATAATAAAAAAAAAAAATAAATAAATAAATTTATTATATTAAATTAAAAGTGTCTAGAAAAATTTTCTTTGAAATTAATATGTATAAATTATATTAATATTTATTAATAATTAATATAAAGTGAAAATAAATAATTAAAAAAAAAAAATGTTAAAATAAATGTTTACAATATTCAAATATAATGTTTAATATATTATATATTAAAAAGAAAATAGATATTAAAATAAAAAATATTATATATTAAAAAGAAAATATTCAAATAAAAAATAATCAAAACACAACAAAAAAAAAATTAAGAATCTATTAAATTTGCTACAAAAATTTTAAACTGTTACTGAACTCATATTCCATAAAAAAAAAACATTAATATTCTATTTCCTATTTTTAAAGTGTTTTTTTTTCTTTTAAATTAACATTTTCATTGTTAAAAAAAAAGATAAACCATTGTTTAAAAATATTGAATACTGATTTATAAAATATAGAATAAACAAAAAATAATATTACAATTAATTTAACTAAATTGTATGGGTAATAAGAATTTATAATGCGTTTAATATAATATATACTCATATTAATATTAAATTTTATAGTAGGTATATATAATCAATAATTTCTTAATATAATTTTCAAAAGATATATAAAGATACATACATTTTTTAAGTATATTTATTATGCTATAACACAATAATAGATATTTTAGAAGAAAAACAAAAAAGTAAAGAAATCTTAAGTATATAATAAAAATAATATGATAATAATTAAAATTATAAAAAAGTGATGTTAAACCCACATGTAAATAAATCTTCTCTTGAATTTTTATTATTGAATTTTCTTTAGTTTGTTTTTTTCGTTTTTGTATATTTTTTCTATAGATTTTTTTTTTATTTTTTTATTTTTTTTAGTTCAATGTCCTAAATAAATAATACAATTTATATTATATGTATATATACATTTATAAATTTCAATTTTCTCATTAGATATTTTTTTTTTCGTCATTAGATATATGTAAGTTTTTTATTTTTTGTAGAATTTTGTCTAAAAAAAATATCATGTGGTGTAAAAAGAAAATAAAAATTATTTTGATTTTTATTACAAGTAGGCATTTAACAGATATAATATTATTATATTAATACAAATTATAAACGTATATACTTAACGTAATATAACTAACATAAAAGAAAAGCAAGAACGTATATAACTAACGTAAAAGAAAATCAAGAAAAATAAATTTTGATCAATAAATGTTTTATTAATTTTAACATAACCATTATTAAATACTTATATATTATATACGTACATACGAGTATGTAATTTAATATATTAAATATTTTCTTCCATATAATTTGTTTTTTTAGTTATTTTCTTTTTTTTTTTTGTTGTTAATAATAATGGTATTGTATTAATAAAAAATTTATTACCTATTTTATAAAATTTATATTAATATAAATATATTAATATATATTAATACATATGTATATATATACATAATAAAACATCAATTAAAATAAATTTAATATAAAATAATTTACGATTTCATTTCAATTTATTATTATATATGTATATTATATACGTTTTTTTTTTTTTTCAAAATAACATATTAATAATATATAAAAAAAAAATTATATTAAAAAATAACTCTAAATTATTGTGTTTTGTATTAATTTCTTTTATATTATTTTTTTTTTCTTCTTTTGTCTTTATCATTTTATGATTATTCCTCTTTTCTCTTTTTTATTTCGGATTAAATTAAAATTAAATAAATAAAAAGAAAAAAATATACATATATAAAAGTAAAATAATTTTCATTTCTTTTATTAATTTCTCAATCAAAAAATCAAATATCTTAAAGATACTTTAAGATAAGAAAAATAAAAAAAAATATGTTTGAACTTTATTTTATTAATGTTGTTTTTTTAAAAAAATAAAACAAAAAAAAAAAAAAAACACAAGAAAATGAACTTTGAAATTCAAATTTGTTGAGTTGTGGAAAAAATAAAAAAAAATTGAAATTAAAATAAAAAAAAAAGAAGAAAAAGTTAAGTAAAAAAAAAAAATAAATAAATAAAAAGATATTTTATTCCTTTGAGAATATGTAACAAAATTGAATATTTTTTTTTGTTTCTTCTTTTGGTTTGTTTTTTTTTTTGCTCTTTTGTACTTTGTAATAATAAATTTACATTAAAATTGTATGACATTAACTTATTATATATTCGTATTTAAAAAAAAAAAAAAATTAAAAAAGGTAAGATATACTTCTTAAAAAAAAAAATCCAAATTTTTATTATGTATTTTTTTTATTTTTTACACATTATATTTTTTTTGTTTTAAAAATAAAATAATTTGGTCTAGGTACATAATATAAAAATATAGGTAAATAAAAGTTTTATATTATTTTAATTAGATTTGAGTTCTAATTAAAAGTTAAGATCGAAATTCTTACCGCGATTATTATTATTATAAAGCTACATATGATCTTTTTTTGAAAGACAATGAGTCGATTGCATAAAACTGAGACTGAGCTCAAATTTCACTTTTTCAAACAAAATCTACACCTTCAACTAGTAGTTTTTCTTTGAAAACATACGATTTGAGTTCAAGCTCAGTTTTATGTATTTGACCCATTGGGTCATTTTCAAATAAATATACAAGTTCGGGTGTACGTTTATTTTTGAAACAGTGATATTTGAGTTCAAGCTCAGTTCGGACCAATAGCTGGATTCATTCGCACCAATAGCTGCATTTTTATTAATAACACTTAATTTTCGAGAAAATCTCTAGTATATTCCTCATCCATCTTCGAAACCAAACTGTAAATTTGTATTAAAGGACTCTTTCTAAAGTTTGGTTTCAAAAGAGTGTAGTTTGTGTGCATTAAAGTTGCACACTACCTAAAGAAGCTTCGCACATAGTTTTATTGACTGACTTTCGAGGCTTTTCATTGACCCGTGTTAAAAAAAAAAAAATAAAAAACACGTTATTAGCATTTTTTGAAATTATTTTTTTAACAAAACTCACTTATCAACTTTAAAAATACATAATAATAACATGAGAGAAATTTTGAGGAAAATTTTTTTTATTCAAAAAATATTTAAATTTGGGAATATTAAATTTTTTGCAAGAATATAAAAATCAAACAATTTTACGTACTTATCCTTATTCCTTTTTGTTATACATACATAACATTTTTTATATATCTATCATATCATATCAGTTATCTAGTTTATCATGCGTTTCGGCTATCAAAATACTTGTATACAAATACGTATACCTTAATATTATTATAGCGGGATATTATATTCTTCATTATCGAATGACAATCAATTGCGAAACTTTTGAATAATTCGAATATTGTCCTTTACATGCCTTTAATTTTGTTGATAAAATTGTTTTTTGCAAAAATCTTTGCAACCAAACATTTAAAACATTTTTACTTCTTTAAATAAGGACAATATAAAATTCGAAATGTTTGCAACTGATCATCAATATGCGTCATTTGATAATAAAGAATATTCCAGTAAGTTGGTCAAAAAATATTTTTTAAATATCTCTGATGTTAGGCGGTGGCAAAGTGTCAAAGTCAAGCGTCAAAATTTAAATAAATTCAAATTTTCAGATATAAAGTGCGCCATCTATTATAGAGTAACATGCAAATGCTGATCATTTTATTATTATTTTATTTTTATTTTTTTTAACATTATAATATTAAAATTAAAATTATATAGCTAATCTATAATATGATATTTTTTTTTATTTTATGAATAAATAATGTTAAGACTTAAATTCTTGAACTTCTTTTACTTTAAATTGAGCATGAATTTGACTCTGTATGAAAATCCCATTAAAACTTTTTTTATTTACATTTATATTGGTTTTGTGCGAATTGTTAAATTCGTTGCAGATAAACTGGTAGGAAAAAAAAACAGGTTAACCTGGAAGGTTAATAAAATATTTGAATGGTTTCTCACTTTACTTAGAAGCAAATTGCTAGTCAACAGAGAGAGTAAGTTCTTATTGCAAACAAATTTCCATAATGTAAATTATGCCATCTAGGAATTTGAATTACGTTAGAGGATGCAGCTGACCCTTTCTTTGTTTTATTTGGAGGCATTAAACTTTTTGTTTTAGGTGAACAAGAATGCTTTTCCACTATCTGTAAAGCAGATTAAGAGAATCTAAAAAAAATTGGAAGTCAAGTGGAGAAGTGTTGAAGTGACTTTAGTATCCTTTGTTATCACTAATAAAGTATTTAAAAACGTCTGTATATATTTTTATTTTTATACTAGATATCGAGTATTTCAACTATGAAAATTGAAATTTTCACAAATTAAATTTGATCCATTTAAACCTGAGCCAAAATAATAGAACTTAAATAACCTAATTTTACTTAATATAATATATTTACCTAAGTTACCTCACTTGTTTTCATCCATTTATAATATGTTGAATTTATTGTATCTTGTCTAACAAACCAAATATTTTATCGGACAAAATAAATGTATGGTTTTTTTAATGCTTATTTCTTTAAATTAAAAATAATCTTAATATTTTTTGTTGTAATTTTAGTATCTCTCCTTTTATTTTGCTAAATTTAGTATATTATTTCAAACAATCAGAATTCATAATCCTTTAAAACTTTTAGTGTTTATTTTTCTGTTTATCCTTTCTTAAGAGCAAAATGCTAATATACATTTCTTTCCTTATACATATTTTTAAAAATTGGTTGAAAAGTATTTTGCGTGTTATTTATCTGTGCTGTTTTTCTTGTTCTATACTTAGAACACCAAAAATAGTCAGAACTTGGAAAAACCACTTAACTGGATCGAGTATGCTATTTTGCTCTTCTGAGCAAATGTCAGGCCATTGGGTTGGGTAGCTCCTTCTGTGCATGGATTGAGGATTTTCTATCGAATCGTCGTATTCGTATCCTTGTCGACAGTTTTATGTCTGACACTCATAAAATAAATGATTGCGTTCCACAAGGCTCTGCCTTATCTCCCACTCTGTTCTTAATTTTCATTAACGACCTACTCAGTTCTAACCTCAATCCAATCCATAGTTTTGTCGACGACAGTACTCTGGTGGCATCTTATGATTTTTTTAAAAATCGAATGCTACTTCAACCGCAATCAGTTTAAAAAAGGGAAATTATGGCTAGTTCAGTTAACCACGACCTAGCAAAAATAGCTGATTGGGGTGTTAAAAACAGAGTTGAGTTCAATACTTCCAAAACTCAAAGCTGACAGATCTCTTGCAAAAGACATCAATCCATACCAATTCTACCGTTCCAAGGGGAAAATATAGCGGTTTGCAAATTTAAATATTTTAGACATGCAGCTTAATCAAAAAATGTTGAGGAATGAGTATATTTTTGATATAACAAAAAAAGCTGCCAAATGTTTAGGTTTTCTTTTTCGCTGTAAAGCTTATTTTTCCTCTAGTGATCTGACCAATATCTATAAAGCATATATTCGACCTAAGATGGAGTATTATTCTCACATATGGACTGGCGCTGATCAAACATCATTAGGTTACCTGGACAAAATCCAAATCGCGCTTTACGCCTAATTGCCGATTGTTCAGGAAACCTTTACTCCTCCTAACTCACGTCGAAATATTGGAGCTTTATCTCTCTTTTATAGATATCTTGTAGGTAACAACATTTGTTCTACTGAATTGAAATCAATAATGCCTCCCCTTAAACAATTCCAACGCAACACTAGAGGAGCCTAACCAGAGGACTACAGGAGGGTGATTTAAAGCTGGTTATGGAAACTCTTTTATTGTGAGAACCGCTAAAATGTGGAGCATGCTTCCATCCAACGTGATCCCTTCTGATACAAATGGTCCATTATACAATTTGCAACTTTTCAAAAAGAACCTATTCAGGTTCGTCTCCAATTTACCCGCCAATTCTCCTTTATGTTCATATTTCCCTTGAACTCCTATGCTTCTTGCTCAAACCTACAATCATTTTGTAAAAAGGAAAACTTTCCTAGAATTTGGGTAGCGTGTAAAAAAAAAAAAAAACTATTCACAGCAAATATTTAATAGTAAAGAAAACAATGTACGGAAAGGTTTTTAACTATTGTATTAAACAAAATTTTAAATATTTTTGAAACAAAAATGTTATTTCTGATAATTCTTTTTAAGAGTTACAACAAGGACAAATTTTTGTTCTTTTCAGAATATTATTGTCATACGTACCATACATACGTCATACATACGTAAAAAAAACAACAAAATGAGTTCCCGTTAATTTTGGAAAAAAATGAAATCTTGAAATAAAAAATCTTGAAAAATGAATCTGGAACGAACAAAAAATCTTGAACTTCAAAATCTTGAAATTAAAAATCTTGAATATATTATATATATTCAATTACGGAGTCAAAAAATACTTTTCGGACAAAATTTTTTTTTTTTTAATTTTAATTTTTGTGGTTATAATAATATACTTTTATACATGCATACATACACACATATGCCTATTATATCAAAATAAAAATATTTTTCTCTAATGTTTATGTCATATTTTTTTAAATTCTTTACAAAATTCACGATTTTGTAATTCAAGATTTTTTTTATCAAGATTTTGTTTTTTAAGATTTTAGTGAATGTCCTATGACTTTTATAGGAGGGCAAAGAAGAAAAAACAAAATTTCATAAATTAAAATAACATAGACGTACAATTTAATAATTCCATTACGCGCAATTTTCTTTTTAAATCAGATCAGATGCAATCCAGTTCTCTGCAATTCATTGCAATTTTTTCTTACATTTTATATTAAAAATAAATAAGGAGTATAATTTCCCTTCTAGATCTTTCATATTCTCAGTTATAAGAAAGTAAAATTCAAGATACGTGTATTAATTTTCGATTGATATCATGTATTATTCTCTTTAAGCGATGGCGTAGGGGTAACAGCGTATAAAATACGCTGGAAACACCGAGGGAGTGTGGGTTCGAATCCCAGAAATATCGTGAAAGTAATTCTTTCTTACGAGATGTATAGCGACGCCTGAACAGGAAAGACTGAGTACTTTCCTTGTTATACATTTATGTGGCAGGGAAATGACCAAAAAAAAAAAGAAAAAAAATTCGCTGAGTGTCTTCTACGCCTTTACCTCTACTCTGATGTCATATTCAGGATGTGTTGCGACATTACCTAGACATATTTTGAAAATACACAATTTTGTGTTTTTTTAACAGCAGCTCTCTAGAGTTTTAATACATGCAAAACGCATAGATATTAAAAATATCAAAAATATTATATTTTTAAATTAAAGGTCATACGAATTTTAAATTTAAATTTTTTATTTCACGAGTATAATACTTTTCATATTTTATTTGTATAATAAAGTAAAAAGTATATGCGATCAAAAAAAATAGATAGTATCTGTTTAAAGTATATTACATATAGAGATTAAAGATTAAGAGCAATAGCATAAAATGATAGATAAAAATGATGGTATAAAATTGAAACTCCGCCAAATATATTATTAAAGAGCGAACACTTTGTTTTCATTTATTTTTTGGAATTTGGGTCATCTTAAAAATGAAAAAAAAAAATTTGTTTTTTTTTTTTTTCTATTTTCTTTAATACAAAATGTCCTTTTTTTCCCTCTGTTAAATGTGCTTATATAATTTGGCTCATAGTATTTACGTACCATTTTTTTGTATTAATAAAATATTTATACTAACCTTTTTTTTTGTTTTAAAAAAACCTCCTTGAAGGTTATTCAAAGTTTCCACAGAGGTTAAAGTCCATAATGAAAGTTCATAGAATGTATTTTCTAAAATGCAAGGCAAAGAAAAATTGTTTTTAATGTATTGTAAAATTTTTTAATTTTAATTAATTTTTACTTATTAAATAATACAAAAAAAAAAATTTATTATTTTATTATGTTACGATTGTATTATTAATATGGCGTCGGAAACATTATGGTCAATCATTTGAATTTAGCGCGTAGCATTTGTTAGAGAATCTGTTTAAAAAGATAATCTATAATCTACAATAGATAATTATTGAAGTTAATTCTCATTTTTGCCCTGAAAATATTTTATTGAATTCGTGGAAAAAGTTTTATTGGGTTATTTTTATTGTATATATGTATATATATATATACAAAATTATAGGTTACAATTTTTTGATTTTCTTTAGACTTTAAATATGGATAGGAAATGAGAGGAAAAATGTCATTTTGTATATTATGTAGAAAGTAAAATAAAGTAAAGATAAAATTTTGTTCTGGAAGATCACAAAATCTGTAAGTGGAAGCGTTTCTAAATTCCCAACTTTATAACTATACATGGACACTTAAGTTACTTAAACTTTATTTTGTTCAATTAGGTTTCGATTAAAAAAAAGATATCTTAAAACATAATTTTTGAAATGAATTCATACATCGATGATGGGTAGTGCAAAACAGTGCAAGTGTGATATTTTTAAAATTCTGATTATGCCACATATACTATTTTAAAAGCATCGTTTTCTCATAGAGTAAAAATATCAAAGGCATCCAAAAAGTTATTTTCGAGATGTAGAATGTTAAAGTAGATTAAGGAAAAAAAACCATTGAACGGTACCTAAAAAGAAATTTTAGTTATTTTATTAGAAAAAAAAAGGGAGTAAAACAAATTTTGTTCCATTCTTCTCACTGAAATAGTATACTCTTGGTAAGCCATTGAACTTTTAAATTGTTATCATGCATAATTAAAATTTTGTGACTTAGCATAAATCGTATGCTCTAAGTCATCGACATATTCATAATATTCAACAGATCCTTTTGGTTTTTCCAAAGTTTCTTGACGAATCTTGTGTTGTTGAGCTATTTTATTATACAGTTTACTTTATCTATATATATCTTTCTTGTGTAACGATTCACCTATAAGAGATTTTATTATTGCTATTGCTGTTATTTTCAAATGAATATTTTTTTACACTATATAGGGTATACTGCATAAAAGTGTAAATATTTCAGGTCATATTTTATTTTATTTTTTTTGTTTTATATTATTAATTGCCAAATAACTAAATAATAACCCGAATGCACTCTACAAATGTTGGCTTAGTCTTGTTGGGAAGCATATTCTTCAAACTTTTAGCTACTGGGCTAATTACTTTTTAAATAACAGCTTAAAATATACAATTATATTATTTTTTTCCAAATGACTGATGACTCTTCCCTTCCATACATTTTTTTTTAAATTATAGTCTCTTGAAATACTTCGACTTTTATGTGGTACACCCTGTATAAATAATATTTAATACAATATGTACCTACCTATTGTAGATACACAATTTCTTTAAAAGTTTTTGTTTCCATAGAAATTAAAAGTATTTTAAAATTTTGTTTGCGGCACAATTTGACATTTTTATAAAAATCTTAAGTATCTAAATTTTTTTTTTGTCAAAATTATGTTAAACCTCAATCAATTTGATGACAAAGACTTTATTTTTTATTTTCTTTGAAAATATTGTAATAAGTTTTATAATAGAACTTTTAAAAGGTAATCCATAGGTAATCGTAGATTAAAATTATTATTTAGATAAGGAAAAAAAATTGATTTAATCCTTTTATTTGAAGAATTTTTATGATGGCATATCCTTTAGAAAATTATTTACTAATCTTTTAATGATTATTTATCAAATACATAAAAGATATTAAAAAAAAAAAAAGAAAAATTTACAACATTTCGAAATTTTTTTCCATTTTTTGATTAATTGCGTAAAAAAATAAAAATATTTCATAAACAATATTTTTGTTTTCTTTTACCCCAAATTATTAGAAAATTTTACAAATTATTTAAAATTTTTATTTATTACGTTCTGTCATATTTGAAAAGTTTTTAATGTTTTTTTTATGTTTTCATTTTTCTTTTTTATTTTTTTGTAATTATTTTACAAAAAAATTTACTTTGACTAAAAAGTTGTCAGTCAAAAAAAAAAAAGACAAAATACTTTTAAGTACGGTAAGAAAAAAAAAAAAAAAAATTAAAAACTGACAAAAAAAGAAGGGAGAAAATTATATGTTGATTTTATTATCCTTAAAAATTAAACTTTTTTTTCTTAAGAAAATCTTCATTTATAATATATGTATGTATGTATGTATACTAAAATTAACTTAAAATTATAAGAAATATTATATTCTAAAATTATTGAGTTACAATTAACCGATTATTAAAGGATTATTTGTTAAATATAGTTAAATTTTATAGGTTATACAACTAACCCTATAACCTATCATAAATGACCGAAAAAAAAAATAAATCCTAGGTTTATATTCTTTTTACTTTGTTTATTTTTTAAAATTACAATACCTAATTGTAAAGCTTATAAAATTTCTTTTATTTATTTTTTTTTAATGATGAGGACTGTGATCACTAGATTTTAAGTCTATATTGCATATTTGAATTTTATAGAATCTATATAACAAGTTTAAAGATGTTAAAAGTTTCTTTAAACTTATATACCACTATTGATATTGCTCTGACAGAAAGAGTTTTGAAAAATTAGATCCATCCATCATTCATGATCCATCTTCATTTCATCTTTGATCCATCTCATTTAAATATTAAAAAAAAAAAAAAACTGCTAAGATATTTTTGTAGTTTTTTTGAAAAACCGGGACAGATTCAAAAAAAATGTTCAACGCTCTCTATAGCGTTAACTGCTCTGGAATCGGTAAAGTCTGATCGGTAAACGTATTCTAAATGTAATACGTTTACCGATCAGACACCGCAACAGGTCTAAGTAATTATCCTATTTTAGTTCTATATAGAGGGAGACTATAATCTTAAATCTTCCTTAACTCAAATACAGCCCATGGTTTTGGATATCCATTCAATAATATATTGCAAATCATCGTTCTTTGACCAACTTAAAGGAGTTTTTCTTAATGTTTAAATTTAATGATTTGTATAGGTTAGTTGACTAATGGAGTGGTGGAGTATTCTAATCCGAGCTTTGTTAGCTTATCAGTGGCCTAGTTTCCTGCGATATCCTAGTGGTGTGCTTAGATCCAAATTGAAAGTTGAATAACATTATGTACTGACAGTATTAAAAAGAAGTATTAGTTATTAAAAAACTTCTCGTCAGCCTCCTACCATTTTAAATTTGGTATCTCTTACCTTGAAGTATATTGATTGCTGCTTGATTATTAGAATAGGCATAGTGCCACTATAATTAAATATCAAATTTTTAAAAGATAATAATTTTTAATAAAAATTAAATAGCTTTTATTATTTTATATTAAAATATGTCCTGTTTTATAATAATAATAATATGTTATGAAATAAATTTTTAATTAATATTTATTTTGTTAATAATACATATACATACTAAATATATATATATATATACGCATTATAATTGCATATTTGTAGCCATAAGCAAAATTATTTTTAAGATAGATATTAAATTTTACTTATTAAAAAAAAAAAATAAAGTTTATGATGATTATCTTATATATAAATAATGTTTATTCAAAAAACAAAAAAAATAAAAAAAAAAAAAAACAAAAAAAACTCTTATTTTTTATTAAGGATAATGCTTATAAAATGTTTATTTTAAATATAAAATAAAAATACTATATCATATTTTGTATTAAACTATGTCAAAAGTAGATGTTCAGTTTTTTTTTTTTTTTTTCTTGATCCTTTAATATGTTGGTTTTAAAATAAGATTTTATGAGATAAATAAAGTTGCTTTTATGAATAATTTTTGAATATATCTATACTTTGCTGCCTTGGAACATGTTGTATCTTTTCAAATATTTAAATATTTATGCATATATATATATAATTTATATAAATTTATACATATATACATAAATATATTAAATAAAATTAAAACCACTTATATATAATGAATATTATCACACAACATAAAGGCATATCTTTTATAATGAATGTTAAGTACTTCACTGCCCTCATATAATTTTTATTTATGATTATTAGATATAATAATAAAAAATACAAAAAGGTAAAATCTAGGTATTTTAAAATGAAAAAAAAAAAAACAAAAACAAAATAACTATTTAAATATAAGTTTTTGTCAGTCCTATTATTTGTTTCATGAATGGATGAATACATTGTGTATATAACAAAAAGGACCTTATACGTTGTTAAAAGAAAAATTTTATTCTTTGCATAATAGTTTCTATAGTGTGTCTTGATTTTTCTGAGTTCGTCAAAATTTTTTAAATTTCAATAATTATTTATATTTTTTTTACTAACTGAAAAAAAATTTATAATTTATTTCATCATTAATTAAAACTACTTAAATTAATTACTTGAGTTAAATAATGGCTTTGTTAATAAAATAAATCAAGATTTTTGTATTGATTTGAGTCTAAAGCTAATGGAAATGTAATGTCCACTACAAAAATTGCATCTTCATTGATAGTCATGAGTCTTGATAAAGGCCTTGAAATCTTCCTCGATTTGTTCAGCAGTTTTCAGCAACAGCCTCTCAGCCTTAAATGAAAAGAGTGAAGTTTTTGGCGTTCATCTTGTCTTTATACCTGAACCCAGTAACTTGAAATTGTAAAGCTCAGAATATTACTATAAACGGCATAAGGCTTCAAATTCTCCAAGAAGAAGATGATATCATCACCCGTGATTTCCGCTTACGAGTAATGATAAGACGAGTAATGATGAGTAACTATATTAATAATAGTTTCTTTTGGGTTTTGGATTTTTGGAGTAAGCTCTGCAATGATTATGTGATTTCCATTCTCACGTTGGTTTTTTTCGTCCAAAAGGTATTCCATGTTGTAAATTGTTGTAAATAAATATTTAATTTATTTTCAAATTCTCAGTTTATTTTTAAGCAGCAGGTTTTCTCTCAAAATTTCTGCATTTTGTCCTAGGAGATATCTTCGATCTGATTACTGAGAAATGCTTTCGATTTCAAAACTTTGCGAACTTGATTTAGAACATGCACTATTTGATTCAAGCACGTGTCCAGAAACTACTGTACTGCACTCTCTGGCAACCACATTTGCTCTTTGTAATTTTTTTCGTTTGATTTTTTGTTCAGCAATGTAAGGTTTAGTGAAGAAGCTGGTGTTACAATGTATTCCGATGCATTAGGTATCTTTATGTCTGGCGATGCACGAGGCTAATCGTCGCCGACAAGATTAAATGACTCATTTAAATAAGGCAACAGCTGCTACATTCCCAATTTGCCGACCCAGCTTTTACCGCTTTGAGTACATCATCAGCCATCGATGTGCATTTTTTGTCATGTGGAAAAAATTCCTACTTACACCGCTACATTGAATACCCTCTGTTTTTTCATAAAAGGTTTTATTGTACTCCGAGCATTGTTGGGATATTTGAATTTATTTAATTTGAATAAACTCTAAAATTATAAAACAAGTTTAATAATAAATTAACTTATGTATATGTTAAACTAAAACATTCACTCCCACTTTTTAAAATTAATGGTGTCCTCAGAAATATAATTTTTATATTTAACATATTTTAAGAGATATCTGATCGCGAAAGGTGACTGCTGCAGCAAATATTTTAATTTTTTTAAAAATACAAAGTTTCCTTTTGATTTTTTTTTTGAAATTATATTATGACTAAAAATTCCGTTCAAATTGAAGTCGAACTTAAATCTAAATATTGTGAAACAGAATTTTTAATGATTACAAATACATAAACATCTTTAGTTCCCGAAAATACCAATAACTAATTGAAAATCGATTATCTTCTCTGAATTAAATTTTCGCAAACAGTACAATATTATCAAAGGTTTGATTCTTTTATATTCTTTGCTTAAATATTTTTGAAAAAATGTAATAAGTTAGAAAAACTCAGGGGAACAGGAGCTAAAAGAAAGTACATCCAATTAAAAAATAATTTATTTTTACAATAAACCATACACTTCATATAAATTTTGCTGGTAAGGATCGTATTTCTAAATATCAACATAATAATATATCCAATTTTATTATTAGAGATACAAATTAATCACAATTAAAAGTAAGAAATTTTAAGATTTTTTATTTTTAAACAGTACAATAATAAATTTAGCAAATTTTAAATTTGTTATTTTGACCCTCATGTACTTATGATGAATGCTGGCCATTGGCGGCAGCATGTGATACAAAAAAAATAAACGAAAATGACTTCAAAGTCATTTTTTTAAATAAGTATGTAAACATTTTGATATGATGTAGAAAACATTCGAAATTTTTATTTTAATATAAACATGCTCCAGATTTTGGTAAATATTTAATAACGAAGACTTATCACAAAATTTGATAGAAATTAATATTTTTCTTTCATCTTTGATTGCTCAATTGCACAGGAGTTTTCCTAGTTTTATGTATTATAATTAAAAAATGCTGTTTTTAAATATTTTTGATTGTATCACCCCACTTAGTAATGAATAAAGTACATATTAGATGTAAAAAAAAACACAAAAATAAATTGCGGATCTCAAAAAAATTAGTTAGTATTATTCGTACCTAATTTTTAGTGCTATAGTTCAGTAAATACTCTATAATAAAAAAAAAAACAATAAGCTTTTCAGTAGTCTACTTCTATATTTTAAATGAAAATAACTCAGTGTCTATTGAAGCTAGCTATCTCCAATTTAGTGAAAAGATGTCGAGTTACATGCCAACAATTTTTGTAAAATTTGGTTGGTCTAAAGTAGTCGGCTCAGGCTTTTTGCACCTCTTGGAACTTAATGAAGCTAGACAGCTGAAATATAATAAATGATTATCAAGTTTTATGGCAACAACTTCTGTAAAATTCGGTTGTGCTTGTACAATAGATTCGGATAAATATCATACAACTCCACAATTTATATAAATATATCTCAGCTGTAGTTAACGTCGGTACTAAAACATCTGAAAGTTTTTAAAAGATGATCAATTTTTATAGAAGCCTGTATATTACGTTCATACGGGTATCCTAGAGTTAACACAGTCTACTCTACTGCACTATTCCTCGTTTTTTTTTTTTAATTTTGAAATTAATACTAAACATGGGACCTTGATGGCGAGGTTAAATCCTGTACAGGTAGCAAGTTTCATTAATTGAAAAAAAAAAGCAGCCTGACTACTAAATCTAGTAATGGTTTGATTATTCGATTCGATGTAGCATACTTCTAGGATAAATTTATCTAAACTTATATATATAGTTACCGTTATTATTCTCTCTATTATTTTATTATATTGTGTAAGCAAATCAATAGTAATAAAAACTATTTATTTTCAATTTATGTATAAAATCTGTAAACATTTGTAATAGTCACATTCAGTATACATATTAGATATATGGTTAGTATCCTTGTTCTATTTTTTATTAATTTTGAAAATGAAATAATCACCTGATGATTTTAGCGTTATCTATAATTTTTTTTTTTTTTTTTTAATAATAACTGATGCATACTCTCTTGATTTATTTGTTATCTATTTGGGTATGAATTCATCGAAGTCTGAATATCATATTATTATAAATTTTTTTATAAAGTGAATAATATTTGAGTATATACAAAATAAGAAAAACCAATAAAAAACAATATTAATATAAATATTGACAGCAAAATTGTTAAAAACATCACGCTCATAAAGTTTTTTTTTTTTTGTTTTATATGTATGTCCCCAATGAATCAAAAAGTAAAATGAATATAAACAACAATTCTGTAAATAATTTTGTACTTAATTTTTTCATTGTTTTATAAAGTTAAAACAAAAAATAATAACAAAATATTTTAAATGACATATTATTGTTAAAAAAAAAAAGATATAAATTAATGTCATGAAATTGTTATGAATACTTGTTAATTATAGAAATGAAAGGTTATTTATTTTAACCTAATTGCATTTAATTCTTTTTATTTTTTCTTTTTTTTTTTTTTTTTTGGTTTTTCTATACGTTATGAGAAAATATTATAAACAATTTATTCAAAAATTGATTATTAAATACGTTTATATTATAAAAAGTTTTTCTTTGATATTTTAATATTAATAATAATTGATAAAAATAAAACTATATAGGAACAGAACATCATTAATTGATTGATTTTTAATGAAATGTCAAAAGATAATGATAGTAATTAAAAGCTTATAATAAGAGATTTAACATTATTTTGTTAATAAGTAAATTTAAATTTTTTTTTTCCCTTTCCACTACTATAAGGACACCCACTAAAGTTATTTATTAATCATTTTTAAAGGAAACTTCCGTTTCTGGAATAATTAGGTTCACTAAAGCAATTTATTACTCGTCAGTAACTATTGTATAAGACTATTGAACGCAAATAAATATTTTTATTTGTGCGACATCTATTATCTGATACAAGAATTATTTTATTTTTTATTTTATTACATGTATACGATTTGAATATGTAATATATATGTAATATATTATATACTTATTTTTTATTTTATTGTATTATTGCACATACATACTCATAGCATGTATATTATAAGAAAAATTTATAATATTTTTATTATTCTATATGATCGAGCCGCAGTTTGAATCCGAGACCTTTAGAATGAAAAACCGGTGTCTTAACCACATTGTCTGGATTTATGAAATTAAAAAAAAAAAAAACAAATCAGTGCAATTAATTAAAAACATCGGCAAGTCAGCATAATAAGAAGGAAAAATTTAAAGTCAATAAAAAATTATATAAAAATAAAAGAAAAAACAATATTTACATTGCAAATTTTGAAAACATTAGAAAGCATTTTTTGCTTTTGTTGCTGTGGATGTAAACTTTATCTGTATTTATAATTGGTTCTATGCCAGGTAAATGGCGTCTCACATCAAAACTTATTTGTTTAGATTTTTTTATTATATTGATGTATTTGGTAACATTGTATTAATTTTTATGTTAATTATTGATGCTCGTTAGTATAGGTATTAGTAAAGTTTTGGATTCATTTAACTTTATAATTTTATATATTTTATGAATAGAATATTGCCATGTTTTCTAAATCGAAAAAAACTTTAAAAATATTAATTAACCCTTAAAATTACCGCAGGCAATAAAAAGTCAACGAACTCATTTGATATTATGTGTACGCTTTCGAAAATGATTCAACAAAATGTTTTTTGATACATTTTATAGTATCCAAAAGTCCCATCTTTTAATAGTATTACAAAAATACCGTTACTTTTAAACCCAAATATTATAAAAAAAAAAGCTTGTAAAATGATTATATGAAAAGGAAAAATCTCCTTTGTTTTTCAATTTAAAAAAAAAAATTTGATAGTTCAATTAAAAAACTGCTACAATTTATATTAAATATTATTAGTCAAGTTATGATAAAATTAGAAGTAAAACATTAACATTAATATTAAAATATTAAACATTTATTAGGAAATTAAAACGAACAAAACCTTCTGATCTCATATAAATTAATATTGTATCAAATAGAAGGGGATAATTATTGTTTTTTTATGGATTTTGTCTTATACAGTTATACTACATAACGTAAATGAAAAATTGATGGTTAGTTTATATTAACTTGTTTTGAGGTGTGGTTTAAAATCCTTACAGTACCATTTTAATTGTCACGACCAAAACGATTTTACGGTCCCTTTCAAGATTTCCAACTCCTAACCCAAAAGAAAAAAAAAAAAGGTTATGTTTAATTTTAAAATTTTAATTAGAAATAACATATACATACATACATATATTGAATATCGTTTCCTAATACTTTATCGAAAGATTTTTTTAGCACAGTTGAAATTTGTTATAAAATACAGCAATCGTTGGTTGAATTCATATTTTCTCTATACATTTTAACGCCAATTTTTGGTCACTGAAAATAATTTTATTTCTGAAATTTTATATGAATGGAATTCTTATTTACTCCATTTGGATATACATACAACATGAGACATATTTTAGCAACATTTCCTTAAAACTATAAGAAATTCATTGGTACATATTTCTATTTTTTTTTAGTTCATAACTATACTTGTTTTTTGATCTTTTCGAAACATATACCTTTTTTACTTTAACTGTAGGCGATTTTATTTTAAGTGAATATTTTTTACTTTAACTTAAGATCTTTTTAGTATAAATGTAAAATTTTTACTTTAAGTGAAGATATTTTTATTTCAAATGAAGAATTTTTACTTCTATAATTTATACTTTATAATTAATGTATATATAATGTATATTTAATTTATATAATAAATTTATATAATATTGTGTTCTGATATTGATGTACATATATATATATATATATATATATATATGTATATGTATATTATATGAATATTACCTAACTTCATTTAAAGTAAACCTATCTTCACTGTAAACAATTTTCAATTTAGGTAAAAATGTTTTCACTTAAAACAAAAAAATTTTCAGTTAAAGTAAAAAATGTGTATTACACGTTGGCGTATCTATGAAGCGAATCAAAATTCAGCTGATGAAGTATAAATTAAAATTGAATATATGTATGTAATTTTAAACTCAAAATTAATTTAATTTAGTATAAAACAAAAATATAAAAAATTCATTTTATGAAAATTATTATTAAAAAATTGCTCAAATCATTTCTAAATTTCCAAATAAATTAATTTTATTAAAACTTTCAGATATCTTCAAAATTTAGTTCAATTCTTCTAAGAGACCTCCTATATGTTCTTGTTAAGTATATAATACTTATGTTGGAAAATTTAAAGCCCCTCAACTTTTAAAAATTACTTATTCTTGATATTTTTACACGTTTAATATAAATTGAGATGCCTAAAAGATGCTTTTCTTTTTTTCTGTTGAATTTTAATAAACGAGACTTCTCCTGTTTAAAATCTACTTAAGAAGTAAATGTACATATTTAATACACATTTTTTAATAAATATAAAAAAAACAAAAACAAAAAAAACAAAAAAAAACTTATATTTGATTTATACAATTTTTAAAAATCAATATAAAAACCACTTGTATTTTTTCACAAAACTTTTTTTTTGGCTCATTTTATACATTAACTTGTATTTGTTTTTTATTAAAGTTTATTTTAGTCCAATTTTATTCAAAATATCTTTGTTTAGTCTGTACTGTAACAAAAGAATTGTAATCGTGAAAAATTTTATTTTTTTTTTTAACAAGTTGAGATAAGCATACATATATGTATGATCCTTAAATATATCGAAATTGAAAATTTGTTGCAATAAATACTTTACTTGTGGTGGACTCGTTGGCCTAGTGGGTAAGAGCGTATAAAAAGGGAGTGTGGGTTCGAATCCAACACGTCGTAAGAGTTATTCCCAATTACGACATTTACAAGCCCGCCTGAATAGGAAAGACTGTGCAATTTGCTGTCCACATTTATGTGGCAGAGAAATGCATTAAAAAAAAAAAAAAGAATACTTTACTTGTAATGTGGACATATTCTTACATTATTATTATACAGAAAAGGGGACAGTATAGAGCATTAGAAACTTACTGTTATTAAAGGATTTTATTTGGATTTTGTTTTCGATTATATCTACTTGCAACTAGAATTGTTTCTATTGGTAGATAATTAATAAAAATTAATTTAATATAGTGATTCGGATTTCAATTTACTAAATACGATTTTGATAGAAAATTCTCGATCAGAAGATATCCAGTTTAGATTTTAGAAATTGACTTAAATCATCGATTTTCTTTTTAATATCAATGTTCTTTTAATATTCTTAAAATTTAACTCATTTTTATGAAAGTATCTATATGTATATAATATATATTACATTATGTGCACATATTATATACATTTTATGTACCTATACATACACTCTTGATATTTACATATTCTTATTTCGTCGTTCTTTCGTATTTCTTATATTAGTTTTTTTTTTTTTTTGTGTCCTTATAAAATTTTTTTTTTTTTTTTGTTCTATTTACACATGAACATTTTTTGTTTACTTTTTTGAGTTTTTTCTTCTGATTGCTTTTTACTTTAAAGTGAAAAGTAAACTTTTTCCATAAATTAAAATAATAACCAGTATATTCTACTTCGTGACCCTATCACAAGAAAACAGCAAACACACAAAAACAATAATAATAACAAAATAAAGAAAACCTCAAGTTATTTCAAACCAAAAAAAAAAAAAAATTCAGTATTAAAAAATAAATAAATAAAATAAGAAAAAAAAAACAACAACAACAACAAACACAAAAACAAAATACTTAAAAAGACCAAAAATTGTTCAATTATTTTTCTTTCTTTCTTTTTCTTTCAATTCTTAAAAAGTTTAAAATCTTTTTTTTTTTGTTTCTAAGGAAATGTTTTTGTTTTTTTTTTCTATTCACTATACATATAAACATTTACATACACAAATTTATATACATTTATAAATTTTTAAAAAACTCAAACCATCATAACTTTCAACAACAGAATTTTGTTCTTTTTACGTTCTATATATGTTGATATTGTATATATTATGTATAACAATAATAATTCATCTATCTCTTTCTATCTTTAAGTAAATAACTTTTAAATAGCTCTAGCTTAAAAAAAAAAAACAAAAAAAAAAAATAATAATTGTGAATGTGCGTACAATCGTTCCTCTTTGAACACAGAACGGAAAATTCTGCTGTTGCTTTTTCTGTCAAACTTTTGTTTTTTTTTTTTTAGTAAAAAACAATAAAAGAAAATAAAGAGAATAAAAAATTTAAGTGGTTTGTTTTGTATATTTTGCGTAAATTTGTGTTTTTTTTTTGTTTTTTATTTTTTTAATACTTGAAATGTTATCATAATATTTTCACAGTTTATAATTTAAACATCCAGAAAAATGGAACCCATCATCTCATCATTATAATAGAAAAAGAAAAAAAGAAAATAAAGGACAATAACAATTTTATATTAGAATGAAAATAATAATAAATAATATGAAAATAAATATAACTACAAAACTAAAAATTTAAAATGTCAACTTGTGTCAACTTACGATAAGAAATTAAATTTTTGTTTTTTTTTTACTGTTTTATAAAATAAAAGTAAATTTGTCTTGCTGTTCTTATTGTAATAATATTAAAAATAATAAGTTATAATTTGATAAAATTTTTACAAATATTACCATTGTACAAAAGCATTCTGTCGAATGTAACAAAAATACTTTATTATGAAACGACAATAATTATGTAGTTTTACTATTAACCTCCGTGATCCCATTTCTTTAATTTAAAATACTATATGTCAGCATAGTCTGTTCTTCTGCTCTCTTCAATGGCTCAATGCTCTTTTCAATGTTTATGCTATCTGTATCTTAGGGATTTTATAAAGGATTTTATATATAATTATAATTACATATGTTTTTTAATGAGTTGTTTAATTGTATTTGATATAGTTTTGCAAAAATTCAGTTCACATTTTTCATTCAGTTGTGCAGTTTTCATTAACATCCTAGCTTCATAAACTTCCAAGATATGCAAGCTACCTGAATCTGCTGCTCTAGCCCAACTAAATTTTACGGAATTTTTCACAGGCAACTCGACATCTTTTTACAAAATTTCAGAAACCTCTTGCTTCAATAGACTCGCAGTTATTTTCATTTAAAAAGAGAAGTCGCATGGCAGCTACCCGAATCTGTTGCACCAGTACAACCAAATTTTACAGAAGTTAAAGTTATCATTAAACTTGATCAACTTTTATAATTTTTAAGATGCGTAGTTTAATTTAGTTCCAAGATGTGTAAGTAGCCTGAACCTATGCAGCCAAGCTTCATAAAAGCTATTGCCATTAAACTTGATAATTTTTTAGAAAATATCAGATGTCTAACTTTATGAAATACGAAGTTATGGAGATATATATATTATGCATATAAAAAAAAGGAGTTATACGCCAGCTCCATGAACCTGCTGCTCTAGGCTAATCAAGTTTTTCAAAAGTTGTTGGTAGTTATGTAACTCAACACCTTTTTGTAAAATTTCATATACCTAAACTCTGAGTTATTTCCATATAAAGGAAGAAGTTGTATGGCTCGAACCCGCTGGCCGAAAATTCTGGGTATAAACAGCGAAACTAACAATTTTGCTAAAGTCACTTAAAAAAATGTCAGGCTCCTACCTCCTTTATTGTTTGAGTTATTGTACATATGGACGGACAGATATACTAGGCTTAATCGACTCAGAATTTGATTCGGTGCCGATCCATACACTTCAGTTTATATCTAGCTCGACTTGTTTAAGGTAATGTACAAACGTAATTGCAAATTTAGTATACCCTTGAACATTTACTCATAGGGGATAACAATTGCTTTTTATATATTTATTTAATTTATTTACTGATTGGAGTCATTTTCAACCCCGACATAATATAAAATTTTTGGACAGATGGAAGCTTAACATATTACGAGACATAACAAAATACAAATATAAAATAATTAATGAAAATTCCATAATTGTTTCCAAGTGTAGGTTATAATGAAAATCAATTACCATTAAATATATTTCATTGGCCTGTATATTAAATTTATAGGAAATTTTATATTATAGCAAAAAGAATGTATGTATCTCTAAAAATTATTTATCTACTGAAAAAATAAATGGTTTTTGATAGTTTCAAAATAAGTAAAGTTAAAATAAGTTTAACATTCAATAAGCGTATGTAATACTTTGTAAAAAATACTTAATGTACTTAAGGAATTTTTTTTTGAAAAATTAGGGAAAACATTTTATTTTTGATGTACGGTTCAAATGCGTTGTTTGTTTTGTAAATTTTTTAAACATGTGCAACAGATGTTCCAATATAAATTACATATATAAAATTATAAATGTTTATAGAAATGTAGTAAAATAGGTGAGTTGTGACTTATACCAGCGAGGTCTGTGAGGTGCAGTAATAACAAACTTTAATTTGAAATCTTCTGCTCATTCGTCATTCCCAAAATTATTTTCTTTATCCTTTACTAGATTTTGTTAAATAAAATATAATATTAATGAGTTGATAGCTGCAAATGAAATAATACCAAAATAACGGAAAAAAAATACAAGTACTATTCTATTACGGTTATTATATACATTTTGTTTTAGAATCTATGTATTATAAAAAATAATAAAAATAAATCTAATCCTTCATAACTTATCCAAAGAAATAATTTTAATAAAGCCTATAAATATGCAGGCTTACTAAATACTATGTTTTGCAACAAAACAAGATGTCTTAGGGGGCTTCGGTAGCCTAGTGGGTAGGCGTGTGGCATATTAATCGAAGGAGTGTGGGTTCGATCCCTGCACAGGTCGTAAGTGTTTTTTTCTTTATATACCCCCCTTACGACCAAATATAATGTAAATATATAGTATATAATATAAACAAAATAAATAATATTAGTATATAATTTAATAATAGTATAAAAACCTATAATGGCCTTTAGTAGCCGATGGTTCAATAATATTGCATTACATTTATGTATGTAATATTAATATAAATAAATAATAAATAAAACAAGATGTCTTAAAAACTAAAAAAAATTGTAAAATACAAATATATAAAAATCATAAAAAGAAATATGAGAAAATTGATCAATCTAGCAGAGATTTAACAAAATCGCAACATTTTGAAAATCGTCAAAACTAATTCATAATATTTTAACAGCTTAAAATTATTGTTACATAACTGTAAAAACAAAACGTCATAATATGATACTTTTATGATATGATATATTATATTTTATTAGTTATATCAATTTAAATCGCCCTATTCAAATTTATTTTTTAATCAAAATTAATTGTAGTTAGATGTGTATATAATTAATGGCATCATTCCACATCTCAAATTTAAAAAATAAATTTTGGTTCTTTTAACTAAGATAAAAGAAAAATCAAAAATAATTTTTAATTAAAATTTTCAAAAAAAAAAAAAAAACAATAGAAAAAAATCCTTTTTTGAAAAATAAAACATTAAGTCCACCATTATTCCTGTATAAATTCAATTTCAACCAGATTTTATAATTGAAGATTTGCCTCATCAACAAAACAAAAACAAAAAATTAATTTAAATTCTTCAAAAGAAAAAATAAAAGTAAATTGAAAGAAAATCCTTTTTTTTCTATATCCCCCAGCTTTTGATTCTCTTCCAATTTCCTTTTGTTCTAAAAATAAAAAAACAATACTAAATTAATCAAATTCCCCGTTTAAAATTATTATATACGTACTTATGTAATCTGAGAGTGATTTCTATTTCCAGTTATTTTGAAAACGTTTTTTTTCTCTCTTGAATGTTTGTGAGTGTATTTGAGTTTTTTTTTGTTAAGAAAAATTTCCGTTAGATTTAGTTAATTTGAACTTCTAGCGGGGTTGTACGATGTATCGCTAAATAACATTTTTTTTCGTTAAATAAAAAAAAAAAAAAATTGTTTTTAGGATATTTTTAATATTGTTATAATAGGCAAATTTGGTTGTAGTTCTCTATACAAGATTATTTGTTGAGGTTTATCAATTAATCTTCAGTTATGCAGTAATTTTCAAAATAATTTTAAATGCATCGATAGTTATTATTTAGTAACCAAAGCATAGCATTGGTTTAATTATTGCTCTCTGGCTCAAACTTAAAAAAAATCATTAATATTGAATTATTATTACATACATATATAAATAAAATGTTGAATTATTTAATAGGAACCGGCCAGTTGGCAACTTTCACTTGACAATTGAGCATTTAATAAGAGTCACTTCGCAAAAAAGGCGCTTAAGAAAAATATATTAAAAAAAAAATATATTTAACAAAAAAATTGTTTAGCAAAAAATATTAAAACAAATTTAATTTTTACTCTATAATGTCATTATCTCTTTCAATAACTGCATGAACCTGCGTCAAAATGAAAAATTCAAATTTAAAGTAAATTTGTGAAAATAATGAAAAAAAAAAATTGTAGAAATAATTTGTTATCATTTTAAATTCCTTTAAAATTTGAACATTTGGCAACTTTTATTTATGTAGACGCTTAGCGCTGAGGGTATCCCGTTTTGCCAAATATATTTTTGTTAAATATCCATTTTGCTAAAATAATGTATTTTTGTTAAGTGTTTTTTTTTTGCGAAATGCTCACTGGCTAAATGCCCAGTTGCTAAATAAAAAGTTCCTAAGTGTACCGCACCCTTATTTAATATCATCTTTTACTTAAACAATTTATAGAAAAACCAATATACAGGGTGTTTCGTCAGTAAACCGTATTCTTGCAGGAGGTGGCAGCGGACATAATAATAAGCAAAAAACTTAGTTTGTAGTTAGGTCTATTCCTAACGGTTTCTAAGATAATCTTAGGAAACGGTTTCTAGGATTATGTGAAACTTAAAAAATCTAGATTGGTTTCAAAACACATAAAACTATTTTAGTTGAATTTTTGTCGATTTGATATACAGAAATACAAGATGTTTTACTAGTGAAAATACAAAGAAATAGTCATAAATAGAATTTCTAGATATATAGGTACATATGCAGATAAAACTACTGTAAAATATTTAGGAATGTTTTTGAAAAATAAGATTACATTTGATTTACACCATAATAATATTTGTACTGAAATCAAATTGATTCTTAACAAGAATAAGAAATTAAACTTCATAAATGTGCAATATTAATTTAAAATTCTCTTGCTCGGTGTAAAGTTTCGTAGTTTTTGAGTATGTGACCTGGAGTTTCTTCTTCTTCTTCTTAACAGAATCTGCATGCACCGTTATATTCCATTCCAATTTTCTTTAAGTGTTCTATTAGCCGGCAGTATCCCGACAGGCATCCTGTAAGAAATTCTCAGTTTATTTTTACTGAATCCTATGATTTTGTAATATCTTTATGTAATTTCCCAGAAGCTCCTTAGATTGTTTTTTTCCTTAGTTTGCCCCTACAGTTTTGCTCTTTTCTTTAGAATAGTTATTTCTCTATTTCTATATCCTCTAGCTAGGTTACAAGCAATAGCCTAATAAGTTATTGTTTTATTTGAAGTGCATCGGATGTCTAATATTAAGTAATTGAATACACAAAAAAAAAAAACAAAAAACTTATTAAAATTCAAAAGTTGGACGAAGCTATAGGTCAAGCTATAGGTACTTCTCATTAAATCAAGAAATCCATATCAATTAGTTCATGTAAAAATGAAAACAAACAGCGTTTTTGTTGATTCCGCCCTAAATTAGAGTACCTACCTATACCACTCAATCAAATAGTTGAAAATAAAACAAAAATTAATATAAACTTATGCGTTTTAGAATTTTTATGTGGTTATTGTACAAATATTTAAGCTAAAATAATTTAGAATTTAATAAACATTTAATATAAAATTTGTAAAATACTTATCTTATATTTTTTGAATCAAACTCTCTTGTCTATAAACAAAATTTACACAAGTATATGAATTGTATAAAATAATTGTATTTTTGTATTAAAAAAATTTTTGAATAAAATTTTATTGTATTTTGTAGTTTTTATAATAAAAGCGGACAGTGAATCACATTAAAATAGAAAAATATATTACAATAGATATAGATACCTGACTCCTTGACCCGATCCGGCCCAAAAACAAAGGGTCTTCCTATTACTTTTTCTATAGGGCTCTTCCTATTACTGAAAAACAGTCTCTTTCACCTTCCTAGTTCTTATCGGTCAAATTTTATTTTTTAATAGTATCAAAACCACCTAGTAACTAACTATAAGGGAGCTATATCATATTATATGTGTCCTCATTTATTCCCAAACATATCCATTGATCGTTAATTGATCGATCATATAGGCAATTTATTTTATAAGACCATCCTAAAGATTTATTTAATTATAGACTCGAGACTGATGATTTAGTTTCCTATTTAAAAGATTTATAATGTCATTGTCATTTTATTAAATTTAACTTATTTTCTTTTTTTCTTGTTTTTTTTTATTAAAAAATACATTTTATAAAATTGTAAATTTGAAATTAATTTATATTTTTAAAATACCTTCTCCTAAATATAAAATATATACATAAAAATTAAATTCTATAAATATACTCGTTATATTTTTATAAAAATTAAATTTTCTATTTTTAATATAAATTACCTTTTATATTAGTGTATAAATTATCGTTTAAGTACATAAACACCTACAAACACTTTTTCCCGTATTAATAATGATTGATTGGATGATTACTTTACGGAAAACAAATTGAACACTTTTACCTATACTTAAAAATTTAGTTGTAGGTATCGTATAATGGTATAAGAAGGTGTACTGATGTATATGATTTTGTTAAGTAGGTATATTTTCAAAACAGGAAACAAGTTAAAATATAAAACTCCTATGTTTGATTTTAAAGATACAAAACTTATTTTTTTTTTTTTTACCATCAACAGGCTGTAAATGAAAAATAAAAGAAAAAAGAATGAAGGAGCCCCCGTTCAAATCTGAAAACAACAATTTAACAACCTGTAAGAAAATTTTTCTAAACTTTTTTTTTTCCGTTTTTTTTTTTTGTATAATGTCAAAGGACTTAGAAAAAAAGTACCGTTTTTTTTTGTTGTTTTGTTTTCTTTAAATGTCACTTTAAAGGAAAATTTGTTCGAGCGGAAAAACTGATTCATACAATTGAAAATCTTCGGTTATTTGTTTATTTTTTCTCTCAATTTTTTTTTTTCTTTATAAAATATTTGAAAATAATAATAAAAAGAAAATGAAGAATTCATCATTTAAGTAACTGAATCAAAATTGTGAAAGTAATAATAAATCTTGTTTTTTTTTTTCGGAAACAAATCGTTACTGGAATGAAAAAAAAAGAAAAATGAAAGCTACAAACAAAAAAAAAAAAAAACAAAGAGAAAGAAAATTTATGATAACAGGAAGAAAAAAATGTGAATCAATTCGTTCAATGATTTCTTAATTCGATAAAATTAATTCCAAGGTAAAGTCTAATTTTAGGTAATTTAATATTATTTTTATAAAAAAAAAAAACAAGTCTTATATTTTATGAAATGAAGATATAAGGTTTTGGGAGGACTTTTTTTCGCGAATGAGAAAGCAATTTTAACGTGTCGCTATTTTGAAACATGTTGATGATAATAAGATGAAGTTGTAAATGTTATATTATTATTTTTAGGATTTGTGCTTTTTTTTTTGAATATGTTAATGTAAATATTAGATATAATTTTTGTATTTTTAATTTATTCATTTTTTTTTAGCATCGTATTTGTATAATACCTTACTTGTTGCATTAAGTGTTATTTTTTTTTCTCCTTGCCACTCCAATGAGGAGTATAGGGCATCCGCTAAGTCATTTATTATTTATATTTGACTAAGCTTCAGTTTCGTGAATCATTAATTTTATTAAGCCGTTAATTATTCGGCTGAAGATATTGTACAAGACTAAGACGTTTCTATTATTTCTACGCCATCTATTATCTTATACAAGAATTATGGTTTATTTTTATTTTATTATATAGCTATTACAACATGATATTTTATTATAATTTATATGATATATATAGATATATACTTATTTTTAATTTAATTATATTCTACTAATTATATATTATAAGAAAAATCTATATTATTTTTTTATTAATCTATATGATCCAGCCGGGGTTTGAACCCGGGACCTTTCGTATGAAAGGCCAGTGTCTTAACAACTACACCATTGACTAATATTAAGTGTTGTTTTATCTATATCATAGTTGGAAGGTCTTAAAATTTTTTTCTGAAGCATATATTAAAAAATACATGATATTTCATAACACAAAAATAATCAAATGTAAACATAAACTAATATTTAAGGTTATAAACCAAAGTAATTATTGTACCATCTAATAGATGGAGCAAAAATATTTAAAAAAAAATTTTTGTGTTCCATAATCTAAATTCCATAATAAGTTTGTAACCAATGGTTTAGTGAATTTTAAATATTCAAAAACTCAATGTTTAGTTTTATATAAGCGATTTTGTGAATGCCCTATAATACCTTTTAAAAGTGTATTATGGTTATGGAAGAAAAGAGTAGGAGGAATAGGTAGAAAAATAAATTAACTAATTTATAAATTATTTATTTGTTTTTTAGTATTTTGCATAAAACAATTTTTGTAATTCTGTAAGTCTAAAACCCTAAATGTTAATTTTTATTATGAAAAAAACAGAAAAAAAAAAAATATTTAAATCTCACAGTTTGGTTTATTATCGAATATTTGGGGGAAAAAAAATATAAGAAATATAAGTAAAGGAAAGAAGCAAAGGATATTGGAATAATTTTTAAGGATGATTTAATAAATGAAATCATTAATTTTGAACATTAAACTGAAAAATTATATTATATATCTTTTACATTTATAATGTTGTCAAAAATAAAAGGTAAAAAAAAAAATTAATTTAAAAGTGAAGCAGAATGAAATTACCTTAAAATACTATATATAGAGAATATACTTAAAACATATTAAGTATTTTATTTTATATTTTTATTTATTACACTTCATTGATTAAGATTAATAAAGAATATTGAAAATAAAATAATTTCAATACTTTTGTCTAAAATATTGAATTGTTCGGAAATATATAAAGGACTTCCGGTGATTGGATGATACAAAAAGAACTTGGTTACAAAATTTTAAAAATAATTTTTGGGATATGTCAACGATTCTGAAGAAAGTATGATTTTTTATACCAGTACAAACATAGTATTCCAAAGGTATAATAAATTTGCCATTACATTTTGGAGACTTTAAAATAGATGAGACAGATATGGAAATTTTTTTATATTCCTGCCCGGAATTAAATTCTTAGTCAAATTTATGTATATTATGCATCAGTCCGTAATCACAATACCTCAAAAAATAATATAGCTAAGAGGTCGTAATTTTTACACTATTGAAATGCCACACATAATGTTCGTACTGGTATTGAAAAGTTGACCCAATCACAGTCAACAAACAGTCAGTTACTGTGCACTCTTCTTTATTTTGAATATTTTTAAAATAAAAATTTATTACAAAAAAAAAAATTTAAAAGTGAAACTTAAAAGTGAAAATCGATTGAAAATCTCTTTTCTTCCTTTAATTGAAATAGTGTTTAGAAATAGCGTATGATCACCATTTAAAATTAGCAGTATAATCTCCTTTTCCATATTTTTTTTGTATTTTTTTATATTTATAAATATTATAATTATTTGTTATATAATAAGAATGGACAAAATGGTTTCTTTGCTTAAAATTTTCCGAACATGTCAATTAATTTATATCTAGGTTAGGTACGTATACTAAAATATTAATATAAAAAAGTTTACTTCCGTTTATTATTAAGTGAAACTTGAGATTTTGTAATACAATCCTTTTTTTAAGTTGCACATCGTATTCACCTATTTAAAAATAAAAAAAACTGAATTAATTAAAAGATGTTTAATAAAACATTCAATTTAACAAAAAAATGTATTTTCTTCTGATTGAAAAACAAATTTTTAACAAAATAATATTTCACATTTTAATAAATTTAAAAATGCTCCAAAAAATTTAAATATCCTTGAAATGTCGCAAATTTTCTTTTCTTTTGTTTTCCTTTTTTAATAGTAAAATTTTTTATAAGAAAAATTTTTGAGAAAATCATAAAAAAAAAAAATAAAATTAATATTTGACTTATTTTTTCTTGTTTTTTTTTTATTATTGTATAGTACAATTGTAACTTTTCACAGTACATTTATATCCGCAACAATAAAAGAAAAACATATACCTAATACTCTTTTCACACAATTATTATAAAACATTATTTATGGTTGCGTTTAGAAAAGTTTAGTAAAGATTTGCGTGTTTATTTTCCAAATTAGTTATTGTGTATTTGTTGATATACACACCAAAATGACTCGTTATTATTTTCATTTTTGTTTATAACATTTTATAAAATTCATAAAATTCAATCAAAAAAATATCATCATTATAAAATTTTCCGTTTGTTGTTTTCTTTTTTTTTCATTTTGAGTTATTGTTCATTTTTTTTTTTTTGTTGGGTTGACTTGACTTCGATTTAGATAGAGATTACAAGAACGCGCCAACCAAAATAATAACAAATCACGAGAGTATAGAACTGTGCTGATGCTGTATAGAATGACAACACATTATTTCAAGATAAATCAACAATTTAGTAAAAATTCATCTGTTGTTTAATTTTTTATTTAAAAGATACAGTATCTAAAGAAAGTTAGTGATTTTTATAATTGTTTTAATGTTTTACCATAAAATTAAGAGAAGATTTGGCTTTTAATTTTAAAGATGTTTTATTTTCAAACTTTACAACATTTTTTACACATAATTGGCTGACTTTGATTTATTTTTCTAAAACTAAATGTTATGGGACCGCAACCCAGTTAAATCCAACAAATTAGCTTTTTAATTTAAGACACATTAATATAGGAGAATTGCATTTAATCTGTATGTATTTTAATAGAACAATAATTGAGTGCATTTTGAAGAGAGAATTTAAAATTTTAAATACCAGCTATACTTAAGCAAAGAGAATATTTTTAATTTCAAAGCTTATGGTGTAAGACTTTTAGTACCTATACTTTGAGCGTGAAAGAACCTTCGTTGGAGTGATAAAACGTCAGTGATCAACAAAAACGTTCAGATCTTCAACTTGGGGGGAACCGCTGGGAATCGTAAAAAATGGATGGATGTGTTGAGTCATGCCAAGAGGTCTGGTAGTGCTCATTAAGTAAGTATATAATACTGAAAAGTGTTAATATTAAAGTTAAGTGTTAGGTAATTAAAAGTTTTGTGAATTTTTCTATTTAGTTTTATTTTTCGAAAAATCTACATAAAAACAACAAAATAGTTATTAGCTATAATTGTTTTTCCTTTTGAATATAATTCGTTACTCAGATTATCAATGACTTCTTATCAATAAAATGTTTTTTTTTTCATTCCCCTGCCACATAAATGTGACAAGAAAATAACACAGCATTTCCTTTTCAGGTGTGGCTGTAAATATCGTAAGGGGGAATTGTTCTTACGATGTGTGTGGAACTCGAACACACACTCCCTTGATGTTTTCAGCCTAATTTATACATTCATACCCACTAGGCTTCTGGGGGTCCCAATAAAATGTTAAATTCAGATTTTGTTTTCAGTAATTTAAATATACTTATATAAATAATTTTAATTTTAGTTTCTAGTAAAGTTTCTAGTATTAATTAATACTAGAAACAAAAATAGAAAGTAAAAGCTGTATTGAGAAAAGAACGAAATGTCGAGCTAAGAAATAACTGGAAATAAACTTAAATAATATATTGAGAAACTTTTAAATGAAACAAGCAATGAGATAAATATCCATTCTTTAATTGTATTTAAACAAAATTTAGAAGCAACATTTCCATTTTAAGTAATGATTTGAGACATCTACAGATGTTATTATGAATTTTATAATACAATTTTTATTATATTAGGTATGTCGGAATTGAGATTTTAAGTTTTTTTATAAATTACTTTTTTAATAAAAATGTGATCGTAATTTTTGTTAGATTTAATTTTGCATTCAATTGATATAGTAATTCCATTGCATCAGAGATTACCAAAGATAAATTTTAAATTTTATTTTAGTTTTCAATTAATTTATAAGACTAATTAAAATTTAGATGGTCAAAAATGTTATAAGTTAACTTATCTAATACATAGTAGATTGTAGAAATTTTTCAAGATACTACTACATAATATAAGTTTAATAATCTCAGTTTTCAATACATTTTTTGTTGTTTCCTTTTATATTGGAGCTTCTTAAAAGCCAACCTTTTTTAATTTCAATTTTTTTTCAACATTTATTATATTTTCTAGTTTTATTACCGCAATATTTATATTAGCAGGAATTAAAACCATTATAATATTAGTTGATAATAAAAGGAAAACTAAAATCTTTTCCCAAGACATCAACCTTAGAATACCTATTCTTCGTAGGCCCCGTTAACATTTTTGTATGCAATGATAATATATTCATTCTTCATTTTAAAATGCTGCTGCAAAACTCTCGCGTTTACATTAAGTTGTTTTTTGTAATTGCAGCTTTATTATGTGTGATAAAATTTTTTATTGTTACTTTATATGTATTGGTGACTTGCAACAGCTAAAACAGCTAAATTTTGGTTAACAAAAATGAATAAAGGTTTTCGGAGTTTTACGCATTTTTGTCTTTTTTTTTCGTTTTTAATTTTTTTTTTTGGGACAAGCGAAGAAGTGGGAAAGAAAAAGAAAAACTTGCAACTGAATAATGCAACCAGTGTAAACAGGCGGATAGAATGTATTAAGAAGGTAAGTACTTAGTTCTGGAAAGAATTATATTTTCTTTTGCAGTTATTACTTAATATTTTAAATAATTTGATTTTGAATTCTTGCAACTTTGCAATTAATCTTTAATGCTTAAAAGATTAATTTAAAATAATGAACAAAGATTTCGTTAGTGTGCTGTGTCAAATAATAATTTATAACTTTATATACATTTTATATTATGTTTTACATAATGTATGATTTAGATTTGTAATCTAAAGATATTTTATGTTGACAATTTTAAAGGCAAAAATAAAGAAAAAAAAGAAACGTCACAATTTATGCCATCATTTTTCTCATTATAATTTTTGTTTCTCTCTATTTAATTTTTCTCTTTTTCTTTGTTTTAAAAAAAAAAAAAAAATTGTATAGATATTATTGTTTTGTTCTGTTATGTTGTTATTTTACGTGTTTACTTTAGTTGTACATATGTTTTAACATAAATTAAATATCTTTTTGTATTTGTGAAGGATTTTTCATTCTGTTTTTTTTTTTTTTTATTTTTTATAATGTTATTTAGTTTATCTTCATCTTGTATTATGATCTATCCATCTGGTACACAAATTTTTCCAAATTTTTCTCAAAACAAAAAGGAACAAAAATTAAAAAAAAATACAAAATATGAAAATAAAATAAAGGAACAATTTCCCTTTTTTTTATTTTTTTTTATTTTTTTGAAAGGATGTTAGTCTAAACATCTTATTTTTTTTATGTTGTTGTTGTTGTTACTTTAAGATAAAGGATATATATTACATAATATACCTAAAACATGTTAACTATATATCTTTATATAATGTATATAACTTAAGGCACGTACATATAGTATTTTATTAGTATTTGTATAGGAATATAAAAAAAGAAAAAAAAAACTGTCAAGCATAAAGTTGATAGATTTTTATACCCTCAACTAGATACTGTTATATTAGGTAAAATGAGAATTTAAAATAACAGCAACAACAAAAATATAAAAAGTAAAAATATGAAGGAAGTGAAAATAAAAGAAAGAGATTTCTTAAAAAATAATTTACGATAAAAAACATTCTACAACAACAAAAAAAAAAAACAGAAAAAAAATTTCCGAAATGAAATATAAAATATTTACAGTGAGTAACAAAATTATTAAATCAATAAAAGTAGCTGAATCACCATTATTAGACTATTATTTAGTTAGAAATAAAATAATAGTGCGTAGCAACAATATTATAAATGTAATCGTTCTTCTTCTTCCTTGCCCTCTCGAATCAATCTCTTCCAATTCAGTCGATCTTCAGCAGCAGATTCAGCTTCCAATTCAGTCGATCTGCAGCAGCAATTTTGCTTTTGGAGCATTTATAAAGCGTCTGCCTAGTTTGACTACATCTATCGGTTTCTCGGCTTACTCATCTTTTTTATCTAGCTTCCCTTGCGGTACTTTTTTTTGAAAAGCGGGAATCTGACATACGCTGGACGTGATCGACCCATCTAACGTGTTGTAGTTTGATCTATATAACAATCGTTAATTAAATATAATCGTTCGAAGAGTATATTAATATCAATAATAACTTTATAGTATAGAGATAAGAGTATCTTTACCTTTCTGATAAGTATAAGTATAGAAACCTTTTCTGATAAGCATAAGTACAAATATAATTTATTGAATTCTAATAATAAAAATATTATATTCCAAACATATTCCCACTTTTCTTCTTCATTATCGATAACATCCCAACTTTCCTTTAGACATACCTTCTCTCTTGTTCCAACTTATACCTAAGGGGAAGGTACGCTATCAGCCTAATGCTTGAAAAAAAAGCATTACAAAAAAACAAAATTTTTAAAAATTTAAGATTTTTTAAAAAAAAACAACTGAATTAATTTTCAACATTTACCAATTTGGTATTATAAATCAAATAAGTTGATTTGAGCTAGAATGAGGTCAAAAAAATTAGAGTCTAGAATTCAATCTAGGAAAATCTTAATTATCATAAAAAATCTGAAACATTTCGAATTGATTGGCCTAAACCGAAAATTGATTAATGAAACTTTCATTTTAATCTTTTATTTTTAAAGCTTATCTTAGAAGTTGTAATGCAAATTTACCAATTCCAACCTAGATCAATAATGATTTAGTTTATCACCTTATTTAGAATTATATGAATTATAATTAAAATTATTTGCAAAATTCTTTCAAATTATGTATGTTTCTTATTATAGTCAGCTGTAAAATAATTAAGATTCAGATAAATTTTATTTTGATCTTCTGTCAGCTTAAACAACAACACTTCCCTCCTTCAATTTAGTTTCAAAAATTTTTTAATAGATATTACGAAAGATATAGTTATGTTTATGATAGGAATAGATCTATTTTTTAATAGATTTTAACAGATTCTAATTTAAGGATTTTTTCGGGTTATTAATTCTTATTAACTTTCAAGGTTGAAAAGCAAATTAAAGGAAAATAAATTGTGTTGTATAAAATAATTTTTAAAAGATTATTATAAAAATGACATTATCATCAATATTAATATTTTACTTAAGTTCTTTATCAGTGATTAGAATAGTAATAAAAATACATAGTCATTTTTAATAAATTTGTTTTTATTTTATAAAATTTAATGTGAAACTTGTAAGGTATTTTACTAACCGAACACCATTTATGTAAAAAATGATTATAAGATCCTCAAAACTGTAGTCTAACCCGTTACTATACTAAATCTATTTTGTTATTTTGTCTACTTTCCTTCTTCTTCCTCATTTTTGACGATCTAATAAATTATTCACTTTTTTCCTCAGAATCTCTAAAGAAACTTAACTTTAGTTTTATTAATATTAATTTCATTAATCCTGTGTTAAGTCGAGGTCGACTATAAAAATCTCCTATAAAAAACTAAACCGTATCTATAATGTATCATATAATGTCTTTTTTTTTTTTGTACTTCCCTTCTTCTTCCTCATTTTTGACGATCTAATAAATTATTCACTTTTTTCCTCAGAATCTCTAAAGAAACTTAACTTCAGTTTTATTAATATTAATTTCATTAATCCTGTGTTAAGTCGAGGTCGACTATAAAAATCTATAAAAAACTAAACAGTACCTATAGTGTATCATATAATGTCTTTTTTTTTTTTTTGTTATTAAACCACTTAAGTATATAGCACGGTTATCAGCATATGTTTATAAACATTATACTTTTTTTGCTTTTCGCTGGGAGTAAAATCTCCAAATGTATGGTAGTATTTTCGTATGAATATAATAATCTTAATTAATTATATTAAATTTTTATTTTAAAGTTATACTGATTAGCAATTCAGAATACTATTTTATTTTTTAACCCTATATCATACCACCCTATTTAATTATTTTAAGTATAGTTTTAGTTATTATTAGTTTTCTGTTTTGACTTTTTTATATAAGCTATAGTATCATAGTTTTTATACATCCTGTTTTATATATACTACACATAAGGAAATCTTATATCCTTCAAATTTTTTATTTAATTTTTTTTTTTTTTTGTTTTTTTTGTTTTTAACTAAGCATCCCCACATAAGCTGTTGTTAATGCTGGTCATATTTTTTATTAGTACATCAATTTTCAAGCAAGCAGAGGATAAAAAAATGAAAAAGAAGATAGAAATGTGAAAAAAAAAAAAATGAGATTTAAAACCAAAATTTTAATTTGTTTTAGTCAATTTTTATACCCAAAGTACACAAACAAGTAGTTTCAATTTTAATTTTTCTATAATATATACATATTAGGTATATACTTATAAAATTTCTTTCCTTCCTCAAGAGGAAAAATTTTTTAAGAGGATTTTCCTTTATGTTACTCAAAACTTTTCTTTCTGAAATATACTTTTTTATGGTTTTTGTTTTTTATTTTTTTAAGTGGATTTATGTTTTTATTTTAACAGTCTGTCTGACTTTTAATATTTTAACGCTGAATTGTACTAAATTTTTTGACTATTTAGTACTAAATACTATAACTAAAATTAGTTTTTAAATTTTTCCTTAATTTTCTGTTATTTTTTGTAGAAAATTATTCTCAAATTAATAGAAAATTCTGGTTATGGAAAATTAATTTATAGATAAAGTATAATATATTCTAAGTATGTTGTTAATGGCCTAATTAACAATCCATGAAAATTAAACTTTATTCTATTTCAAATAAATGAAAACCAATGTTGGACGCAAAGCCTAACGGTAAAAGTAAAACCGAACAAAAAATTACTTATAACACATAATTTAACAAAAAAATTAGTTATGTGGGAAATGCCAACTAATCAATGCAATATAATATAACAAAGTAATACAAAATATTCCGTGCCAAGATGAATTTTGATCTTATCTGAAGATCTTATATCTGATACTACAGAATTGGCGAATACTTTTATTTCTCTTATCAAATATTGTAAATTAAATTGTAAAAAGTTAAAAGTGGAAGAGATAACATTTCGCATTTCGTATTAAAATTTGTAAGTGTTTCGTACGTTCGTCAAGTTGGTTGGGATTCGACACTTAATCAGTTTTAATTAAGAACTTTATAATTATAGAGATAAGTTAGCGAAAAAATGTTTATCTTTCAGGAATTCTCGGAAATCCTGTTCGAGACTTTTAAATAGCCACGTATTTATGCAACTGTTAGCCCAGTTTCTGTATTCTGTTTCTGTGAGACTATCGAAGGACCCTGTCAAAACACTCACCCTGTCAAATTTAGAAATTTTTTAGAGAAGTTAAACATTTTTTAGTTCTTTTATTTTAATTACGGTGAAAATTTCATTTGTTTTTATTTTATTATTACTTTTGACTTAAAAAAAAAAAAAACTGGTAAACTTTTTCATAAATAAATAAAAAAAAAAAAAACAAAAATAATTTTTTTATGATTTTTATGAACACTTTTTTTTTTTCTTTTATCCTTCCTATTTTGGAAATAATTTTAAACAGAAAAGAGCAAACCAATAAAGTGAAAATACCAAATATGATTTGAAAGATGATGAGTTGAAATGATCAGAAAGGATACAAAATACTATTATATATAATCAGTATAAGTAATAAAAAAGAAATGTTTACTACTTTGTATATTTTTATATATATATACATGTATATATATATAGTATATACTATAATATAGTATATATAGATACTTTTATATTTCATAAGAAAATGATATTTGATGCAATCTATAGAAATTTTCATAATTTTCTTTGAAGATTTCTTCATAATTTTCATTTTTCTTATGTAAACATAGATGGATTTATTTATTTATTTATTTATTTGCTCCTATATACTTATATGTTCACATACTAAAATATTGAAGAATGTACAAGTATGTATTATTATTTAAAAAAAACAAAAAAACTTTTATAAAATTAATTTTAAAATATTGAAATTTTCATAATTGGTTTTTTAGATACATATTAAATTTTAATATTAAATGTTGTGCTTTTTTAGCACATTTCCAAAAAATTTTTGAAAAAATGTGCTTATTAGTTACACTCTGTCCGTCCGTCCGTTTCTTTACAAAACTTCTACACCATTAAAGAAGGTCTCATAAAAAAAATAATTTTCTGGAACAACTTTTTCATGTAGCCCCATCCATTACGGAGCTACAGCACCTCAAACTTTTAAAAAGCCCTATTTTTAAATGCATATATCTTATGTTCATTTTTTTTAACTTTGTAAATTAATATCAAAATTATAGAATTTTTTTAAATTTAGTATTTAAATTTACCGTTATGTGAAAACTAAATTTTGTATGATTTTTCTACTCTCATAACTCCGGCACGCTTTTTGATAGACGGTTAAAATTTTGAGACAAGAAAGAACTTTCAGAATTAGTATGTTTTCTTAGAAAATTTTTTTACACCACCCCCTGTTTATGTGGTATTAGGGCTGAAAAATTGCTAATTTGCTATTTTTAGGCACCTGTAACTTAAGCACCTGTACAAAGTTTTCTTCGGAAAGATATAAAAATTAAAGCTCCTGTAATATGCTTTTACGTGTGTTAACGGTTTTTCTTAGTTATAAAGGATTTCGGATTTACATCTTCTCAAAATTCCAGAAAAGTCCTATTTTCACATATTTTCTAATTGCAAAAAAATTTTTAAATTTTCAAATTTTTGTGCAAGGTGCGCTTTTAAAAACCGTTGGTTTACATTCTACCTTGTTTGTTTTCTTTTTGAATGTAAATCAAATTAAAATTTGATCTATTGGTTGAAATAAAGAAGAATTTATTTAAAGAAAAAAAACAAAACTTTAGGTATAAAATTCAAAAAATAAAATATGAAAAAAAGAGAAAAATTTTTATGAAATATGAAAATTTACAGATATTAAATTTAAATACTTTCAGTATATACAAGGATAAATTTTTACATTCTTTTTAAACTATAATAAACTAATAAAAAAATATGTTGAGATGTAATAGTCGAATATACCAGTGCAGAATATTATGTATTAAATTCCATGTTATCGTTTTTTCATAATATGTCAGATAAATAGACAAGTAAACAGATAGACAGGCAGACAGATAGAAATAAATCTATGCAAATAATTTTTAAAAGTTATTTTCAAAAACAAAAAAAACAAACTCCTCATTAAAATGTTTAGATAGAACTCCTTATTAAAATGTTACTCCTTATTAAAATGTTAAGATAGAAAATTAAATAAATTATTATGCAAATGGGATAAAATTACAAGCAACAAACAACAAAATATAGAAAACCCTACATCTCTTTATATATTGGAATACAGTATAGTAATCGGCCAAAAAAAAATTGTTTAAAAAAATTGAGTTAAAATCATTTTTGAAGTTTTACAGTTCAACAACAGGAAAAAAAAAACATGCTTTTATAAAGGTGACTAAGTTTATCTCGAGATACACGAATATTTCATTCACAAATTTTGAATTTGACTGGTTTTTAATGGTTACCAAATATGTGGTACCTGTGGACCAAACAAAATAAAATTTTTAGTCCGATAACTTAAAGAAGATTTAATTAAATTTGATCAAATTTTATTTGATTTATGCTAAAAAATTTACTTTTTCGTTAAATTTTTGGACGAATTCGATCAAAAATTAAATTATTTTTTTATAAAAAGATTTTTTAAAAGTATTTTAGTTTATTCAACTTAAAAATAAAAAAAAATTTTAATTTTTTTAAATATTTTATCTTATTAGATATTAATTTGAAGATCTTGCACGAAGACTCTATAATATGATGAAGAAATGCATATCCATAAAAATAATAAAATTTAAACATGAAAATAGGAAAAAAATTGATAAAGAAAATACTTAGATTACAGGTTTTCCGTAAAGAAAGTAATTTTTAAGAACGTTTGTATTGAACAAATCCAAAAGTAAATCCCTTAAAAAATTCTTAAATCGGAATTCAATTGATTAAAGCAGAACTGTTTAAGACTGGAACTCTGATATGAAAAAAGATTATATACTGAAGATAGTAGAAGCTCCTTCAATGTAAGATTATCAATTTAAGAAAGAATTCTGGCAGTCATATTTGCTCTTGAAGCTGTACTTTGATTTATAATTAAAGGAGAAAAGCTAAAATCCATATCCATAAAATTTTAAGTTAAAAGTCCGTTGGTTACAATTTAAAGTTTAGATATATTTGCAGATATATCAGATATATCAATAAACACTAGATACTTATAGGAAAAAAAAAATACTCTTATAATAATATAGTTTAATCAATATCACAAATGAATCAATATCTATTAATACTTTTTATTAATTTTTAGTTTAATTTAATTTATTCAACCTGATTGATTTGTGCTCTAGAGTATTTTTGGTTTTGCTGTTGTGGTCTTATAAAGGATTACCTAATTACCTATCTAATTATTTTTTTTTCGATTCTTTTCGGCAACTAAAAGCAAGTTCTATGTATCTAAAAAGTCAATAATTATAGTGAAAACTGCCAGTTGAGATACTTTATTGTGGGACAACCACTTATTTGATCAAATATTTTTTTTTTTTGAAAAAGGTGTTCCAATTAGAAAATTTTAAAGATTTTAATATTTAATAACTCTGACTACTTTTTTTTTTTTTTACTATATCTTTAGGTACTTAAATTTCAAATAAATTTGCTTGAATTTTAGAAGAGTTGAAGATTTTCTTAGAAAACCAAAAGAAATCATAAATTAATTAAATAACTGAAAATATTCAGCATAATAAATATTTTAGAAATCCATAACTATATACTTGAAATTATGTAAGCCATTATTGTTTTACCAACCAAAATACATAAAAATCCAATAATATTCTAAGAAATTTTGTATTATTCATTTTTCGTAATATAAAATTTTATAACAATTCGAAAATTATTGAGATGGTTATAATGTGGTATGAGTTGAATAGATTAGTTGCAGACAGACAGATGTTATTAAATTGAGTAAAAAATAATATAATTAATGTTGATTAAAAAGTGTAAAAATATTCCGACGCCTACATTTTTTTAAAACTTATGTATATATATTTTTTTTTTGGCTGGCTTTAATATAGACAAATTCTTAATAATATTTGTTTGAACTTTACCCTTACGTAGGCCTTTAAAATATGTAAATAATCAATTTTATCTTAAGTTTTGTTTTTCAATTATTATTAATAAAAAGAATGGGGGGGGGGGAAGCAAAGAAAATTATTAATAGCATCATAAAGTAAATACATATACCTACATATATATCCATTCCATATGCATCAGTTTTTTATCTTAACAAAATATTCAAAAAAAAAAAATCAACATTAAGTCAAGGACATAAAATAGAATTGAATAAAAATTGTATTAAAGCTGCCAATTAAACTAAATTCTAAGAATATTTAATTTTTGGGAAACGATTCTTTAAACAAAAATCAAGAATGTCAATATTATCCTTAACAATTTTTTTTTTTTTTGTTTTTTTTTTCGGTAGTTTTTTTTTTTTTTGTTTTATATACCTAACATTCAGAATGTGGGTATAGTTACCAGATTCTGTCAATGAAGAAACTATAAAATAAAGGCAAAAGTTGTTAGTATTTTTATTGGAAAAGTAAAAACTGGAAAAATAACACCCTTCATTTTCATTTTTTTTGTTTTTTTTATTTTTTTTATTTTTTTATTTTTTCTTGTGTTCTGTTGCCTTGAGGAAATTTAGGATGTCAGAAATGTTCGAAAAACTTTAATATGTTATGTGTTTAATCATATGTATACATATAATATATATAAAAACATTGACGGCTTATGATATATTTAAAGTGCGAGTAAAAGTCAAAACATATAACATATGGATTTTTTTAATATACCTTGTTAATTGTTTTTATGATGACAAATATTATAAAATGTATAGTGAGAAATTGAATGAATGAAATTTAGATTATATGGTTATAATTTATTGGTTATATTTATGAATTAGGTATTTCAATTATTTCCCGTTGTAATCTTCTTAGTGTTGTATTTTACTCCTTAGCATGTTGAATGATATTAGTTAGAGTATCAATGTTGGCAGGGGTATTTCTAATAACACGCTGCTAAGGTAGGTAAAATATTGAGTTGTTCAGTTTTCACTTTGGGAATAACAGAATTTTTTGTTATTGTTATTCACTTGTTCACTTAATCCTATTTCTTAAAAATTCGTTTTCTCAAAATAATTATTTACTTAAATTCTTAAAATTTCGTTTCTTAAAATACCGTTTGAGCTTAAAATTCAATTTTTATTACGAACTTTTCAAAAAGAAAATCCTCTATTTTGAGTCATTTTACAAAATAAATTAAGATACAAGATTATTTTTTTTTAGAATTTTATTTTTGGATTTTTTTAAGAAACAACATTTTAAGAAAACGCGATTTTGAGAAAGCAAGATTATCTGAGACGGGTTTTCGTATTTAAATCTGTCAATATGTTATTTTATACAGATTTTTTTTCTTTTATCTTGACATCATGTTTTAGGCAAAATAATTTGACAAGTATGCCTACTGCAGTTAAAGGATTAAAAAAAATTAAAGGATTATATTTAAAAATGTACTTAAATAATCTTAGTTTACCATTTACTCATTTTACTATCATATATGTATATATGTATTACATGCATATGTTTGAAGAATGTGATTTAAAAAAAAATTTCAAAATTTATTATAACTGAATTTTTTGTATTATGTATATTATGTATTCATTGGAAAATAACTTTTTTGTGGGCGATTTACAACATTAAAATAGAACAATTCTTGGCCTCAAAATAAACGACAAAAATATAAAGTTCATGATAATTAGTAGATGCTAGTGTATATGCAACAGATACAGTTACAGATAGCAATCTTTCAGTTGTGTGCTTATCCAGCTTTAAATATTTGGAGTACTAGTTGAATGAACATTGGACCTGTCATCAAGAAATACGATGTCGAATTCAAATAATCAGAAGCGGATTCACTAAATACAAAGATGCTTTTTTCTGCAGATATTTAAATTTAGATCTTAGTTTCAGTTTTATGATATTTTATGACGTGTGGTCTGCACTATTATACATATATGCAGTAGAGTGTTGAACCTTTATAACAGCTCATATATGAATAAACACGAGGCGTTTAAAATGTGGCTATATAATAGGTAAATATTTAAAATTCCATGTAAAGATCATGTCTCAAATGATAAAGTTATTCGAGTTAATAAAAACCGCGAGCTTTTTACAAATATTAAACGTAAAAAAATTTCATAATTTGGTCACGTGATGCGACGTAAAAAATACGAATTCAATTTATAGTGCAAAAAGAACTCAATGGTTGAACAGGTACTTATAGACAGAAAATAAATGTCATGGTTACGCTACATTAGAAATTAAACAGGAAGACACATTAGAAATTAGAAAGGTGAATCAAATATCGGTGATTTTAATGGTCGTGGCAATGGATCGAAACGAAGTATTTATACAGGAGATAACATTCAGAACATATTATCGGTAACATCGAAAACATTCAGAACATATTATCGGTAACATTCAGTAATGGATAGGCATCAGAGAGGGGAAACTTTTTCTTAACATTTTTTAAATGTTATTCATAAAATATACCAAAGTTTTGATTTATTTATTTTTTTATTTTTAATAAATTTCTACTTCAGTTGTGTAACAAGTTGTAATTGAATTCAACATATAAGATTTTATTGAAATTTTGTAATAACAAATGATTTTCCATATTTTTATTTAATCAAATCTGAGGATTACCTTAAGCCGACCCTTTTTTTGGTGTGTTTAAAGGAATTATTTTGAAATTGTTTTATTTTTTTTGAGTATTCATTTTGTTTTAATACGAACTCCAACCAGAAACGATATTGCCTGCTTTAATATTATATTTTTTTCATTTATTTTATTTTTTTTTTTTACCACTTTAGTTTTAATATCTAGATATCCTTCTCTTTATTGCCTTCTAAAAGGTTAAATTTTCTTTTTTTTTTTGTTCTGGTATTTATTATTATTTTCCAATATAAAAATGTTTTTCAAAGGTTTTTTGCTTTTTTGTATGTTGTGCCGTATTATTGAAGTGCCTATGACCGGAAAAATATTTATGGGAAAAATTCGTGTCAGAATAATATTTTAACTTTTACTTTTAACTTTCTTTGTACTATAAATAAAGGATCATTTGAAAGGATACAAAATGTTTTTTTATCACCTTAGAAAAATTTTTCAAGTATTTCCGAGAATATTATATAGCGTTCATCAATTTAATACTTTTGTTATATATAGATTATTTGTTTTAAATGTTTTTGACGGCTATTAAAGTGTCCTTCACATGTTATACATAGTAACTGCCACTTAAGAAACGTTTTATTTATTGTTTTTGTTTAGGTTTTATTTTTGTTTTTTTTTATTTTGTTTTTCTTGAAAAAGAAATTGGTATTTTTTTTTTCTGAAAGGATAATTGTCATGACAAGTTGTCAGTTAAGAAGAAATTCTCATGAAATTTAACCGGTAGAATATTTATAATAAAGAAAATAATCACTGAACAACATTCAATAAATGTAAACATACAAAAGACCTCGAAAAATATTTTCTAAGATTTCAGAATATTTTTTTTTAACATTTTGAAGTTTTTTTTTAGTATTTTATTAAAAGAAAATTTTGCTAAGCCACTCGTAGCTGTGATAAGCAATTGATGTGCTCTACTAAACATGTCAATCATTATAAAAATCAATTTTAAAGAAAAAAATTTAAGTATTGAATATCATTTTTCTTTTTTTAAAGCTTAAAAAATTTGTAGGGATTGATAGCAATATTATTGTTTAAAAATTTAAATTTCAAAATTTTAATGGCATAATAATATTGTCATTGAAATCTTAAAACTTGAGAGATTTTTTAGGGATGAAATAAGTTTCTAATCACATTCGTATGTAAAAAAAAAATGGGTCTCTTTTATTGTATTTTATCAAGATTCAAGACACTGTTTGAACTTTTTCTCTTCATAATTAAATTAAAAATTTTATAAATGTTATAACGTCTAAAAATTCCATACCTATACTATAATTTGTCCTTTGGGTATTTGATGATTTAATTGTATTTTGCTATAATTTGAATTAAAATAATTATTTTATTAGGTTATAATTTATTTATCCATCTTTCTTTTAAAAAAGTATGCATTATTTACAAAATATTTTTTTAAAAATTTAAGCTTCAGTTTCTTAAGTTCTGTCCTATGTATATGTGTCCTATATTCCTAGCTATAAGCTTTTTTCCCTTTTCTATTCCATTGGTGAAGATAGAGCTTGCACAAGGTCCCTGTATATAACTCTATTATGTGGTAACACCTTAATTTGTTTCCAAGTTTACCTGCTTCTTTGGTTTCTTTTGTCCTTAAGGATTCAAATCGAGGTCTTCCTTGGCGATCGAGTTGTTTTTTATTAGCACATGCCTTATCCAACTATATTTTCTTTTTCTGATGACTAGCTCTATATAGAATTGTTGTTTTATTATATTTCACAAATTTTGGTTTGATATTCTCCGTGGCCATCAGAATATTTTACATATAATGCGCAGACATCTGTTCAGGAATATTTGTAGCTTCTGAATAATTTTTTCTGTAACCAACCTAATGTTTAATCTAAGCTATGGTAATGGCTTTAAAAATTCTAGATTTATTACATTTTTATATTTTGTCACTTCTCTTATTAATTTATTGATTTATCATAATAATTTTATCACAATGAAGAATGGTAGTTCAATACACTTAAAGGAATTCTTAAGTAGTTCACTTGAAAATCACTTGAAAGACTAATGATAATAAAAATATTGCATTTTTACATGAGATTTAATAAAAGTCTACTATACTCTATAGTTGCATCTGATGTGCCTTGCAGCTTATTAAGCTTTAACTTTCACCTTAATAGAAGTAATTGAAAAAGTATCACATTTATATTCTATAGAAGGACATTTTCTATATCCTTCTTTTATATTTTCTTATTTGTATAGTTTCTTTTGAATTATCTTGAAGCCTTTAATAGAATTGAATAGAATTGGTTTCTGTCTTGACTTTTTCTTATTCTTTACCTATTAATTAGATACCTAGTAAATAAGTAGTTAAGTATAATATTATATGATAGAATTAATACCTTAATCAATTCTTCATTTAAAATACAATAAAAGTTAATAAAATATAAATTTATTATCCGGATCTATAAATATTTAATTAAGATTCTTTGATATTAAAATAATATTAAATAAATAAAATTCTCAAATATTGTTCCAATTTATTATACCTAATATTTTATTTAAATAATTTTATTTAAAATATCTTCAAGGTTTTTCTTTAGATTTCTTTCACATTTAGGTGTATTATATAACAATAATAATACAAAAAATCCATTATATAATTTAAATAATATATTAATAACAAAAATTTTAAATCTATATGGGATATGGTCTTTAAATTAAATTAATTATATGTAATATCGGTTACGATGTTAAAACAATGTGATAATTTATAATCAGAAGTTTTCAAAATTCAATTAACTTTAGGCATATTATGTATATAATGTATTCATATTATGTATATAATAAAATAAATAAAATTGTTATGAATTTGTATTCAAGGATTTGCATTTATAATTTTCTATAGATTAACATTTTTTTTTTTTTTCCTTTCTACTCCACAGGACATAGGGCTTCCACAAAGCCTCTCCATCTATTTGTATTTAGTGCTATGACTTTCATTTGTGACCATGTTTTATTTAGTTCTGTTATTTCTCGCTCTACTGTTCTACGCCATGTATTTCTACGTCTACCAACATTTCTCTTTCTTTTAGGGTTCCATTCCAGGACTTGTCAGATTAACATTAATTTTTTTAATTTTAATTTAATTTAAAATTTCTTTTCTTTTATTTTAATTTGTTTTTAATTTTGAAACGTTTTTAATCTAATTATCCTGTACATACTAAATATAATAAAATTATTATTAAAATAAAAAAAAATGCATAATGTAAAATGCACAATGTACTTTAATTTAATACTCTGGAAGATTTTTTTGTTCAGTATTTACAGTGAATGTATTCTGCTTGTCGTAGTATACATTATTATAGAGAAGATTCGTAGAAGAAAAAAAATCCAAAGAGAAATATGTAGAAATAAAAACTGATTTTTTTTAATTATAATTGCTGAAAGGAGGTGGGTGGGATTTTGAAAAAGTCACTAAGAAACCGTATACCTTTTTCATAGTGCCTGAATAACTATGCCTTGCAGTATAATGGTTAGAGTTGATAAGATAACTACTATAAGCTCTGTTAAATGATTAAATGAACTCCCTTGTTCAACTCATATTATCACTTTATCAAAACTATTAGAAAATATTTATTTTTTTTTTATTTATTTAAAAATTATCCTTCCATAGTCCAACTCATATTACTAGTTATGAGAGTATTCTTTAGAAAAGGTTTTTTTTTATATATTTAAAAAAAAATTGATTATGATTATATGAGGATTATAATAGGAAAATATTGGCTAAGTTTTTGCGGGTCATATCGAAGAAAACAAAATGGTGTCATAATATGTTCCACATATTAGAAGTATATATAAGTTTTTGTATTTCATGGTTCTAGTTCGAGTAAGCTGTTCTGTATATTTACGAATTTGAGGTGTTCTATAACTATTGTGCTGAATATATTCGATATTTGTCATAATATTTTTAATTTAATTGGGTGGCGCCATAAAGAAAATGTCTGTAGAAAAACTTTGCAGCTATAGTAAATTTCGACGATCACATAACGATGTTAGCCTTAGTCTTCTGTCGTTGTTCTCCAATTCAGAACACCTTCCACCCTTACATGTTATCTAACCAAGTGCTTCTCGGGCGGTCTCTATGACTATGACCAATTATTCTGGTCTCAAAGATAGATTTTAAGCCCTATCTCTAGACATTCGTATAACATGGTCTGACCATTTAATTTTTTACCTTTTTGTTTAATTTTACTTCATATTCATTGTTGATTAGTACCATTAGTTCTTGGATGGATCTTATTAGATAGATACCTGCAATGTATATCTTGCTTCCGATGGAACAATTTTCTCTCGAAGATTCTTAGTATATTTCGTTCGTGTTCATTTTATACAAGATTATATGGAATTAATTCCTTTAAGCAATTTTAGCAGGTTATAATATTATAAATTTTCTTTAATTTTCAATAAAAAGGAGTGCTTTGTTAAATTTAATAATAATTCGATTTTCATTAAAAAAAAATAAAAAAAACGAGGAAGAGTGCAGTAGAGTAGACTGTGTCAACTCTGGGATACCCGTATGAACGTAATATATCCTGTTTCTATAAAACTTGATCATCTTTTGAAAACATTCAGATGTTTTAGCACCGACGTTAACTACAGAGATATATTTATGTAAATTGTGGAGTTGTATGACAGCTACCAGAATCTATTGCGTCTAGCTTCATTAAGTTCCAAAAAATGCAAGAAGCCTGAACCGGCTGCTTTAGAGCAATCAAATTTTACAAAAGTTTTTGGCATGTAACTCGACACTTTTTGACTAAATTTCAGATAGCTAGCTTCAATAGACACTGAATTATTTTTATTTAAAAAGAGAAGTTGTATGGCAGCTACCCGAATCTGTTGCACCAGCACAACCAAATTTTACAGAAGTTGTGGCCATAAAACTTGATCATCATTTGTAAGATTTCAGACCCCTAGCTTCATTAAGTTCCAAGAGGTGCAAGAAGCCTGAACCGGCTGCTCTAGCCCAATGAAAGTTTACAAAAGTTTTTGGCATGTAACTCGACACCTCTTCACAAAATTTCAGATACCGAGCTTTAGTAGACACTGAGTTATTCTCATTTAAACGGAGAAGTTGTATGGCAGCTACCCGAATCCGTCGCACCACCACAACTTGATCATCATTTGCAAAATTTCAGAAACCTAGCTTGAATAGATACTGAGTCATTTCTATATAAAGAAATAAGTTGTATGGCAGCTACTCGAACCCGCCGACCAAAAATGTCGGATTTAAATAGCAAAACTAACAATTTTGCAAAAGTGACGTAAAAAAAATTTCAGCCTCCTAGCTCCTTTATTTTTTGAGTTATCGTGCGGACGTGCGGACGGACGGATGTACATGGCTTAATCGACTCAGAATTTGATTCTGAGCCGATCCATACCTTTGACACTATATCTAGCTCGACTCCTTTAAGGTGTCACAAACGTATTGGTAAATTTATTATACCCTTGAACATAGTTCATATGGGTATAAAAATTCAGTTATTTCATTAAAGAGTGCCTTGACATATTCAGCGTGTTGGGAATGATCTGTAGATAATTATTTTATATGGATGCACAATTGTTAGCCCAACAATTTTGAAGGTGTGGTGTCTTAAAAGAGATTAGATACATTTTGTATACAGACACATTGTTTCGATTAAAATACCCAATTTAATTCAATTCATTTATTTAACCAAATATTAACATTTAGTAAAAGTCCATCTTATATCTAATCCAGAGTTCAGACTGTATATATTAAGATCTTATACAACTGAATTTTACAACTAAAATACTAAACTAAATTTATGATATTTTTATGTAAAACAAAATGGAAAACTTTTTAAATTTTATAATTAAAACTTAAGATTAAAGACAAAGAACAAGTAAATGTAACAGTAAGTCGATGCAACCGACATAATTTTGGTACCCTACACCTGAATAATTTGAATTAAATTAAAAATCTATAAGTTTTTGGGCAGCTGCTTAAACAGCCTCCCTTTTCTTTTTTATTCAACTAGAATTTCAAGAACGTAAAAGAGGCATATTTTAACACCCTTATACAAAATATCAAGTTTATCATCAAACGTAAGTTCGAAAAATCCGAACCCATGGACCAAATACTCTCAAATTTCAGATACATAAATAAAAAATGAAAGAACACCATTGTACAAAATGGTGTAATCTCGTTTGCTGCTGAATTATCCGGAAGCATCATGATTCTGAACCCATGGACCAATTTTATCCAGATGCAATCCCCTACTCCCTTCGTAATTAGTAACCTACTATATAAATTTCATATAGATAGCTTTATTAGTTTTTTGAGTTATCGTGCGAACGCACGGACAGACGGACGGACGAACGGACATCGCTAAATCGACTCAGGAGGTGATTCTGATTCAGAATATATATACATGCCCATATCTAACTCGCTTCCTTTTGGTGGTTACAAACATCACACCAAAGTTAATATTATTCTTTATTTTTAATTGTTTATATATAGCTTTTCTAAATCTATTACTTTCTGTACATTATTTTAGTAATCACTAAAGCAAAAAAGGGTTTTTTTTAATTAACGGCTTAATTTCATATTTTTTGACGCATTTTGATTAAAATACTGCTAAAATTACAGCATTAAAATTTGACGCATTTTAACTTAAATACAGTTAAAAAATTAAAAAATTTTATTTAAAATTTTAATAAAAGTTTAGAAGAATAATAATTAATTACAACTATTACGTTACTTTATATAGTATTATAAATATACTGTACTTTTTGTACAGTATACTTTCTGTGTAGCACAAATACTGCAACAGTAATATAAGTGTCTGTTTCAAAATATCTAGCCAGCTTTGAAAAAATGTTATTAAGTAATAGATTTTGTAATAGATTTTGACACAAAATAAATCATTATAATATCTGTTATTGATTTAATCATTGGAAAACTAAACCACATAAGAGGACTTCGAGTGGTTAAGTGTTGTGGTTTTAGATATTAATATTATGTGCTTTCTAGTAAAATCCAAAAATAGTATGGTTTATACTCTTAAAACTTTACATGTAAGTTATAAAAGTATTACAATTTCATTTTAAACTTCACTAAATGAAGTTGTTGTAAAATTAAACACACAATACTACAATATTTCCAGAAAATTAATTTTATTTGTAAAGTAAAAATATTTATTTAGTTGAAAATAACTACATATATTATAAAAATTATTTTTGTATTTATTATTTTCTTTCTATTTGAGATGGGTTGCATTCGTCATTGTTATAGCTATATGCTTCACTTTACTTTAGTTCTAAAGTTAAGAGAAATAGTAACAGTGAAAGATAAAAAAATGTGCATTAAATATTATATTCAGAATTCTAGAAATTCTTTTATGACTATTAAAAATACGGCTGCGGAAATTGATCATTTCTTAAAACAAATTCAATAAAAAAAAAAAAAAAAAACAACCAATTTTAAGCTTTTGTTCATGATAACTGATAACTGTATCTTTATCACATCCGGTTGGTAATGTTGTACATTTCGGCATCAAATATAAATTATTTACTATATTCAAGCAGTTTATATATGCATGTTTTAAACACTACACCTTTTAAGTGTAAACATGTAAATTACAAAATTTTATTCTAGAAATGAAGTAATTCATCTAAATTACTCAAAATTACTCAAATGAGTTAATGTCATATATACTAAACAGACAAAATGAATTAATTTATACATCCAGTAAATTTACATACAAAACCAGTAAATTACCTCTCCTAATGTATCTATTATAGTAGTTCAAAACAATGCTATGTATTTTGCCCCAAATCAATCAGTTTTATGGTTTATATAGTAAGAATCAAACGTATTTTGTAAAAGGTTTTCAATCTTGAATTTTGTTTGTGCTTTTTTTTTTAAATTTATTCAAATAAGGTTCCAAAAAAAGGTCACAATTAAATTTAATGTAAATGTAAAATTAATAATAAAAAAAAAGAAACACAAATTTTTATAAAATAATAAAAGAACTATTTTTCTTTCAAAACATGTTTTTGTGTGTGAAATGAACTAAAAAAAAAAAAAATAACTAAAATGAGTAAATTATTTTTCGCTCAAAAAATGAGTGAAATTATACTTTTTATTGATAAATCACTCTATTCTTCGCGTAAAATTACCCATTAAATGTGTAAATTATTTACACTCAAAACAATTAAGTGTGTAAATTTATTTCAAAAGTAATTTTGAAGGATAGGCGATTATACTAGAAAACCGGTTTCCTAGTGTAAATACATAATAGTAAAGTTAAACTAAACATTTTTGTAATTTTTTTTTTTGCTCGCTTAAAAACTTGTATATTTCGAGAAAAAAAAAACATAATTTACTTAGCGTTAGTGCTAAAATGTTAAAAGTTTAATTCTGTAAATTTTTTGTTGTTTCATTATGCTAACAACTAATAAATTCTTTCTTTCTAATATAAAAGAGCAAAATAAAAAAAAAATAAAAAAACTTAAAATTTATGCAAAAATCAAGTTAATATTTTAACTTATATTATAATATTATGTTTTTATACAATATACATACATATAGATATATTCATGTATTTACAGAATATTGTATTTAGTTTCTCTCATCTCTGTATTTGACATGAATTATTTTTTGTATATATATATATTTTTTTTTTAATATTATTATTCTAGCGAAACAATAAGACGGTGTAATATGAGCCAGCTCTTTTTTTTTTTTTTTTTAAATTATAATTTTTTTTTTTTTTTTGTTTTTTGTATATTATTATGAATATATTTATTAAGAATAAAAGAATATTACAATATTTCATATTATTTTATGAAATAATAATAATAATCATAAGTATAAAAATAAAAAAAAATTATAATAAAAAACACACAATCAATTATATATATTGTATATATATATAATATACTTTATTATGTATGGATTTTCTTGGCAAATAAAAGGATTGGTTTTTGTTAGTTGATTTTTTTGCTCCAGAAAATTTGTATGAAAAATTTTATAAATAAATTTTTGTATAAAAATTCAAAGAATAGCTAGTAGAGATCTATTAGGAATGAAAAATCTGCTCTTTTCTTATATAGTTTTGTATAATATGAAAAAAATGTCATAGAAATATTATCTCCTTTTTCAAGCATTTAATTTTGTTTTTATTTTTATTTTTTTTTTTAAATATACTTACGTTACAATAAATTTGGCGACTATATTAATAGGAAATTCGTATTTACATTATGTACATATACATATATTATACATATTTTGTTACGAAAAATAATTTCTCTAAGAATTTTAAAGTATTACTTTAATTCAATTTACAGGGTGATGTACCATAATAGGTGACGAAATAATTTAATATGTTGTATGGGCAATGAAAATAAATAAAACGATCAGTCGCTAACAATTTCCTTTTGGATAACAAGGAATCTAAAGATTTGATTATAACTATAAGAAAAGTAGTATAACTCTTTATTAGTACGAAGCTAAAAAGTCCTATACTAAATATAGTTATAATTGAGCAATTTGATAAGGTTTTACATGTTTTTACTATCTTTTAAAGTAACGGTAATTCTTTTTTTTCTTAAAAATGTCGTTTAAGTTTTATTTTATTTAACCCTTCATTACTAAAGTACGGATTTTTTTCGATTTAAATCGGTTTTAAAAAGCAATAAGATATTTTCCCAGTACATAGTTGGGTTTTTTATATTTTCTGAAATAATAACTGTTATTTTCTTGACTTTGCCTTTTTGAATACTTTACCCATTTTTTATAAAGTGAAAAAAAAACTCATGGGTTAGTTAGTTGAAATTTCATAAAATCTGTCTTGGTTTTTTTTTTTTTGAATTTTTTGTAACACATGATATATTAGTTTTGTACATAATAATATTAGTTGAATTTTGGTGTATGTTTATATGCAGCTGAAAAACAAAATATCAAATAATGCAAAATATTTTATTAGTGGGTAAGAGCGTATAAAATACGCTGTAAACACCGAGGTGGTGTGCGTTCAAATCCCCCTTACAACATGTACAGCCACGCCTGAACAGGAAAGGCTGTGTAATTTCCTTGTTACATTTATGTGGAAGAGAAACGTCCTCAAAAATAAAAAAATGAAAATTATCAGTAATTATTGCCAACAACAGTTACAATTTGCAATAGTATATAACAGTTTCCTGCATGAGATAATAATAGAAGGCAACTCCGCTGTCACTTATTATTAATTATTTGGATCAATATAACAAAGCGGTAGTATTTATGATAAAAATATTGCTCAGTGCTATATGGTTAATAACATTTTTAAAATCTTCCTTATTTAAGCTTCAAATAAACCACCATAATAGTTGTTATCGTATCTCTTACTATATTTGTTTTTAAAATAATAAGTAATCATTTTTTTTAGTTCTCCTTTTAATTTTGTGCAAGCCATCATAAAATTTAATTTTATTCTTCTAATTTCTGAATAAAATTTTCAAATGGTGTGTTTTTAAGAATTTTTGGCGAAGATAATATGTAGGTATCTCGTCATGTTATGAAACTTTTTGCTTGTTTCAATTGACTTTTCTTTTCCATTTTTTAATAGATTATTTTTCCCCAATTAACTGCGACATCCTGTATATAAAATTTAATTCATAATATTTAAAGAATTTAAAAAAAGTTATTTAAAACATATTTATAATGAACTTAAACAAATTTTATACATTAATGGTGGTTCGTTAAAATAAGAAAATAGACAACCGTATTAAAATTGCATTATTTTATAAAACGTTATTTTTTGGTTTCCTTTTATAAAGGATACAGATAGTTTTTTTTTTATCTTATATAAGTTTTGGTAATATTTTATATAATATTTTGTTTATTAAGTTCTATAATATATGTATAGAGACTTATAGAGTTCTTTAATTCAGTGTCTTGCTTTAAGGTAAATAATTTGTTGTCATTGACATCAAATCATATACGGGGATGCAATTTTCTTAAAAGACTTGGATTTAATCTTTTCAATATATTGAATTAAGTGAACAATACAATTTTATTTTTCTGAACCCTTCAGAATATAGTGACAAGGTTAATGAGTCAATAGCAATGAATAAAAGAACCATTGTAAAGAAAAATCTAAACAATTTTATATCTTGATATATTGGTTTAAAAATATTTATAAAATTTCATAAAGATAAATTTTTAAAACTCCTTTAAAAGAAATATAAGAAATTTTAATTGTTTTATGTATATGGGAGTATTTTAATCCACCCGCATCTGTTTGATTTCCTCAAGGTATCACAACTAAGCTTCTTAAATTTTATTTATCCAAGAAGTGTTCCATAAAAGACTCAAGGTTTAAAAATTTATTTGATTATCGTTTACTAATAAAATCTTGTTATACAATATTTAAGATCCAATTACTGTAAGTAATCAGGTTCACTAATTTTAATTTTATAACTTTTTGTTGATTTTAACCTAAGGTCACTCTGAAATTAATTGAATTTGATATACATTTAGTATCTAAATTCAATTATATTTCACTGTAAAATGAAACGATTTTAGCTCAAAAATTTTTGTTATTATTTTATTTATTTCAAATATGAAATGACCAATGCTAAAATATTTTAAGTTTCAATATATCCAAATTTTTTTTAACTCTACTAAACACAAGAATGATAATAATCAAACAATTTTGACGAATACTCGACTCATGGACATGGACTCTATCTTGAATAATAAAATTATTAACACGTGGAAATATAATTTAAAAGCAATTGCTTTTTTCATTTATAATGTAAGTTAAGGACGTAAATATAAAATTTTGGATAAATTATTGTCTATAAATTGGTTATAAATTATTGATTGAATGTAGATTTTTAAATTATCCAGAAGAATCAACAAGCAGGATTGTTATTACCCGGGATTTCATGTTCGATTTTAATATTTATTAATTTCGTAGATAATTGACAACGGCGCCATCCGTTAAAGGATGCTATAGGCTAACTAAACTATTGGCAAACGATATGTGATATACATTATGTTTATGTATATTTATTATATTTGTCTAACAGAAATTAAAAAACTGGATGAAAAACATAATTTTTACATAAAGACATCAAAAACATTCAAACAAATGCATGAAAAGCAATGTTTTTATTACTACAGATCAATTTGATCCTAGCAGAAAGATTACATCTATTGTCACTATGCATTTTATAGTCATTTGATACCTACTTATATTTTCCGTACAAAATAATTAAATCCCTAGTAACAGTCCTAACGTAGTCAGGAAATTATGCTTTATTATACAGGAGAAATGTTGGAAGGGGAAATTTCAGGAAGATCAAATATTTCACTAAATTTCCTTTCTTGTTCTTTTGAATTTTCAGTGTTCTGTGATGGAATAGACTATAGGAAAGGACACAGGTCACAAGAGAAGTTAAGTATTGAAATATTAAGATCACTTAAATGATATTTATAAAAATAATGTTCCAAATTATTACTTTGATATTAACATTATCCGAGGATCGTAAATATTGATTATAATTTTTCTATTCTGAAGTTTTATTTTGATGTCATAAGCAAATCAAAAGTTTTAAACTTTTTCTAAAATTATTAATATGAAAAAATAAGAAAATATCTTTAAAAAAAAAAACAAACTTTTTATATAAATAATAATTTATTTACTTTTGTGTTTTGTTAAAAATAATAAAAAAAAAATATCGAAACATATTTGAAATTGGACAAGGAAAAAATTGACATGATGTAAAAAAAACATTAACTGACAGTGATTGGAAAAAAAATACAAAAAAAAAAAAGAAGAAAGTTGTAGCCCATGTATCTTATTTCTTAAAATTTTGAGAAAATAAAATTTGATCGATGAGTGTCTATAGAGTTCATTTTATAAGAAGAGGATTGAGTTTAATAGGAAATCGAAAAACAACAATATTTGAAAGAATGATCTTATTATTTTTTTTTTTTTTGAAACATTATAGAGGAAGCATATTTTTTTTTCTTCTGAATTGGATAAAATAAAGCCATTATATTCTTAATATGTAGGACACAGTATAGTAATTTTTTTTTTTGTTTATTATTGTGTCCTGCTCATCCTTTATTTTTTTTTTGGAAGATAAAAATAAAAATTTAAAATATTTCTTAAATTTATTATAACGTTAAACAATTTCTTTGTTCCGCACTATTATGAGTTTGATAGAAATAAAACTATTATTTTTCATATTATATTATAAAATATTGTTTGAAGATAAAGGTTATATTATTTATAAAAATAATATTTTGATAAATAATATATAGATTTTGTAAGAACGAGATTTCGCCCACCGAGATTTTTTCAAATGAGATTCTGTAAAAGCGAGATTTTGAAAAACAAGATTTCACTTATCAGACCCAGGTGTTAGAAAATCCTTTTCAGAAATTAAATAAATACAAATTATGTTCAAATATCAAATAAGGTTTAGTAATGGTGAAAATACATTATTTCCCTTCCTGCGGTTGTATTATGATATAAGAATCTTGTGATATTATTTTACTATTGATAAATTGATTTTTTTCTTCTCCTGTTTCCAAATCTCATGCTCCCAAATTCTCTTCAATTCTCTCTGTCTAGTGCTAGACTTTTAATTTGACCCAAAAACTCTTTACCTCATTCTGGATGTTTCTTCTCCAAGTCGTTTAGACCTTTCCACAATCTTTTATCTTAAGTATTTTAGCCTAACGCCACTGATATTGTTAGATGTCTGAATATCTGAATATCCATGTTCATTTTCTTCTTTGATTTTGCATTTTCCTCGGTTCTTAATTGAAATCTGGTAAATGCCTGGCATTTGGAATTATTTACTTTATTTATTATATTCGGAATAAAATTTTAAAGTAAAGATCTATAATTTGTGTATGTTCTTTCGTGTTACCAACAAGGTCTCACACAGTTGCACAGATTTGATGCACGTTTTAAATATACCTATTTTAGTAATCAACGCGGGAATAAATTTATACTTAAAAGGTATGACAGAGATGAAAATGTTAAGTTGCCCAGAAAGAGGCATTTTCCAATTTACTTTCCAAGATAAAATTTATTTTAAAAAATAATAATGGAAAAAAGGATATGGTAGTGTGATTCGAAAACCATGGTTCAGTTCATGTCGACAAATTTTATAATATAATATGATTGTATCATCAAAAATCCTACTTAGTTCAGTACCTAATAATACTTGGCGCCTCAGAAATTACCATCGGAAAAAAGAAAACAAATATTGAGTGCTGAGTTATAAACATAACTAAAAGGACAATATACCTAATGCATGTGCCTCAAAACATAAAATTAAGAAAAAATTTCAATTTAAATTTTATTTTGGTTTTTTTCTATATATACATAAGATAAATATTATTATGTTGTATGCTTTTTTTTTGTATTCATTTTTATATATTACGGTTAAGATAACATAGAATAGATTTATTACACTGAACAATGGCAAAAAAAAAAAATATTCTAGAAAGTAAAATTATAAGGGATTCAATCGTCCTTTTTATTTTATTTTATATTTTTTTTTTTTTTCATTTTTGATGGACCAAAGAAAGTGTTACTGTTAAAACTAGAAACATGAAAATAAATTCTAAATGTTGTTGGGATGGCGAAATCAAACGAAAAATTAAATATTTAAAGGGAAAAAATTGTCCATTCTCAAACCATAAAAATAAAATTAATAGAAACAACTATGTTTTCAAAAAAAAAATAAAAAAAAAAAAGTAAAAAATATATTTTACTGGATAACATTTTTATATAATATCTTGGTATTTTATAATAAAGGTTTGTGTATTTACTTGAAAGGTTATTGGCGAAAAATAAAAAAAAAATATCTGTTTACTTCCAAAAAAAAAACAGTTATTTATATTTTTGTTTTCTAAATTAAGGATAAAAAAAAAGATTTTTGTTCATTCCCTGGGGTGTCTTTCTAGCTTTAACACTTTTATAATATTTATTTTTTATACACGTGCAAACTAAGTAAGTAATACAAACTAAGTATCTATATCATAAATTCATATTATCGTTTATTACATCAGAAAGTCCTCTCTGAAATGTAATAAGGAAGATCAAAAATGCTTTTTCTTATAAATTTCAGACAAAGCTATATTTTACTTTGGGAATACTTTCGAATTGGGTTAGTTGGGGTTATGAAATTACGACAAATTACGTCTTATAACGGTACTTTATAACGTCACAATTCCGAATAATAAAAAATTCAATTTTTAATGTAACGGTAAATCCTACTGTTATTTTACCATTATGTAAATAACGATATCTGTAAGTTGACTAAATTTTTTTTTTTTTTTTAAAGTAAAGGACGACATTTTTTTTAAATCTACTTATGTATCTAAACAAAGTTGTTCTGGAAAGGGTACTATTGTATCGTATTTAGGATAGGATATCAAAACTCCACCGTCCTTATTCGGAAATATAATCGATCCTTTTAAAACTGAAAAAAAGGAGCGTAGTATCAACATTATTTTTTGATATTATATGGTTTAATTTTATATAAATGTTCTTCATTAAGCATCTAAGTATATCATTTCTGAAATTTCTTTTACTATTAGGTATGGTCAATTAAATAGTGTTAACCGAAAATTAATGAGGACACTCAAATTTATTTATTAGAATTTTCTCTTTCTGTTACTACTTTAGATACCTATTTTTCTATTCTAACTTAAATTAAATTTAGGTTGTTTTATATAAAATGAAATATGTATGTATTAAATATATCTTTACATTTAAAGGAAAAAAAAAAACAAAGAAAAAGTAAGTTAAAAGCATTAAAACATTATGTATTGCAGGCAATTTAAAGAAAGATCTTAAAGATTTAAAATTTTTATATCATGAATAAAAAATTGTTATTGTAAATTTTTACCAGAACTATTTTTTTTTTTTTTTTAAATTCATAAAATATTTTGTATTCTTATATTTTAATAATTTAAAGCATTTCATTTTCTTTTTTTATTTAAATAATTATTTTAATAATGTTAAAATAATTTTCATTGTTATATTGATAAAAAAGCATTCTTAAAAGATTTACTTTATTGTCAAAGTTATGTAAAATCTGATATTTGTTTTCTTAGTATTTTTTGTAAACGTGATGATTTTCCTGTTTATACAAAACGCTATGTTATGTAGTTGCAATATATACTATTAATACTATTAATAGTCCATTAAGAACTGAAAGTGCACTTGCAAAACACATAAAATCCACAAATTCACTTGATACGAGTGTATTTTTATTAAAACTCGTATATTCCTTTAAGATTATATTGACACTCATCAGAACGATAAATTTACATCCTATTACCAAATCCCATGTTTCACAGTATAACATTTTTATAGTATAGGCATTTCAGATCGTAGTAGAATTTATGTTTTTGATAAAGTTGCACAATCTCGTATTTTGCGGAAATGCTATAGCAGCACCGAAATCTTGTAACTGGCCAAATCAAAGAGTAAGAAGGTTACAAAATTAAATTGTAATATTGTATATTAGGTATATATTTAATAAAAAATTAATCAATTAACTAAACAAATCTTTTAATATTCATCTCCGGGGCCTCAGTGGCCTAAATAAATGAAATACGTTGTAAACATCGAGGGATTGTGGTTTCGAATTCCACACACGCCGTAAGAATAATTTCCCCTTACGATATTTATAGCCATGCCTGAAAAAGGAGAGGTTGTATAAATTGTGACGGATGTTGAGTAAAAATAAAGTAACCTTTCTAAAGCATATTTGAACAATAGTCACGGATCCCGCTTTTTTGCTCTTTTCAAATAACAATGGCGCTAAAAGACAATTTATAATATTATGACAAAAACACGAATCCTTTGTCTTTAGTTTTTTTCTTCTACATGTTCAAATATTGTGTTTTCGCGAATCAATTTAAATTCAAAAAAAACGAGGAAGAGTGCAGTAGAGTAGACTGTGTCAACTCTGGGATACCCGTATGAACGTAATATATCCTGTTTCTATAAAACTTGATCATCTTTTAAAAACATTCAGAGTTTTAGTACCGAACTATATAGATATATTTATGTAAATTGTGGAGTTGTATGATAGCTACCAGAATCTATTGCGCCTAGCTTCATTAAGTTCCAAGAAATGCAAAAAGCCTGAACCGGCTGCTTTAGACCATTCAAATTTTACAAAAGTTTTTGGCATGCAACTCGACACTTTTTCACTAAATTTCAGATAGCTAGCTTCAATAGACACTGAGTTATTTTCATTTAAAAAGAGAAGTTGTATGGCAGCTACCCGAACCCGTCGCACCACCACAACCAAATTTTGCAGAAGTTGTTGCCATAAAACTCGATCATCATTTGCAAAATTTCAGATACCTAGATTGAACAGACACTGGGTTATTTCTATTTAAAGAAAGACGTTGTATGGCAACTACTCGAACCCGGCGGCCGAAAATGCTGGAGTTAAATAGCAAAACTAACAATTTTGTAAAAGTGACGTAAAAAAAATTTCAGCCTCCTAGCTCCTCTATTTTTTGAGTTATAATGCGGACGGACACTGAGTTCTTTCATTTAAAAAGAGATTTTGTATGGCAGCTACCCGAACCCGTCACACCACCACAACCAAATTTTGCAGAAGTTGTTGCCATAAAACTTGATCATCATTCGCAAAATTTCAGATACCTAGATTGAACAGACACTGGGTTATTTCTATTTAAAGAAAGACGTTGTATGGCAGCTACTCGAACCCGGCGGCCGAAAATGCTGGAGTTAAATAGCAAAACTAACAATTTTGTAAAAGTGACGTAAAAAAAATTTCAGGCTCCTAACTCCTTTATTTTTTGAGTTATCGTGCGGACGGACACTGAGTTATTTTCATTTAAAAAGAGAAGTTGTATGGCAGCTACCCGAACCCGTCGCACCACCACAACCAAATTTTGCAGAAGTTGTTGCCATAAAACTTGATCATCATTCGCAAAATTTCAGATACCTAGATTGAACAGACACTGGGTTATTTCTATTTAAAGAAAGACGTTGTATGGCAGCTACCCGAACCCGGGGACAGAAAATGCTGGAGTTAAATAGCAAAACTAACAATTTTACAAAAGTAACGTAAAAAAATTTTCAGCCTCCTAGCTCCTCTATTTTTTGAGTTATCGTGCGGACGGACACTGAGTTCTTTTCATTTAAAAAGAGATTTTGTATGGCAGCTACCCGAACCCGTCGCACCAGCACAACCAAATTTTGTAGAAGTTGTTGCCATAAAACTTGATCATCATTTGCAAGATTTCAGACGCCTAGCTTTATTAACTTCCAAGAGGTGCAAGAAGCCTGAACTGGCTGCTCTAGACCAACTAAATTTTATAAAAGTTGTTGGCATGTAACTCGACACTTCTTTACTAAATTTCAGATTCCTAGCTTCAATAAACACTGAGTTATTCTCATTTAACCGGATAAGTTGTATGGCAGCTACCCGAACCCGTCGCACCACCATAACCAAATTTTACAAAAGTTGTTGCCATAAAACGCGATCATCATTTGCAAAATTTCAGACGCCTAGCTTCATTAGGTTCCAAGAGGTGCAAGAAGTCTGAACCGGCTGCTCTAGACCAACTAAATTTTACAAAAGTTGTTGGCATGTAACTCGACACCTCTTTACTAAATTTCAGATTCCTAGCTTCAATAAACACTGAGTTATTCTCATTTAAACGGAGAAGTTGTATGGCAGCTACCCGAACCCGCTGCACCAGCACAACCAAATTTTACAGAAGTTGTTGCCATAAAACTTGATCATCATTTGCAAAATTTCAGAAACCTAGCTTGAATAGATACTGAGTTATTTCTATATAAAGATAGAAGTTGTATGGCAGCTACTCGAACCCGCGGACCGAAAATGTTGCATTTAAATAGAAAAACTAACAATTTTGCAAAAGTGACGTAAAAAAAATTTCAGCACCCTAGCACCTTTATTTTTTGAGTTATCGTGCGGACGGACGGACGGACGGACGGACGTACATGGCTTAATCGACTCAGAATTCGATTCTGAGCCGATCCATACCTTTGACACTATATCTAGCTCGACTCCTTTTAGGTGTCACAAACGTAATGGCAAATTTATTATACCCTTGAACATAGTTCATACGGGTATAAAAATTTAATTATGCTAAAAGCACAAAATTTCTTTTTCATTAGATAATATGGAAATTCTAATTTTCAAATTTTTAACTTATATTTTCGAGTATGTGTCACATGCATGCCTCTTTAGTCTCTACATTGTTTCTAAATTGTTTTTAAACATGTTCTACTAAAAGTATATCTTTTGAAACATTTAAAGTATCTATTTTACTTTCTCTAGGCTTCCTTTATTTTTTGAAAATAATTTCATAAATAAAATCACTTTTGTATTCAGTATTCAGTTAATACCTAATTGTTTCTAAGTAAATCAATTAATTAGTCATAAAAATATGCCTACTTAAAATAAAAGGAAAAAAAAACGTTGATTTAAGCGATTATTAAAGTCAACTTGAATGTTTAATATAATGGAGTGAAAATAAAAATCAGAGCCAACATTTTAAGTAAGTCACATTTTATAAAAAAGAAATGAAAAATTACATTCATAGTAGATAATAATGTACATACGTATTTTTTAAAAAATCTTAATTACATATTTGGTACCATTATTATAACTATATTAATAATAATCTTTTTTATAAACGTGACAAAAGCTTATAAACTCATTTCCTTTTTCCAGCGTGTTTTATAACTAATGCAAGTAATGATAACCCCATTATTTTTCATTATCCTTTTGAACTTCCTTTTCAACAGAAACATACAATTTTATAGTTAAAGCCAAATATTACAATATGTTGTACCTACTTCCTGAAAGAATATACCAGATTAAAAGCGAGGAAGAGTATAGAGTTGAATGTGCTAATTCTAGGATACCTCCTCAAACATAATATATGCTTGTTCCATAAAATTTAATCAACTTTTACAAAATTTAAGGTAAGGTAAGGTACTGGCTTAATTTTTGTACCGAGATATATTTATGTGAATGACAATTAATCGAACCCGTTGAGCCAAACTAACCAAATTTCATAGAGATCGTTACCATAAAACTTGATTATCGTTTACTACCTAACCTAATCAGTTATCAAGATTTGATAGCTATAAAAATTTGTTGCGCTAGACTGTAGCGCATTGAGACTTAACAGAAATTATTGCCAAAAAACTTGACCATCTTTTACAAAATTTCAGAGATCTAGCTTAGTCTAAGATATCGCTAGAGCAGTTAAACTTCATAGAAATGATTGCGTGGCTTAAGCGACTTAAAATTCGATCCTACTTTAAGATGTCTATGTCTATCTCGTCTGCTTTAAGATGTCACAAATTTAATGACAAATTTATTATATTCATAGAACTAAGTTTGTACGGGGTATAAAAAACTTTAAATAAATTTTTAACGTTAAAGTTTTTTCTTAAATCGTTTGATATTAAAAAATTTTAATAAATTAAAAGGACAAGTGGATCTGAACGAAAATTCTTTAAATGAATTCATTTTCATACCCACGTATAAATGATTAAATATTATAAAAGCCACTTAAAAATTATATTATAGTTTTTTATTTGGGCGATTTACAATAAAAACGCATTAATCTAATTCAAATACCAAAAAAGAACAAGGCACCGTTAAAAATGGCTGTACGAAATAACTTCCACTGAAATAAGTCCCACTTTTTTTTTCATATACCTAAAGTTGGGAGTCATTTCATAATCGAATAGTTGGGATTTATTTAATTTTTTGGGACTTATTTCATTTCTTTTCATCCAATAGTTCATAATGAAATAAATCCCACAATGAGTAGAAATTATTTCATTTTAACATTGAAAGGTGGGAATTATTTTATTATTAAAAATTCGAAAAAAATTTTTGTGGTTTAGTACATATGAATTAATCCCCAAAAATAATAACCTAACCCATAAAAAAAAAGAACTAATTCTTAAAAAGTTATGTGTTATTTATCCCGTATGTACTCATCCCAAAATACAGATTTTTTCTGAAAATCAATAATAAAAAAACAAAAATTTTAGTACAATTTGATTTTTAATTGTAAACCTAAATGGTGCTTATAACAGAAGTGCAACAAGTCGGACACAAATAGTTATTTTGGAATTCAGCCACACATTGCGCTTCAAGTTTCAAAGTAGATTCGTTACACACTTTTAAATGCCGCGTAAATTCGTTACATTTTAAATTAAATAATAGTCAGCAATTTAATAATAAATTATTATCAATAAAACAAACAAAGTTATTAAAATTTAAAAAAAGAAACACCTACTTAAGCAAAAACTTTCGAATTTAGAATTTTAGAATTCATTTTTTGAAGGCGCTACGACTTAAGTCGACTTAAGTTAAGTTAAAATATGATTACAAAATATTTTAAGTGATTTGTTATATAAAGAAAAAAATTAGGAGTGGTTTTAGTTGGTATTAGGAGCGGTATTGTTGGTTACCGAGATTTTGAATTGGGAGGGATTTTAGAGTTGGTTACAAAATCGGGATTATACGCTTTTTCCAGAATATTTACATATCTGTATATATGCGAAATTCTGAATTAGGAGGATCATAGACATATTTTGAAAAAGGCGTATAACCCTGATTTTATAACCAACTCTAAAATCCCTTCTAATACAGAATCTCTCATATACATATATATAAATATTCTGGAAAAAGAGAATACCCTAGTTTTGGATGCAACTCTTAAATACTTTCTGATTATTTTTTTTTGCATACATTTTGTTGTTTAAATATGCACGTGAAAAAATTATATTGATGTTGGGACTTATTTAATTTTCTTTAGTGGGAGTTATTTCATAATGCAATAAATTCTACATTGAGTGGGAGCTATTTCATATGCCAGTGGAAATTATTTCATAATTTGTTTGTGGGAATTATTTCAATTGCTGGTGAGATTTATTTCAGTGGGAGTTATTTCGGTGGAAATTATTTCATACAGCCGTTGAAAATATTCCATATATATGTATATATAACAATCATTTTGCATTTAAATGACAAAATTAGTGATTTATTAATCCTTAAAATCGTTTCACCATGAAAACTGAAATGGATAGATATATATTTTAAGAATATAGGCAAATTGCCAAATTGTTAATAAAATTTTTAAATTTATCAGAATCAGGTGAAAATTTTTGAAAAAATTCGTCCTACTGTATTGAAAAAATTCAGTTTAATGGTAACTATTATAAATAAAAATCGAATTTTTAGCACATTTCCAAAAAAATTTTGAAAAAATGTGCTTATTAGTTTCACTCTGTCCGTCCGTCCGTCCGTCCGTCCGTCTGTTTACAAAACTTCTACACCGTTAAAGATAGAGAAAAAAAATTTTAACCATAGGTAGGTCTCATAAAAAAAATAATTTTGTGGAACAACTTTTTCATGTAGCCCCCCCCATTACGGAGCTACAGCCCCTCAAACTTTGAAAAAGCCCTATTTTTAAATGCATATATCTTATGTTCTGCTTAAGATTTTTTCAATCTGAAAACCTCATTCGACAGGTATTTCTTTTATCTTTATAAATTAATATCAAAATTATACAATTTTTTTAAATTTAGTATTTAAATTTACCGTTATGTGAGAACCACATTTTGCATGAAATTTCTTTTTTCATAACTCCGGCACCCCTTTAGATAGGAACCTGAAATTTTGAGACAAGAAAGAACTTTTAGAATTAGTATAAGTTTCCTCAGAAAATTTTTTGGTAACACCCCCTCTTTAAGAGTTATTACGCCTCAAAAATTGAAAATTTGCTATTTTTAGACACCTGTAACTTAGGCACCTGTACAAATTTTTCTTCGGCAAGACATGAAAATTAAAGGTTTAATAATATATTTTTACGTGTGTTAACGGCTTTTCTTAGTTATATAGGATTCCGGACTTATAGCCCCTCAAAATTGCAAAAATGTCCTATTTTCACATTTTTTCTTATTACATGAAATTTTCAAATTTTTGTGTAAGTCACACATCTAAACAGTTTGTATTGAGTTTTGGAAATGTGCGCTTTTAAAAACCATTGGTTTACATTCTACCTTGTTGTATTGATATTTATAAATATTCATATTTATATATCACATGTTATTCGACACATATCAATACGTATATAAATGTTCATTGTCATTAGGTCCTGGAAAATTGTAATAACGTATCTAAGCTATATTCAAAAAAAATAAACACATGTTGCACACCATTTCTTTTTATTTTATTATTTTTTTTTGTAAACGATGAATTTGAATGAAACCATTTTTTTTTTTTTCTGGTAACATTAAATATCGTACATTTGAAAGGATCAATTTTTTTGGTTTGACAGTTTTAATCATTTCCATTACTTTTCTTGTTAAAATTGGGATGAAACAAAAAAAAAAAACCGAAAAACACAAAACTGATTTAATCCAATTTAATTTTTGAAAATAATAAAAATAAAAAATCGACAATTTAAACCTTTTGTTTTAAGATAAATTTAGGTTAAAATTACATACACATGTATTTTTATATCTACATAAAATTTAAATAAAAATGTAAAGTATCGTATAATAATACATAGAGGTATATGTATAGGTAAAGTTTGAAACGTGACCAAAAACTATTATATTTTTATTTTTAGTTCTGAAATATACCAAATTTATATTTAAGAATTTTTATATTTTTATTTCTATGAATAAATTGTGATTTATTTTTAAAACAGCACCTGTGACTACTAAAAAATCTATCCCAGTTTTTTTCTACTAAAATCATAACTTTAGCTACAAGATTATTTTAACAAGCAAACGATAATCAAAATTATATTCAAACAAGCCAGTATATAAAATAAAAGATATTTAAAGGTTCACATTGATTTGAAAATTTTTATTTAAGAAAAAAATTTTAAAAATTAAGAGACACGTTCTTCACTTTTAACGAAACGTTTTTATTCTTGTTACGGGGAATTTTGCACAAGTGTTCATAAATAGAAAATTTTAAATATTTGAACTCTAATGGCTATTCAACATAATATAAATATTACATAAATATTTTTCTGAGGTAACTGATGCTAATTATCAAAGATTTTCCTCTCTCTAAATTTTAAACTTTTAGCTTAAAGCGTTCCATAAACTGATAATTTGTAGAATTAGAAAAAATTTTGCATAAATTTAATTATAACATAACAGTAAATTTAAATATGAAATTGAAAAAGAATAATATACCATTTCATATTGGTTTATAAAGCTTGCCGTTTGAAACACTTAAATTTAAAAAAATTTAAAGCAGGACTTGAAGGTTAAATAATTGTAAATAGTCCTTTTTCCAAATTTGAGGATTTGCATCTGGGCAATGGGTTGCGGCTACATTAAAAAATTGTTCCACAACATTAAATATTTAATGAAAACTATTCATGATTAAAATTTTATTGATCCATTTTGAACAGTGTAAAGATTTTAAAAAACGATGAACGGACGAACAAAGAGAGTAAAACAAATACTAAACAGAAATCTTTTTGAAAATATGCTAAAGAGAAGAATTTTCTTTTACAAAGTTATTTCACAATTTTCTTTAATCATTTTTGTTGAGAAATGATATGTTAAATGATCATTTTTTTATCTGAGATGACCTTGATCACCTTAAAATACATTAAGAGCATTATGAAACTACCTGAATCTGCAGTAAAATTTAAACTAATGTTAAGAGAATTTAATGTATAGAGAAATGTTTTGCGTTAGAAATTTGCGATCCTAGGCTGTTCCAAAATTAATTAATTGAAGGATATAATAGATCTTAAAAATCTGATCGAAATTATAATAATTAAATTTTATTTTCACTTAATTCTTAATTATTTTTTATAATATTTTATAAATTTTTCTGTTTTACGAGAGATGTTTGGACTTTAACCAACCATAACGGCCTTACTTTAAAACCAAACTTTAGTAAATATCCTTTAATGCATAGTAACATTATAATGGATGACTATTTAGTTTTGGGTATAAGAATGTGAGAAGATGCTTGGGAAATTGTAAGAAGAAAGAATTATTTTGAAGAAAGATCTTAAATTTCGTTATATTGTACATATATGAATTACCAACTTTTACGAGCTCATGCACTGGCATAAGATATATGTACGAGCATTTATGATTTGACGTGCTACTGATAAACGAATTCCCTTTGTTACACCATTTTGACAGTGGGACATTGCAAACGGTAATTATTAAGTCAAGTAAATAAGTCAGTTTTAAATGAATGCTTATCTAATTTTTAGATGGAAAAAATGTATTTTTCAATATAATTAGGGAGAATATGAGAGATTAATTTTTTAGAAAAATTTATTTTAAATCTTTTAGAAACATGTGATTGCTCATTGGTGATTGCGTTAAGAAATCATGAGTGACGTTAATCTGAAAAACTTTAAAATTAAATTTTAGAATTTAGTTGAGCAATGTCGGATACCTTCCTAGTACTTAATCAGATAAATGATAATTACTTTTATTTTTTTTTATTTTTCATCAGCTATTTATACCCGTACAATAAGGATCAAGTATATTAAAATTTCTCCTCCGTTTGTAACACCTCGAAATAAGCTGGCTAGATATACCTTCAAAGGTATAGATCGGATCGGAATCAAATTCTAAGTCGATTAAGCTTTGTCCGTTCGTCCGTCCGTTCATCAGCAAGATAACTCAAAAACTAAGAAAGCTAGAGTCTTGAAATTAACATAAAATATTCTTACAACAATTTGTAGGGCCGACCAAATATTCGACCAAAATTTCGGTAGCTCTCGAACACCAACTTTTCGATCCCCACATTTTTTTTGAAATAGAGCCATGAAATTTTAACTGCTGATAGATAACGCAAAAATATCATATATCATAAATAATATTAATTTAACTTTTTTCTGTAGCCCCACCCGTTACGGAGCTACAGACTCCCCCCCCCCCCTAAAGTTCGAAAAAGCTCTATATTTAAATTCTTATAACACAAGTTGTATATAAGGTATTTGTTGTTGTATATAAGGTAATTTGAAACCAAATTGAAGATATCACCCAAATTATTTTAAAATACTAAAAATTAAAAAAATAAAATATTTTAAGCAGAGTGACAGGCTATAAACATACTAACGGTTCGTACGGGTATCTTAAAGTTGACAAAGGCAACTGTATTTTTCATTGGTTTTACTATAGTAATAATATTTTAATATATTTTGATAATCTTTAATTATTCCTAATTTATTCTCATTTTCATTTGACACCAATTAAACTTAATAATTTAAACTCTCTCATAATTTAAAGAATATGGGAGACTCCTTTTTAAATTTATAAATTTAAAATTTTTGATAAATATTTTTATTATAACAAAAATAAATTTTTTTTTATAACTAGATATTCCTTATCCCAGGACATTTTTATAACTATAGATATTACTTCTTCCAGGACATTTTTTATGTGAAATATACAAAAAATCATTTATTGTTTTCTTTTTGTTTTTGTATACCTAGGTTAAAGGTAGCTAATTTTAATTTTAATGCTAATGAACTTCACAATACCTTTTTATTATGCGTTATATTTATGTATGACCTTAACTATAAAATTAAATATTTTTTTTATTTACAGAAAAAATTTATTCTAAAAAAAAAATAAAATAAAATAAAAGACAATAAATATATGTATATATGAACAATATATTATAATGTTATAATGTATGTATATATTAAAGTATAAATAAAATATAAATTTAATATATTATACATAGGTAATACAATACATATAAAATAGGTAGGGGTAGTAATTTTATATTCATAAAAAACATTTTATTTTTTAACTAAAATTATGCAAACACATGTTGCTTTTTTGATAAAATTACTTTATGTTTATTTTCACTGTTTGTCCTTGTACTTTCAAAAAAAAAATACACAAACATAAGAACGTAATGAACCTAAGAGTTATGAAGTGTTTGTTAGTATAACTTAGATTTTACTTCCATAGACATAATATGTATAATAGTATAGGTAGGTTAGGTACGATATAATATAAGTAGATTATTTTTAGTATCCCAAAATTTTTTCTATCTTTTTTTTTTTTCATTCTATATACAATTTTTGTATATATTATTTATGTTTCTCAATCATATATTGTACGACATATACTTGTTAATATACAAAAGTTTTATTTATGTATTAGTTTAAATTGAGCTCAGGACTATCTTTAAAAGTTTATATTATGTAAAAATATTTAAATGTTTTGTTCTTATTTTTTTTTTTTTTTACACCAAAAAAAAAAAAAAAATAAAAGAAAGAGACAGGATGAGAGTTAAAAGATAGGGTTTCAGAGTTTAATCAAATAAATTGATCGTTCTTCTAATAACAGTATTATATAATATACAATCTAGTTGTTATTAGTAAGTTTCGAACACCTAACATATTCGATCTGCAGATTAATTCGAACACTTAACGTTATTTTAAAATTTTGTTTAAGTTATTTAAAATTATTAATTAATGAAACTTGGAATTCATTTCGAGTATGTTAAGAGAAATCAATTCAGTTTTCTTTTTTTTTTTATGGATATAGGTATAGGAATCACCGAAAGACGATAAGGAGAAGAGGTACAAGCATGATTTCTCTGTAAACGCTTGCGACTTTAACCCCTTTCCTTTTTGGCCAAGCAATAGATTAGATGACCTTTATTATACTATTGAACTATTTGGGAAAGAGAAGAATTCTTCTTGGGAGTAAAAGCTGGTTTAAGGTTTGCAGGAATATAATAAACAAAGGTGTTGTTCTCCATAAACCTGTCTGAATTAATTACATTATCCTCAATTTTTGGTAACATTAACTTCTCTAACCATTCTAATATTTATCACAATAAGCTAAAACTTTAAATCGAAATTTACATGAGTTTCAGTAACCCCAGTCTGATTATTAAAAAAAAAAATAAATAAATAAATGTAATGCTGCTTTCGTAAAGTATGTTATTAATGGAAGCTAGGTATTTAATAGTTATCTTATAAATGTATTTAACAACTAATCTATTAAAATCTTCTGCATAATTTTATACATTAATCGTGTTTGAGGTACTATCTATTATACTTTGAAAAAATATCCTTCTGCATTACACTATTTCAGTAGGCACGATTTAAAAAAAAGCTGAGTATAGGGAGTAAAAAGTCTGTTTAACCATAGAAAAAATTAAGCTGCAAAAGATTTTATTTGTCAACATGTAAAAAAAAAAAAATACTCTTCAGACTTTTCGCGAGCTGGTATTTGAAGTCGTTTTAAGACTAGGCAGATATATCTTTGATAGTCTGCGTATCTGACGCGATTGGCTGGTTCAAAAGCTAGTGTACAACAACTTGTTAGTAAAGCACTATAAAGTGTTAATTCTTTTTTAATAAAATCACATATTTGGGCTGGCGCATCATTCACTTCTTAACATTATTGTCCAAGATTTAAAAATTGGGTTAAAATTGTTTCTTCGAATTCACTAAAAATTGTATATTTTTACACTTTTTAGCTTTCATTTTTTTTTAACAAATTGAAATTTTTATAGCTACTACAAAATAATCAATAAAAATATTTTCACTGCTTTCCATTTAACTCTTAAAATAATTTATGTATAGGTATACATACGACAAATTTTAAATATTGTAAAAAGTTTTAAGTTTATTTAACTAAATCTTAATTAAAGTTACTATATGTATTAAAATAGCTATGCATAGCAGTATTATGAAATGTGTATTTTGTTAAATCAACAAACTTTTTCTTTAAATACTGTTGCTATAGTTATTTTTACTGTTATGATACTTAAGTGCATTACTGTTCTTACATATTACTATTCTGGCAGATCAAAAGGCAGTAATAAAATATCAAAATGTTAAAAACAATATATTATAATAATCAGATTATGTATTTAAAGAAACTTTATTATATATATATTATATTATATTATATTTGCAATCAAATATATTGATAGTGAAATAGATAGTTAAAAAGTTTTTCTTAAATAAGTTTCTCTTTAAAAATTTACAAGAAACAAAATATGTATATAATTGTGCCGAAAACTGTCACTTGGAAAATTGTTTCTTTGACGTTAGAATACAATTAACACCGAGTTTTTTTTCTATGCTGTTTTGAAGAATAGAAAATAGAGACGAATATTGATTTACCGTTATAATGATTAGTTCCTTGTTCCACTAGATAATAATTCCGCTATACGCAACAAATTCTACTAGAAAATTTGCTCAGTTGAATTGTGCCTATAGTGGAATATTGTTTGATTCGAGTTATTAGTGACGTGTGTTAACTTACAATTTAATTACTGACGAAGACAATATTTATCCCTCTAGACTACTTGTTGTATCAAAATCAATACCAAAGCTTTTTTTTGCAATTTTCTCACCAAGACAAATTTTTTTTTTTATATTTTGTAAGTAATTATTATCTTATCATTATATTTTTTTATTTTGTATCCTATTATCACACAAATTATATTTCCTTAATTTTATATTCTTTAAATAAACTCATCATAAACTTCAAAAATAATCAACTTTGACTCAATACAATTTTACTTGCTTCTTCTTCTTTTTTTTGCCTTTCAAAACTTTTCTGATATATGTTTGTTTGTGTAAATGCAATTTTATTTCCTTATTTAAGAAGAAAAATGGTAAATAAAAATTTATTTTGTCTAAGTCGTATAATTATCAACAATTTTTTTATGTACATATACCAGATTTTTTTGTTGTTTTTTTTTTTCTTTTTTTTTTTTGGAGCACTAAGCAAAAAGCAAAAGAAAATTGAGAAATTGAGAAATAGAAAGGATAGGATGATATTATGTACCTAGTTTTCACTCCAAAATATCGTATATACTATGAGTGTTAAAAGTGAGTGAGCTAATTATTTATTACTGACTCTTTTATTTTGTTTTTCTATGCTAATTATTTATTACTGACTCTTTTATTTTGTTTTTCTATGCTGTTCTAATGTAAAAAAATATTATACTCAAACTGAAGAGTTCAAGTTGAGTGATAATTTTAATGAAAAATATCGTTTGACTTAGAGTAACTCAACAACCGAGAAATGCACAAGAACTTACATATTCACTTGTAAGTATCTTTTTCTGAAAAAACTTTGTGCATCGAGCTGTTAGGGTTATATATATTTTCGGGACTACCTATTATATGTGATTTAAAGCTTAATATCCATTAGAATAAAACTAACAAAGATTTTATATAAGCTTATAATGTTAGCTCACTCACTTACTTTTAATTTTGAGACAAAGTTATTGCGACAAAATTTAATAATTTGTGTATGTTCAGTTTTAATACTCATAGTATGTCTATTGATTTTAAATGGAATATTCTTAATAAAAAAAGAAGTTATCAGTAATTTACTACGCAATGCGTATACATTTAACAATGTGACATGAAGAATATGCTATCATGTCATGTACATAATATACAATTCCGAACAAATAATTAAATGCAGTTTCTGCTGAAATTGTATTTTATAAAGTAAAAAGTTTTAAAGAAATTTAGGGCGATTTAATGTCTATCTTTTGGTTGAGTTTCGAATATCTTACATATATATTGTTAAGTTACGTGCCTTTAGTTATTACAACTTATCCATGAAATAAGGTTCTGCTTAATAAACCTTAACTGTACAAAAAAAGTGCTAAAGGATTTTTTCCTTATTGTGATTCGTGTAGCGAAGGACGTAGTGTTATGTACAATTCTTATTGTGGACATTTAAATTACTTATTTTTTATATAAACTTTTATTTTTCTGAGAATGTTCTTATTAAGAAATACTCTTCATCTGATCTTTTTGTAATTATAATGATCTTACAAGTAGCACAAGTATCTCTATTAAGCTCTACAAATGAATATTGATACAAATTTTAACTAGAAAGTGCATATTTTTAGTTTTTGTATGCTAACCTAAAATAAACTAACAAGGAAACATATAATATAGAGGCACATTGATATACTTTCTGCTTTGTTAATTAGATATTTTAACTATCTAATTATATCTAATTATATTAACTAACTACTATATTGTAAAATTTATTGTTTTTTTTTATGATAAACTTCCTAAATGATTTGAATTATCAGTTTATAAAATCAAATTCAATTATGACACATCAACACTTTATTTATAAGTTAAATGAGTTAAATATTTTAAGATCTACAAAAGGCCTTTTCTAAAAGGCAAAAACAAAAACACTGATGATAATATTTTTAAAATTTTCTTTAATCAGTCCGGTTGGTTGCTATTGCTAAATCTTGTTATTTTTTTGAGTCGGATACTGTGTGAGTGAGAGCTGCGTGTTTAAGTTTATAGCCGATTATGTCTAAAGGGAGGTGCATATTTTGTTGTGGCCCTGCAAACGTTTCCAGAATACGTATGTATGTATGTGCAAAAGTCAAAAAATCCTAATGGATGGTTGTAGTTGATTCCAAAATGAATCCCTTAGCTCATTTAATAATAAAATGAGCTAAAAAATATTAAGTAATCAATTTTTAAAATTTTACTTTGTTTCGTTTTAATTATTTATTTGGGACGCCCTGACAAAATTTAAACGCAATAAGATTAAATAAAAAAGAAAATTTTAAAGAATGAGATTAATAAAAAAGAAGATTTCGTAGGTGAAGAATCCTGCGTGAAGTTATATTTAAAAATACTAATAATTTATTTATTTATTTTTTTTTTTTCGAATAATAGAAATTTTTTGTCATAACTCCCAATCAACTTCTTTTTTTGTCCTCATTAACAGAGGCGAACCATTTTCATAGTATTAGTGATTATTTTAATATAAAAAACTGTTATTATTAAGTTTGATTGTAACTGTACAATATATTATATTATTATTTATTATGTCTTAAAAATAAGATTAACATGATAATATTATCCTTATAATATTATTTTTTAATGAAATCAAAATATTGTCATTGCTGGTTTTTTCTATTTCATTCTTTTATTTCATCCTTTTTTTCCTTTATTTCTTTCTTTCAAACACAATGTATTGTATTGTATTGTATATTTTGTTTTTTTTGAATGTTCATCAGTTTTTTTTTATACCCGTATGAACTATGTTCAAGGGTATAATAAATTTGCCATTACGTTTGTGACACCTTAAAGGAGTCGAGCTAGATATAGTGTCAAAGGTATGGATCGGCTCAGAATCGAATTCTGAGTCGATTAAGCAATGTACGTCCGTCCGTCCGTCCGTCCGTCCGTCCGTCCGTCCGCACGATAACTCAAAAAATAAAGGAGCTAGGGGGCTGAAATTTTTTTTACGTCACTTTTGCAAAATTGTTAGTTTTGCTATTTAAATCCAACATTTTCGGTCGGCGGGTTCGAGTAGCTGCCATACAACTTCTATCTTTATATAGAAATAACTCAGTATCTATTCAAGCTAGGTTTCTGAAATTTTGCAAATGATGATCAAGTTTTATGGCAACAACTTCTGTAAAATTTGGTTGTGCTGGTGCAGCGCGTTCGGGTAGCCGCCATACAACTTCTCCGTTTAAATAAGAATAACTCAGTGTTTATTGAAGCTAGGAATCTGAAATTTAGTAAAGAGGTGTCGAGTTACATGCCAACAACTTTTGTAAAATTTGGTTGGTCTAGAGCAGCCGGTTCAGACTTCTTGCACCTCTTGGAACCTAATGAAGCTAGGCGTCTGAAATTTTGCAAATGATGATCAAGTTTTATGGCAACAACTTTTGTAAAATTTGGTTGTGGTGGTGCGGCGGGTTCGGGTAGCTGCCATACAACTTATCCGGTTAAATGAGAATAACTCAGTGTTTATTGAAGCTAGGAATCTGAAATTTAGTAAAGAAGTGTCGAGTTATATGCCAACAACTTTTGTAAAATTTGTTTGGTCTAGAGCAGCCGGTTCAGACTTCTTGCACCTCTTGGAACCTAATGAAGCTAGGCGTCTGAAATTTTGCAAATGATGATCAAGTTTTATGGCAACAACTTCTATAAAATTTGGTTGTCCTGGTGTGACGGGTTCGGGTAGCTGCCATACAAAATCTCTTTTTAAATGAATAGAACTCAGTGTCCGTCCGCACGATAACTCAAAAAATAGAGGAGCTAGGAGGCTGAAAATTTTTTTACGTCACTTTTGTAAAATTGTTAGTTTTGCTATTTAACTCCAGCATTTTCTGTCCCCGGGTTCGGGTAGCTGCCATACAACTTCTTTCTTTAAATAGAAATAACCCAGTGTCTGTTCAATCTAGGTATCTGAAATTTTGCGAATGATGATCAAGTTTTATGGCAACAACTTCTACAAAATTTGGTTGTGGTGGTGCGACGGGTTCGGGTAGCTACCATACAAAATCTCTTTTTAAATGAAAAGAACTCAGTGTCCGTCCGCACGATAACTCAAAAAATAGAGGAGCTAGGAGGCTGAAATTTTTTTTAACGTCACTCTTGCAAAATTGTTAGTTTTGCTATTTAACTCCAGCATTTTCGGCCGACGGGTTCGAGTAGCTGCCATACAACTTCTTTCTTTAAATAGAAATAACCCAGTGTCTGTTCAATCTAGGTATCTGAAATTTTGCGAATGATGATCAAGTTTTATGGCATCAACTTCTGCAAAATTTGGTTGTGGTGGTGTGACGGGTTCGGGTAGCTGCCATACAAAATCTCTTTTTAAATGAAAGAACTCAGTGTCCGTCCGCACGATAACTCAAAAAATAAAGGAGTTAGGAGGCTGCAATTTTTTTTACGTCACTTTTACAAAATTGTTAGTTTTGCTATTTAACTCCAGCATTTTCGGCCGCCGGGTTCGAGTAGCTGCCATACAACTTCTTTCTTTAAATGGAAATAACCCAGTGTCTATTCAATCTAGGTATCTGAAATTTTGCAAATGATGATCGAGTTTTATGGCAACAACTTCTGTAAAATTTTGTTGTGATGATATGACAGGTTCGGATAGTTGCCATACAACTTCTCTTTTTAAATGAAAATAACTCAGTGAAGCTAGCTATCTGAAATTTAATGAAAAAGTGTCGAGTTGCATGCCAAAAACTTTTGTAAAATTTGAATGGTCTAAAGCAGCCGGTTCAGGCTTTTTGAATTTCTTGGAACTTAATGAAGCTAGGCGCAATAGATTCGGGTAGCTATCATACAACTCCACAATTTACATAAATATATCTCTGTAGTTCGGTACTAAAACTCTGAATGTTTTTAAAAGATGATCAAGTTTTATAGAAACAGGATATATTACGTTCATACGGGTATCCCAGAGTTGACACAGTCTACTCTACTGCACTCTTCCTCGTTTTAAATATTTTTATGTTTTTATTTTACTTTTTTCTTTCTTCATCTTGTTGAGGATTTTTGTTTTTATTTTGTTTTTTTTTTGTCGAAAAACGGAAATTTATTTTTTATTTGGGTAAAAAAAAAAAAAAAAAAAAGAGAAAAGGAAAGAAAGAGAGATAATTGGTAAAAGAAATATTTTTTTTTTTTTTGCTTCAATTTTCTTTCTCTCTTCTTTTTATGTACATGATTATCCTTTTAACTTTTCCGGACTTATATTGTTTGTTTTTTTCTTTTTGTTGTTTTTTTAGTTTTTTATTTTGTAGCCATCAACAAGTTTGTGATCTTTTTGTTAGTCAATGATATTCGTTTTTGTTTTTTTTTTTTTACATTGTTGTATAGTTATACATATTTGGTCTTCTCGAACTTCTATTTTCAACTATCTCTTTCTTATGTCTTTTTTGTGATCCTTTCTTGTTTTATGTGTGTTTTTTTGTTTTGTTTTTGTTTTTTTTTTTTTTGTATTGTGTTTTAATGCGTAACCAATAATCAACGAAAATAAGTTCAGTTAATACGTACTTATGTCATCAATTTTCTTTTTTTTTGTATTTTCCATGTTTTTCTTTTCTTGTTTTTCGTTTTTTTTTTTTTTTTTTGAATCTTTTTCTGGGCTGATTGTGGAAATTGAATCTGAATTTGAAATGTTTATTGGAAAATTTTATTTATTTGGATATACTTGGATTCATGTTGTGTGTGTTCAGGTAATTTGAAGTTGGGTTTCAGTTTTTTTTTTTTTTGTTTTTATTAAAGAAATAAAAAGGATAATTTTCACAAATTATACTTAGTTTTGGGTTTTTTTTTTTTTTGGCTTTCTTCCTTTTTATTTCGATACCGAGATTTATCTTTTAATGGTATTACATTACATATATTTAATATACATATTATAGTACATAAATATATGTATATAACATTATAACTTGATTATAAATCGTATATAAATCGTATATAATATAATAAGATTTCGTTTTTTATTTTTTTTTGGATAATATGTATATATATGTAGCTACCCTATATAGGTATAGGTTATATAGGGAAAATTTAGAATAATGCTAAAAATAATGTGAATTTTTATTTGTGGTAAGTTTATTTTTATCCAAAGAAATTAAATTAAAGTGAATCTTCTTAATATAAGGGTGTTTTTAATTCCAAATATATTCCTTAAATAACTTTTATTGAATATTTTTCAAATAAATATTAATATGTACCTATATATTGATTTGTATATGTTTGGTTATTTAGAGTTATTATTGTATAATTGCATAATAATAATATGTATTTTTATATTGTTGAAATGGAGTAGAATTATTATAATTGAAAATAAAATTTATTTTAATTGTTTGTGTTATTATTTAAAATAACATAATACATACTTAAAGAAGAAAAAGGTGGTTTATAACTGAAAATGTATACTGGCAGATATAAATATTTCTTACTTCCGCTTTCAACTTTCCTATACCCTTGATATGATCGTTACACTTCTATTGCATAATTTATTATTTAGAACAAGGCTTGTACGAGAAGATTTACTTAATTGACTATTATTAAGCAAAACCATAAATTAATTTCCATTTTTTAGACATCAAACAGTTAAAGTGCTGTATTGGAAATTGTAATTTATAGTCTTAATCTCAGTTAGATACTTCCTGTGCCATTTTATAGCCAGCAAATAATATAACTACGAACTCTTACTAATCGGTAAAGCTGCTTAATATCCAAATCCCATTCCCATTCTTCATTTTGATCATAGCTACAAATTTAAAAAATTTTTTTAAGTCCTTTATTTTATAAAATTAATTTTTTCATACAGATATCCTTAATTATTTCAAATTTTAAAAGTAATCACTTCATAAGACATGCATATATCATATAAAAATATGTTAAAATATTATTTTATCTGCTTACTTTATTGGTTTGGTACTGACCTATTACATTTTGAAACAATTTCATTTTTAATTTCAAATTTCTAGTTAAATTTTCACTAAGTACATAAAATGTATAACAAAAATTTTTAAAGAAAATATTTTAAAAGTTCTTTTAACAAAGTAAAGAAAGGATTATCTGTGATTTTGTTGAATTAACTTATAGTTTTAAAATTATGTAAAAATGGATTAAAAATTAAGGATTATTTTAAATTTGCTTTTGTAAGTAGGGGGATTTTGATTATATTTTTGATTTTTATTTAGTCCTTTTGTAATTTTTAGTTTTTTTTTTCTTATTTTTTTTTTTTTTTCAAAAATTGTTTCTATATTGTTTCAATAAATTTCTATTAAAAAAAACTTTATGTGGGTTAGGTTAGGTTTCAATTTGAAAAATTATTTGATGAGAAATAGTATGCCTGATATTAAAGATCGTTAGTATTTCTTTTAAAATTTTTGACAACACTAAAGTTCTATGTTGACCTCTTTATATTATCGAAAACTAGTTGTGATTGTAAGATTTTTTTTCTTCACTAGACTAGGTTAGATTGGATTATTTTAAAGGCGTGTAAATAACACTAAGTACCTTTTGATGTAAATCTATATTATGTTACCCTTACTTAAATCTGTCAGTCCTGTTCTGCCTATAAGAAATTAATGATCTGTACAAGGTTTATTACTGATAGTTCATCTTCGTCAAAAGAATTTTCTGCACATATCATGCTCGAATTCAAATTCCGTAGGTTTTGAGTATAATATTAAGTCCTACATATTCCTCTCATCTTTTTGACAAAATTTTTATGTATACATTATCTCTATTTCAATTTCCTTTAAGTGCCCTAACAGGAAACGTGTTAAAATTCTCAGTTTATTTACTTACTAGATCCATTGATTTTTCATATCTTTTACGGTTTTCTTCACTAACGGTAAATCGAAATTTTACAAAATTTTTAACTCTCCGTATCCTAATAATTTCATATAAATGATTAGTTTTTTAAGGAATAAGATCTTAGTGAAAATAAGCATAAGTTAGGAGCTATATGGAAAGTATAGTATAAATTTTTGCAAAAGAAACGAAGAAATGATGAGATCTTAAACCTTAGAAATGTGCTCAAATTAGCATTATCTAAAACAATTAATTAAGTATAGAGTTTCTTTAAATTGTAATATTTGCCACTTAATTTTTCACAAATTGTTTTTTACAGAAAATTTTTTAAAGAAATGCTGTACCATGTTAACACAAACCCTTCTCGAAAAGGCGTTTTTAATAAACCTTTTTATAATTGTCTTGGTTTTTTTTTTTGAAAGTATTCAGTTTTGGCTAAAATCTCAGATTGTCTCAATGATACGATATAGTAAAATAATTAACTAAAACACCTTGTAATTTATGCTATATATATAGTAATCTCGAATACGTTAGGTATATTATATGTATTTCATTTTACAATTTGTCACTTTCAAAACATAATATTATTATGTTTTTTTCCTATTTTTCTTCTTTTAAGAGTATCTGAATCTGAATGTTATTACATTTAATTCAAAATATATTCTTTAAAACAAAAGGACTAAAAATCAAAACTTTTTTTTTTTTTTTTTGTACATACATATTGTATAATATACCTATATCTAGATCTACTACTTTTATAAATTATACTGTAGATAAGTTTCAAATTTTAAGTAAAATATAAAAATAGTATAATATATAACAACCTATATAATAATAATATATATGTTAAGTACTCTATGTTTAACAAAATAAATATATATATATATATATATACATTATACTCCTTTTTAAAATTCATGATACATATACCTATATATACTCTACATGTATTATATTATATTTTTTCATCCTGACCTAGTTTATATTAATATACTTAAATGTATCTTATATATTCTGCAGTAAAACTTATTATATAATTTATAACTACTATACTCTATTTTAAGTAACAAAAAAAAAAAAAAAAAAAAATTTCTATAATTTTTTTTTTTCTTTTAGTTTTTTTCATAAAATTTAAAAGATTTTAAAGTAAGTTTTTTTGTACAAAAAAACAAAAAAAGAAAAACCAAACAACTCAAAGTTATATTTTTACTATAGATTTCAAAAAAAATAAAGAAAAGTTTTTTTTTTTTTTTTTTTTTTTGAAAAATAAATAGTAAAAAATAATAATAAAGTTACAATGTTAGTTAAATAAATAAAAATTCTTCTAATAATTTTTTTTTAACCTAAATTTACTGTACCAAATAGAGTTTTTTTTTCTTCTTATTTTTTTGAAAATTAAATTTTATGAATAATTGAGAGAAATTTTAAGCTTATTAAGACTTGGAGACATAATAACCTTTAGGTCAATCAAAAACAAATACAAATACAAAATTTAATTAATTATGCAACCCAATACTTTATAAAGAAACTAATTTTACCTCATTAATTATTTTTGTGTTCCCTAAAATGTATAATGAATAATTTTATCCCAATATGGGACGAATATATTATTGGATATAATTTGGAAAAATTTGTCAAATAAAAGATGGGTAGGTAATCCTGGAAATAGAATCAAAAAAAAAAAAAAATTTTTAAAAGTTTTCAAAAATATTTTCAAATTATTTTCGTTATTTAAAGGAGAAAAATTGTATAGTTAACTGTGACAACTATAGGAAATACGTACGAACATTAAATTTATACTGTTACTATAAAATTTAATCATCTCTTACAAAATTTCAGAAGTGTTAATTAATATTAAATAAATGATAAAATATTTTATGTAAATTTTTTTGGAGTTGTATATGGTGACAGTTAATTGAACCTACTGCTCTAAAGACTAATCAAATTTTTTAATAGTTTTTGAAATAAAACGTCACTTCTTTTGAAACCTAACTTATATAATACAGACACTAAGTTATATTCTCGTTATAAAGAAAAAAGGTGTATGGTGTAGCTATTCGAATGTCTTGTACTAGGCCAACAAAATTTTGGAGATGTTTTAAGCAATAGATACTGAGTTATTTTCATATAAAGAAATAAGTTGTATGTCAGCCAGTCGAATCTACCAACCGAACTTTTGCACAATTTCAAGAGTCAAATTTTTATTTTCACAAATCTAAAATGATAAAAATTTTGAGAATTCTAGACTCATCTTTTTTTGAATTATTATGATTTAGAATTTGATTCTAAACAAAAATATAATAATATAAGTTACAATATTGAAATCGTCTCTTATATAATGGGAAGATGATGATAGTAAATTGGTTCTATAGATGATAAATGTAATGGGAAATTTATTCTAAATGATGGTATTGTTTAGATAGATGATAGATGTAATATGGGAAATTATAATAAATGATGGTATTGTTTTACTCTAGATGTATGACATTCGTATTCTATATTGTTGCTGACAAAATGAGTTTTGTTTTTTAAGAAATCTTTTATCAAATCATAACTGGTGTAAAAATGTTCAACATACAACGTTCTTTCATTCATTCAGAATATTGCGGCATTATTAGAACTGAAATGCATCATACAAAGTAAAATTTGAAATCGTTTTCTCGACATTACAGTAGTTGGAATACTCTACTTGTAGACACCTTTGACTTGCCAATAATTTGCAATCGAGTCTAGTTTTACGAGAGCCTACCTACAACATCAAACCAAAAAGTTTTTCAATTTCCTCGAAATTTTTGCAAATCCATTTAGTAGACCTTGTATGCTTCGTTTATAATTTTTTTAGGTACAGTTTGGTCAGCATATCTGTTTGTTTCAGTTACAATAAGATTTATAACATCCTAATCTATCATCAATCGGAATATTCAAATATGAATGACAATAAAAATTAATAATACATACTAAAATTTATTGAAAAGTATACAGAAGTGCTACATAACTAACTTTAAAAAAACGAAAGTCAATACATATATGATATTTTATAGGCCTTGACCTCCACGAAAATTTTTACAAAAATGGCTTGGCGCGCCATGTGTTATTTCCCTCGCAAAGAATTCTATCGCCAATACATTCATAACTTCACTAGACTATTTTGACATTTCATTAGGCCATTTACTAACAACACCTTTTAATATTAAAATAAAATTAATTAAAATATATTGAATATGTGCATAATAATAATTATAATCATTTTTTTTATTCATATCTCAATCCATTCTGAAGTTTTGTTTTTTTCAATTTGTCTTGAATCAATTTCAGTACCTATACCTACTATTAATTTTTCAAAAACATTAAAAATAAATTAAGGTTTTATTTGAGTGAAACGTAAATTTAAATTGTTTATAATTAATGAAGACAATCACCTGTTTCTTTTACATTTCACTGAGAAAAAAAAACACAAATAGCTAGATTCTAACTTATTATTTGTAATAAATGTCTAGACTCTTATTTTTTCCCTTTTCTAAATTGGTTTTTTGTCTCTTTTTCTTTTCTTGCCTCCCCTCCTCAAATTATTTATAATTACTTTCCTTGAAAATAAACGTAAATTACAATTGTGATTAATTTAAAAAGAAGTTTTTAAGGAGAAAATAAAAAAAAACAAATTAATAAAATATAGAAATAAAAAAAATACGTTTTGTAATTCGGTCACTTAGATACTATATTAAATTTTGTTCCTTTCTTTTTTTTTCACTTTATTCCTTTTCACTTCAATATTTTGGCAGTCAGCCAAACTTAATGATAAGGACCTTAAATTTAAAATAGAGTAAAAGAGAAAATAATAACAATAAAATTAAAAATAAATGTTTAATTTTATTCTTATCTTTACTTATATATTATGAATAAATGTATTTTATAAATTATATTATAATATGTATATATATATGTATATATGTTTATATTTATGTATATATATATTTTTGCCATTTTTAAACACATTTTTTCGAAAAAATATGAAAAATTAGTGTAACTCTGTCCGTTTATCCGCAGGTGTTGTCCATCAATATCTGTTTATTACCAAATTGCTACCCCTTTTGATATTATAAAAGGTTTTTTTTTTTTAGTAAATTATAAATCTCGTAAAGTGGGACTACTACAACTAGTTTTATAAATAGTCAACCATAACAGTTATACAAAAATTATTTTTATATATAGCATTAACCGTTAGAGATACGAACAACTCCACAAAATTGGATGTAACTGAAGTTCTACAACATATTTTTTTCAATCTGAAAACGTTAAATGAGGGGAAAATTCTTGATCTTTAATAAACCAAAATACCCTTTTTAAAACCATATCTATTATCTACTAAAGACCTTAAGTAAGAATAAACTATTAATAGAAATAAATTCTTTTTCATAAGTTAATTCTGAACAAAATTTTGTATTTTCTATTTGTTTGAGAACCCTAAGGGGTGAATTATAACAAAAATACAAATTTTAGACATCTAAAAGCTGGACATCCACACAAATTTGTACTAACAGTGACGAAGCTATCAATAGTTGCAGCATACAGTATTATGTATTAATTTCATGCATGAGGTAATAATAATAATTGAAAACTGATCCACTGTAGCAATTACTATTATTAGTATTTGTTTTAAATATTATTAATTATTATTACAATTTGTGATAGAGACGAAGCCATCAGTCAATTACAATTATTATTATTATACCACATATATTGTTACCCCATAAAAATTTTATTTATTTTAATATAATCTGATTGGGGTTTGAATCCACCACCCTCCGATTGCCATGCCGACTACTTAATCACTACGCCATGAGTCAGATTACTTTTTATGGATTTTTTATACGTTACTCATAATATTTTCTTAGTTATAATACTTATAGTGTTTCTATAAAATTGAACAAAGTGTCACTTCATTTATTACCAATTATCTTCACAGAAGAAATTCTAAGAAAAAAACTAACTTTTTCGCTAAAATAGTCACAGTTGTAGAATGGTTTTTTTTTTCTTTTGATATCAATGACATCAACGCAGGAATATAACCAGCAAGGGAGATTAAACCCAACATAAGGTTATAACTTATGGTATAATGGACTATTTGGTTTCGAAATTGGGAAAGTAAAAATAAAAGAAATTAGAAAATATGAAAAGTTACTGAATGTTGAGAGGATTGTTTAGAACAAAGATTTTGATATTCTTCTTGAATTTAACGGTATCAAGTTTGGAACAAGAAATAAATGAATATAATATAAAAATAACGATATCATACATGCTATGGTTACCAATTTTGGGAATACCTCCGATGGTAAGCTGCGTCTTTTACTCTTTTCTATATTTTTATATTTCAAAATTCGCTTTTAAAAAACCCTTCAATTTTACGTATCTACTGACTTATTTTTCATTATTTTAGTTTTACTTCATTTATTCCATTATTTTTTGCTTTTTCCTTTTTCCTTTCTCCTTTTATTATATTTTGTTATTATTGTGTTTTATTTTTTTTCTTTCAATATATAACTTAAAATTTTGTAATAAGGATTCTTTTAGAAAAGGAAAAACTTCCAGGTCTATTAATTTCGATTGAATTATGAAAATGACATTGATTAATTTTATGTTCCCATTTTCATTTTCTTGTTTTTTTCTGTTTTGTTATATTTCGTTTTGCCTAGCAGAGAAATAAAGAATTTAAAAATAAATTAAAAGAATTGAATTTTTAAAAATTAAATAAATGATAAAAAAAAAATAAGGTTTTTATTTAAAAGAGAGAAAAATTAATTTTTGAATTAAAAACTTTTTTTTATACAATTCTTTTTAAAAATTTAATTTTAATATTAAAAAAAAAATATTGGAAAATTCTAGGTACAATGTAGTTTATATCCTTTTATAAAAAACTGTCACTCTTAAGGATATAGTTTTACTAATTAAAGGGTGTAATGAAAATAATTTTAATAAGAATTAATAGTTCAAACATAGACTTAAGAGATTCTAAGACTTTTCAATATTAGAAAAACTACTTTTTATTATTCAACAAAAATTACGATGTAAATCTTCGGTTTTTCGTTATATAAGAAACATTTAAAGGATGAAAATAATAGTTTAATAGTATCTGTGAAAAATATTGGAGTTGGCCCAACTCTAGGAAAGCATTGCTTTGTATGATATTTTAAAGTAGGTGGAGGAGATAACAGGAAATAATTGGTAAAGGTAAATTGGACAAGAACTTAAAAAATTCTTTATAAATAATTTTGTATTGTAAAATGTGACATTATTACTGATGTAAACATGTATCACATTTTTTAGCATTTATCAGAAGAAATCAGTTCCTATGACTATCTTTAAACCATCTAGTAATTTCGACGATACAGAATTAAGAATTTCTAGCCTCTATTCTGGCTATTCTGGTTTTTAACTATATGTTATTATTTTTTTTGTTAAGCTCTTAAAAAAAATTATTTCCTAATACTGCAATAGGTTACAAAAAGTGATTTCCTATTAATTTCCGAATTGTTTCCGAATTATTTCCTATTTTTTTTATTTGACAGCAAAAAGAAAACCACTTCGAAAACTTTACTTAACAGTTTTTTTGTTGTCAGCACAAGCGCTGAATTTGTTGAAAAACCAAAAACTGAATTTTTTTTGAAGTACTTATAGTATTAAATCTATCTATGGTTTAAGGTATAAAATACTTTCTGGAAGATGAATAAACAAAAATATAATGGATTAATTAAATAAGATAAAAATAATTCGAGATTTCTTAGAGAAATTCTAGTTTGGTAATTTCTTTAAAAAATTCATTGAAACCGCAATAATTTACCATCTTAGGCTAGACAGTGTTGTGGAACCATGGTGGTAGTTGTGGACTCATTTAATTAAAAATTAACTTTAAAGTTAGAATTGTTTCATTCTATTCATTTATTGTAAGATCCACTTATTTATACACATACATTTAATTAACCATTTAATTTTATTATAGAATTTTATAAATTTTTTTAAATCCATACAAAATAAACAAACATTTTTTTTTTGTGGCTTTATAAAAATATATTGGAAAAATAATCTAAAAAAATTTTTTACTTTAGATTAAAAAAACAAAAAAACTTTTTTTTTCATTTTAATGGAAATGATCCTGAACTTAGATTTTAATGTGAATTGTTTCGGATCATAATTAATTTCAAAAGAAATACATAATTCCATTTTAAATCCAAAATAAAAAAAAAGTCATTTAAAACTTTGGTTAATTGGTAAAAAATTTTCATAAGTAAATGAAACTCATTCTGGTGTTTTTTTTTACTTTTATTCAATTAATATAGAAAATCTTTTAAGGAAAACATAATTTTCTTCTAAATTTATTAAGTTGCAGGTATCTGTAATTATGTATATTTTGTTTTTGTCAATTTTTCTTTTTTTTTTTGTTAAAAGTTTTTTTTCTTAAAAACTTGAAAAACTTTTAAAAAAAAATTTTTCTTTTGTTTTTTTTTTTTACATCTTTAAATAATTAAAAAAATATGAAAAAAATTCTTGGAGATTTTGTTTTTTTGTTTATAGATTTTAATGTAAATTTATGGCCGCTTATGAAAGCTATTTGGAAGAAATTAAATTATAAAAATTAAATAATAAAATACCTACATATGTATGAACATATTTTTTTTTTTTAAATATTCATCCTTGAATGCTTATAATAAAGAAAATATCATGTTTCATGGAAGTTGTATAAGAATACATTAAAGTAAGAGCAAATTAAAATAAAACTATAGATACCTAATTTAAAATTTAGCATTTGATTACTTTTAGTTGGAATAATCCTTTTTAAATCCCGTTGCTTAAACAATTTATCACCAATGTATATTATGTTATATCGTAAATTCATTAAACCGTGTTTATTTGTCTAGATACTAAAAACGAGGTGATTAACAAGAAAATTTAAGAGGTAATTAACAAGAAAATGTAATATGTGCATCACTCATTTGAAGGTTCAGACTGTCTATCTAGTAAAAGTTAAGTATATATAGTAATTTCCGAATATTATATATCAAAATATTAAGAAATTATACAAATAGTACTTTAGTTGAAGACTCTTGATATATAGCTTAAAATTTAATCCCAGCCTTTTCCACTAAAATACTTCCTACGGTGTTCTTCATTACAACTAAATTGAAGCAGTAAGTAAATTCAAGAACAGTACAAAATTAGTATATATAGTAGTAATATATAGATAAAGTACCGATCTCATATTGAAGTGCGGCTTCAGTACATATCCCAGAAAAATCCATATCTGACTTTTAATCCTGGTTGTTGATTTTGAAATAATGACAATTAAAATAATTAATAATTTTAATGCAATAGTAATATTGGTAATGTAATGATGGTTTTAATGGGACACTATCATATCAGTCAACACACCAGAAGGTTAGGACTTCGGTTTATGTGATTTTTGATAACAAAAAAAGGAAATTAAACGTTGATATTTTTATTACACTTAAATAGAAGAAAGTTTCTGGTGGATTCTTTTTAAATAATCTTTTTGATCTTTCCGAGGTACAGATATGATCAATATACAAATCAATATACATCTTTGTAAAAAGTTAAATTAGGAAAATTCAGATCCTGGATATTACAGCGAGCTTAAACTATTCTAAGAGTATAACTGTAGTCATGCAACAGGTTAACAGGTAGAGAACCTAATGTAATAGTTCCTAACCTAATGTTATATACGAATATAAATATATAGTTTAAAAGTATTCATTATAATCGAACAATTTTTATGTAAAATTCTCAACATATTGGAGGGGTCTCGGTGGCCTAGTGGGTAAGAGCGTATGCAATACGTTCTAAACAAAATCCCACACACTTCGTAAGAATAATTCTCACTTACGACATTTACAGACACGCCTGAAAAGAAAAGGTATTGTAATTTCATTGTTACATTTATGTGGCAGGGGAATACACTAAAAAAAACATATTGGAATATTCAATCAACGTACAGTTCTTGTCAAACATCAGTTAATAGTGTGAAAAATATTGATAATAATTAGAAACTTGAATATGTGAGAGTTTTGTTAATGGCATGTGGGAAAAAAATAACTTTTACTGATATTACGGAATTATACGCAAGACCAAGAAAATTCATATAAATTTTATAAAAAAACATTTATGTGCTTTCTAATGTTCTAATATTCCATAAGCAAAATCAATCCTCTTTAAAAGATTTTAAATATTTAAAAAAAAAGTTCCATTTTGTATCGTAGTAACCAATAGTACAAAACTATATAAAAAGAACTCTAATATAATTTGAAATCCTTATAATAAAAATACAATTTAATTGAGGATATTTTTTTTTTTTTGTATTTTTTAGTTTTATTCATATTTCCGTTCTAATAAATTGTGGTATTTTTTAATATCTTTTGCAAAAATTAGCATTCTTTACACATATTATACTTGTAATCGAGTGTATTGGTTTGTGGTAACCCTTTTCAGAATCATAATAGCCATAGTACTTTTGTAATCCCTAAAATATCCGTTAAAATTTTTTTTTCTGAACTTAATTGAAAAAAGGATAAGTAGTATCCTATAAGTACGTATAGGTTTTCATTGTTGTTTGAGACAATTTTTTGTTTTTTAAAGAGATTAAAACAAAAAACATTTAAATTACTTTTTATTTTATAAATTAACAAGGTAGAATTTATAATCAAAGGTTTTTTAAGAAGCACTTTTTCCAAATAACAATAAAGATCATTTTAGAATTGTCACTATTTTTGCATTATTTGTAAATTTCCTCAAAATTTTATTAATGTAAGTGTAAGATTATAATGTTTGAGTTTTAATTGATCTGTTTTACTTTGAAAAAAATCTGTACAGGTGCCTTAGTGAAAGAAAGTTGATATCTAAAAAATAAAAATAGCAAACATTCAAATTTATGTCCTTTTTATACCTCTGATATGTATATATACCCTGTTAGATTATACCCTGTTAGATGTATAAAAAGAACTGAGTCTAAAGGTGATAAAATTTTAAAAAAATCTGATGTTATTTAATTTAATTTTGAAAGATTTTTCTTTTCTTAAAATTTCAAGGATCTATTTTCAAGAATTGCTATGAAAAAAATAAAATTTCGTTTTCATAACGGTAAATTTAAATACTAAATTACTAAAAATTGTTTTTGATACTGATGATTTATAAAGTAAAAAAAATGTCTTGTCGGTTGGGCGTTTCTATAGAAATCTATAGATTGAAAAAAATATTAAGCAGACCCTGAAATATAAAAAAAAAACATTTGAAAATCGGTTTTTCAAAATTTGTAAAAATAAAAGGGCTTTTTCAAATTTTTGGGGGCTCTTCTATTCTCTAATTGATGATATGAAAAAGTCGTTCCACAACATTAATTTTTTGAAGAAATCTATCCAATAGGTAATAATTTTTCAATTTGTAGACATTTTGTAAAACGGACGAACAGAAGAACGGGCGGTGCAGAGTGAAACAAATTAAAACATTTTTTACAATTATTGAAACCGGCACATATTTTAATTTTCGATCAACATCAAAAAGAATATCTCGTTTAAGAATATCTCTTAGGACCAGTTAAGATTATTTTAATTTTTATTTTCAAATTAATGTCTTTATTTTTTCTTATTAATAAACTATAATTTAAGTTTTGACATTTTTAAATATAATATTATTATCTTTTAAACAATTTATAATTATAATTTTATTAATTATTTTTTAATTTTTTCTTTACAGTTTCCAAATGAAGAAATCATTTTACAACAAGTCTAAATTAACCGTAAAATGATTGGCCTCAACACAAAATCAAATAAATAAAATTGAATAAACAAAAAAAAGGAAATAATCAAAAGGAAAAAAAAAAAAATATATATAAACTATATTGTTACAAACATTATGGTTGAAAAATTTAATCAATTTAATTCAATTAGTTTTTTTAATTCATATTTACAAAATCTTCAAAATAATTCGTATCTAAAACGTAAATTAGATAAAAAATTTACATTAAAACAAATTAACACAATGGATACAACAAGACAAAGCTTTAATGAAATTCAAAATATTATAACACCTAATTTTGTAGAAAAAGAATTTCAAATAAATAAAAATAAATATAAAGAAAATTTTAATAAAACTGCCATAATAATACAACAATCACAGTTATTACAATCAAGATGTAATGGTATTAATTTCATTGCCGTTAATAATGATGCTAATAGTAATAAAAATGAAAATAAATTTAGTATGAGAAAATATAATACAACAGAAGAAGAACAAGATAAAAAACAAAAAGAAGAAATAACAACGACGACATCATTTCGGCATCAAATAAAAACAACAAAATCACAAACAAAAATAATTTCATTAAACAGAACAAATACAACAATAGATACAATAGAATCAAATGGACAAAATATTAAACAAAAAAATATGAAATTAAATAAAAATATGACAGTAATTATGTCACCAAGATGGTCAAAAATAAAACACCTGTTGGCGATATTAATGATTTTTATATACAATTCTATGATTCAATGTAGTGGTAAGTATTAGATATATGCTTTACTTATGTATTACCTACTCGTATATATTTTATTTATTTATAATTTAAAATTTTTATTAGGTATTTGTTACTTTGATCTTTTCCTCTGCGCAATTTTTCCTTATTATTTTATAACTGAATATCAAGAAGTAAGAATCCTTAGTCCAATCTTTAAAAATTAAAGAGTAAAATTTATCAGATACATCACCCAAGTTTCATGTTTCAAAATAAGTATACATGTTTTGTTAATAAACTCAAATACTAAGATCAGTATTTATATATTAAGGTCAAATAAAGGTTAAATCAACTAATTCACGAAGCTCATTTATTGAACATCGGAGAGTCGCAAATTTCCAATTAAACTTAACCCAGTACATTAACTTATTAGATCGAAATCTTCTTGATATATTCCTGAAAGGTAGAAAGAGGTCTAGCAAAAAGTTATTGATAAAAGTTTAAATTCACCTTATAACGGTTATAGAACAAAATAACAACAATTTCATAGCTAGGAGATTTGTCAAACTACTTTGTCAAACAGCCACTAAATGTGATTACCTTTAATATGTATAACTAGACCTCCTATAATCTGCCACAACCAACGGAAATAAAATCAATCATATTGTTTTTTATTTGATTACACTTTTTATTCCGAATTTAAAAAAAGACTGATTATATGAAATACATCAAATAATTAACTAAAAAAATAAATAATGTGTATTAATATAATATTATGTGTTTTTTTCATTCGGTTCAAGATCAAGGTTTGATTTATAGCATGTAAAATGACGATTTATAGCACATAAATAATATATTTATGTACGTCAGTGTATGTAATCTGAATAAAAAAATTGATATTCGCATTTTAAAAACTCAGGGTAGCCATCTCAAATTAAAATATGTTTTATTTGAGTGACCCACATCGTTTTTTTAAACCTTAATACTATCCTGGATGAAAATAAGGTAGTTAATGATTGGTTTGTGTCTATTTGAGTGACCCACATCGTTTTTTTAAACCTTAATACTATCCTGGATGAAAATAAGGTAGTTAATAATTGGTTTGTGTCTATTATTGAAAAATTACAGATTGGTTTCTGTCTTGAATACATTTCGTTATAATTTCATAAATAATTTATAGAAAATTATGGAAAAATAAGTTTCTAAAAAATTGAAATTGATGAAAATCGATGAATTTGAAAAAAAAAAATGATAAAAATAAAAAAAAAATATGTAGTAAGCACTACATAATGTTATACACATATCATCAGATATTAAAATTATATTTTTTTTTTTTTTTTAATTTTAATAATATGGATTTATTCATAAATAATTACAAATAATAAAGGAAATATTTGATCTTTATTGTACATATATATTAACTTCCAACAGATAAAATATGTTATAAACCTTATAATTTCCATTAGTAATAATGAAAATGCAACCAGTGGAAAACAAAGATAAAAAACCCAAAAAAAAAAAAAAAGAGAAAGAAAAAAATTTAAATAGAATTTAAAGATAAATATAAAAAAAAAAAAAAACCTATAAAAATATTTTTTTTTTACATAATATATAACGCTTCAAATAATATCCTTTATTTTCCTTTTTATATATTTTTTGAATTTACTTTTATCGTCTATGTTGCATTTTTATTTTCCGAACATTAAAAACAAAAAAATAATTTAAAAAAAAAAAAAATTTTATTTTTTCAGTTTTTAGTAATGGTAAAATGGCGGGTAGCAGATAGGTATCAGTATGTCAAATTCATGTCCTTTTTAAAAACTCTTATTCAAAATAAAAGTGTCCTATAAATGGTTCTTTTATATTTTTTATTTCCTGATTCCGTTAAATAAAAAAAAAAAAAATAGAAATCAATATTTGTATATTTTATTGGTTGCTCTTTGTATTTACACTTAAATTTTATAAAAAAAAAAAAAAAAGTTTTTCTCATTTAATTTGTTAGAAACATGATGGTGCAGTTCATATACGATTCATTTCCATTTCCTTTTTTTTATATTTAATATTTTTTTTTTTTTTTTTGTGTAATTTGTAAAGTTTAAATTAAAATCAATGTATAAACATTTTTTATTTTTTTTTTGTATTATTTACTTTAAAATTTAATTTAAAATTGAAACAAATAAAAAATTGTTTTTTCATTCAATTAAAGTAAAATTCACTATGAAAAGAAACCAATGTGTCACGAACAAATAATTTTTGTCACTATGGCAGAAATCATTGACAGTAAACAAATTAAAAAAAAATGAAAACTATAAAGAACAGTGATTTTGTTTTATATTTTCAAACAAGATTTAAAATAATTTTATACTTAAATATAAAAACAAAGACAAAAACTATCTATAATTTCATTTTTATTTCGCATTGTATCTAATAAGATTTTATTTATTTTTTTTTTGATAAATTATGAAATAGACTTTAAAATCATTTCAATGTTGATTAGAAGTTAGTATTAAATATTATAAATAGGGTGTTAATAATATAATAAATAGGTGTTAATCACCAATTTTTTTTCCCCGCCACAGTAGATACACCATTATTCCTTTAATAGCGAGAGTGTTTTACAAATCGTTTCATAAAATGCTGAACTTTTTTAACGGGATTTTTTACAATTTTTTTACCTTTTATAATTAAATTTACAAAAAGGAATTTCACAATTTAGAAAAAAATTTCACTTTAAAAATTTGAGATGTAATAACTATAACATAGGTACTCTGTAAAAATAACATAAAAATGTAATGTAATGTAAAAACCAGCAAAACTTTCCCTACTTATTTGAATTTCATAGTAAGCAGTGCCGGACAGATATTTACGTTTTCTTGAAGTTTTATTTTCCATATTTTTAAGTTTTATAATTTTATAAAAATTTTTTATTAAATATTCATTTTATTTAGCAATCATTTTATTTAGCAATCATTATAATTTACTCTATAAGTGTTGTGATGCGTTTTCGAAAAAAAAAAGAAATATGTAGATTTCGCTGAAATTCATTTTCTGGACGTTTTTAAGTGTGTAGAATCCAAAACAAAAACAAATAAATTTTTTTTTTAAAAATTACGCGTCCGCAAAAACTTGTTATTAGCATAATCATGTAATTCTTATCAGATTAGAATGATTAGACTGTTAGATTTACTATTAGTTTTGGGGTAACCTTAAATTAGCAGCATTTTCTTTTTTGCATACAGACTCGAAAGTAAACACTTTTCTACTGAAAACTTTGCCAATGGAAAAAATATTAAATTTTAGGAGTGTTTCATTCTACAACATTACTTCCACTCTTCAGTGTAATGTTGTATTGCTTAAACAACTCCTGGTTTAAAATTTTCGATTAGTTCTATATACTTCTTATATGAAATCAAAATCATCTGCGAAATATAAGACCAATCGAAAAAATTTTTAATTGAGATATGCTTTATCAACCAAAAAATTTATTTAAAAAAAATGAAGAAATAATTTTTTCTTTAAAATAAATTAATAAATATTTCATATGCACTATATTGATGTTGTACATTATATTTAAATCACTTCTTATTTTATAGTTATTTAATCAACTTTCATATTGACTATTGACTTTATTATGCAATTTTATTATGCAGTTTACCTTATAAAAATTAATTATAAAAACAAAAAAAAATATAAATATAGATAACAAAAAGTGGAAAGTTTGTTTGAGTTTTTTACTTCTCCATGCATTTCGGACCAATGTACCGGACTCTACCTAACAATCCATCCATTACAAATCGAATCACGTTAAATTTTGTAGGTATTTAATACAAAGCATTTATATATATATTACCATGGACATTGAATGGCCTCCAAGAAGTTATGATTTAACACCATTAGACTATTTCTTGTGGGGTTATTTGAAGTCATTGGTTTTTAGCAATGAACCAGACTCTCTTCAAGCTTTAGAAGTCAATATTGAACGTGCTATTCATGACATACGACTTGATTTAGTGGAAAAAGTGCTCGAAAATTGGGTTCATCGAATTCGTTCCTGCAAAAGAAGTCGTGAAGGCCATTTGAATGACGTTTTATTCAGAACTTAATTGTATCGATTGTACTTCACATTAAATAAAAAACATTTGAATTTCCTTAACAACAAGTGTGTTTCTTTTTTTGAAAACAAATCATATCACTCAAATTGGAAAACTCTGTATAATTAAATAAAAGAGAAGTACATACCTAGGTATATATGTGGGAATGCAGAAATCATAAATTACACCACTCTACATTTCACATTAAATTATTACATATGGCACATTCGGACGGTGATCCTAACATTTATATAAAAAAAAACAACATATGACCTTTTTATTTACTGTTCTTTTTCTAAATCATTATATAAAAAGAAAAAAGTTGATCATTAAGAACGTGGCCGTGGAAGAAGTAAAAAGTCGATTCTCAAATATATAATTAATACATTTTGTTCAATATTATAATAATTTTTATTATATTAAGTACGTAGTGTTGGATATAATTTTAGTTTAAAAAAAAAAACATTATTTTGAACTTTTTTTTAAAAATACATTAATATTAAATCTTGAAGAATAATTTTTATTTAATATCAATCAAAGTTTTGCTTATTTAAATTGGAACAGTTGAATAATTTAATATTGAATTCTTTCATTTTGTCAATTAAAACAAAAAAATTATCATTAAATATATACTATTTTGTTAATAATATAGAATAGAAATTGTGTTTAATTTTGTTTGGATTCAACATTTGGGAGCTCAATCGGGATTGAGATTAAAAAAAAAAGCTATTTTATTAAATTTAATTGTTTCACTAAAATAACTAACGATTAAAAAATATATAATATTTTTATGGATATTTGAAAATATAAAAGTGATACAAATGAACAGTAATTGTAAAATAAAATATAAACAGTTAAAATATGCTCTAAATTAATTTTTTTTTGAACGTTTTAAAACTAGTGTGAGCATTTTAAAATTTTTGTAATAAATAAGCACACAGGTAAAGAATGTGCTAAGATTATTTATTTTACCCAAATTTCGTCGGTATTAAAATTTGGTGGAAGATATAAAGCTGTGGAAGATATGTAAATAAGAAAACTTAACATTTACGTGGAAGTTTATAAGTTTAAATTTATATTGAGAAGGTGAATAAACTAAATTAAAAGGTAAATCGGAGGAAAAGAAAGTCTTAAAATACACGCAACACGTGCTTATATAGCTAACGGAGCAGAAACGAAGCGTCTGGATTCCTTTTCAGAGTTATCAGTTATTACGGTAATAAATAAGAAGGTAGAACGCATGGTTATAATACCGCTAATTATTGCCGCTAAATATTTTATGTAAAAACGAGGAAGAATACAGTTGACTTTGTCAACTCTTAGATACCCGTACGAACCGTTAGTATGTTCACAGCCTGTCACTCTGCTTACAATATTATTTTTTTAATATTTTAGTATTTTAAAATAATTTGGGTGACTTTTATAATTTTTAGTACTATGGGTTGTACGTATATTCAAACTATATGTTTATATGTACATTCTTCAAAAGCAGATTCTAAACTTCCACATAACGATTATCAATCCAAAACTTTTTCAAATATTCTATAGTACCATTTAATACTAAGCGGTAAATGTATATTAAATTTACTTAGTACAAAATAGTAAATATAATTTTAACGAGGAAGAATACAGTTGACTTTGTCAACTCTTAGATACCCGTACGAACCGTTAGTATGTTCACAGCCTGTCACTCTGCTTACAATATTATTTTTTTAATATTTTAGTATTTTAAAATAATTTGGGTGAATTTTATAATTTCTAGAACTATGGGTTGTACATATATTCAAACTATATGTTTATATGTACATTCTTTAAAAGCAGATTCTAACCTTTCACATAACGATTATCAATCCAAAACTTTTTCAAATATTCTATAGTACCATTTAATACTAAGCGGTAAATGTATATTAAATTTACTAAGTACAAAACAGTAAATATAATTTTAAATATTATATTATATTATATTTAAATATTCCATTGACAGAAAAATTTCTTATAAGTACAATAAAATACATATATGTATGTAAATACGGCGCTATATAATATACATCTATACTCTTATCATTCATTCACTAGTGACATATACGATATGTAAATAAACATGATATTATATAAGTATGTATATATATCAATATCATATAAATAATAATAAAAATTCTTCAAGCAACCGTTATGTTGTATATTTATTTACATTTTTATGTACTACGCATTATATCCTCAACAATTTCAAATTATCGAGTAAAATAAAATGGAAAAAATTCGTTAAAGAAATTTGTTAGAAAATTTGAAAAAATCAAGTACCACTTTCGTCAATTATAAAGTAACCCTATATTATTAAAAAAAGTTGTTAACAGAAATAAAAGTATAATGTTGGAGCTTTAATTTTTGTGTATTACTTCAAAAAAAATTTAACAGGTGTTCAAGTTACAGGTGTTTAAAAATAGGAAATTTTCAGTTTTTGACCCCTTACAGCTCCTAAACGGGGGGTGATACAAAAAAAATTTCTGAAATGACTCATACTAGTTTTCAAAGATCTAACTTCTGTCAAAATTTCAAGTTTCCAACTTAAACCGTTTAGAAGATAGAAGGGTTAAAGGATTTTGCAAAATTTGAGTTTCGCATAACGGTAAATTAAGACACCGTATGCTACAAATATATATTTATTGTATATATACTTTTAAAGCTAATAAAAGTAGTAATCGTTTGGGGTTTTCAAAATGAAGATATACCTTATACAACTTGTGCTTTAACAATTTAACTATAGAGCTTTTTTGAACCTTTGGAGAGCTGTAGCTCCGTAACGGATGGGGCTACAAAAAAAGTTATTAAAAATAAAATTAATATTTTTGTGAGATCTATCAGCTGTTAAAATTTCATAGCTCTATTGCAAAAAAAATGTGGGGATCTAAAAGTTAGGTGTTCGAGAGCTACCCTAAGGCTTGCTCCAAACTCAACCAAAAAAATAGGGAACCTACAAATTACTCCCAAAATATTTTGTGTAAATTTCAAGATTCTAGCTTTCTTAGTTTTTGAGTTAGCGTGCTGACGGACGGACATGGCTCAAAAGTCTTAAAATTTTTTTCTGATCCGATCCATACCTTTGAAGGTATATCTAGCTCGCTTATTTCGAGGTGTTACAAACGGAGGAGTAATTTCATTATACCCGATCCTATCGTACGGGTATAAAAATTTCAATAAAAAAAAAAAAAAAAATTAAAAATACAATAAAATAAAATTTCCTTAAAAGTTAAAAATAAAAATAAATTTTTGTAAAGTTATTTTAAATTTTATTTTGATATGGGTAGAAAAGGTAGAAACAGAAGAACCAGTGATTCAGCAGTGCATTTTGATGATGAAGAGACATGTGCTAATTCCACCAGAATTCAGGGAACAACAACTAATCGGACAGTTAGGTTAAATTTTTCAGATTTTGAAAATTTAGTGGCAAAATTTTCTGGAGACAGCAAAATTTGCGTGAGAAATTGGATTGAAGATTTCGAACGTTATGCAACTACATTTGCGTGGAATGAGCTACAACGGTTTATATTTTGTAACAAGTCTTTAGTTGGAGCGGCGAAACTTTACATGGATTGTGAAGTTAAACCAACTTGTTATCGCGATCTGAAGATAGCACTAATACAAGAGTTTGGTAGTAGAATAACTAGTGCAGAGGTTCATAAGCTTTTACGGGAAGGGAAGAAAAAGCCAGATGGAACTTTTAGAGAATATTTGTATGTTACTATAGAAAGAAATGTTACTATAGAAAGAAATTGCAATGACGATATTGCAAACAAAGCTCAATCGGAAAATTCTCAGTCAGAACAGGCAGGATGTTACTTAGCACAGATTGACCCTGATTTGTATGATGAGCAAATCACACCGGATTTGTCACATTTATTAGATGTTAAAGTGAAGGAAAAAATTTATAATTTGATTAAAAGCTACTCACCTGTAGAACCACCCGAGTCGCCAATCAAAATGAGAATCGTGCCTATGAATGAAGAACCAGTTTTCCGACCTCCACGAAGGTTTCCACCTAAGGAACGTCAAATAATAGATATTCAAGTAAAAGAATGGCTTGAAAAGGGCATCATTCGGAAGAGCACCTCAGATTATTCCAGCCAGGTTGTGCTTGTAAAGAAGAAGGACGATTCATACCGTATGTGTATCGATTATAGGGCGGTCAACAAAAAAATTTATAAAGAATGATAGAAGACCAGCTGGACAAGTTACAAAGATCAAATTATTTTAAAACTTTGGACCTAGAGAACGGTTTCTTCCACGTCTCCATAGACGAAAGCAGTCGAATTTACAGCTTTTGTAACGCAAAGTGGTCATTTCGAATTTAACCCCGTCCCATTTGGCTTGTGTAACTCATCAGTTATTCACATGGATGATATAGTTATTCTGGCAAAAGCTATCGATGAAGCGATCGAACGATTAAAGAAAACTTTGAAGACTGCGGCCGAGAATGGATTAATGATCAAATGGAAGAAATGCCAACTTCTGCAAGAAGAAATAGAATATTTGGGACACCGGGTTTTTAAAGGAACCATTTCACCTTCTAAAGCGAAAGTAAAAGCTGTTATAGACTTTCCTTGTCCACGAACAATTAAACAATTGCAGAGCTTCCTCGGACTAGCAGGATATTTTAGAAAATTCATCCGAAATTTTTCATTTATAGCTAAGCCGCTAACCGATATTCTGAAGAAAAAATCAAAATTTCAGATTAAAGAAATACAACTAGAAGCCATACAAAATTTAAAAAGTGCATTGATCACAACTCCCGTTTTAAAAATATTTCAATATGGATTACCCACCGAATTACATACCGATGCCAGCAAAGACGGATATGGTGCAGTTCTGTTACAAAGAGATGCTGAAGATTCAACCCTTCACCCTGTATTTTACATGAGTAGGAAAACCAATGAGGCAGAGCAGAATTATAGTAGCTATGAACTAGAGGTATTGGCAGTCATAGAAGCCGTTAAAAAATTTAGAATATACGAAGTATAGAAGTTTATATATAGAAGTTTAAGCTGGTTACCGACTGTCAAGCTTTTCAATGTACCATACGGAAAAAGGATCTAGCAACCAGAGTAGCCCGATGGGCGCTATTATTACAAGAATTTGATTATGAAGTTGAGCATCGACCCGGTACAAGGATGTTACATGTAGAAGCATTAAGTCGAAATGCAGTTGCGATGTGCGTAAGTTACGGCAGTACATTTGGAAGTACGTTTTTGTCAAAACTTGCAGAGTCACAACAGAAAGATGAAAGGATTGCAGCTATTATGGAAATTTTGAAAAACGGATCATATAAGGACTATCTCATAAATAATGGTATATTATGTAAAAGTCATAATAATAATATTTTGTATGTCGTTCCAGATTGCATGAAAGCAGGTATCATCCGAGAAGTTCACGAAAAAGGGCACTTTCATTATAAAAAAATTAAAGAATTACTGGAGAAAGAATTTTATATCCCGAATCTGAAAAATAGAATAAATAATTGTATTGCAGGATGCATAAGGTGTATTCTTGCTGAAAGAAAAACCGGAAAACCGGAAGGGATGGTATACCCAATTCCAAAAGGAGATCGGCCTCTCGATACGTTTCACATCGATCACTTAGGACCATTGCAAAACACAAAGAAAAATTATCGTTACATTTTTGCTGTAATCGACGAAGCAATACAAAAATTGGAAATAATTTCAGAAACTTTTGGATATCCAAGCCGAATCATATCAGACAGAGGAGGAGCGTTTGCGTCTAACAACTTCCAAGATTTTTGTAAGAATCGAGATATTAAGTTATATTACATAACGCCTGGGGTTCCACGTTCCAACGGGCAAGTAGAAAGGCTGAATCGAACAATTATTGCAGCTCTTACCAAAATGTCTTTGGACGATCCAGAGAAGTGGTACAACTTCACGAAACCTCTTCAACGGGTACTGAACTCGACGTTTCAACACGCTATCAAAACAACACCAATGGAGCTTTTAGTCGGAGTAAAAATGAAAGACGATCGTGATTTACATATCGTCGAAATAATAGAAGACGAAATCAGGTATGATTTTGAAGAAGAGCGGAACGAACGAAGAGAAAATGCAAGAAAGGAAATATTGGAAATACAAGAAGAAAATCGTCGCCAATGTAGAAGGAAAAGGAAACCGGCACGAATATTTAAAATTGGTGATATGGTCGCCATTAAAAGAACTCAATTTGGCACCGGCTTGAAGATAAAATCAAAATTTTTGGGACCCTATAAAATCGTAGGAGAAAAAGGATTCGATCGATATAAGGTAGAAAAGTTGGGAAACTCTGAAGGAGCAAAAACGACAGAAACTAGCGTTGACAACATGAAACCATGGTATATGGAAGATGAAAACGAACTGAGCGAAGAAGATGAAGCAGTAGTCGGAACTGTTGAAATAGATTGTGATAATTCATTTGAGGCAAATGAATAAGTAGGATGTCCGAATGTGGGAATGCAGAAATCATAAATTACACCACTCTACATTTCACATTAAATTATTACATATGGCACATTCGGACAGTGATCCTAACATTTAGAAAACAACATTTATTTCATATAAAAAAAACAACATATTATGACCTTTTTATTTACTGTTCTTTTTCTAAATCATTATATAAAAAGAAAGAAGTTGGTCATTAAGAACGTGGCCGTGGAAGAAAAGTAAAAAGTCGATTCTAAAATATATAATTAATACATTTTGTTCAATATTATAATAATTTTTATTATATTAAGTACGTAGTGTTGGATATAATTTTAGTTTAAAAAAAAAACATTATTTTGAACTTTTTTTTAAAAATACATTAATATTAAATCTTGAAGAATAATTTTTATTTAATATCAATCAAAGTTTTGCTTATTTAAATTGGAACAGTTGAATAATTTAATATTGAATTCTTTCATTTTGTCAATTAAAACAAAAAAATTATCATTAAATATATACTATTTTGTTATTAATATAGAATAGAAATTGTGTTTAATTTTGTTTGGATTCAACATATATGTATAATTAATATATCATAATATGCAATATAATAAATAAGCTGAAGTTGTGGAATATAAAAATATTTTGAAGTGTGATTATTTTTTCACCACTATTTGCATATTTGTTAAGAGTTTTTCTATATAGAAAAAATGGTGAAAAACAAGAAATATTTTCTTCAATACTAAAATAATCCTACATAAAAAAAAAAACTGTGGACATTTTTGTACAAACATAATATTGGTGCTCTAATTTTTATACTTTACTTTAATACAAAACTTTTACTAAACTTACTTTTTTTTTAATACAAAAAAAAAGCGAATTTCCAAAAATTCCAAATCTATTTATTCGAATTTAAGATAAAATATGGCTTTCTCAAATAAGGGGCAAGTTGTTTTATAATGTGCAAGATAATCTCAAGAAATTAATTTTGCTTTGACGCCCATGTACTTAAAATTTTCCATTCTAAACTGTTTAGATGTTTTGTAAACAGCCAAACAAACGAATGAACAAGAGAACAAATAAAAAAAAAAAAAATGTCATTTTTGAATCCTAAAACAAAAGATATATCTAAATGAAACATTCCTACATTAACAAAAATGTTATCTTAATTATATTTTTTTCAAATTAAAAGAAGTGCAAAATATTTTGAATTATCAAAATCCCATTTTTACCATTACAATTCTTTTCTATTTACATACATGCATACATGCACATATATACACTAAACGAAACGAAAAAGTTGAAAACAAATATCTAACAAATTTATCATAAACTTCTACTGTAACTTTACACATATATGAAATTCGTGTTTCTATACAAACTTTGCAAGTACTCTGTAAATTCCACATATAAGAAAAAAAAAAAAAAAGAAAGAGAAAACAAAAAAACAAATTAAAGATTTATAATTGAATCGCGTTTCTTTTTCTTCATGTTAGTTTTTGTATTTTGTAGTTTTTGAATTAGTTTTGTTAATTTTTGTTGTTTTTGGTTCTATAAAAGACAAAAAAAAATCAAAATGCGCCATCTGTTTGTATTTAGCAAATAAATTAAATCTCATAATTCAAAATTTAAAATATGATGGTACAAATTTATATTTAATTTTTTTTTTTTCTCTTTTATTTTCGCATAATTTATGAGCATATAAAGAAAATTATAAACCACAATTTTGTGGGTAAAAGTTTTCTTTTTCTTTTTTTTTTGTTTTTGTTTTTTTTTTTTATATGATTCTTATATACTAAACAGATTCATTTATTTATTTACTTATTTATTTGAATAAATAAATGTTTTATATAGATATAAAATTGTATATGGGTAAATCGCACAGATTGTTAAATTTTTCTGTTCATATATAATATTATATTATGTATTTTTATTTAATTTATAATAGCAGTACATTTAAAATCTTTAAATAAAAATCTTAAATGATTTTATGTCACCATAACAAAGACACAAAAAAAAAAAAAATAGAAACTTCTAATAAATTAAAACATGAAATAAAAAAGAAAAACAAATAAAACAGAAAATAAAATAAAATTTTTTGCTAAAGAACAGAAAAACTTTATATCTGTTTAAGATATTTCTTAACATTAATTCATTATTAATAATATAACTATTAATAATTATTTATTTCAGTTACCGCAGTTGCATTTACTATATTTCAAAAATACTTTATGTTTTCTGCGCCTAAAAATATGCAATTATACCAATTAAATTTTTTTTTAATGCATTTCTCTACCACATAAATGTAGACAGGATATAGGACATAGCCTTTCCTGTTCAGGCGTGGCTGTAAATGTCATAAGGAGGAATAACTCTTACGACGTGTGTGGGATTCGAACCCACACTCCCTTTGTGTTTGCATAGCGTATTTTATACACTCTTACTCGCTAGGCCACCGAGGCCCCACAAATTAAAATTTAGCGCTACTAATTTAATGCCTTCATTCAAGGAAACTTGCGACTATGAAGAAGCATAAAGAAGTCTTTTATATTTGGACACAAGATTTTTCAACTTTAAAAATCAACTCCTTATTTCATTTAAGAAAAATAATATAAAATGTCAATTTTTAAATGTATAAAACAAAAAAAAAAAAACAGACAGACTTTATTTTGAATTTAAAATAATTTAAACTAAAATATTAAAAAATAATTTACTCATTTCATGCTTTAACGTAATAGAATTTCCTTTAAAAAATGAAAATATTTTCAATTTTTTGTTTTTCGTTTTTCACTATTATGAACTTTAAAAATTCTTTAGATTCTTAAAAGATAAAAATATATGTATATATTATATAATATAGAGTTCTACAGTTATATATACATACCTAACATGAAAGCATAATTTATAATAAAGAATACTAGATGACTTATATACATGCATACATGCATACATTATAATTTTAAATATACTTATAATCATAATGAAAGTAGAAATTTAGTGCGTCAAGGATATTTTTTTTACTTGTGGTACAAAAAGAGTTTTTTTTTTTTTTTTTTTTTTTGTTTGCTTTTAGAAATTTAAACTAACCAAATTATATTTTTAGATCTTATCTATACAAGGATTCTTTAGATTTAAAGTTTGGCGTTTTGTTGTTTTTGTTTTGTTTTGTTTTGAATGTTGTATTATTTTTTTTATACAGACTATATACATTTTTAATTGTGGCAGAATTTCTGTGTATTTAAAAGAAGTTTTGAATTTAAAATTTCTTATAGTACTTATGAAAAAAATGATAAAAATAACCGTTTGATCTCTTAAGAGTATAAAAATTCTAATGGGTAAACCCTAAGATAATTTTTAATATTATTAAAAATATATTATATTGAATTCATAATATATGAATTTTTTGTAATTAATCTTTAGATATAAGGCTGCAAAAAATATTAAGTTGCAGTTTCGTAAGTGAATAAAAAATAAATGTTTAAAAGGACGTATAATGAATGTGGCTTTAGACTAGATACAAGGAAAAATAATGTAAAAATAAATTTTAAGATTGTATCATTAAAATAGAGTGGTATAGTTTTTAACTAACATGGTATAGTTTTTCACTTTTTAAAAGTTCAAGTTGCCTGAAAAATATATGTATGTACATTGACCAATCGTTATCTGTTACTTACTGAGCATTATTGAAGATTAAATAAGCTATCTTAATAAAAAAGACTAAATGAGGCTACTAAATTAAAATTAAAATTAGAAAAATACTTGAGTTTCACTGAATGATACCCATGATTTTTATACCCATACGAACATAGTTAAAAGGTTTAATTAGTTTGCCATTCTTTTGGAACATCTAAATTAAAGGAACCAAGTAATCCTTCCCTCATCTTTTTCGCCAAAATGAAACTGTACGTTATATCACTATGTATTAAAGGATCCATCCTAAAGTTTGGTTTTAAAGGGGGTGGTTTTGATTGGTTAAAGTGTAACACTACTCAGAGGAACGTTATGTAGTTCCTTTGAAAGACTTTCGATGTTTTTCACCGTCCCTCGTAAAAAAAAAAAAATATATATATATATATGGCAAAGGATATTATATTCTTGCTCAGAATCGAATTCAAAATTTAGATTTACCCATCGTATAACCGTCTGTCCTATAAATCAACATATATAAATGCTGGGATTCTGATTTGCTTTTATGAAACTTTTAGTTTCGCTCAGTGCCTATTGAAGTTAAATTTTTGAAATTTTGAGAAAAATGACCAAGTTTTATGGAAATACAAGCATAATGTTCATGCGGAAATCCTAGAGTTGAAACAGTCTACTGTATATTCTTTCTCGTTCTCATTTAGGTTTTACTTTTATGAAATTTCTTTTTTTTAGAATTTCCTATACTTTTCGAAGGTCTTAAACGAAAAATGAGACAGCTGATAATATTTTATACCAATTTAGTAAAAAAAATAGTCAAAAACTACTATAAAAAGATAGTTAAAAAAATCACTTCTTATAAAAAATATTTTGTTGCAGATACTTTTTTTTTTATTGCAGCGGTTCGATAAAAAACTTTTTGTTACTTACTTATAATACATATATGTAAAAAATTTTTATTGAAAATGTTTGGTAAATAAAATATTCAAAAATAGGTCATATCATATTATAGCAAACAAAAAAAAAAAAAAAATATTAAAATGTGCAAAAAAAAAAAAAAAAAATCATAATATTAAATAAAATATTAAATAAAACAATTTTATTATATAATATTAGTAAAAGTCCTTTTATACCACATACATACATGATACAAACTAATTGTATATAAGACATTTTTATTTTAGTTAGAACTCAAATATTAATCAACACTTTGTAACAGTTTAAAAATAACGAATTCCAAGTTTTTATATACATATAATGTACACAATATCCTTTTCAATTAAACTACCATACAAATATTTACATTGTAAATGGGGAAAATTAAAACTTCAAAAGTTTAAAAAATATTGAAAAATTAATAAATTACTAGACATACATAACAATCGTATTCAAATGATTTTACAAAATTTATGAATGAATTTAAAATGGATTAATTTCTATGAATAATAAAATATTTTCTACTAGAAAATGAAATTAATAGATTTTTTTTTTTTCATAAAATGATTAAAGCAATCATTCGACTCATATTTTATTTTATCCTTATAGGAAATTGTAATTTTTTAAGAGTTCTAAAGTAAAAGAACTTAAATAAATAAATAAAAATTTTTGTTTTCCAAGATTAATATTCATCATTTTATAATCTGACTAAAATAATTAAAAATATGGATGGTGTTAAATGGAACATTATAAATCTAAAACAAAAAAAAAAATTTATATAAATCATTTTACTCATTTATCAAATAAACTAACCCAAAAAAAAAAAAAACAAAGTAAAAAAAAAATAAACAGGATAATTGTTTTGAAAAATAAAATAATAAAAATTACAGTTTCAATTTAATTTTTTTAATATTTTATGTATAAAGAAAATCTGTGGTCACAAGACAGAATCCAATTAAATTATTATTTTAAATTTTCATAAGAAAAAATAATTTTTATTTTTGAATATAAAAAAAATCTTTATATATTATTTATATGAAATAAATCGCAAGGATAATACACAATTAGTAGTGAATACACATTATACACATTCAATATGACAACAATGTGACACATTATACACATAATACACATTCAATGTGAATATTGAGGAATTGTGGAGCTGCATTTATATATGTATAAGTGCTCATTTCTTTACGATGGAAATTCTTAGGTGCTTTAAAATTCAATATATAAAGCCATTTTATTTGAGAATTGCTAAAATGTTGAAAATGCTTTCATTCAATTAATAAAAATGGTTCATTACACAATTTCCAACTTTTTAAAAAGAATCTGTTCAGGTTGGTCGTCAATTTATGCATGAATTCTCCTCTAACTTTCTATTGTCCTCCAACTCCACTATCTCTTACTTAAACTTAGGTACTTAAACTAATTTTGTATAAAGCAATCCTTTTCTCAGGTTTGGGTGGCTCTTTTAGTTTTTCTTTTTCTTAAATTTTAGTATAAATTATTATTTTAAAAAATATTCGAACATTAATTTTAGTTTTTTTTTTTTCATTTCCGTTTTTGAAAATATATTACTATAATATTGTTTTTAGCTAAAACTTAGATTTCCACAGCCAGTAAAAGTCCTTATTGAACTATTTAAATTGATTCATCAAATTTGTAATCCAATTCTTATACCTACCATAAAGTTTTTTTTTCTCACCACATTACATTATTATTGTGAATTATTTAAACATAGACAAAATTATCGATAATGAAATATATAGTTCACAGTGAATCGAATGAATTAGTAGGTTACGATATTAATTAATATAATTATAATGAAGCACATTAAAATAATAATATTGTGCAATTTCATTAATTTCTCGAAATTTTCCGTGTTATAGTTTTAATCTACTTTAATTCTCTTTGTTTTAAATATTATTTTGGCACAAAAATGATTGAGTACAATATTTAAATGATTATTTCTTGAAGGCACAGACATTGTTAAGATAAGCTGTTTTTAATATTTGGATTAAAGATTTTCTTTTAAATTAATTTTACTTAAAGTACTTTTAAATTAAATTTTGTTTTTATATAGAAAATTGTACTAATGGGCATTATTGAAAAATTAATATTATAAAAATAAACATGATAGATTTTTTTTTTTAAATATAGGTCGGTGGAGATTTTTAAAAAATACTGTATAACACAAGTTCTACTAAACAGTTTATCGTACTTTTACCAACTAAAACTAGCTTTTCTTTGTCTTAATACGAATCTATTTGGTCGACTAAAGAAATATATTTTTTTATATCTGAAGAATTTTGTTGTTAACATTCCGCTGAACATATTTGTGACCAGCTTTAAAATCCTTCCTAATTTTCTCACTCATTTTAAAGCGTCATAAATACATATTCATGAAATATGGCTTGTATGACCTATGCCTTTATGATCTCTCACCTTCCAAGGTCTGATGCTTTTGGGACCGTCAAATATTTTTGTTATATGAAAATGAATTCAGACATAAGGCTGTGTACAAAATGTCAACTCCTAAAATACCTGCGTACTATTAACGATTGTGAACGAAAGTATAGATTACAAAGAGACTTGAAGTGAATTTTAAAGCAAATGTTTTGAAAACAATATGGTATTATAAAGCTTAGTAGCCGAATTGGTTTATATGAAAATATTTTGAAAACTAATCTATACCAATAAGTTAAATTTATTTATTTATTTCATAATAGATACAGTGTTACTAATTCTAAACTAAAATAAAAACCCTTTTAATTGTCTTAAATCGCTTATTTGTATAAAAAAAGAAGTTATATATATATTATGATATCGAATATCATAATATATTAGAACTATGTCGAATATCATATTATGAAAGTTAATTTTTATTTTTTGACATTTTATAGTTTGGCAAAACAACATTTTAATGGCGTAAAATAAGTACAGTTTGCGCTGGCTTACGTTGTGAGGAGATCGGGTATGAAAGTTCACGTCTAATTTTTTTAATTTTCTAGATCAAAATTCGTATTTTAAAATCTGCGTTTCAAAATATCGTATCTCGAAAACTCGTGTTTTAAAATTTCGCAATTTAACAATTTTGAAAAAAGAAGAATGCTCATCTATTTCTGTTATAAAATTGATAACTTTTCTAATATAAATTGCCTTGACAATATTTTTATTATAAACAGCGGCTGACAAAGAATAGTGCTGGCTGCCGCCTATAAACTCTTGCTGAAACAATTTATTAAAACCCTTATTGCAACCAAATCTAAAATTCCTTCTAATAATTTTTTTTTTTACGTACAAAATATTAAAACATCAAAAAATTTAAATAGTGAGAAAATGGAATTCTACTTTCGATATTTTCTGTAAAAAATATAAAATTGACTTAGTGGATGCCCTATGTATGCTCCTATTAGGAGCGGCAAGGAAAAAAAAATATATGGTGTGTAAAATCTAGTGACTGTTATTAATCATTTCGGGCACATACCTAATGAGCAACCCCAAAAATGGGTTTTGTACGAAATCTAGTTTTTCAAAATATCGTTTTTACAAAATCTCGGTGGACAAAATCTTGTTTTTACAAAAACTCATTTGACAAAATCTCGTATTTTTAAAAATGAATTTATACATATGTTTAAATATTCTGTAAAAGGCAAATAACCCTGATTTTGTATCCATCTCTAAAATCCCACCTAATTCAGAATTCCCCATATATAGGTACGTTATATGTAATATATATATTAATATACACTTTATATACATAAACATTCTGGAAAAAGCGAAAACTCTTGATTTTCAATCTAACTCTAAAATATCTCCTAAGTCCTAACAATATTTCTTACAAACATTCCCACCTAAGCTATTTAACCAGATTTTTCCACCAAGCTTTTGTCAAATGAGATTTTGTAAAAACGAGATTTTGGGAAACGAGATTTTCAAAACCAAGATTATGTGCCGCTCCCTCCAATAATACTTTTTATTCTACGTTATTTAAGTAAAAATTTTCGTAATACGTACTTTTGTTTTTCCATTTTAATTTATTTCACACTTTAGAAAAAAATTACATCGAACATTTTTCATGTACCCTGTGAATTCATATCAAAATTTCATTTAATACTCGTATTTTTAAAATTGAAAATAAGTTGAATATATTTTTGAGATAACCTTGAATTCTTTGTTTTCTGATAATATTCCAAAGAAAATTATTTTTTTGTTTTTTACAGTAAACTTTATCCAAAAAACATTTTTTTTTTTTTGAATTCATTTATAATTTGTTTTTTAAAAAGTTACAAGATGTCAGGTATCATAGAATAAATAATAAAATAATATTTTTATTTTTCGTGAATTTAAATTAGTTAGTATTGTTTTTGTTTATATTTCTTTATAATATTATCCTTTTTAATAGAATTAAAATACTTGTTATTATAATATAGGATAATTTTATTTTAAAAAAAATTTTACTTAAAAAAATTTCATTTTGAAAAATATTCAAACTGACGCACGTTTTTTTTTTTTTATAATACCTCTAAAATAGATATTAAGTACTTAGTAAAAAATAAAATTTTTCATTCCTAATGATATAATGTTACTGTCGACAACGTAATATGTACTCATTTGTATATTTATATATATATATATAAATATATATACCTACTTTATGCAATTTATCCTTTTACTATATTATTTATATATTTTAATACCCAAAAGTAAATGTTATTATATGTAATTATATTTCTCATAATAATCATAGTTACATAATCACAATCAAAATGTTACATATGAAAATTTTATTTTTTGTTTTTTTTTTGTTTTTTTTTTTTTGTTTTTTAAAATTAATCTCTAGTGTATTAGAAGAACCCTACACTAAAGGCAAAAAAAAAAGACTATCAAAATAAAATATGATATTTTTAAAATAAAATAAATAGAAAACTGAGTATTATATGTGGGTTGGTATATTTCAAGGGAAAAAAAAAACAAAAAAACAAAAATTTTAAATATAATTTTCAAAAAAAAAAAAAAAAAAAAATTTTCAGATGAAATTTTATCCTCTTAAAATCATTTTCAAAAATATTAAATATAAAATAATTTTGTTGTATATGTGTATGTACTATAATTATGGAGCTGGTATTTCAAACCAGTAAAAGTTGTTTTTTTTGTTTTTTAGAAAAATATGTACCTAATTGAAATTTTCATCCTGTTTTTGATAGAATTAAATTTTTATTTTTGGTAATTTTAAGGAAAACTGTAATAAAATTATTATTTAAATTGATGAAAAGTATATTAGTATGTTAAAATGTTAATTTCCCGTAGGTAGTTATTAATAGATAAACTAAAACTAATAAAACGTCCTGCCAGTGGACGTACCTCTCAAACTTAGTTCAATTTTCTTTAGCCTTGGTTGACCAGTGGACATGTTATTTTTCGTAAGGAAAAAAAAAAAGTCATGTGAAAAATTTTCAAATTAAAATTCAATCATTCGACAACAAGGAAAAATTTACTCACTCTTTATGTTTAGATGAGGGTATAAAATTATATTCTGTTCATATCTGTGATACATTATACAGTTAACATTTTAATTAGGATGAGTTAGTTTGATGTAAATTATAATATATGATAAATTACCTTTTTCATGTGAAAAAAAAATGTTAATTACTATATCTGGGATTCATAATTATTAAATATTTAAAACAAACCTAATGTACATTTTATATAGTTTTATTTTTATTAAGAGCAGGAATTTTAAAAAACTATATCTACTGTTCTTATTAAAGACAGTTTAGTTATATTACAATAACCAATTAAATTGTTTTCCTTCGTTTTAATGAATTTTCTCTCTAATTGTTGGAAAGATCAAATTGAAAGAATATAAAAATCCAAAAGCTACATATAAAAAAAACAGAAAGAAGCGTTTTCAAGCCTTTTGTGTTAATTTTGTGGTGTAAGTAAGATTGTAAGAAATGAACAGGTTTTTAATTAAAAATCAACATACATTTTTTTTTTAGAAAAGAAAATTTAGTACAAAATTATATTACACCGAATCTATTTTAAATGTCTAATAATAATAATATTTTAAAAGCAGTTAGATATAATTTATCTTAAACATAATTATATCAAAATATTAAGGAATAAAAATTAAAAAATTTCTTTAGTTGGAATTTTAAATAAATCCAAATTTAAGAAAAGTAAAATTTCCATTACTTTTAATTTCATGGACAAGTTTCGCCGTTTAAAATGGACCTACAAAATGAGTAAGTAATAATAATTATGGTATAGTTTGAAATATCTCTATTTTATCTCTCTAATGCTCTAAAGTGATTCTAACGAGTTCATTTTGTTTTTTATTCCAAATGTAGTAGTTCTGCCTTATTATAAGAAAAATTGTTATCTTTCGTGGTAGAAATGAATGTATATAATCAATGATTGTTTTCAAGTTTTGCGTATTAGCTGTTAAAAAAATAAATTTCACAGGAAATTTTATAAAACTAAACTTTTCCTTAAAAGTAAGAATTATTTTTTATGCACTAACCAAACGCTAGAAAGGATTCCTTTATAAAAGGTTGGTGTAAGTTTAACTAAATCAGAGAGGAAGTGGGAGATAAAAATACGAGAATAGGAGAAGGTAAATTGGCAACGAATTTGGAAAGGTTCTTTTTTATTAATAATTGCAAATTGTAGAATAAAATATTACTGACAGAGGGAAACACATTACATCGGAATCATGTTCCAAATTTTAGTAGTTCTCACGAGAAAAATGAGTTCTAATAACTAGTTTTAAACCATTTTGAAATTTCCATGGTGTTGAAATGAGTACTTCCAATCGCTTTTGTATTACGTTAGAATTATTAACGCGAAATTATTATCTATACCTTTTTTACTTTAACTAAAAACTTTTTTACTTTAATTGAAGACTTTTTTATTTCAAATGAAGACTTTTTTATTTCAAGTGAAGGCATTTTTTTTAATGAAGTTTCTTTATTCCAATAATTTAGGTAATATACGTATATATAGTATGCATATAAATGCATAAATAATATCTTTTATATTATTATACTCTATAGACTCTATATATATATTTATATGTATACAGTCTATACAAGTTAACTAAATTACTGAAATAAAGAAACTTCATTGAAAAAAGAAATGTCTTTAACTTAAAGTAAAAAGTCTTAATTGGAAAAAAAACGTCTCCACTTACAGTAAAAAGTCTTCATTTGAAAATAAAAATGTCTTCATTTAAAATAAAATGTTTCACTTAAAAAAAAAAATGTCTTCAGTTAAAGTAAAAATTGTATATATATAGTTTAAGGACAAATGTTATTATTTATAATATACCATATCTTCCAAAAAAAGATTATGCTCCAGTATTTCGACGAATATTAAGAATAATTTGAACGACATGTTCGTTTATATTTTATAACGTCTACAGGACGATTTTAAATTTCTCGAGACAACTCATTTAGGTTTGTGCAGCCACCTCCCAAATGCAAAAATTCGACTTTGACTTTGGTCGAATATATCATTTATATATTTTAGTATCATTTATATATAGTAGTATTTAGTTATAGTATTAGGCCAGATCTGTAGGAGAAAAAAGCTGTACAACGAGAAACAAAACCATTTCACAAGGTGCATGCAAGACTATTTGAATATAAATCATGAAAAAATAGCTATAGCCTGTAACTTATAAATCAGCTTTGTTTTATTATAATATAAATGTATCCATTGAAAATATTTATTTCCTTCAAACATTAATTATTATTATGTCCACACCATATATAATATTTTAATTATAATTACTATCCAAGTATATATGTTTAAGGATAATTAACTAGAATGGAGAACATATATAATATTTTTGCTCTAGATATTTTTTTCTAAAAAATATCTCTAAGCATAATTAAAACTGGAAAAAATAAAATAAATTTGGGTTACAAATTTTAAATATTTTTTTATATTCTTTAAAATCTCCTTACTAAGTTAAAGAACAAAATAAAAAACAAATTTTTTTGGGTTTTCTCTTTTAAAATTTTTAAGAAATTTGATTATAACTATTTTAGTACTTACAATAAAAATAATAATAATAATGATTAAAAATTTTTATAGAAAACATTATTATGATAAATAATATTATATATTATTATACATAATGTACCCAATAACCATTCAAGACCCAAAAGAAAATTTCTAAATTTCAAATATTGTATTATAACATATTTACATACAAATATTTTAAATAAAAATAAAATTGTATTGTTGGAATTTTTAAGATTATAGAACTGACCTAAAATAATAATTGCATTACTTAAGTGAATATTAAAAATTACTTTAAAGGAAGCTTAAAAAGAATTTATTTAGGAATTTTCTCACATTATATCTAAAATATATTCCAATTTCTTAAATATAGTAATTAAAATTCATTCATAAAAATTTTCTTTTACTTCCTAAGAGATACTAAGAGTATATCTAATATTCTTTTAGAAAAAAATTATATTATTTTTATTTTAAATAAAAAAAATAATAAATATAGAATGATGATTTAAATTTTAGTTAAATCTTATTTTAGTTCTTTTGCATAAATTTCTGTTTTATATTATCTGTATGTAATATGAAAATGGTATCTTAGGAGCATCATCAAAAAAGCTTCAGTTTCTTACCATTTAGTACTCGGTTGTAGCTGTTATATAATGTTATGAGCTGTTATATAAGTTCGGTTATAGCTCTTATATAAGATTATATAACACAAATACAAGCTCAATCTACTTTTATCTATCTATTATTACGATGTAAATAAACATGACATAAGCGTACTAACAGTAGAGTGACCCAGCTTGAGTTTTTTTTACGATGCGAATCGTCAAAAGACGCTAAATAGAACCGAATAGAATACGATTGCAGGGGCTTTAACCGACTAAACCCAATCTTCTTTTTTGACCGAACAATAAGTTAAAGTATGTTTGTTGAGTATGAATCAAGGTTTATATGAATGTAATGAACGAAGATATTTACGTTCTCCTTAAATCTTTGTAAATTGAAAATCCCCAATTTCAGGGAAAACATTAGCTGGAAGATGGGTTTATATTCGCGTTGTTCAAAACACAAACGAAAATATATATGTCACTTAAGAACTTGAACTACGTAACAGTAAGCGGCAGATTTTCTTTGGAAAATCTTTAGTGTTTCTATTAAATTTTTTATTTATTCTAAACCCCAGAAGTAACTCCTACTATAGTTAATTGAAAGACCAACAACTAATATCATTAGTCTGTTTTTTACTAATCTCTGATATGGTTGAACTTTCCGTTATAGAAAATCTTGTTTTGTAGAAATTATACCTTTTCAGATTTAATGTTTCTTTTAACCTGAGTTTTAAATATAAGAAATTTCGTTTAAGAAACTTACAGATTTTGGAGATTTCAGATATAAAACTATTAATTGATTTGAGATTGATTTTGTAGGACGCTCCTAAATGCTTTTTTAAAGTCGATGTAATATCTCATTATGACAGCTTGTCTTGTCACAATTATATGCTATTCTTTTGCGTCCTTATCAAATCTAAATAGCCAGATTTAAAAAAAGCAAGAGGTAACATACCTAAAAAATAAAAAACATGACAATACTAAAATCTATAATATAATACACAAGATGTTGGCGAGATCTTGCCAACATGTAAAAAAATATATTTTATATCTATAATAAAACACTCACACTGAATGTAAACTAAACTGGCAATGATGATATTTCTGTATATTTATTTAATAAGTTAAAATTTTATTACCAGATACACAAATCTTTGACACAAAGTATTATCAAGAGACACAAACCGTTCATTAAAAATATAAATAAATTTAGTAAATATTATATAGTAAGCCTCATATTTATAGGAAAAAAATAATAGGCCGGTTTTATTCTTGATTTTGTTTTCATTAGTATAAAAGTTGGTAAGAAGCTTCGTACTTAAATAATTATATTTCATAACAGAAGTCTGGAACTTACCAAATATTATAGAAATGGATATTTTTCTAAAAAAAAAAAGAAACTAACATAGAAAATATCATTTTAGAAGCCTTCTCTCACAATAGATTCATAATTTTGTACTAATTTATTATTAGACCATTAAATTAAAAAGCTCGTTTTTAAAAAAGCTCATTAAATTAAAAAATCGAAAACGACCGTCACAAAAAAAAACCCCCGAAAATTTATGAAATTTCATTATCAGAGACATGAATCTTTTATTAAATATAGGTACCAAAGACCTCTTCCAAAGTACGTTTAAATAAAATAAATTCAGCAAATTTTTTTCAAACAAAAAAAAAATAAGACTTGATAGTAGTTTTGGTAACTAAAGTAATTTCGGGGCGAAAACAACTGTTTTTCATCGACATAAAATTTTTTTTTTAAAACTAAAGAAAAATAAAGAGTGAAATTTTAACAAATATTAAAATTATTTCGATTATTGGGATTGTTTTAAATGTAACAAAAAAAAAAATGTAGTAGCTGTTGGTGTTGGTTGATTTTTCGCCGATTTTTATTGTGCACTTTATACATGTGTTTCAAACAATTTTTGAGATATCGACACGAACTTTTACCCTGAATGTGTTTTTAGCTTGGACCATTTTTTCTCAATGATTAAAAAACTGTCAAAAATTACCGCCACGAAAAAACGGCGAGAAAAAATTAATAAACTGTACCTAACATTTTTAATTTTATGTGTTTAGATTTGTTAATGTTTTTTTTCTATTACAGCAAGTAAGTAAGTGATTTCAACGTTTTTTTAGTGGTGCTGATGTAAAAATAAAATTTTTAGGTAGTTTATTAAGGGAGTCAGTATGATAACGTAAATGTTTTTGAATATATAGAAATTGTGCAATTGCACAGGGGATTTTCTAGTAGTAATATCATAGAGATGGTGTTGGCATATAATAATATCACGTACAACGTCGCATACAAAAATTAACATCAACATTATTTAAGTTGACAATCCCCAACCTCTTAACAAATAAAATCAATATTATAACAAACATTAAAGTGGTCTGGTAGTCAAGTTAAAGCACCGAATGAACCAGTTCGTGATATTGTAGGATCATATGAATTAAGAAACAGGAACCACAGAGGAAACAGATTATTGCAATTTTATGTAGTAGTCGTACATCCAGCCATCTATTAGTAGTAGAAGAAGAAGAATAACTAATAGAAAAGAGTCTTTAGAAGTATAAAAAAAAATTCTTAAACTTTTAAAATGTTTTATAAATTTTAGATTCTGTTTGAACTCAATTTTAAATTTAAAAAATATTTAATATTCAAAAAACAAAAAAAAAAAAGAAACTAACCATTGTTTTTAAAATTTGTTATGAAATTTTATTTGTATAAAATTTTTAATATCTCAAAAATGTTGAAAGAAATTTGAAAGAAATTATTTTGGATAAATTATTCAACAAGAGAAAAAAATGAATTTAATTTTAAAATAAAATTTTGAAAAACTAAATAATAGAAGATGGAATTAAAATATAAATATATGCATGTATGTATATGTAGATATCAAAAAAAATTTCTTCCATTTTATTTAAAATCTATTTTTTATTTTATTAAAATTTCATTATCCAGAGTTATAAAATTTCAATTTAATCATAATCAAAAATAAAATAATTTATTTTAAAAGAATTGCTAAAGGCTATTATGACTATTGAATTAAAAATTTCTTTGGTTAAATTATTTATATTATTGGATTTTTATATAATATTATATAAGGTATATATATAATATATATAATATATTGGTGCAGTGAAACAAAACCATACAAAATAAAGCCATAATGGTTTTATTTCGGTTTTGAATGAGAAATAATGCCACATTGCTGATTTTTTTCCGTATGACCACGCTATCAAATTCCCGTATGGAGAAATAATGACACATTGCTGATTTTCTTGCCGTATGGTCACACTATTAACTTCCCCTATGGAAAAATGATGCCACATTGCTGATTTTCTTGCCGTATGGTCACACTATTAAATTCCCGTATGGAGAAATAATACCACATTGCTGATTTTCTTGCCGTATGGTCACACTATTAATTTCCCGTATGGAGAAATAATGCCACATTGCTGATTTTTTTCCCGTATGGTATTATTGTATGGTACTTGATGACATTTTCTAAAATTTTACGAATAAAAGCTAAATATATTTTAAAATTTTTTTTAATAACAATAAATTAGAAAAAATTTTACCGTCGGTTACGAAATCTGGGTTTCGCTAATATGTTTAGCGGTAGTTTGGAGGCGATATTCCTCTCTGTTTTAAATCATTTGCTTTTAAAATATATATAAGTAACAAAAAATTAATAGGGATCTTAAAGTTGGTTACAAAATCAGCGTTGCAATAATTCACAGCTTAAATCAACTTTCAAAAATAGTCTAATAATACCACATCTGTCAATTAAAAGAAAATGAATGCTACCGTTAATCGTAGTATGAATTGTGTGAATTTATTTATTTAGGGTTAAATAAGCTTGTGCTATATGCATATATGTTACGTAGGGCATGTAAAAACTCGGAAAATTTCAAAAACCGGTTTTCGGTTTTTTATAAAGTGAAAACCCGGTAAATCGGTTTTTAATCGGTTTTTTCAATTATAAAAAGAACTATCTTAAGTATTGCTTTAAATGTACAATAAAATCTACCTTGAATATAACTGTGGTGTAAACCGTAGTAAAGAGACGCATTTACATCTCTACACATTTTCTGCTTTGCTTTTTATTATTGCTCATTTCATTTTATGAAATTGAGAAATGACATTTAGAAATAATATATTATGTATTATGTAGATCAAACAGATAACAGATTAAGCAACATGCAACATGCAACAAGCACAATAATATTTTAAAATTGTGTTGAGATCATGAGACTATTATTATATTTTATAAGATAACTTTCAAATAACCTCAACTGGACGACGATTTTTAAGTGCGCAAAACTGTTTTGTCAATACATACTCTTATGCACTTTCTTTCAAATTTTCTGATTTTTTCCATGAGACTGGAAAACTGGTATATCATACCAGTTTTCATACCATACTGGTATACCATATGATAATACTGGTCTGATCAATGTAAGGTATGCAATGATTTTCACTTTATTGTTGAGTGCCTTATTATAAAATAGTTTTTTACATGCATGCATAGCTTTAGTGCCTTTTTCTGTTGCGCTTTTTACTTGTTGTATGTAATTAAGATTTCTATGATCTACAAATCACACAAACCAGAATCTGACTACAAATGTTTTTATTCAAATAAATATTTGTACAAAGAAGCAAACATAAACAGAATCGATAATTTTATGATAAAATTAATTCGAAATCATTATGTTAGAGCAACAAATACTCCAGAAAATGGTCTAATATCCCATATATTTTACCACAATGAGGAGTACATTAAAAAAACTTTGCTCTCGGGTTTTATAGCCCCTGAGCATTTTATATATCTAGATAAAAATGGTTATATTCAAAACCTGAATCGTGTCCCTATACTATATCACTATAGTAGACGGGCTACATGTAAAACTATTGAATATGATCCTGGTAACATTAACAGAGATCTCCTGAAGTATGACATGAGTATTCCTCATAAGGATACATTAATTAGGCAAAACTGTTGGTGGTTAGGTACAGCATGAAATATATGGAAACATATTTTTAGTATGTATATTAGTGTAAGGTAGGATAAGATTTTAAATTATAGGTTAAGTTAGTATAGGCTAGTTTTATAAAAATTAAAAAGAAAAAAACATTGATTTTTAAAACAATTTTTTCAATGAAAAGTTAAAGAAGATATGCAATTATATAAATGTATGTATATTAAAAATAAGAAAAACCTAATTTAACATTGACATAACATAAAAAAAAAATTAATTTTTAGATGTTAAAAAAAAAATATTGATAAGAAACGTTTTTTTTGTAAACTTTTTTAAGTTAAGGTAAATTTGATAAATTGGAATAAATAAAGTTTAATAAAAAAAAAAAAAAAACTGGTTTGTCGAAATCATAGACAAAAACATAATATTTAACACTGTACACAACTAACTTTCAAAATTAAATCCGTACAGCGGTTATCTAAATCGAGCTAAAACAAATCCATAAAATTTTACTGCCTACTTAAATGAATTTTAGTTTTTTTCAAAAAAAAACCGGTCAGAAAAACCGCTTTTACGGTTTCAGTAAATTGAATCAAAAAACGAGTATACCAGTTTCGGTAATCACCGGTTTACAAGTCCTAAATTGTTACGTGAGGTTCTGAACTAGATGGCATTTTTAGAGTTAGTACAAAATCAGGCTTTTAATAATTTGTTTAGCGGAATTTTTTTGAGGCGGTAGCCTTCATCATTTCAAATTCGTTATTATTAAAATATATAATATGTAAAGAAAAGTTCACGTTTGAATGGGAAATAGAGCCATAAACGTGAACATTAGCCATATAATTTTATTTCTCATTTAAAAGCGATTTAGGGCTTAGCGAATAAGGCCATTAGGGCTTTATTGCGTATGCCTTTATTTCACGGCACTCTATGAAATATATATATATATATTATTAAGCCCAAATATTAAAAGACTTATAATTTTAAATACATATTTCATAATTAAAACTTTTGTAAGATGAAAGTTAAGATTTTTCATTATTATATTAGTAAAAAAATTATTATAAAAGTAAGAAATATTATTTGTATTATTTTAAATTATATATGTATGTATATTTTACGTTTTTGAAAATTTTTTTTTTAATTATTAAAAGAATTAAATTGTATTAATAATTTGTTAAATAAATTGTTATATTTTTAAATATAAATTTAACATAATAATAATTTGTATAACTATAAATTGAACTTTTGGACTATTTAAGAAAAATGATCTAATAACGAAATCATAACACAATATTGTTATAAGTTTGATATTGTGACCACTTTTTTTTTATGATTTTTAGAATTTTAAAAATTTAGTCATAATTTGTCAATCCTAAAATAATTACTTAAAAATTAAAATAGTTTTAAATTGTGACAATAAAAAGAATGAATTATATGGAAATTATAAATTATTTGTTTCATAGCTATACAATATTTTAACAACAAAACATTTAAGAAAGAAAAAGTAGAAATAATGAATGCCAAATAATGGAAAAATAAAATATTAAAATAATAAATCTATAGAAAAAAATTTTTTTTTGACATATAAAAAAAAATCATAAAAAAAACTCTACCTAAAAATAAAAATAAAATAATCCTCGTACTAAAAAAACTTTATTTTTCTAGACATTCAAAGAGCCAGTACCCAATATTTTCTAGAAAAATTTAAAAAAAAAAAATCTGAAAACCTACGTTTCAGTCAACATGTTTAGAGTTAACATTAAAAATTGACTTTTTGGAAGATCGATTAAAGGGTCAAATTTAGTACATAGAAGTTGATATAATTTACGCCAGATACCTTAAGAAAAATGTTAATTTTACAAAATTTTTAAAAGTACAAATTTCTGTTATTTTTGATGGATATCATTGCAGTTCTAAAATAAAAAAAAATAGGCGCCGTGAAATAAGACGCCGGGGTGTTATATAAGAAGAATACATTTCTCATAGAAATTGAGAAATAAAGCCCTCAGAGTATTATTTTTAATTGAACGAAAAATAACACCGCGGGGTCTTATTTCTCTTTCAATTTAATCTTTAACTTCTTGAGAAATAAATCCCGCGGTGTTATTTCTCTTTCAATTTAACTTTCGACTTTTTGAGAAGTCTCGGCGTGTTATTTCTCAAAAAGTCGAAAGTTAATTGAAGTCTCGGCGTGTTATTTCTCAAAAAGTCGAAGATCTTATTTCTCAAATTTTGCGGTGTTATTACATATGAGAAATAAGACCCTGCGGAGTGTGATTTCACATTGTAAGAGAAATAACACACCGAGGGCGGTATTTCGAAGGACCTTATTTCATGCCTCCAAAAAAAAATATGCTCATTTACCTGTATTTACACTAAGTTACATGTTGTTAATTATTATATTGTCGATTTAAGTGTAAAGCGCCATATTATACACTCTATCTCCAATTATTGTGATATACAGAAAACTTTTGTCATAAAAACTTAATATCTTGAGCTCAAAATTAATAATCTCAATTTTAGTTCAAGCCTTTGCATTTTTGAAGAATTATTTTAAACCTAGTATGATACATTTTATATCAACAATCCCTACTAAAATAAACTAAAAAAACCTTTTAAGTTTTTTTTTTTTGTGTTATATTAATTGTTTTTGAAGAGTCTAACGACTTTAAAATTTAAAAGAAGTTAACATTTAAAGATTTATAAATTGGTATAGAACAAAAATAATGTTAGAGGGATTATTTTATTTTTTGCGTTATAGTGTTGAGTCAAAGTCCACCATATTTCCACGAAGGCAATATATTCATCTACAGTAGAGTCATATTGATTTATTTTCTTCTTGTCTATTCTATTCAAATTTGTAATCGTTTTGAATTTTTTTTTATTAATTTAATTTCTTTGCATCCTTTTTTGTTGCCTCTTAATATTAATACGTATTGGTTTAAGTTAGAATATTTTCCGGGAAAATTAAAATTAGAAGTACACAACAATACAATTTTAATGCTCATAATATTTGTTTAAAACGAATTTTGACAGAACAACAAATTGTAAAACCAACTGCTCGCATCAAATTTTTTTAATTTTTGTTTGTACTATATAGAAGTCATATGTTATAGGTTTGCATCTTTGAAAAATTTTTAAAGTCTAGTAAAAGTATTAAAAACTCCAGCCAACTGCATCATCATACAAAACAATAAGGACTCAAGAGGAACAATAAAAAAAAAACAGAAAAACCTTATGGTATAATGGTGTAGAAGCTTTCTTTTGAGTTTATCTTTCCAAAGAATTTCTTTTCTCAGTTTATTCCTTTTGTATCTATCTAAATTTCACTTTGGATGGCGATGACAATTCGATTTTATTTATTTATTTATTTATATTCAGATACCGTGGTAGGAATGTGGTAGGAATGTGGAGTGTACGAGATATTATGATATATAAAGTATTTATAAAGTATATTGCGATATATAAATATTTTTTTTTTATATTATAATTATTGTGCCCAGCCGGGAATCGAACCCGAGACCTCTCATTCGCTTATGAATGAGAAGCGGAATTCGATTTTAAAATTAATAAAACTTAACTATAATAGTTTATCAGCTGTTGGATTCTAAGTTATAAAACAAATTTTATCTCATATGTGTATGCATATGCATTATTTATAAAAAGACACATATAGAAATAATATTTTCTCATTTTGTATAAAAAGAAAAAAAAGAAAAGATTTGTTGTATAAAAGAAAAATCAGAGAAAAGTTGGCATAAAAATAAATCTACGCAAAAGACCAGACAGAAAATAAATCAAAAGAAATTTTCCTCTAATAATAATTTAACAGGAATCAAAATAATAAACAAAAAATTAACACGGTTAAAACAAATTAAAGATGTGTTTTTTGTTTTTATAATTCAAACAAAAAAAATATAATATTTCATATTTATTTTTTTTAATATTCTATTTTAAAACCTGCATTCTATTCTCAACAATTTACCTATTATAGAACACCAGCATTTTGTCTTTTCTTTCCTTTTTAAATTATATTTTTTGTAAACAAAATATAAAGGTCGGTCACTGCCACCTACTCCTCTTTTAATACACCTAGAAAACATTTTATAAATCATTTTATTCAATTTAAATTCTCAAAAAAAAAAAAAAAAAAAAATGAAAAACCAAAGTTTTTTTTCTTTATTTTAAATATCTGCCTTTTCTTTTTTTAGACATTTATTTTTTGTTGACATAAGACTTTTAGTGGTCCTTAAATTAAAACAAAAAAAAAAAAAAAATGTTTTCATTTTTATTTCAAGCACATTTCAAAGTGATTAAATTTTCCTGGAAAATAACCATGCTTTTTACCTTTTTTTTTTTTTTGTAAAATGAATAAAAAAAAAAATAAAAAAATAAAAAAAAAAGAAACTTTTCCTTTAAGTTGTCCAATTTAATTTTATACCAGGATAAAAAAAAGAATGTTTTATTTATTTTACTGTATTTGTCTCATTTTTTATTTCTTGATTTTTATTTTTATATTATATATACATAATATATATATTTTTTTTTATATTTATGTACATATTATATACTTCAGTGTTTTAAATTTCGTATTATTTTGTTCTTTTTTTATTTTTATTTTTAGCAATATCAACGAGCCAACTTGGAATGAAGACTGAACCAATATTTCTTTCCACATCAGCGGCATTTAAGTTTGTTGTAGGTCAAACAATTCAACTTCCATGTGAAGTTAGAACGCCAGGTATGTTATAACCTTCTTTTATATTAATATATGCTACTTATAATAAATAAATAATAAATACAATGTTATGCATAAATATCGTTCCGAGTGAATTTTTGAGCGATCACATTCACACACATAAATAATCCTCCGTGATAATGGTACATGGCTAATAATGGGTCGAATGCAGAAAACTAAGCTTGAACTCAAATTTCAATTACGATCAAATGAAATCAAATCATAAATATTACGAATTGAAGCAAGCGTAATTTCTGTTTGAAAAAATTGAAGTTTAAGTTCAAGCTTAGTTTTATGCATTAGACCAAAATATATTAAAAAGTCATTGCACGTTTAAATAAATTAGTGCAAATTGTTGGTGTATTTTAGGAGAAAGTTTCTAAAATACATTTTTTAAAGATTATTTTGTTCTTGTTTTTGCCAATATCTATTAATTTTCGTAATAAGTTTTTTCGTTATGAAATATTTACCAAAATTAGCCAAATTTTATCTATTAAAGTAGTTTTAAGGTAGTTCATTCTGACCATATGATAAAAATCCCGGGTGGATAAACAAGCAAGCGAAAACCCCTCGGGGATTATAACTCCTGTAAAACGACCAAAAGTTCCTTGATGACTTTATGACTTCATAAACTGAAATATTTATAATTGAGTACTAAAACAATCAATTATTTCCAAAAATTTATAAAAGTATAATAATTATTGATTTGAATATTTTTTTGTTAAGATTTTACAATTGAATACGTAATCGGGGTATTTTCTTTTTCCAGAATATGGTTTTAGAGTTGCATACGAAATCAGGGTATTCTCTTTTTTCAGAACAAATAAATAAATACTCTGGAAAAAGGGGCAAGCTTGGTTTTTTAACCAACTTTAAAATCCATTCTAATCTAGAATCTCGGATAGATGAAATTAGAAGGGATTTTAGGGCTAGATTCGAAATCAGGGTATTCCCTTTTACCAGATCAAACATAAATAGGCTGGAAAAAAGGGGCAAACAATATACGTAAAAAAAAGCTATTTCTATTATTTTCTTTATTATAGTCAGTTGTATGCAAGGTGTACTAAATATTTAGAACTCGTATAATCGTACTTTTTTCGTTTTATGTTCGTACTACAGAAAAACATTTACTAAAAGTGGAATACTCTGTCTTTATTATTTTAAAAAAATGTTTTGTATACAAAATTTTAGCTGTGTAATCAGTTTATAACTTACAATTACAAACAAACAAATAATAAACATTTTTTATACGCCATATGATTAATAAGGAAGTAAAATTAAAAATGAAAATGATTTTATTAACACATATAAAACTGACAACTCTATGTATCTTTATCGAGTTATTAACACTACCTTGCATATTTATAGTACCTACACTTTATAGCATTGGAGAATGAATTAAAAAAATAATGATTAAAATCGTACTCTCGCTTTACGATGCTTGGCTTAATAACAAATAAAAACACACATAATCTAGATTCTAGGTGTACTATGAAGGGTTTTTAAAGCACAGTGAACAATAAAATATTTTTTTAGAGTTGTGAATCCTTTTTCATTTAAAAAATAAATCCTTGTGAATCCTTTTTCAAAATAAATTTCTTACCTATGTTTTTTGAATTTTTTATATAAGAAAAAATGATTTAAAATCACATTTTAACAGAAACATTTTCTCCAGTATTAAGGAAGCGCTATATAATTATAATAAACATAAAAAACTTTCATATAATGTAAAATACATGTAAAAATATTAGAGCTTTAATTTTTATGTACTACTTATGATGAATCTACACAGACTATCCAAGACAGAAGTGTTCAAAAATAACAAATTTTTTATTTTTAACACCCATAATTTTAAAGGTACAAACATCTTTTGGGTGGGAGGTACAAACATCTTTTTTTTCCACCGAAAATTTAATTAAAAGCATTCCGGAGATTTACTGGTAATTTAATAGTAAATTTAAATACCAAATTTGCAAAAAAATATTGATTGACGTTTTGATGTCGTTTGACATTTTTAGATCAAACAGATAATAGATATGTAGATATGTTAATTATTTTAAAATGGAGATTTTTTCTAACTTCGACAAGACTACCAAAAATTCGTAATTAATGAGGCCTACATAAAAACTTTATTCCAATAACATTAATTTTCTTCAGAGATGTAAAATTTTATAAACAGACGAACAAACAAAGTGAAAATAATAAAAATATTTTTCAAAAATTTTTTTTTTTGGAAAATCTACTAAAAAAACAAGTAAATGAAACAAGTCGATACAATCGACTTATTAATTGCTTACACCAGAATAATTCCAATTAAATTAAAAATCCATAAGTTTTTTGGCAGCTGCTGCAACCGCCTCCCTTTCCTTCCTTATTCAACTCGATTATCAAGAACATAAAAGATGCATGCTTTAACACCTTTCTACAAAATTTCAAGTTTCTATCTTTATTAATTTCGGAGATATGCTTGCTAGGCCTTGGGAGGCGTGCGTTAGCTATCCGAAATGCCACTCCAATTCATCTCAAATTTCAGAGACATAGAGGAAATATTACTAAACCCTCTTGTACAAAGTTTTAAGGTTCTATCTTTATTGGTTTTGGAGGTATGCTCGTTTGATCTTTGGCTAATTTAGAGGCTTCAAAAATCCGAACATATGTACCAAATATAAAGGTTCTACGTTTATTGGTTCTGGAGATATGTTCATTTGCTCTGGGGTCTGTTCGGCAGCTCCAAAATCCGAACCCGTGGACCAAATCCTCTCAAATTTACATAAATCAAACATGAAGAAACATCATTGTACCAAATTTAACCAAATTTAAAGGTTCTATCTTTGTTGGTTTCGGAAATAATATCATATGCTCCGGAATCATTCGGAAGCTTCCAGAATCCGAATCCATGGACCGATTTTGCCCAGATGCAATTCCCGGCTTCCTTTTGTAATTTGTAACCTAGTATATAAATTGCATCACGATAGCTTTATTAGTTTTTACGTTATTGTGCGAACGGATGGACGAACGAACGGACATCTTTAAATCGACTCAGGATGTGATCTTGTTTCAGAATATATATGTCTATACCTAACTTGCTTTCTTTTGGTGGTTACAAAAACCATACATACCAAAGTTTATTTACCCTATACTTTAGATGTAGGGTATAAAAAGTATTTAATTTAAAAACAAAATTATATTTTTATACATAATATTACTGATACAAGTTTCAAAATATCTATCAGATAAATTTTTATACAATAGGTAGACTTATTCTAATGATACCTACTGTAGATAATATATAACTATATAAATATATAAGATTTAATATAATATGTATAATATAAACATATGTTTTTTATATTGAATTGTTTCTTCAGGTTACTTAAATGTGTATTTTTGTTAAATATTATTTTTAGTTTTCTAAAAGGAAATATATTTTCTTGATCCTTACAATGTTATTTTATTTTTTATGTTGTTTTTTGTTTTTTTTTTTGGTTTTTATGTTTTGAACTTTGGTTTTCTTTCCATATAATATTATTTTTATTATTATGATTTTGTAAGAAAAAAATGGCATCAATGACAAAATAGAACAAAAAAAAAAAAAACAAAAAAGACAAGAAAAAAAAAATTCCCAAAGGATATTTATCTTTTTATGAGATTTTGTAACAATATATAAGTGGATATTGAAGTGTCTTTAAGTTGTTTCATTAAATTGTTTTCCAAGCGATTGGTTTTTTTCATCGATATTTTATTACCTTCTCCTTTGATCGACTTTTCTTTTTAAGGAAAATATTTTCCTTTTTCTTTTCCTTTTTTCTTGTATTTTATTTTGTGTTATTACCAATATTTCATTCATTTTTTTTCTTTTCTCCTTTTTTTTTTTTTTTTCAATAAAATTTATATTTCGCATTATTTTTCTAAATAATATTCTTAAAATGCACCTGCGGAGTTGTTGTAATGTATATATATGTATAACCTTTAATATGTAGTTACATATTTATGTTGTTTTATATTTTTGTTCTTTAAATTTTTCGATGTCCTTTATGGGAATACCACACATGGATCGTAAATATTATTTATTACTATATTATAAAATAAAGAACTAATATTATTTGTCAAAGTTAAGTGTTAAAGATATTTATTATTAAAATATTTAAAAAATTTGTTTTTTTTTTTTTTTTTTTTGCATAAAAAATAACATGCTGATTGTTAAATAGTTGAATACAAAGTGTTAAGTCATTTCAATAATAATAATTTATAACATGAAAATAATAATGATGTTTTTTATACAATTTTATTTATACCATTTCTACTTAAGTATAGAATCTACAGTATTACAATACAATATGTAATACTGTAGATTCTATACTTAAGTATAATAAAGGGAATTTTTAATTGTATTGATCAAAATTAATAGAATTCACACTTATATAATAGTCAACAGAATTATACAAAGGATGTTGTAATATATGGAATGTAATAATATATTTTGTGGTAGTGAAGTTTGAAAATAAACAAAATAAAGTATTATGTTGTAGAAAGAACTTCTTCTAACAGTTTTTAAGATACCAAGGTCGGAAACAGCAATAATGATTTATTAAAACGTACCTATATCTTCAGAATTTTTCTTTGATATCCTGCAGAAGTAGAATATGGGAAAGAATTTTTAATAAAAGAAATAATTTTGATACCTAACAAAAATTTAGGTTTCTACAATAAACTAAGCTGGCATTTGGAGGCGGTATCATCTACTGTGCGTAAATAATAAGTTTAAATCTAAAATAATGTTAAAAGAGAATCTGCTAAGTTATGTCGATTTTTAAAATGTCGATTCTCAAAATGTCAATTTAAAAATTTCGACGCTAAATATGTTGACTTGTACAATATAGTGATTCTAAAATTCCGACAAGAAAAAAATATCAATTTTTAAAATGTCGACTTGAATGCCATCGGCTTTCTAAAAGTAAAGAATTTTCGAATAAATAAATGATTGAAACCCTGATTTTGAAATGAACTTTTTAATTTCTCCCAATTATTTTTTCGTCCATGTTTCAACAATAAAAATCTTATAATTGTGAGGGCTGCCGCCCTAAAACCCCGCTAAATATATGTTAAACTAAAAATGCCGCTAAACTATTGAAACTAAATTACTGAAACCCTGATTTATAACCAAATATAAAATCTTTCCTAATTCAGAATGTGGCATATACATATTATATATACATATTATAAATTATATTTGCAAATATGTATAAAATAGGGCTTGTATTATAAATTGTTTTCTACGCTTTCAATAATGTACAGATAAAAAGCCATACACACTATTTTCTACAAAAAAACAAATTCTAAAAATTTATAATTTTGTCAATATTCTAAGAATAGACATTTTCTCAGTCAACATTTTGCAAAGTCGATATTTTTGAAAAAAACAAAGTCGACTTTTTACCAGTCGACTTTGTGGAAGTTTATATAAAGGACGGATCCCGTTAAAAGAACAGTTGCTCTGTGGAACAGTTAAATAGAAAAAGTTGCTACAAAGTGTTTGGTTATTAATTTGGTTAGTCGGGATTTAGATGTGACAGCCTCACTGTTCAAAAATAAAAATACTTGTAGTTTTAAAGATAAATGTATAAAAAGTATAAGAAACATAACTGAGTGTAACAATTGGATCACAAAATCATATATGATTTCATTAATTTAGCTTTTGGTTTATAGTAGGCACCCCGCTTTGTTGCAAAATATAATTTTTGGAGTATTTTAAAACTATTTAAATTATGACAGAAACTCAGTACAAGAATTTTTCATTATCAATGGAGTTACCTTTCACATAATTCTATTTGCTTTGGCGTTTTTCATCCCGGGAGAAAATAAAAATTTTGTTGAACTAGAATTTCAGTAAGTGGGATTTTAAAAAACCAAAACACATTTTCCAGAAACGATATTTTGTGAGACGGTGCATAACTCAATTAATATTATTTATCTCTGCTCAAAATACATTAGAAAGCAATAGTAAAAATAATATGATAAAATTTTGATCATCTTTTGAAAGAAATATAATTATTAAAATGTAATGTTATGTTATTTATTAAACAAAAATTACATTCCTAATATATTATAAACTTCGAATGATGTTGATAAGATTTTTGTCATATTATCTCTTTTTTTTTTCATGGTCAAATATAATATCAATTTTTGTTTAGTCCTTGATATTTTCAATACTCCCTTTAAAAACTTAAGAGATCCTTTATAACTTTCATAGTTATATAATTCATAATATTCTTCAGCTCGATTATTTCAAGAATGACTTAAGGATATACGCAATTGCAATGAAATGTTTTCTTAATGACTCCTATTAACATCTTATAACACTTTTATTTTATTGCGGTACATCCTGTATATTTTAAAATGAACAATATAATGGCGTAAAAATAGCATTTTTTTTATTCCAAAAGTATCATATCTTTATAATAATTGTAAAATGGAAGTGGAAGTAGAGCTGCAATCTCCTTTTCCTTAAAATGTTTTTGGAGATGATGGTAATGCACTATAAAAAAATCATTTTGCGAAAAGTCACTTACAGCGCAACAATTATCTTGCAGTGCTGGAGTCAAATGAATGCGCAACTATTATTTTATAAATACCGAGGTTATCCAGCTCTAAGTGCGTTTTATTTAAAAATTAAAAACCAGGTAATACGTCTTGTAACTTTTACAATATATTATGGTGATAAATATTTTCATTTTATTGCTTAGGCCTTTTCTCATTTCTCATTAAAGAAAAAAATCAATTTTTTCTTTAATATTTTTGATTCCAAAAAGTAAATTCCTTTTTCATAATTAATTTTATAAATCTAATAAAAACTATTACCTTTTCAAATCAAATACGATTATTTATAAATTTTATTTTAACACTAATTAAAAAGTTTAAACAACCTCAATTTAATTAATCAAATTAATTTTCCAACCTCATTGTTTGCAATTGATTTATATAATGTTAAACTGATTAATTTGTTATGATTCAAAAAACAAAAAACATAAAGGATAATATAGCATCTTTTATTGTCAAAGGGAAGTATATTGCTATAGTTTTTCAAAAACATTTAGAAAATTTTATACATAGAGTCCTCCAAAAGCTCTCCAAGTTCAACCTTTCGTTATTCAAACTAATTATTGTGTAATTCAAATTAACGTTTGTACCATTCATTCATTTAAATTTTCACGAATCAGTTACAACTGTTATATCAGCAAATGTTAAATCGGTGACAATTATTTCACTCATATTCAATTTGCCATCAGTTACTGCAGGAGAATCATATTGTAAACAAATATGTAGTTCACTATTTTATTATAATAATTATTTTCTTTATTTAAAATTTAAATTTTTTTTATAATCGTTAAAATAATTATTTATTTTGAATTTGTGAACAACATATTTTCTTTTGTTTATAACGTTCATAATTATATATGGCGTTATGAACTAATCCTCAAGTCACTAACCTAAAAAAAAAAAAAATTAATTAACACTCATTACTTTTGCTAAATTTTTTTTTTCGGGTGTATTAGTTAATTGTTTTTGGCAATATTATCATATTTTTGGAGGGTTAGCCCATTTTCTTTAATTAAAATACTTAATAGAATGCTGCGCGTCACTTACTGTGTCCGCTTTAGTTTATATAAAAGTGTTTTGCAATGTACAAAAAATACTTTGAAGGAATTTTATAGTTGGATAGAAAATCAGGGTTTCAATAATTTGCTTAACGGGGGTTTGGTGGCGATAGCTCCAATTATTTTAAATTCTTTGCTGTTAAAATACCAATACCAAAGAACTAATGCACCAATATCAAATAACTTAAAATAGTGGGCTTTGCTACCCCAAATAAACAGTAAACAAATTACTGTAACCCTGATTTTGTAACCAAATGTAAAATTATTTAGAATTATAAGGTAACAATCAACTTCTAATTATTTTTATTATATAACAAATGACTAAAAAATATTTTGTAAGAAACACAGATTTTGTAAGGAACAGGGGTTAGTTAATTTTTTTTGCGATTAAATTAATTTTTTTTATACCCGCATGAACTATGGTCAAGGGTATAATAAATTTGCCATTACGTTTATGACACCTTAAAGGAGTCGAGCTAGATATAGTGTCAAAGGTATGGATCGGCTCAGAATCGAATCCTGAGTCGATTAAGCCATGTACGTCCGTCCGTCTGCACGATAACTCAAAAAATAAAGCTGAAATTTTTTTTAACGTCACTTTTGCAAAATTGTTAGTTTTGCTATTTAAATACAACATTTTCGGTCCGCGGGTTCGAGTAGCTGCCATACAACTTCTATCTTTATATAGAAATAAATCAGTATCTATTCAAGCTAAGTTTCCGAAATTTTGCAACTGACGATCAAGTTTTATGGCAACAACTTCTGTAAAATTTGGTTGTGGTGGTACAGCGGGTTCGGGTAGCTGCCATACATTTTCTCCGTTTAAATGAGAATACCTCAGTGTTTATTGAAGCTAAGAATCTGAAATTTAGTAAAGAGGTGTCGAGTTACATGCCAACAACTTTTGTAAAATTTGGTTGGTCTAGAGCAGCCGGTTCAGGCTTCTTGCACCTCTTGGAACTTAATGAAGCTAGGCGTCTGAAATCTTGCAAATGATGATCAAGTTTTATGGCAACAACTTTTGCAAAATTTGGTTGTGGTGGTGCGACGGGTTCGGGTAGCTGCCATACAACTTATCATTTAAATGAGAATAACTCAGTGTCTATTGAAGCTAGGAACCTGAAATTTAGTAAAGAGGTGTCGAGTTACAGGCCAACAACTTTTGTAAAATTTGGTTGGTCTAGAGCAGCCGGTTCAGGCTTTTTGCACCTCTTGGAAACTAATGAAGCTAAGCGTCTGAAATCTTGCAAATGATAATCAAGTTTTATGGCAACACCTTTTGCAAAATTTGGTTGTGCTGGTGCAACAGGTTCGGGTAGCTGCCATACAACTTCTCTTTTTAAATGAAAATAACTCAGTGTCCGTCCGCACAATAACTCAAAAAATAAAGGAGCTAGGAGGCTGACATTTTTTTTACGTTACTTTTGCAAAATTGTTAGTTCTGCTATTTAACTCCAGCATTTTCGGCCGCCGGGTTCGAGTAGCTGCCATACAACTTCTTTCTTTGAATGGAAATAACCCAGTGTCTGTTCAATCTAGGTATCTGAAATTTTGCAAATAATGATCCAGTTTTATGGCAACAACTTCTGTAAAATTTGGTTATGATGATATGGCAGGTTCGGACAGTTGCCATACAATTTCTCTTTTTAAATGAAAATAACTCAGTGTCTATTGAAGCTAGCTATCTTAAATTTAGTGAAACAGTGTCGAGTTGCATGCCAAAACGTTTGTAAAATTTGATTGGTCTAAAGCAGCCGGTTCAGGTTTCTTGCATTTTTTGGAACTTAATGAAACAAGGCGCAATAGATTCGGGTAGCTGTTATACAACTTCAGAATTTACATAAATATATATCTGTAGTTCGGTACTAAAACATCTGAATGTTTTTAAAAGATGATCAAGTTTTATAGAAACGGGATATATTACGTTCATACGGGTATCCCAGAGTTGACACAGTTTACTCTACTGCACTCTTCCTCGTTTTTTTTTCATTTTAAGTTAATTTAGAATTAGTTCATTTTTAGAATTTGTCGGGTTAGTTCATTTTTATACTTCATAATATGACCAAAATGTTTGGGAATTATTTCATGACGTCATTATATATTATCAAAAAATTAATTTTACAAAACAGTTTTATTGTTCAATTTGATTTGCAAAAGTGTGAATTTGAGTTTATACAGGGTGAACTTGGAATACAAACCATGTAATTAATTAAACATTCACTTTAATATTTGGTGAACGCTTTTGTATGATCTCAAAAATACTTTGAGGGTTGTGGCATGTAACGGTAATGTTTTTCAACTTTTGATTTTTCAATTGCCTTCAGAATATTTAAAAAATTTTTCTTTCTTTTATTGTATTACTACATTTGAAACGGTTGCTGGAAACGGTTGCTGAGTGATTTTAGTAAATTTTTTTGTTTTTAAATAATGTATCTGTTTTCCTTTGGTACATGGCATTTTATTTTATTTAAAACGAGGAAGAGTGCAGTAGAGTAGACTGTGTCAACTCTGGGATACCCGTATGAACGTAGTATATCCTGTTTCTATAAAACTTGATCATCTTTTAAAAACATTCAGAGTTTTAGTACCGAACTACAGAGATATATTTATGTAAATTGTGGAGTTGTATGATAGCTACCCGAATCTATTGCGCCTAGCTTCATTAAGTTCCAAGAAATGCAAAAAGCCTGAACCGGCTGCTTTAGACCATTCAAATTTTACAAAAGTTTTTGGCATGCAACTCGACACTTTTTTACTAAATTTCAGATAGCTAGCTTCAATAGACACTGAGTTATTTTCATTTAAAAAGAGAAGTTGTATGGCAACTATCCGAACCTGTCATATCATCACAACAAAATTTTACAGAAGTTGTTGCCATAAAACTCGATCATCATTTGCAAAATTTCAGATACCTAGATTGAATAGACACTGGGTTATTTCCATTTAAAGAAAGAAGTTGTATGGCAGCTACTCGAACCCGGCGGCCGAAAATGCTGGAGTTAAATAGCAAAACTAACAATTTTGTAAAAGTGACGTAAAAAAAATTGCGGCCTCCTAACTCCTTTATTTTTTGAGTTATCGTGCGGACGGACACTGAGTTCTTTCATTTAAAAAGAGATTTTGTATGGCAGCTACCCGAACCCGTCACACCACCACAACCAAATTTTGCAGAAGTTGTTGCCATAAAACTTGATCATCATTCGCAAAATTTCAGATACCTAGATTGAACAGACACTGGGTTATTTCTATTTAAAGAAAGAAGTTGTATGGCAGCTACTCGAACCCGGCGGCCGAAAATGCTGGAGTTAAATAGCAAAACTAACAATTTTGCAAGAGTGACGTAAAAAAAATTTCAGCCTCCTAGCTCCTTTATTTTTTGAGTTATCGTGCGGACGGACACTGAGTTCTTTTCATTTAAAAAGAGATTTTGTATGGCAGCTACTCGAACCCGTCGCACCAGCACAACCAAATTTTGTAGAAGTTGTTGCCATAAAGCTTGATCATCATTTGCAAAATTTCAGATACCTAGATTGAACAGACACTGAGTTATTTCTATTTAAAGAAAGAAGTTGTATGGCAGCTACTCGAACCCGGTGGCCGAAAATGCTGGAGTTAAATAGCAAAACTAACAATTTTGCAAGAGTGACGTAAAAAAAATTTCAGCCTGCTAGCTCCTTTATTTTTTGAGTTATCGTGCGGACGGACACTGAGTTCTTTTCATTTAAAAAGAGATTTTGTATGGCAGCTACCCGAACCCGTCGCACCACCACAACCAAATTTTGTAGAAGTTGTTGCCATAAAACTTGATCATCATTCGCAAAATTTCAGATACCTAGATTGAACAGACACTGGGTTATTTCTATTTAAAGAAAGAAGTTGTATGGCAGCTACCCGAACCCGGGGACAGAAAATGCTGGAGTTAAATAGCAAAACTAACAATTTTACAAAAGTGACGTAAAAAAATTTTCAGCCTCCTAGCTCCTTTATTTTTTGAGTTATCGTGCGGACGGACACTGAGTTCTTTTCATTTAAAAAGAGATTTTGTATGGCAGCTACCCGAACCCGTCGCACCAGCACAACCAAATTTTGTAGAAGTTGTTGCCATAAAACTTGATCATCATTTGCAAAATTTCAGACGCCTAGCTTCATTAGGTTCCAAGAGGTGCAAGAAGTCTGAACCGGCTGCTCTAGACCAAACAAATTTTACAAAAGTTGTTGGCATATAACTCGACACTTCTTTACTAAATTTCAGATTCCTAGCTTCAATAAACACTGAGTTATTCTCATTTAACCGGATAAGTTGTATGGCAGCTACCCGAACCCGCCGCACCACCACAACCAAATTTTACAAAAGTTGTTGCCATAAAACTTGATCATCATTTGCAAAATTTCAGACGCCTAGCTTCATTAGGTTCCAAGAGGTGCAAGAAGTCTGAACCGGCTGCTCTAGACCAACCAAATTTTACAAAAGTTGTTGGCATGTAACTCGACACCTCTTTACTAAATTTCAGATTCCTAGCTTCAATAAACACTGAGTTATTCTCATTTAAACGGAGAAGTTGTATGACAGCTACCCGAACCCGCTGCACCAGCACAACCAAATTTTACAGAAGTTGTTGCCATAAAACTTGATCATCATTTGCAAAATTTCAGAAACCTAGCTTGAATAGATACTGAGTTATTTCTATATAAAGATAGAAGTTGTATGGCAGCTACTCGAACCCGCCGACCGAAAATGTTGGATTTAAATAGCAAAACTAACAATTTTGCAAAAGTGACGTAAAAAAAATTTCAGCCCCCTAGCTCCTTTATTTTTTGAGTTATCGTGCGGACGGACGGACGGACGGACGGACGGACGTACATGGCTTAATCGACTCAGAATTCGATTCTGAGCCGATCCATACCTTTGACACTATATCTAGCTCGACTCCTTTAAGGTGTCACAAACGTAATGGCAAATTTATTATACCCTTGAACATAGTTCATACGGGTATAAATATTCTATTTTGTAAATAAAATAATTTAAAAATTTGATTGGTTAAATTAGATTGTATTTTTATACCCGTATGAACTATGTTCAAGGGTATAATAAATTTGCCATTACGTTTGTGACACCTTAAAGGAGTCGAGCTAGATATAGTGTCAAAGGTATGGATCGGCTCAGAATCGAATTCTGAGTCGATTAAGCCATGTACGTCCGTCCGTCCGTCCGTCCGTCCGTCCGCACGATAACTCAAAAAATAAAGGAGCTAGGGGGCTGAAATTTTTTTTACGTCACTTTTGCAAAATTGTTAGTTTTGCTATTTAAATCCAACATTTTCGGTCGGCGGGATCAAGTAGCTGCCATACAACTTCTATATTTATATAGAAATAACTCAGTATCTATTCAAGCTACGTTTCTAAAATTTTGCAAATAATGATCAAGTTTTATGGCAACAACTTCTGTAAAATTTGGTTGTGGTGGTGCGACGGATTCGGGTAGCTGCTATACAACTTCTCCGTTTAAATAAGAATAACTCAGTGTTTATTCAAGCTAGGAACCTGAGATTTTGCGAATGATAATCAAGTTTTATGACAACAACTTATGCAAAATTTGGTTGTGGTGATGCGACGGGTTCGGGTAGTTGCCATACAACTTCTCTTTTTAAATGAAAATAACTCAGTGTCCGTCCGCACGATAACTCAAAAAATAAAGGAGCTAGGAGGCTGAAATTTTTTTTACGTCACTTTTACAAAATTGTTAGTTTTGCTATTTAACTTCAGCATTTTCGGCCACCGGGTTCGAGTAGCTGCCATACAACTTCTTTCTTTAAATCGAAATAACCCAGTGTCTATTCAATCTAGGTATCTGAAATTTTGCAAATAATGATCCAGTTTTATGGCAACAACTTCTGTAAAATTTGGTTATGATGATATGGCAGGTTCGGAAAGTTGCCATACAATTTCTCTTTTTAAATGAAAATAACTCAGTGTCTATTGAAGCTAGCTATCTTAAATTTAGTGAAAAAGTGTCGAGTTGCATGCCAAAAACGTTTGTAAAATTTGATTGGTCTAAAGCAGCCAGTTCAGGTTTCTTGCATTTCTTGGAACTTAATGAAGCTAGGCGCAATAGATTCGGGTAGCTTTCATACAACTCCACAATTTACATAAATATATATCTGTAGTTCGGTACTAAAACATCTGAATGTTTTTAAAAGATGATCAAGTTTTATAGAAACAGGATATATTACGTTCATACGGGTATCCCAGAGTTGACACAGTCTACTCTACTGCACTCTTCCTCGTTTTTAATATACTTTGATATTTTTTGATATATTCAATTAGTACTTTATTAAATTTAATAATTTAATTAGAGAATTCCAAAAATTTTGCACTATTTTTAAATAAAATGTAAATAAGTACATATATAGGTATAACAATGGTAAATATATATAATATATAAAAATATTTTTTTGCCTACAGGTAAAATAATAAAAAAAAAAAACAGATGTAGCATTAATTTTATTTATGAATGTTGATAAAAATTATTTATTTTTAATCCTATTAAAAAATTGCAACACTTTAAAAATTTAAGCTGAAAATTCATTGATTTTTTTTCTCTATTATTATTTATAATAATTGACCAGGGTATGGTAATTAAAACAATGGATTCCAAAATTAGACTGAACCCAAATTAGACCCAAATTAGACTGAATATGCTGCGCATATTATGTAGATGGAATATATTGTGTTGCTGAAGGTAAAACTAAGAAAAATATTGCATTATATGAGAAACTTAAAATTTAATTTTTCTTTAAGATAATCAGACTAAATTATTTTTTAAAGGCTCAGTTAAATATATTGCGGGGTTTATCCTAAATTACTTATTTATTAATATAGTACATATTATATTATCATAATAATTAGCTAAATCCAGTGTAAGATACGTCTTCTTGGTGGGGTGTTATAAACCCATAAATTATGAATATGACGCTATGATCAAATAAATTGATAGGTACATAAAGAGATTTTCATAAATTATGACTTTATGAGTTAAATACTTATTTAATATGACCCAGTCAAGTAATATGAAGTTATGTTTCATTCGATTAAGATTGCTTTAGAAATTTAAAAATAGAATTTAAAAAACGTTACCCCGGCCGTTCTGAAAATTAAATGGAACGTTGGAAGTATTTCTTCAAACAAGAAATGCAGTTAGGTGCGCTTAAAATGAAAGGATTATATTGTTGCTGACCTTACACTTCGGAAATCCTAAAATATTTAATTTTTTGTTTTTGTAAATTTATGCAATTTATCCAAGTATTATTTTTTCAAAGATTTTTACAAGATTTTTTTTACATAAACTTGTATTACAAGTTTATTGTTTTTTTTAATTATCGCGAAAAAGAAGTATATCCGCTTTTTACAAAAATTGAACAATAACGTTGAATTTTTCTGTAAATAAGGTATAGTTAAAATGATGTATTATGGAGTTATAAACCGCTGCTTATGGCTTCATGTCTTATCAATGTTGAAGCAAATGTTGCCAATGTTGATGTTGATGTTGCCAAAAATTTTTAGTTGTTGTTAAGAGATAGTAATCATTTAATGTATATATTAATTAAATAATTTTAAGATTATTTTGTAAGACTCATTTTTTGGTTCAGTTAATGAAATATAAAAATAAATTGAAGATAATTGAATTTCTTGTGTCAATATTTCGATAAATTAACTGTAAAAAAATAATATAAAAAAAAATTAAACTAAACTTTTTTAATTTTTTAAATTTATTTTCTACTTTTTGAATGAAAAAGAAGAACATAAATTTTTAATTACGAATTTTTCTGTAATTTTCTAAATTATATTGTTTGAATGGAAGTTTCTTTTAAAAAATGCATCTCAATATAGCATTTATATATGTGCCATAAAGCCCGCGAAATTAATAAAAAAGCTGGAGGCAATATTTTTAAAATTTAAGTTTATAGTTATGCGTTTGATGCCTTCAGCTTTTATTCTAATTTCACCGGCACATATATAAATTCTATATTGAGATACATTTTTTTAAAGAAACTTCTATTGTAACAATGTAATTTAGAAAATTGCAGAAAAAATCGCAATTAAAAATTTATTTTCTACTTTTTAGTACAAAAAAAGCTGGTTTTTAAAAAAAATTTTATTTATTATTTTATTTTATCCTTTTTAGTCATGAAGATTAAATGGATTTTTTTTTTTTAGATTTTAAATAATCTGTGTAAATAGGTATGTGTATATTAAATTTTTAGCATATTTCCAAAAAAAAGTTGTAAAAATGTTCATGTTAGTTTCACTCTGTTCATCCGTCCGTCCGTCTGTTTACAAAACTTCTACACCGTTAAAGATAGAAAAAGTAGGGTAGATCTCAAAAAAAAAAAAATGTTGTAGAACAACTTTATCATATAGCCTATCCACTACGGAGCTACAGCTCTTTAAACTTTAAAAAGGCCCTATTTTTAAATGCATATATTTCATGTTCTGCTTAACATTTTTTTAAACTGAAAACTCCATTCGACAGGTATTTTTCAACTTTGTAAATTAGTATCAAAATTATACAATATTTTAAAATTTTGTATTTAAATTTACCGTTATGTGAAAACTAAATTTTGCATAAATTTTCTAGCTTAATAACTGCGGCAAACTATTAGATAGGAACTTAAAATTTTGAGACAAGACAAGAAAGAACTTATTGAATTAGTCTAAGTTTTATCAGAAGATTTTTTTGTGCCGCGCCCACTGTTTAAGAGCCATTACGGCTAAAAAATTGAATATTTACTATTTAGGCACCTGTAACTTAAGCACCTGTAAAATTTTTTTCGCAAAGACATAAAAATTAAAGCTCCAGTAATATATTTTTATGTGTGTTAACGGTTTTTTTTAATTATATAAGGTTCTGGACTTACAGCCTTTCAAAATTGCAAAAAAGTGCTATTTTCACATTTTTACGAAATTTTTAAATTTTGGTGCTAAACAGTTTGTATTATCTTTTCGAAATGTGCGCTTTTAAAAACCGTTGGTTTACATTCTGCCTTGTTTTCGTTAATGTTATGTTCGGTATTTTGTATTTATCTTTCGGTTGTTATGTAAAATGTTATTTTTTAATACGCTCTACTCAGAGGCATTATCTCTATGCTCGTTATAAAATAGCATGTAGAGCATATTACTTGCTATCTGCAAAATTTAAAAAGAATAAAAGTCTACGTTTTTCAAATTAAAAAAATTATTTAAATTATGATGACTGAATAATATGCAGATAAATAACATAAATTTTAAAATAAACTGATAATAATTAATAATTTAGAATTATTCTTTTTAATATTTAATCGAGTATGTGAAGAATTTATAATAAATTTGATATAGTGTTGTTAATTTCTTAAATCAGAGTATTCTGACAAACAAATGACTTTTAACTGTCATCTGGAATCTAACAAAATTGGTAATGCGCCCCAAGAAATAATGCCGAATCGGCTTTATTTCCATTTCGATGCGAAATAAAGTTGAAATCGCGAATTTTCAAAATTCGACCTTATTACCGTTTTAAAGGAAATGATACTACTGCATCTTACATTTATACTAAGTTTTAGTTCAATATGGTCTGCGATAATTTGTAATTAATGTTGTTTCGTCCTTTAAGTTATAAAAATATAAAAATTTTACAAACCTAAAAATATTATGCAATAAAATATACGATTCCAAAAAGAAAATCTTTAATTTTAATAAAAAATCTAATTATTCGACTCGAAATTTTTTTAAGCACAATTAATTTAAAAAAAAATATTCGAAATTTTCATATATTTAAGAAACATATGCATGTTTAAATATGTTATTTTAAAAAAAAAAACACAAAATATCAATTAAAAATAATTTTATAAAAAAAAAGAAAATTATAATAAAAATACAATAAAACAAGGTAGAATGTAGACCAACGGTTTTTAAAAGTGCACATTTCCAAAATACAATACAAACTGTTTAGAATTGAGACTTGCACATAATTTTGAAAATTTAAGCAATAAAATTTAAGAAATTTTTTGTAATAAGAAAAAATGTGAAAATAGGACTTTTCTGGAATTTTGAGGGGCTGTAAGGCCGAAACCCTTAGTTATGTAGGAAAAACCGTTAACATACGTAACGGTTACTAGAGCTTTAATTTTTATGTCTGGCCGAAGAAAAATGCTAAGTTAGAGGTGTTTAAAAATAGCAAATTTTCAATTTTTGAGCCCTAATAGCTCATAAACAGGGGGTGGTCCAAAAACAATTTCTGAGCAAACTTATACTAATTCTAAAAGTTCTTTTTGCCTTCAAAGTTTCAAGTCCCTATTTGAAAGCGTTCCGGAGTTATGAGGTTAGAAAAATCATGCAAAATTTGTTTTTCACATAACGGTAAATTTAAATGTTAAATTAATTTAAATACTATTTTAAAGCAAAAAAAAAGTACCTGTCGAATGACGTTTTCAGATTAAAAAAATGTTAAGCGGAACATGAGACATACGCATTTTAAAAATAGGGCTTTTTCAAGGTTTGAGGGGCTGTAGCTTCGTAATGGATGGGGCTACATGAGAAAGTTCTTCCACAAAATTAATTTTTTTATGAGACCTACCCATGGTTAACATTTTTTTTGTCTATCTTTAACGGTGTAGAAGTTTTGTAAACAGACGGACGGACAGAGTGAAACTATTAAGCACATTTTTTCAAATTTTTTTAGAAATGTGCTAAAAAGAAAACAAAAAGAAAAAACGATTTGTTCATGCATTATCGTAAAAGTAATTAAAATATTATAATTATATTTTTATACTTAAATACAAATTTATTGAATAAATTTAAAAAAAAAGTATAATTACAATAAATTAAAAACCACATGATGGGCGCCAGTAAAAGCTAAATATAAACATTCAACTCTTAAGTGAAAATAATCTTTATTTAATTTTTTAATGAATTTTGTATGTTTTTCTTTTAATTTTTTTTGTTTTGTTTTATTTAACATCAAAAATTTTAAACATGACGTTTTTATTTTGTTCTTTTTTTTTTTTTTTTGAACGTTAACGCAATTAAATTTTTTGAAAGAAAATGAAAAAAAACGAAAATTTATATGCATGTCAATCAAAAAAAACCCAAAGCAAAACAACATAATAATAGGACTATATTTTTAAAATATTGTCAAATTTGCTAATGAAGACGTTAAAAATACTTTTTTTTTTGTAATTTTTATTTTTTTTTTTTACCTTTGTTCAGCCAGCTTTAATGGTACTATATACACATTAGACCGAATGCATAAAACTGGCGCTTGAACTTATATTTAATTTTTTTCAATTAAAACCTACGAGTAATTCAAGCTTAGTTTTTGTTTGAAAAAGTGAGATTTGAGTTCAAGTTCATAATTTATTGATTTGACCCCATATCTATACACTTGAACTCGTGGTTTTTGTTTGAATATTAGAAGTTAGAGTTTAAGTTCATGTTTTATTCATTCAAACCCCATATCTTTACTTGAATACATTCAACCCCATATCTTCACTTGAATAAGTGGTTTTTGTTTGAATATTTGAGATTTCAGTTCAAATTCATGATTTATACTTATTCGACCCCATTGTATAAGTTTTAACCCTGTAAGTAGATTAGTTCATGTAACTATTTTTTAGCCTTTCGCTTAAAAATTTTAAAAAATAAATTATAAAATTCAATAAATTAAGTGTTGGTATTCACCTTATTTTACAAAACAAATTATTGTTACTTAAGTAAAATAAAATGATATGTACTTTTTATTTATTTATTTATTTATATTAATATTACATATATTAATGAAGTGCTATATTATTAACCCATCGACTACTAAGGCCATTATAGGTTTTTATACTATTATTAAATTATATACTAATATTATTTATTTTGTTTATATTATATATACTTTATATTTACATTATATTAGGTCGTAAGGGGGGTATCTAAAGAAAAAAACTTACGACCTGTGCAGGGATCGAACCCACACTCCTTCGGTTAATACGCCACACGCCTACCCACTAGGCTACCGAAGCCCCTTGTACTTTTTAAATTTAAATTTCTAAAGAAAGACTAACAAAATTTTATTGCATATATCGAGGCGTTAAATAAATTGTTAATGTTAGTGTTTCAGAATTTATTATCCTTTTTTGTGATACTAAAAGTATTATACAATATTTAGGAAGGTACATGGAAACATTTTTCAATAAACGACATAATATTTTCTTTTAAATTGCTTTCAATTCATTAAAATATTATTTTTCATTTTCTTTTATGTTTAATTATATAGTTTTATATACAATAATTTGTGGAATATTTAATTAAAAACATTTTCTTTTCTTTTTTCTTTGTGCGTTGAAAATGTTGACGTCACAATTTTGCAATTTATATTGAATTTTTGATATTATATTTTTTAAAATATTTTTTTTTTCTCACAATTAAAATTTTAAATTAAAATAATTCGAATAAATCATTAAAATAAAAAAAGACAAAAAAAAAAAAACATAAATAAAAATTAATTATATTTTAATACATATATAGATAGGTGCTTGTATTTATATTTTTATGTATAATAAATTAAATTTAAAGATAATTTCTGAAAAAGAAATATAATTTAATAAAAAAAAAAAAGAAAACTCTTAAATATTATCAAATTATTAAAGAATTATTAAAAAGAATAACAAAACATTATAATATATATCTAATATATATTATGTGTATGTATGAATTTCATCCTGATTCAATTCCCTCTTTTTTTCTGAGAACTAATAGAAAGAAAATAATGCGAAAAGAATAATATAATAAAAAAAAAACCTAAAATCTTTGACAATAGTGTAGGTACCTATCCATTTTCCTCTTACATATTATCAATAAAATGGTACACAAAAAAATTTTTTATTTTACTTGAATTTTTTCCTCTAATTTTTAAGATATTTTTTTACATTTATTTTTGAATTTTTAAATAATTTTATTCTTTAGATATTATTTGTGTCCGTTAGACAAATTTTTATTAATGGACCAAAATGAATAGTCATTTTTCTATATTAATCCTAAATGGTTTTCTTTAGAATGAAAATCGAATAGAAACTTAACTGTGTGGTAGCATATAATGGAGTGAAATTTTAGAACGCTCTTGAGTAATTTCTGTAATTTTCAATATTTCCTCCTATTGAAATAAATTCTATGTCAGTACTTTATGTAATACTTTTTAATTCTATATAATACTTTTTATGTTATAAAAATATTTAGTTTTAATGGCTCTAACAGTTACTAAGGTCTATAGAGTGACGATACTACTAACTCTAGATTTATGATACTACCATTCTAGAAATACGATATCTTTTTGATATAACTGTTATCTTATCCTGCAAAAGCTGTGAATTGTTATCCTTAAATTTGAATCCTCTTTCATACTATATTGGTCTATTGCATAGTGTTACTTGCTATTTTGACAAGCTTATATCTCAGAATACTAAAAACTGAAAGAAAACACTTAAGCCTTCCTAAATACTTCTAATTATTTGCCCTAAAATTATCAGTTTTTATCCTTTTAACATTAGAACTTATTATAAATTATTTTTTGTACATGAAAATATTTGGCTACCCTTTAATATCAAAACTTTTAATAACCATTAATTTGAGTTGTATTGTAAAGTCGTAACACATCATAAATTAACTAAAATATATATATATATATATATAGATCTTGGATCGGATAATAATTAAAACCGAACTAAATTAATGCAATTGAAAATTCTGTACAATGTACATATTATTAATTTTATTTTTTATAAGGTATCTGAAAAATTATTTGGTAAAAAAGGAGGTTCATTTGTGACCATAAAGACTTTACAACCTCTATACTATAATTTTAATACGTCTTCTAAACAATAAATATAAGATTAATTTCATTTTGGTGAAATACTTAAGGAAATAAGAAGAAAGCTAATATACCCTAATATATCCTATTATGTAGAAATTACAGTTAAAAATATAAAGTTTTTTTTGAGAAACCATGATAGTTTTCTTTTCATACGATCTTTTCTCAGCTTTCATTTCTAAATAAAAATTTTAATTTGGTTCTTGTCGAATTTTCCAAAAAAAAAACAAAATGGATCATAATGAAATTTTTGACTCTGTTATTATAACAACGGTGAAAATCTATATTACAAATATACAATATATAGCTATACATATGTATGTATTTTTGAAAAACAAACCTTTATATTATTACATTACAACATAAAAATATATAAATTATATATAAAAATATATACATAATTATGTATATTGTATTAATATAGAAACCATAACGACAAAAAGAATTTTTCAATAAAAACATTATTGAATTTTCATTTTTTGCACACAAAAAAAAAAAAAATTAAGCATACATTTATATACATACTTATAATAACATTATTATTTAATATTATCAAAATGCATATATATATTTATTATATGTATACATACATATTATATATAAAAATATAAAAACATACATAAAATATTATGAAAAATTCGTCCTTAAAAGAACAAAAAAAAAAAATATAAAAATATAAATGATAGAAAAAAGGACATCTATATTCTTTTGTTTTGTAAATCGGATAATAATCGAGCTTTTATAAATTTTTTTTTTTCCTTTTGTTATTATTTTTTTTTCATTTTGTTTTTTTTTTTTTTCTTTTATAAAGGGAAATTCTTAAAACGAGCATAATGTATGAAATTAAATAAAAGAAAATCAAAAAATATGAACATAAAAAAAAAATGAAAAAAATAAATATATACATATAAATATGAGAGGAAAATTGAAAACATACCTATTAAATTTCCCTGAGTTCAAACTCGGAAATTATCTTGACATTGTATGGGGTAATAGCTTCATATTCTTTTCTATATTCAAGACTAAAAGTTGACTAAAGATATTAAACTAATAAATTTCTAAATATCTTTTATTATATTTATTATGATTTTTTTTTTTTTTTTTTTTGATTTTTCTTTGTCAGTAACTAAAAAAAAAATGATTTCTTTAATTTTCGATATTCTAGAAAAATAACTTAAAAAAAAAAAAATTACTAAAAATAAAACCATACATTTATATTTTTTATTAAAATCTTCTATTAGAATATGTGAAATTTAAAGCAAAGAAAAAAAAAAACTGATTTAGCTAAGCTATATGAATAAAAGATTGTCTATTAGTCCTGTCTGTATATATTATAGTTAGAACTTTTTAGAAAATATTTATACCTATTAGACCTATTATACCTATTTTAATATACCTTTAGAAAACTGAAGTTAGTTAAAAAGATCGGCAAAGAAAATCTGCTAGAATTTCCTGTGTATTGACATCATGAAATTATCAGAATAAAAATTAAGAAATGATGGCAAATTATAATAAATGATACAACTATTTTAAACAATCGGCACTATTTAACATTTATTATAATAATAAATCGATTTTTTATATCAACTAAATTAAAATCTCATTGATGAAAAAGAATATTATTATTTTGGTCATTATAAATTTTAAAATTATGTGCTTGCGCCTAATTTTATGCAATTTTTCTCCAAAGTATAATGTTAGATTTAATTGGCTATTGGATTAAGTAAATAAAAAGTAGTAAATTCTTCTACTAAGCGCTAGATTAAGTGAATAAAAAATAAATATAATTCGTTGATTTAAAATGATGATCAAAAAGAACAGTTAATACTGTTCTGGTAAATACTTTTTAATTTTTAAGGTAAGTAATTAGTCCTAATTACTTTAAATATAAAATCAGTTAATAAAAATCACTCTTTAGATGCAAATACGTAAGCTTAAATATTATCGAGAAAGACTAAATGTTATTCTTTATAAATTAAATTTAATGTTTATTAAACTTTGAATGTAGAAATAACGATTTTTTGAGAATTAATTTTTACCAGAATGAAACCAGAGGATTCATTTTAGTTTTTATAGTGAAGTTGTGACTTTCGAATTTCTATTTTACTATTTTCTACCTTTGGCGTTTTTATTTCACGTTCTTCTTTATATAATACACCAGAAACCAAATAAAATTGATTAAATTTTCAGTTTTAATTGAATCAAATGAAACAATAAGGAGAAAAAAGCGATAAAAACATTTTCAAATTCTTACCGTAATGGATGCATTAGACTCTACAAAAATTTTCTGATAAATATGATAAATTCAAATTTTCTAAATAAAATCGCAATATCTTAAGAGTCAGTACCTTACGACTCAAATAAATAAAAAATTCTTAAAGTTCAAAAAATTCTTTTTTGAGCAAACCAATACCACAATATTTAAATAGAAAATTTAAAACTATGTTAAATATTTTTTGTTGTCATTTGATTACTTTTCATAATATGATTAAAATAGATCTTAGACGTGATTGGACATAAAGAAGCAGCAAAAAAAAATAATATAACACGTTGACAAATAATAAAAGTATTTAATAAGTCACGTACATTCTTTTGAAGTTTTAATTGTTTGTGATCAATTTTCTTTAGAAGCAGTGACATATTAGATTATCAGTGATAATCTTCACTTTGCACAAAAAATAAAATAAATAAAATAAATTTTATTTTAATCTTATTTTGCGTTTTAACAAATTACTTTAATTTTTATAGATAAAAGGTAAAAATTTTAGGTAAATAAGTAAAAATAAATAAAATAAGTAAAAATTTATTTATCAAAAAATTATTCGAAATTAATTTCACGTAAGAAGTAAATTATTTATGTCTAGACTTTTGATAAGATACACTTAGTTAAAAATAAAAAATAAAATACAATTATTAAGTAGAGCTAAAGCGCCAATCTAGCCAAAAAAAAATAAAAAGTTATTCTTATTTTGAGCTGAGCCACTGGGATAAACAAATGGCTCATTAAGTTGAAGTCTGCAACGGATTGCAGGGCCTATGTCTAAGGATTGTTGTTTATCTTTCCCACTAAAAAAGTCATTCTCATTTTCCACATGTCACACGTCATAATTAATTTCGTCTAGTCATTATTTTCGTATTTGATTTGTGATTTAATGCTGTTCAATCAAACTTTAAATCCAAATTCTCAAGTTTAAAACTAAAATTCTTAAACCAAAATCTAAGTTTATTTCAATAAATATGTCAAGAAAATTACACAACCTTTCCTTTCCAGATGGATTTGGCTAAAATTGTCGTAAGGGAGAATTATGCTTCCGACGTGTTTGAGATTCGAACCCACACTGTCACGGTGTTTACAATGTATGTTATACAAAATTTCTGTTAATTTTAAATTTTTACAAAGAACAATAGCATTTTTAAATAACCATTTATTTAGGTACGATAATTTAAAGGTAGTTCAACGGAAATATATTTATTAACTGTCACTTTATTCGAATTAACTGAAAACTATAAATAATCAAAATAGTCTTGAAAAAAAATCTGCTGTTTTCAATTACCGTTTTTTTCTTTCACATTTGGATTAAAAAAAAAAACAAAATTATATTTTATCTAATACAAAGGACAAAGGTATAATATGTCATTATACCTATAGGTACATATATTTATATATAGGAGTATAATATTATAATTTACCTACACGTATATATTTGTATTCATAAGAGTTTGGGGATTAGCAAAACTAATATAAGTTAGTAATAAAAGGAAAGAAAATGAATAGCAAAACAGTTGTTAGAAGTTTTTTTTTTCTGTTCTTTTTTTTTTTTTTTGTATTTATAAATAAAATTGTTTTTTTGGAAAAAAAAGATGTGAAACGGAAAATTTATAGTCTAACTTATATTAAAAGAATTTGTCAAATTGTTTGTCATTTCATTTTAAAAATTGATTTTTATTTCATGGGTTAGCAAACATTTTGTGTTAAAAAATATATGGACATCTTAATTTTTAAGGGATGCTCATATTAACCTATATTTAACTAGAACTATGTTTTATTATAAAGTTAATTTTTTGTAAACAATTTTCTGAATTACCAATACTGATCACCAAACAGATCCTTTTTTCAATGAATTTTCCTCGGTTTTCCGAAAAAAAAAAAAATTTTTAGTTTAGTTGGTAAATTTTTTATTTTAAATAAAACAAAACATTTAAAAAATTTATAGTATCTACTTGTACATACCATCAAAAAATGATTAATTATATCACCTACACCTGAAATTTCATTAATGAAAAAAATTACATTATTTTTCTCAATACATTTTGAAATATTATTTGTATGCGCCTAGTTTTATGCAATTTTATTAATACTATTGGCATTTTTTTTTTTACACGAAAACAGTCGGTTACGAGTCGTTGGAGTAATTGTTAAATTGAACCCTAATTTAATATAACCGTATTTATAACTATTTATATTCTTTCTTAAAGACTAGTGTAGTTGGGAGTAGAAAAAATTAGTTTACTCTTAAAAGAAACGCAAACACACTAATACTGATTCATAGGGTCGTATGCATAAAACTGAGATTAAACTCAAATCTAAATTTTTCGAACAAAAGTGTAAGTTCAAGCATAGATTTTGTTTGAAAAAGTGACATTTGAATTGAATCTCAGTTTTTATACATTTGATCCATAGTCTCACTTAAATGGATATTACTCTTTATCGGTGATTCTAGGAACCGAATATTATACCAAATATGTTGAATGAAAATTGAGCACAATTGAATAATATACCTTAAATATACTGTACTTAAGTAACTTAAGTATGTTAACATATCTTATAAGTAATATACGAATCAAATAATAATTAGAAAATTTTAAAAATACACGTACGTTTCCATTTGGCAATTGAAATTTAAAAAATTCTTCAAAATTATGATAGCAGAAAATTATAAAAATTTAGAAAAACTTTAATATATTAAAAAAAATAATAATGTATCTATATTTGTTGTTCTAATCTACTGTTATTGTGATAACATTAATTAAAATAGTTTTTAAATTGATTTTATTTTATCGCTTTGTTTGTTTTTTTTTCTTTCTATTTTTGATATTTCAGAATATTTTTTTAGTTTTATTATTATATTTAAACACTATCAATAGCAGTTATCTTGGCTAGAAAACTATATTATGATGGTAATAACAACAAAATAAACATTTTATTTGTGATAAAAATGTCATAGCAAAACTAATAAAAATTAAGTGGATCTATAGATAGAAAATGTTAATATTGTATATTTTGTTTTTTTTTCATTTTATATCTAATAGATACATTTTATCCTTCAGGTATAATAGTGATAACTCCTTTTATTACTATTATTATATTGCTACTAATGAAAGATCTTGTTCAAAATCATAATCATGAAATGGAACATAAAATTGTCTAATGTATTTAGAATATATAAAAAGTATATAATATACACTTAAAATTTCCTAAGAATATTTTTATAAACAAATATTTTGATACTTTTATATTATACCTAATTAAGTTTTAATAGAAATGGTTTTATTATAATATGTTTTATTTTTTTTAAAGGACAATATATATTAGCGTGGAAACGTGGAATTGCTATATTAACAGCTGGTTCTGTTAGAGTTTCACCAGATCCTCGTATTAGTTTAGTTAATGGTAATACATTACAAATTAGAGATGCAAATCCAGCTGATGCTGGTGATTATATATGTCAAATAGCAACATTGGAACCAAAAGAAATTATACATCATGTAGAAATTTTAAGTAAGTTTATGAAAATAATTTATATACCTATACCTATATATTTTTTTGTTCTTTAACTATTAAACAATATAAAATTATATTTTTATTTTATTTAAATTTATTTATAAATTTAATATTGTGTACTTTTTTAACTTTATATTTAAGTAAAACAGAGGTTTTTTTTTTAAAAAATGTTTAGAAATACATAATTAAGTTTATTTTTGTAATCATTTTCTATTTTTTAAACAAAATTCGACATCCTGAACTTGGTTAACAGATTTTAATTTGTTATATCTAATATTATGTCTAATATTAATATAATAGCAATGAAAAGGATATCTAAAAAGTTTGAATCAATCAATTGATCAGTCAGTTGATCACTCAATTGATAAGTCAGAAATGAGAACGAAAACAAATCTTTAAAAAGTTCTGAAACCGTAATGTATCAACGGAATTTAGAATTTTTTTTTTTGGATCAAAGAGTCCTATAAAACTTTAAACATAATTCTCTTACAAAAATTAATTAAAGAATCGCCGTATAGAAGTGCGTTAACGATTTTTAAGTTTTTATAATGCAAAAGTTTTATCTAAACAATACATAGAAATAGTCTATCCGTCAAACTGCTGTTTTAATATAGAGTGTAAAAATGATAAGTGTAAAAGTGAGTGTATAAGTGAGTGTAAAAATGTTTTAAATATCTTACGTCCGAACGGATTAATAGAACTAACAACACCTAATTCAATTTACATTTCACAGCACATATGCAAACTTTAAAGTCAATTGGTCGAGTCGAGTCGAGTCAAGTAAACTCCGTTTAGTAAGAAGTAGGGAAATATTTTGTAAAAACTTTTATACTAAAAGGGGTTAACAAATCGAAAAAAAAACGTGCTTTACCTTTTTGAGACTGAAAGAAAAATTTCTATGAAATTGTGTTCAATCGGATATACGGTATAGAAATGCTACGGCTAAGGTTATTTAATAATTTCTAGTAATTTAAGATTGAATAAAGAAGAAATGCATAATGAACAAACAAAAAATTAACAGTAGAAATAAGATTAAAAGTTAAAACTAAAATATCTCTCTCTCTCTGTATACTTTATCACATATTATTTTCTGGGATACCTACGTCTGATAACGTGAACTATGACAGTAGCATAAGATAAAAAACAAAAATTGATAATTGCAATGTGGTTTAACCTCGTTTAATACAATTTAACATATGCATAATGTTTTATCTTGATATCTAAGTTTAAAGTTTAATTCTAAATTCTAAGTGTTTTCAATATTTTGAAAAACAACTGAAATGATAACTGCGAAACATTCAATAAGGGAAACATTTTTAGGCCTTGGCTAGTAGAAGTCAATTTACATGTTTTTATCAAAACTTGGCTAGTAAAAGTCAATTTACATGTTTTTATCAAAAAATGTAATTTATATCAATTTTCAGTTGGTGATCGAGATATCGTAAAAATAACTTCAGAATACGTGCCTTATATGAAGAACTTCGGTATATATTAAATTTTAAGGTAAATTCACATTTGAAAGAGATAAATATAGATAGATCCTATAATTTTTTCAAATTGATTTTCAAATCTGCATTAAAATCAATTCAAAATTTCAAAGTATCTGCGAAATCTACCATATACCATATACCAATATACCATACCATATTTTACAATATAAAATATATTAATATATTGTGTATAAATTAATAAAACCATACTTTTTGAATCATCCTTTTTATAACCTTTAAAAATCAATAATATTTTTATTATACATTTCATTTGTCTGAAGTTAAATAAAAATATATGAAAAAGTCGAAGGGAAAACTTTATCTGAAAATATTATCAAATATATTTATTGAAAATAATAAATTTATTGTATTTTTATATAATTATAAAATAATCGTTGTATTGCAGTATTTTTTTTTTTGGAAATTATTGTCTAAATAATCTTTTATTGAACTTTGATATCTATGGAAATAAAAATATAATCGGATGATAATAAAATAAATTGTTACTGGATGTATTTTGATCATAAAAAAAAAAAATAATTACATTTTTCCAGGACATTTTAAATAAGCCAATATTAAAGAGCCAATATTTTTAAATATGTAATTGAATTTTTTTCTTTTTTTTACATTTAAGAATATAAACTTTTCTGAAACCTTAAAAGATAAGTGAACATTTTATGATACGTTCTTAAATGTTTATTGAAATTATTCGCAAGTAACAAGAATTTCGTTTAAATAACGCTTGGGTAAACAAATCAATTTATTTATCCACAACTAGCTGCAAACAAAAAAAAAAATTTTTAAGATTTTAAGAAAACATTTTAAAGAAAATTTTAACCTAATCCAATGATACTATTTAAATGCTTCCAACTCAATAGTTTTCACTGTCTAAGTGCAATTTGTTTTCAATATAATGTTATTCAAACCTGAAATATTTATAGGCAAATTAGAGCAATTTTATAATGATATAATATACTTTTGTAATTTTTTTCAAAGTTTAAAGAAGATTGACGCTTTTTAATTTAAACCGAACACTAAGAGATTGAAAATAAAGCATTACAATTCTTTTTGCAATGCCCAGTAAGTAAAGTAATATGTATTGATGGATTGGAAAATAATTGAACAGAATATTAAATGTATAATGTATAATTTAAGGATCCCCTACGATATCTTAAAAAACAAAAATTTCAAACCCAAAATCTTCGGTTTTATTTCAATTATTTTCCTAGCCCATGAATGTGACAAGGAAATTACACAATCTTTCCTTTCTAGACGTGTAGGAGGAGGAAATTATTCGTATGACGGGTATGGGATTCGAACCCGCATCAATCATCGAGGATATCAATTTCCTCGGTGTTTACAGTGTATTTTATACATTCTTTTATACGCGTATTTTATAGGTCTACCGAGATCTCTATGCCAACATCGTTTTACGGTAAAATATTGACAAAAAAAAAAAATGTAAGAAATATGTTTTTGAGGCAAAAAATTGAAAATGTATTCTTCAAAAAAATTTTAGCAAAATGTTTGCCTTGGATGTGTCTGAGTAACTTGTTTACTGTAACAGTGGGTCCACTGTTCCACTTTCCATTCCACTGTTTACACTGTCCACTGGCTACGTACAGTGAATGTGACCTCCTCTTGTTTTGATATTACTGACCTTAAATTAATATTAAAACGTAAACTTAAGTATTGTTTGATAATACTTAGTAGGTAGACAATTTACTAATATTCATTTAGTATGCCTCATTAACTTTAATATATTAATTTATTGTATATCATTTTAATTACTTACGTTTTGTGATTTATTTATTTATTTATTTTTTTCCTTTTTTGTTACTGACACCTCAAGTATACACCATATTTGAAGAATACAGTGTAATGTTGGCTTAGTTCAACTTATCGAGTTTTTTAACTTGCTTTAGGTATGTTAAAAATATATTTTCTGCCGTTTCGTCAAGGAGGGGTAACTGGCCGTCGGATATTATTATTATTATATCTTATAATAAAATTTTTGCATATTCATATAAACATATTTAGAGAAAGCTTATAGCTTTGATTTTGATTCAAAACAAAAGTATTTATAATAGAGTATGGTTGTTGGCAATTCCAAACCCGTTAAAAAGAAATTTTAACATTCTGGTTCTGTAACTAACTATAAAACATACAACGTGAATTTTTGAATAATTTTTAAAGAAATATTTTGTTTTTAACAAAAAATTCAAGATGTTTTCATTCCAGGTTTTTGCTTTTTTAAAAAGATTTCATCCCAAAAAAAAATTTTAAAAACAAAAAATTCAAAATTTTTTTTTTTCCAAGTTGACGTTGTGATCCATAAATTTTATAATTCCAATAGTATAAATCTTATTCGTTATTACGAAATTTCTTTAAAGATCTTCGTCAAAAACGTGCCCTCTTCGGTTAGATACTTAAAATATTTGAAAGTTATTTAAATTGCAAAAAGGACGAAACAATTAATTTGTCTTAAAAATGCTTTTAGTCTATTACAAAAAATAAAGTCAATATTCCAAAAAAAATTTAATTCGGCTGTAAAATTTTACAATAGAAAAGTATATAAAAAAAATGATAAATTAAATTAAAATTAAAATTACTAAACAATTAATATAATAAAAAATTCTAATACACAAAAGAAAAAAAATAAAAAACGCTCAACACTTAACTACAAAATAACACACATGTAATTTACTTAACAAAATTTTCTATATAAAAATCGATTTGAGTATTATAACCCCGAAGGGGGTCCCAAGAGAAGTAGAAAAAAAAACAATTAATATACAATACAAAATAATTAAAATTCTATTAAAAAAAAAAAAATAATAATCATACCTATACATAATTACATTCATTATTTATACATAAAAATGTTGTAGACATCATATTAAATTTTTTATATTACGGAAATTTCGTTTTTCTGTAGAATGTAACATTACATATAACGGAAATTTTAATATTCTCTAGATCGTTTAACAGTGTATACCATTTACCGTTTAACAATATATACAGTATAGTTATTGAAATTATGCTTCAAGCAATTTAATAACTTTAATCATGTAATCGTGTAATAAATTCCTTTTATATATTTTAATATACACAATACATATTCTATATATATTTATAAAAAGATGATGATTTAATTATAATTATGTATTAGATCTTATCTTATTTTAAAAAACTCAAGCAAAAAATTAACCTTTAAATAAATATACCTTAATTTTTAAAACACCAACGTTGATTTTTTTTTTTTTTTATATATTTTTATATACACTCTTATTTTGAATAACAAAAAAATAGCAATTTAGACAATTTTAGCAACATGTAATATTCTATTTCTGTTCTTAAGATATTTTCAAATAATAGTTACCTATAAGTACATATAACAGAATAGTAAAAAATTTAAAATTTCAGTACCTACTAACTTGGCATTTATTATAATAAGTTTTATTCAAATCAATTTAATTTTTTCGATAAAGCTAATCTTAGCTTCTTTTTAACTTTAAGAGTCTACATGAGAAAAACAAGTATTTAAGCTATAAAAAAGTATCTTTTTTGAGTTACAAGTTAAATATAAGAAATTTTTTTTTTTTTTAGTTTATTTTTCCTATGCAGCATTTCCTTTTCAGGCGTGGTTGTAAATATTATAACGAGAAATTATTCATAGATGTGTCTGGTTTTCGAACTCACACTCTCTGGGTGTTTACAGTAAATTCTAAAATACACTCTTACCCATTAGACCTCCGAAGCCGCTAAGGAGTTAATAATATAATTTATATAATTTTTTTAAGCTCTTAACACATTCCATTTAATATTGCATTCTTCTAAATTAATATTGAATCTTTCTTTAACGAAATTTGAACTCCGGCTTCATAATATAAAGTCATGTGAACGTAAAAGACAGTTCAAAAGTGATTTTCGTTTAACTGTAAAAGAATTGGTATAAAAATCGCATAATATGATGTATTAAAACAATAATATTATGTCAAATTAAAAAGAACGTTCATTTCCGTCTCCTGATGACTATAACAACATTTTAAGAAAATTGAAAATTTTATTTCTCTTATAACCATTTTGTTGTTGGAAGATTGAAATGTAACATATTGTTAAACTAAAATTTATAAAATTCAGGCAAATTCAAAGTCACACTTCAGTGACTAAGAAAAGAATTATTCTGATTATGTAAAAATTTTCAAAATATATTATTTAAAAAGAGGATACGTATCTATTATGAAAGGGATTGAAATAGATATTTTCTACGCTACAGATATTTTTAAGTTTCAAGAAGATTAAGTTTTCCTAATCCTTTTTCAAAATATTTCATAAATTGTAAACAATAGAAGGACCTTCTATTTATTATTTTCGTTTTATGAAATATATAATAGTATATATAATATGTTCTCAATTTTGTATCGAAATTTTCTTTTATGTCATTTTGTCGAAAAAATGATTTATTATATATAGGTACAATTTATTTAACAAAACAAAACACTTAAAAAATATATACATATATTTTATTCCTTATAAGTTAAAGTTTCTCTAGAACACCGTAGGATATAAAATCATAAAACAAATTTGTTATTTCCATTTCAAATTTTTTTTACTCTCATTCATTTTGAAAAATGAAAATTTTCTTTATTATTATTATTTATTCCACAAATAAAAATAATAATAAGTCAAGATCATAATAAAAAAAAAAAAATCAAAATTAGTTAAGGGAAAGAAAAATTCAAGAAACTTAATATATAGTTAGTTTATAAGGATAATAAAAATGAAAAAGGAAAAAATAAAATAAATAAAAAATGTTTTAATTTTTTTATTTTTATTTTTAATTTTTTTTGTATTTTCAAGTTCCACCAAAAATTCATCATGTTACAAACGGTGGACTTATACAAGTTAAAAAAGGTTCACCAGTAAGGTTAGAATGTTCAGCACAAGGCAATCCAACACCAAATATAACATGGACAAGAAAAAATAATATCCTGCCAAATGGTAAGTTTATTATTTCATTTATTACACCTATTTCTTTTTCTATTCACTTTGTTGTTTTTTTGTGTTTTTTTATTATTTGTATTTTTTATTTGTTTTATCATTTTTTTTTTTTTTGGAGAATTTTTTTTTTTTTCTCTTTTATATATTGTCTCTATTATTATTCTATTCCGCTCTTCATACTGCCATTATAATCTAGTACTTTTATTATGCTAGTACCGTTATATTATTACTAGTATTTTTAGTGTTGATTACGCGTCATTTTACTTTTTATTTTAGTATGTTCATGTTTTTTTTTTTTTTTATAATTTTTGGGATTTTTGTTTTTGTAACACCTATTAAATAACTTTAAATATAAGATATTAGGATGATGTTAATATTAAGAATTTCAGTGAAGCGCATTACATTACAACGTATAAATTGCAGAAATCATTTGCCAAAAAAAATATTTTGATCTTGTTCTTCTAGGAAGTTTTAAATAATATTTAGGCTATTTTTGTTACTTTTTTTTTAATCCTGATACGTAATAAAGGATGAGGATTTATGATAATTTGTACAAAATAATTAATTTTGATTTATATTTTTTAAAAAATTATGAAATTATGGACAATGCTGCATACTTTGTCCCTCTGTCCTAAGTTTTTATATTATGAAAATCTTTTCATTAAAAACTTTTTTTTAAAAAAACATTTGAAAATATCGTAATGTTATATTATTGTACAGTAAGTATTGAAAAATATCAATTTTATATTATTATGTATAATATTATAGTAAAGAAAAACCAAATTTGGCATTACATTCCAACACTTTCACAACGGAATAGATGAGTAGGTATGGTGGTGACGTTGACGATGCTGCGTGAAGACCACAATTAGCACAATTAGATTAGACCATTTTGATACAACGGAATAGATAAGTTCTTAAAAAAAATTACATAGTAGTGCAATTATAATGTAAAAGACATAAACACCATAGAAAAATAGTGATTATCTTCGAAGTAAAAAAAAACCACTGCATTTTATAATATTTATCAAATTAAAATTTTAATTTTTAATTAATCGAAATTCAATATTTAAAACATATATAAATTAAAAATTAAATATGTAAAATAACAATTGAAAAATTTGAATACAAATTCTTCTTCATTACATCCCCAATTAATTGTAAGTGTAAAATTATTTTAATTACTTCTGAGCTACATAGCGGCCATTATGCTGATTAAACCCGAATCAGATCTTTATTTTTCGCCACTTTCATATTGTATATACATAATAAAATGAAATTTCAAAAAACCCGTACGTAAAAAGTAAAATTTTCATTTTAAATTAAAAATTTCATCATTTGTACACAAAAACGCAAAAAAAAGTAAAAATCGCCTTTTGCGAAAAACAAATAGCATTACAGTGAAAGTTTTCAATGTTTTTGAACCGTATTGTAGCGAAAATGTGTTGTAGAAAGATTTACATTTGTGTGTGTTTTTTTTTTTTTTGTTATATTTTCAACATATTTAGAATTCATTGGTATTTTTCGGCTTAATATATATCCGAGTTTTTGTAGGTTTTATTTGAACCTAATATATACATATTAAGTATCCTATAGTATTTTATTTACGTAATTATACTTTTAATGTATTTTGTTCAGATTTAGTTTGAGAAGCTTTAAATTTGATTAACTTATATATTTCAAGAAAAAATAACTTATATAATATTTTTGTATGTGAGTTGAAAGATCAAAGTTAAAAAAATATTTACCGTGTACTTAATATTATAATTTTTATTAGTTTATTTAAAAGTCTTAACATAATAACATATTTTCGTATTTTTATATTATGTTTAATGTTTAATGTGTTTTTTTATTTGAAATTTAAGTATAAATTTAAGTATTTGAAAATTAAGTATTAATTTATTATAAACAATTAATAAAAAAAAAAACAAACATTTTTGAGTAACAATTTGTTGTCCCCAAATATGAAAAATTAGAGACTTGAAAGTTTTTAAAAAAATTTTTTTTTAAAGAATTTTTAATTTTTACGTATGTTCATGTTGGATTTAAAAAAATAATCATTTTAAACATAGGTGTAAACATAACAAACCTACTGATAATTTTAAAATAAATGTAATCTACTTAGTAGATTAGCGTATCTACAGGACGAATAGAATTAAAAAAAAAAAAAAATAGAAAGACGAATTGACAGCTCATTATTATAATAAAATCTATATTCCGGTTTTGTTTTTTTTCTTTTATTTTTCAATTATTTTTAGAATACATACTAGAAAGATGAGTATATTTTATCCTTTTTGTTTTATTATTATCCTGTTTTTTTTTTACTGATGGTAAGTGAATGAAATTTCATCCTTTTGAAATCCACGTATTATTATTTTATTTTATTTTTATTTTTATGTTTTTTTTTTTTTTTGTTTTAGCTTGTTTCATTTTATATAAGATTTTATATGGTATTAAATCCCTCTTTTATATCATAAAATATAAGACTACAATAGAAAATGTGTGAAATGGAAAAATAGCTGAAATAACAGTGAAATTTAATCTGCTTTTTTTTTCTGTGATTATTTCATATGTTTTTTTTTTTTTATGCTGTTTTGCGTTATTTTTTCTTTTTTGATTTTTGATTTTTTTTATTTTTTCTTCTTTTTCTTTGTTTTTTGTTTTTTTTGTTTCATTACTATAAAAGTAAAATGATAATAAACGGACGTGATTCAGTGATTGATGAATTTTTCGTAATAAAATACGATAATAAATAATAATCAAACATACACTATATAATGTTCCATTGAGTATAGTGGAGCGCGAAACAAAAAACGAAAACATTAAAATTAACAATAAAATTGAGTAGAAATAGTAAATTTTTTTTTTTTTCTGCTTTAAATTAAAATAAATGGAAAAATAAAAGAAAGTAATAATACAAAGAAAGAAAAAAAAAATATACATATATAAAAAAAAAAAAAAAAGTAAATAAATTGGCGAAAACATAAAAACGTATTTAAATTTTTACACTACAAAAAAAAAAAAAAAGAAAATTTGAAAACAAAAACTTTCAGAAGTTAATATAGATTTATTGTTTTTCTGGCATAATGGAAATGGGAATAAAACAGAAAAAAAAAAAAATATTTTCACTAAATATTGAAAAACAAAAAAAAGAAAAAAAAAAAAAAACTTTTATATTAAAAGTTAAAATATATTTGACGAATTTTCAACAAACATATTTTTTTTTTAAAAATTTTTTCGGAAAAATAAATTTTGTAGATTCATTTAACTTTTAAATATATACTTATACCAGATCAAGATTCAATATTTCACTTTCAATAAAAATAATTTTATAATTTTATTTTTGGTCAGCTTTTACAACATTAAATGTAATTTAATATACAGAAACCATTTCAATTAATATTTTTTACTTTAACTTGAATTTTCATCGTGACTTAAAATTTAATTTTTTTTTAATAATTTTTTTTTTTTTTTTTGTAATTATTTTAACCCTTAGATTCTACTTAAAAATTTGTTACTAAAATACAATTCTTGTGTGAATTTTTACCAACATGTAAATAACGTACCATTTGACAAAGTCTGTGACATAGTGATAAAATCGCCAGTCTTTCAATCGAAAGGTTTCAGGTTCAAATACCAGTTATGTTATCCAATAGTATAGTAATTTATATTGTAATAGTTTATATCGTAATAGTGTATATCGTAATAGTTTATATCGTAATATATCGTATATATCGTATAATATAATATAGATAGATAGCGCCTAAAAATAATATTTATTTCTAATAATATTACAGAATTGTTACTGCAGAGGATATAAACGTATTATTGCTACTACAGAGTATAGAACTACAGGGTATAGAACGATTTAGTATAATAAAGATTCAAGAAACTGAATTTTATTCTAATATGAATAATTAACGTCTTAGTATGAATAATAATAAGCTCCTTTAGTGGATGCCTTATGCTTCCACCTTCATTATCCGGTACTCAAATTCTTATCTGGTTAAAAATAATTTTGACCTATAGCACAAAATAGATTATGTAAATTTATGAAAAATAATTATATAATTTTACAAAAAACTTTGTAAAGCCTCTAAGTCCCTAAGTTAACAGTTTTTGTAAAATATTTTCATTATGAAGGACTTTGTTGTACTCATAAACAAAATTCTTATTATGATAATATTCAACCAAATTTGTGCAATGTATATCAGAAAACTATTGAAATTTTCCCACATTAGGTTTTTTGAGGTTTGTTTAAATAGAATTTCTAACAAAGAACAGTGTACTGGAACAATATATCTCTGAAAGAGACAAATATCGAGACACTTCTAATATCAGTACTCTGAGACGAGATCCCACATCTTCAAAACGCATATTTTAACCCTAGAGTAAGTAAGACTGGCTATGAGAAGTAAGAAACACTAATTAAATGATCGTTCATAGCTTTCCTAAAAAGATAGAACAACAACAAAAACAAAAGCCTCCAGAGGAATTAAGGAGAACCGGATCAGTGAACGTTACTTTTTAGTTAATACAATACCTACCTAGTTGCTTTTATATATTTATTGTTGTTATCTTATTATTCTGCATTTTGTAAGGTTATTCTGCAATTTATTATTACTGACTTAATTGTATTAAAAACATATAACTAAGGTACCTAACAAAGTTAAGTGGACATTAAGAAATTTCTTACAGTACTAAAAACTACAGAACGGATAATTCTTCGATATGTCTACAAACATTGTCAAAGGAAAGCTGCATTATTTTATATTTTCAACTCTAATAAATAAATAAAAATATATATATTTTTTTTTATGTTGCACTTTTAAAGTTTTAATTTTCTAAATATGTTTAACTTGATTTATAAAATTTGATTAAAAACTATAAAACTTTAAACATAAAAGCCTTAAAAATTTTTTTTTATTTTTCAAAACAACAGGTGAAGATAGATATGTTTCAAATGTGTATATTATTGAAAATATGGATAGACACAAAGGTGGTACATATACCTGTACAGCAAATAATGGCGTAGGACAACCTGCATCCAGTCAAATAATTTTACATGTTTTATGTAAGTACTATAGATACAAGATAAATATTAAACTTTGACTTCTATAATTATTTTAAAAATTTGTTTTCTCATTTTTGTATATTTAAACATAGTTATTTAAAAAAAAAGTCCAATTTAACTAATTAATAAAAGTTTTCTTATATTATTTAAAATTAATGTCCATTAACTGAATTTCAAAATGATAAGGCTAAGCACTGCTTCATTTAATAATTGAATATGACTTAATTGAGATCATTTCAATAGGGCATTCCTAATATATTCCCACATCTTTTGTATAATACGATAAATAGTTTCCTTGTTTTCCTTAACTTGCTTTCTCTTTTTTTTTTTTTTACCAGGGTTGGTGGAAAACGAAAACTTGAAAGTCACCAACAAGAACTGCACGTGCTTCCTCAGGGTAGTGTTGTACTTTAACCAACCAAAACCACCTCCCTTTTAAAACCAAACTTTAGGATGGAATCTTTAATACAAATGTAGATAGTTTGAAAATGATCCTGAAATTCCATATCCTTAATTTCTGCATTGATTTTCAAATACAGAACTATCAGATAGTTTATAGTTTCTTTAGATGGTTGATAAAATTTCTATATCGTTTGCGATAAAGAATTGAAATACAAGACACAGGTAGATCTCTCATCTGTAGTGGAGTTAGGAGAAGGTGGGCTAATACAGCGCACCTAAGCGTTTTTTGAAATAGCTAGATATCTATCAAAAAATATCTAAAACGGAATTTATGGAATCAATATTTGATATTTAATCTTAGACTTTGTATTGTTAAATTTATATTACTTCTTCATTTAACTTTTTTTTTCAACAAATTAGATGAACTGGTAAAAAACGGAATTACCCCAAAGAGTGGGTAATTCCGCGCATAGGATGGGGTAATACCGCGCGAGAAAATCTCAATAATTTTAAATATAATTTTAAGAAAAAATATGTATTTAAATTTTTTTTTATTTTACACTGGTAAAATAAAAGCATATAAAATTAGTAACAAAATGATTTAAATTAAAAACTATAAACAATAGTCACAAATGTAATTTCTGGTAAAATTTGCTCCACTGCAACTTTGGTGCACCCAGCCATCGCAAATAATGCATAAAATTCTGATTCCAAACCCTTCTTCGCAGCAGAGAAGACAATACATCTTTTCTACGGCAGGAGGTGACAAAATATCATCTACCGCATCATCATCTAAGAAGATTAACTCTGAATCGGACTCTTCGGTGTCACTTTCAAATTTAATTTTTTTCTTAACACTTTTTTTTGATTTTTTTCTAATTTCTCTTTTTATTTTTTTGTTGCCTTTTTCTTTGACTTGTTCAAGCTTTTGTTTTCGCTTTAGTTCGGCACTTTCAAGAATTTGTTTCATCGGGCTTTCAGTTATTATAGTGGAACTTTGTTTTCTGTTGCTTTTATTTTTTTTGGTGCTTGAGGAACTGGTGATAATTTATTAAAACTTATTAAGTTAGTTTTCTTTGAAGTATTTTTTTTATCTAAAACAGAAAAAAATTAATTTAATTGTAGGTAGGTACCTAATTTTGCAATAATTAAACTTACCAAGAACTAGAACCGGACTTAAAGCACTTAAATTATCTGGTTCAACATTATTTTTATTATTGTTTAGATTTTCTTGATAGTTTTCTGTAAAACAAAAGTACAAGAAATTACGAAATATTCGAAGATTTAAACTATTCCAGATTGTTTACCATTAATAGGACAGATATTTGATGCGCTCGAGTCTCTTAGCTGAGAATCATTGATGTCACTTATACTGTCTACTGGGTTTAAGTTTTCATTAAAGTCATTGAATTTATCTGAATTAAACGGATAAATTCCAGCCGTAGAAAAACCAGAAACTGCTTTTTCTAATGTAGCTACTTTTAAGTAAGCGTTTTTGAAAATTTCAGCAATGTCATACATGGTAATTTTTTGGAAAAAATGATTCCTTAAAAATGTTGTACATTCCTTATTATAAGCCATTTTCAGTGGTCCGTAAAATGTTAAATCCAGTGGCTGTAATTTATGAGAAGTATGTGGAGGAATCGTTACCATAACAATGCTATTATTTTTACAAAACTCGTAAGCTTTGAGCGAAATATGGCTACAATGGTTATCTAATATTAATAGCACCGGATGATCTACGGTACAATTAACATTCATTTGGAAATGTTGGAGCCAATCGCAAAAAAGTTATTCGTTAATCCAACCATTTTTAGAGCATCCATATTTTGCTCCTGTTAAACCACCTTTTTCTAGAAGGGGTGTCATTCTTTTACGGGCATAAATAAAAAATGGTGGTACATATATGCCAGATACACTAAAGCAGCACACCACAGTAACGGTTTGCCCACGCTCTCCGGAAGTTGCAGCACCAAGTTGCTTAATACCCTTAGCTGCTAGAATTTTAGGCGGGTTTTGTACGTTTATGATTCCTGTTTCATCTATGTTAAATATCTTTGAAGCTAGAAAGTTGTATTTATGAATTACTTGGGCTATGTTGTTAAAAAACAGTTTTATTTCCTGTAAATTAAAAGTTGTAATGCGGTTTAAGCTTGTGCTTTCCGGTCTGCGCAAGCTAACATTTTTATTTCGCTTCAAAAATAAGCGAAGCCAATCCATCCCAGCTAGACCAGCATTTTTATTAAAATTATGGCTTATATTATTTTTTTCGGCATATTCAAATGCCAGCCGTCTAACTTCAGTCGTGGTCAAACCATAAAAAACGTTTGACAATTTGATGATGTGATCCGCCAATTCCTTCTCTATTTTCATTGAAAAGGTAGGTTTTCTACCCATTGGATTTGCACTTTCTAATATAGTTAAATCCTTTCTTAGGTAATCTCTTAACGTAGATTCAGGAATGCCAAATTTTCGTGCTGCTCCACGTTGTGTATCTGTACCTTCTTTAATAGATTTGATTGCGTTTGGCAAACTTTCATTGCTCCAAGAACCCTTGGTTGTACTTCTTACATAATTCCGTGGCATCTATGGATAAAGTAGGAATCGAACTTTTAAAAAAATTAAATTTTCGTTATTGGGGTAATTTCGCGCAGCGCGGTATTACCCCAAATAAAACGCGCGAAATTGCCCACACAGTAATTATTTCACTTATTTAATCATTCCAAAAAACTTATTAAAAATTATTGAAAATCGTAAATGGAAACATTAAATATAAAATTTACACATAATTTTTAAAATATTTAAAAAAAACACAGCTCTTACCTTGTTTAAGAAAATGAATAATAACTACTAACACAAAAATAATAGCCTGCTACACAAAATAAATTTTTTCACTATTACACTTTCAAAATGAATGAAGAATTTGAAACAAAAAAATTAAAAGCAAACATTCTAACGGTTCTTTAACAGTAGCTTGTCAAAATATGATCAAATGAAAAGATTTAAAAAATAGAGCGCTGCGCGGTATTACCCACTGCGCGGAATTACACCACTCTCCCCTACATCTCCCAATAATTTTTAAATCTTACAACCCAAACATAAATAGTACCATAAATAGTGTAATTGCAATTTAAAACTAAAATTCACAGCTATATTTATAATTTGGATCCCCCATATCTCTTAAGCCCCTTAAACTAGAATCATAAAATTTTGAGAGGAATAAAATAATAAAATATTTAAGAATGTATAAAAGATGCCTCAAAAAAATTGGTTGATGCAACAAACTTCAAATTGAAAATAATGTCTGTTAATTTTTTAAGATTTTCTTTAGCAAAAGCAAAATGCGAATTTAGATGGAAAAATGGAAAAGTTCTAGAACTCTTTTTATATTCGTTTTGAAAATGTGCACTTAAAAATTTTTATTCATACTAGCTTGTGTATTTATATTTGCTTTTTTTACTTACATAGTAATAAGTAAGAAATTGATAATTAGCAAAAAATCATAACCCTTTTTGCTACTTTATAAACTTAAAAGGAAGATTTTCGTAATTAATGTAACCAGTAAAATTGTATTAATCGTTTAATATAAAATTTTTTATTTTAATAAAATAATCGTTTTTTTTTATTTTTTATTTCGTAAACAGATCCACCAGAAATAACAGTGGAAAAAACAGTGGTACACAGTGGTGAAGGTCAAGAAGCCATTCTTGTTTGTATTGTACATGGTGAATCACAACCAGAGGTAAATAAATTTTACAAAGATAAGAAAAATAAAATTAAAATCTTACAAATATATAATGTAAAGCTGCTCTAATGTGAATCCCAGTCAGACCATAATTAGGATCATGATTTTAAACTTAAATATAAACTTAAATATTAGACGACCTAGATATGGTAAAGCTTACTAAAGCATTTATAAGTTTTAGGATTTTAAAACTTCCAAGAAAATGAAAGCTTTAATTTAGTCTATTTTAAAAAATCGCGGAGCTTTTTTATGTCGAAATGTCTTTAACTTAAAAGTTTTTTTCCGTTCCTTTAAAATGTACAGGTTTCTCGAATAGAATTTAATTTATCTTACGCATTCCTCATCTTCTCCTTCATCTGATATTTATTCATAGTTGGATGTCGACCTGTTACTTTAATTTAAGGTGGTGACAATGTTTGTAAATTTTATTTGTGGCTGAGGCTATTTGTGGCTAAGGAGTATTCTTTTTTTGGAAAAATAATGTCTGCATAATAAATACAGGGCCGGATTAAAATCCATAGATGGTCTAAGCACTAAAAAAAAATATATATATAACAAAATTTTACATTAGCCATCGTAAACTCACTCTTGAAGTTTAGCGATGTAAAATTATTGACACTAAGATTTTTGACACTATTCGTCAAAGTGCCGTTTAAAAAACATACCACATTTTGCGAAAATTTGCATGTATTTATATTTATATGCAGGCATTTTCATAAACCATCATTGACTATCAGCAGTAGCATAGTATAAGAATAATCACATGTTACGAAAGAACTATGTTAAAATGTTCTTATAATCTTAAACACAATTCTTAAATCCAAGTAGGTACTGAACTAAAATTTTACTATAAATTATTTATTTTGAAATTGTGGTCAAATTGATTCAAGACACAAACCATATCATTTTTGAAGTATACAGATTACGGTTTACTATTGTATAGTTTTCGCAAATTCATCACTAAAAATCTGTCGAAAAACTACTATTATACAATTTAAAAAAACCATTTTGACTATTAAATTTGACTACCCAATTGAGTTTGACTATTAACACATTTCATTATGAATTTAATTTACTTTCTTCATTTATGACAGTTTACGAGATTAGTTTTACTATGTTATTATATTTACTGAAATAAACAAGTTGAGTTTTACGTGTATCATCGGCGAACATCACTCAAATTATTCAAAATTCCGTACATTAAGAAAAACATGCGTTAAGTCCCACGTGTGTCACTGGTGAACATTGCTGAATGTTTTCAAAATTGCGAATCAATGTAATATATGCTTATTTTTACCTTTAAAAATGTTCCCCGCTGATGCATATTTACTTATTGTAAAATAATTACAATTTGTTTAAAAAGCAGTGGGTATAAGAAATTTTAATTCAAATTTTTTTTTGTATTTAATTAACAGGTATCATGGTTAAAAGATACAATGCAAATTGATTCAACAGAACGTCATATAATGGAAAGTCGTGGTGCACGTCATTCATTATTAATACGAAAAGTTCATTCAACTGATTTTGGTAATTATACATGTCAAGCAGATAACCAATTAGGAAAAGCAAGAAAAACAATATCATTAACTGGAAAACCAAATATACCATCATTTCGATCAAGTCCTATTAGTCAATGGAAAGATAGGTTAGTACCTAATTTTAAATAAAATATCACTTTTTAGCACATTTCCACAAAAAATTTAAAAAATGGGCATATTAGTTTCATTCTTTGTGTACGTCTGTCCATTCGTCCGTCTCTTTACAAAACATCTACACCGTTAAAGATGGAAAAAAAAATTTTAAAAGTTTATGTTCTAGAAAAACTTTTCATTAATGGAGTTACAGTTCCTCAAACTTAAAAAAATACCTTATCTTCAAATGCGTGTATCTCATGTTTTGCTTAACATTTTTTCAATCTGAAAACGCGATTCGACAGGAATTGTTTTTACCTTTCTAAATCAATATAAAAATTACATAATTTTTTTTTTAACTTAGTATTTATATGTTAACCATTATATGAAAATCAGATTTTGCATGATTTTTCTATCTTAATAAATCCAGCACACTTTTAGATACGGACTTGAAATTTTGAGGTAAGAGAGAACTTTTAGAATTAGTATAAGTTTTCTCAGCAAATTTTTTTGGCCTACCTCCTGTTTATGAGCCATTAGGGCTCAAAAATTTAAAATTAGATAACACCTGTAACTGACAAACAAATTAAAGGTCCAGTAATATATTTTTAAGTGTGTTAACAGTTTTCCTTAGTTATATATGGTTCCGGACTTACAGCCAAATTGCAAAAGAAATCCTATTTTCATATTTTTTCTTATTATGTGAAATTTTAAAATTTTGGTGCAAGTCACAATTCTAAGCAGTTTTTAATATCTTTTGGAAATGTTCGCTTTTAAAAAATGTTAGTTTACATTTTACCTTATTTTGTTTAAAATTAATCGTTTAGATTCCTTTTTGCAGTCTGTTTTTGTAGTTCTTTAATATTTGAATTTTTAAAATATTTTTATAATTCTCTTTTTTCAAAAATTCTAAATTCGAAACCTTTGTTTTAAACATGCATACAGGGCCGGATTAAGACCCATAGATGGTCTAAGCACTAAAAAAAAAAAAAAATATAAGAAAATTTTTCATTAGCCATCGCAAACTCACTCTTGAAGTTTAGCGATGTAAAATTATTGACATTAAGATTTTTGACACTATTCGTCAAAGTGCCGTTTAAAAAACATACCACATTTTGCGAAAATTTGCATGTATTTATATTTATATGCAGGCATTTTCATAAACCATCATTGACTATCAGCAGTAGCATAGTATAAGAATGGGAATGAGATGTCGGAATAGAATTGTACAAGAGTATCTACTAGAGTTGCTTACAAGGTAAAGCCAGTGTATGGTTGAACAACATGAGTAAAATTTTTTTTGTATGAAATTTTTTTATACTAAAAAAAAAACTAACAGTGTCAATTGCGTCATTACAGAATTTCTGTGGTGCCCCAATTATCATGATACGGTATACAAGTGCTTAGTTTTCTTATAGGTTAATCCAGCACTGTATGAATATATAGGTCAATACTTAATCACTTGTTTATAATTTGAAATAAAATGTTAAAAACTCAAAGTAGAACAAAAATTAATTAATACAATATTTCTAATAAAAATTTAATACACAGATTATGATTAGATGAAATTCAAAAAAAAAATATTTCAATACTTAATTAGTTGGAAAATGCTTAATTTTAAATTTGCATTTTTCTTCAATTATCTATTGAATTTAAGCACATTTAACCATCACATTAAATACAAGTAAAGTGAATTGATAATTTCGCTTCATAAAATCTATTTTTTAAGCATTTTAATAGTTATGACTTGCTCTCAAAATTCTGTTCATTAAATTAAAATTTTTAATTATGTACTCAACTTTTTGTAATTTTAAATTAATTCCGCCAATGGAAAACTGTTTTTTTTTGCACTGAAATTTTTTTATTTTTTTTTTTTAACTTATAGATATAATATTTCGTGGATTGTTAACTCATTTGCTCCAATTGAAGAATATAAATTATTTTATCGACCAACACAAAATGCTATTGAAAATTCATTTGATGGTGGACACAATGCAATTTCACAACAATCTGGAAACAGTGGAACCCACAATAGAAATTTTCCATATTTAAAAAGAAACGTAAGTAAATAATATTTTAAATTTTCTTGTAAATTTTTATTTAATGTAGCAAATTTTTAATTAAAAAAAACGAATTATTATTAAAAATTCGTGATCAGATAAAATTAAAAGGATTAGACATTTAGAGTTAAATGATTTCGTTCTAATTGAAACACAAAGAGACTTGCAATATTGTTTCCATATTCTTTGTCCTTTCTGGCACACCAATTCATTAAATACTATACGTCTATGAATAAAAAAAACTAAAACTGTCAACAACATTTTTTGACAATTGTGACGTTTGTTAAAGAAATATTTGCAAAAAAAACAAAAAAAATTTTGAAAACATACAAATGTTTGAAACAGAAATAAATTTTATTTTAACAAAAGGTTTCTTGATAGCCGGTTCTATGAAATGGTGTCGCACAAAATAATGTCGCAATCAAAAATGAAATGATGTCGTAAAATGATTGCATTACGAAATAAAGTCACAAATCAAAAATGAAATACCGTCGCGAAAAGGAAATAATATCGAAAGGTACTGCTCTAGTGCAACAGGTTCTAGTAGCTGCGATATTTATATCATCATATCTTGGTATTTCATTAAGCTAATGCATTTGAAATTTTCAAAATGATAATTATGGCAATAATTTCTGTGAAAGTTTTATCCCAATAACATCTGTGAAATTTGGTTGGTTTCGGACTACAGGTTCGAATAGCTGTCACAGAACTCCAAAATTTATATAAATATATCTCTGGGTGGCCTACTGGAAAAGAGCGTATTAAATATGTTATAAAAAAAATACCGAGGAAGTATGGGTTTGAATCCCATATACGACGTAAGAATAGTTCCCCCTTCATTAACAGCCACAGCTGAAAAGGGAAAGTTGTGTAATGCCAATAAACGGTACTTAATTAAGTCAGATACTTCAAACTTCATGAAAATTAAATATTATGGTAAGCAGCATATATTATATTCGTACGGATATCCTAGAGCAGACACAATAGTCTACTCTTACTAATGTTTTATATAAAATTTTCAAATTAATTAATGGAAGGCTAAAATGTACCAAAATTATATTAACAAAATTTAGACTTAGATGCAATTGAATTAGTTATACATATTTATATAATTTTTTTTAATTCAATGCATCTATCAAGGATAGTTCTCTTGAAATCAATCCGTTAGGACATTTTAATTTATTATATGACATTTATATTAACCTACATAAATTATTTAATATCATAATTTTTCAATTTCAATATTTGTTTTTCAAAAAAAAAAAAAAAAAAAAGTGACAATTAAATGTGGTTAATTAAACTGCTTAATATTGTAAAACAACTTAAATACATTTACAAGAGTACATATATATTGAGTACATATGAATAAATATGGCAGCTAATTCTAATTAGGGAATTGAATATACCAACAAATTTTTTTTTTTTTTTTTATATTAATAATTTGTCTGGCATATTTCATTATCTTAATGAATTTTAATTGACATTTTATGGTTATTTACATACATTCATACAAAATATTATGGCGTAGAATTACGAGTACAATATATTTATGTATGTATTTGTATTTTATGATAGATTGAATTGTATTGGGAAATCATCTTAATCAAAATGTCATTCTAGCGGAACAAAATGATATGCAATTAAAATGAAAATAATTTTTTTTTCTTTCTTATGCTTCATTATTTTAACAATAGAATTTTTTTTTTATTTTTAATAATTAAAAATACCATTTTTTCTTTTTAAATTATTCTCAAATTAACATGATGTAAATTTTTGAAATTTTAATGTACTAATTGTTAATTTATTGGAGTGACAAAATATCTATCCATCGAGATTTTACATAATGAAAAAATTTTTTATTGGCCATGGGATTAAGTGTCTATGTATACATTTTTTTTTTGTTTTAATGTGCAATTTTTTGGGTTATGGAATATGAGTGTTATTGAAAAATTATTAATTAATTAATAAAGAAATAAGATGAAAAAAGAAAATTATATTTGAATAGTAAAAAACTTATTTATATACATGAGTATAGAATGAAAAGTGCAAAACTGTATTATACATAATCTTGAAATCATGGAAAAAAACATAAAACCAAAATGATCATCCCTTATGTTGATATGTTAATGTATGTTTTCTAATAACAGTCGTTTAATGTTCATTAATAAATTATGTACAATTATAATGTGTATATTTGTAGTGGTGTTCAATCCAAAGCTATCATGCATTCACAAGGGTTTCGAATTGACGATTTCTTGTAATTGTTTTTAATAGTGAACAATAATTTCAAAAAAATATTTTAGGTTAAGAACTACTTTCGATTATTGAAAGAATGTTACTTCTAATATTTTAGAATAATTAAATAGAATTTTACTTCATATGTATATCTAGCATTTTTTTTACAAAATCATAAAAAAACATATTTTGAGATATTATTGTTTAGATATTTATTTTATTATAATAATATGGTAATATAACTTACCATAATCTGAGTTGTATGACAGTTACTGGATCTAATTTAAATTAGAATTTAATTAAATTTTATTGGAATTTTTACAACAAAGATTGAACATCTTATATTCATAAATATAAGGAGAATTACTAGGTACAGTAAAGAAATTTTGGAACAACAATTTGAAATGATATTTAATTGTTATTTAATCAATAGTGTAAATATTAATTTTTTAATTAGGGTAACATTACCAAAGGTTGTTCAATAGTAAACTTTGAAAAAAAAAGTAAGCTTTTTCCGATTAACTTTAGATACTTGAAAATTCATTCATATATTGATCTGAATTGCAAATATGTTAAAATATCAACTACCAAACGCAGCGTAGTGGTAGTTCTTTTCGTAAGTCAGTTAGTTACTTTAGCTTGAACAGGAGTAATCAAATACTATTATTATAGTTCTTTATTAGTGATTATTACATACACTTTACAAATCATTATATTATATAATTTAGGAAAAAATCCTTGGGAAAAGATTTTAATTTATGTACATCAATTTTCACAAGGCATAAAAATCCCTTTTTATTTAAAATATTTATAAAATAAAAAAATAATATTTACAATTCATTTATAAACTATTTTAAAGTCAAATAATCTCCTACAATATATCATCTCATAGCAATCAGATTCACTTGTTAATGGATGATGTTTCTCTAAATATATAATTAATATAAAATATTATACATTCAGTTCAACATCTTGTTCAGAGATCAAATTGTTGTTGCATTCTTTCGATTCAAAAAGAAATTCTTCTATGGTTTAATCGAAAGTTTGATTTTTTGTCCATAATACTTTCAATTCTTCTCTAGCACCGAAATCGGGTTCACCATCAGACTTCTCATTATCAGATAGTAATAAAAATAACATATATAAAACCCTTTCAATATGTTTTGGATTATTTAAATTGAAATTAAAAATATCCTGCGTCTAAATTAGAAAAAATTAGAATTTATAAATAGGTAAATATAATTCTCACCGACCGTCACTTGTTGTGGGCTGTCGGAAAAATACTTCCAACCTACAAACATTTATTTTACCTGCAATATGATATTTTACGATATTTTACCAAAGCAAATCTTTTATTTCAAAATTTATCACCTTTAAGATTTCTTGACTAAAAATTAATACAATATGCAATTCAGAGCTGCTGCCATTCATGTTATTATATATTTTGTCACTTAGATTATAGTTCAAAGATGGCGATGAAAGCAATAAATTATTTATACGGGTAAAATTTTAGTATTTAGATTATTTTTAAACGAAAGGTTGTTTTTATACCCGTACGATAGGATCAGATATAATAAAATTACTCCTCCGTTTGTAACAACTCGAAATAAGCGAGCTAGATATACCTTCAAAGGTATGGATCGGATCAGAAAAAAATTCTAAGTCGATTAAGCCATGTCCGCCCGTCCGTCCGTCCGTCAGCACGCTAACTCAAAAACTAAGAAAGCTAGAATCTTGAAATTTGTTCCGACCAAAACTTCGGGTAGCTCTCATACACCTAACTTTTGGATCCCCACATTTTTTTTGAAATAGAACTATGAAATTTTAACTGCTGATAGATGTCACAAAAATATTAATTTTATTTTTAATAAATTTTTTTTGTAGCCCCACCCGTTACGGAGCAACAGGTTCAAAAAAGCTCTATATTTAAATTGTTATAGCACAAGTTGTATAAGGTATATCTTCATTTTGAAAACGCCAAACGATTACTGCTTTTATTAGCTTTAAAAGTATATATACAATAAATATATAGTTGTGGCATACGGTGTCTTAATTTACCGTTACGCGAAACTCAAATTTTGCAAAATCCTTTAACTCTTCTATCTTTTAAACGGTTTAAGTTGGAAACGTGAAATTTTGACAAAAGTTAGATCTTTGAAAATAAGTATGAGTCATTTCAGAAATTTTTTTTGTATCACTCCCCGTTTAGGAGCTGTAAGGGGTCAAAAACTGAAAATTTCCTATTTTTAAACACCTGTAACTTGAACACCTGTTAAAAATTTTTTGAAGTAATACACAAAAATTAAAGCTTCAACATTATACTCTTATTTCTGTTAACAACTTTTTTTAATAATATAGGGTTACTTTATATTTGACAAAAGTGTTACTTGGTTTTTTCAAATTTTCTAACGAATTTCTTTAACGAATTTTTTGCATTTTGTTTTACTCGATAATTTGAAATTGTTGAAGATATAATGCGTAGTACAAAAAAATATAAATAAATAAACAACATAACGGTTGCTTGAAGAATTTTTAATTATATGATATTGATATACATATATACTTATATAATATCATGTTTATTTACATATCGTATATGTCACTGATGAATGAATTATAAGAGTATAGATGTATATTATTTATAGCACCGTATTTACATACATATATGTATTTTATTGTACTTATAAGAAATTATTCTATGAATGGAAATATTTTTAAAGAAATATTGCAATGTATGGCGATATACTTATAACAATATAAATATAGTATGTACGCATTAATATAATATAATATTTAAAATTATATTTACTATTTTGTACTTAGTAAATTTAATATACACTTACCGCTTAGTATTAAATGGTACTATAGAATATTTGAAAAAGTTTTGGATTGATAATCGTTATGTGGAAGGTTAAAATCTGCTTTTGAAGAATGTATAAACATATAGTTTGAATATATGTACAACCCTTAGTTCTAGAAATTATAAAATTCACCCAAATTATTTTAAAATACTAAAATATTAAAAAAACGAGGAAGAGTGCAGTAGAGTAGACTGTGTCAACTCTGGGATACCCGTATGAACGTAATATATCCTGTTTCTATAAAACTTGATCATCTTTTAAAAACATTCAGAGTTTTAGTACCGAACTACAGAGATATATTTATGTAAATTGTGTAGTTGTATGATAGCTACCCGAATCTATTGCGCCTAGCTTCATTAAGTTCCAAGAAATGCAAAAAGCCTGAACCGGCTGCTTTAGACCATTCAAATTTTACAAAAGTTTTTGGCATGCAACTCGACACTTTTTCACTAAATTTCAGATAGCTAGCTTCAATAGACACTGAGTTATTTTCATTTAAAAAGAGAAGTTGTATGGCAACTATCCGAACCTGTCATATCATCACAACAAAATTTTACAGAAGTTGTTGCCATAAAACTCGATCATCATTTGCAAAATTTCAGATACCTAGATTGAATAGAAACTGGGTTATTTCCATTTAAAGAAAGAAGTTGTATGGCAGCTACTCGAACCCGGCGGCCCAAAAAGCTGGAGTTAAATAGCAAAACTAACAATTTTGTAAAAGTGACGTAAAAAAAATTTCAGCCTCCTAACTCCTTTATTTTTTGAGTTATCGTGCGGACGGACACTGAGTTATTTTCATTTAAAAAAAGAAGTTGTATGGCAGCTACCCGAACCCGTCGCACCACCACAACCAAATTTTGCAGAAGTTGTTGCCATAAAACTTGATCATCATTCGCAAAATTTCAGATACCTAGATTGAACAGACACTGGGTTATTTCCATTTAAAGAAAGACGTTGTATGGCAGCTACTCGAACCCGGCAGCCGAAAATGCTGTTGTTAAATAGCAAAACTAACAATTTTATAAAAGTAACGTAAAAAAATTTTCAGCCTCCCAGCTCCTCTATTTTTTGAGTTATAGTGCGGACGGACACTGAGTTCTTTCATTTAAAAAGAGATTTTGTATGGCAGCTACCCGAACCCGTCACACCACCACAACCAAATTTTGCAGAAGTTGTTGCCATAAAACTTGATCATCATTCGCAAAATTTCAGATACCTAGATTGAACAGACACTGGGTTATTTCTATTTAAAGAAAGACGTTGTATGGCAGCTACCCGAATCCGGGGACAGAAAATGCTGGAGTTAAATAGCAAAACTAACAATTTTACAAAAGTGACGTAAAAAAATTTTTAGCCTCCTAGCTCCTCTATTTTTTGAGTTATCGTGCGGACGGACACTGAGTTCTTTTCATTTAAAAAGAGATTTTGTATGGCAGCTACCCGAACCCGTCGCACCACCACAACCAAATTTTGTAGAAGTTGTTGCCATAAAACTTGATCATCATTTGCAAGATTTCAGACGCTTAGCTTTATTAACTTCCAAGAGGTGCAAGAAGCCTGAACCGGCTGTTCTAGGCCAAACAAATTTTACAAAAGTTGTTGGCATATAACTCGACACTTCTTTACTAAATTTCAGATTCCTAGCTTCAATAAACACTGAGTTATTCTCATTTAACCGGATAAGTTGTATGGCAGCTACCCGAACCCGCCGCACCACCACAACCAAATTTTACAAAAGTTGTTGCCATAAAACTTGATCATCATTTGCAAAATTTCAGACGCCTAGCTTCATTAGGTTCCAAGAGGTGCAAGAAGTCTGAACCGGCTGCTCTAGACCAACCAAATTTTACAAAAGTTGTTGGCATGTAACTCGACACCTCTTTACTAAATTTCAGATTCCTAGCTTCAATAAACACTGAGTTATTCTCATTTAAACGGAGAAGTTGTATGGCAGCTACCCGAACCCGCTGCACCAGCACAATCAAATTTTACAGAAGTTGTTGCCATAAAACTTGATCATCACTTGCAAAATTTCAGAAACCTAGCTTGCATAGATACTGAGTTATTTCTATATAAAGATAGAAGTTGTATGGCAGCTACTCGAACCCGCCGACTGAAAATGTTGGATTTAAATAGCAAAACTAACAATTTTGCAAAAGTGACGTAAAAAAAATTTCAGCCCCCTAGCTCCTTTATTTTTTGAGTTATCGTGCGGACGGGCGGACGGACGGACGGACGTACATGGCTTAATCGACTCAGAATTCGATTCTGAGCCGAACCATACCTTTGACACTATATCTAGCTCGACTCCTTTAAGGTGTCACAAACGTAATGGCAAATTTATTATACCCTTGAACATAGTTCATACGGGTATAATAATATTGTAAGCAGAGTGACAGGCTGTGAACATACTAACGGTTCGTACGGGTATCTAAGAGTTGACAAAGGCAACTGTATTCTTCCTCGTTGTACGTAACTTCACCAACTTTGTAATTTTTATAAAGAAAATTTCGATAGCTAAAACGCGAATGATAGGTTACAAATATTTCAAACAAAAAAAAAACATTAGTTTTGAAAAAATTTTGGTTCGTATTATCGTCTATTAATATTATTTAAGGGGTATCAGTAATAGTCTGATCTTATCATGTATCTATCTATTGTGCTCCCGCTATTACTATGTGTTGTGGGTATTGCCTTTACTTATGATACTTCTGTCAGCCCTAAAAAATTGATGTTCTGTAGAAAATTTTATTGTTGACATTCACATTCGGTAAAGAAATAAACTCCGTATTTTTTGAGTATATGTCGTGGGAATTTTTGACTTCTTCTTGACAAAATCTACTCTAGAATTATCTTATACCTCTTTAGTTAGCAATGTCTCGACAGGAAATCTGTTAGAATTCTCAGTTTTGTTTTGCTCTATCGTATAATTTTTTCATATCTTTTCCAGTTTTAGTTTTTCAGAAGCTCCATATGGATTATCGAAGCCGTGATTTTTCACTCCATAGTTTGCTTCTAATGTTTTATTCTTCCATTTTTAGTGATTCTTTTATTTTGTGTTCAGCTATGCTACAAAAAGGATCTGTTTCTGTAAAGAGAATTACAGCTCCTTCTTAAATTACAATAATCCTATAACAAAGTTGCTAACAAAATTTTGCAATTTAGAAGAAAATATTAATAAAAGACATTTAATAGTTGAAGAAATGTAAAATGTGCTTTTTTTAACTGATATTTTGGTAAGGAGTCTTCGGTAGTTTAGCTGTTAAGCACAATGTTTATTAAACAAGAGACTGCGGGTTCAAATCCTGCACAAAGATAATCAACGCATATAAATCAACTTGTAATAATGGCCTTTTTTTTCGCCAACAGTTTACTTATCTATCTTAAGTGATTTGTAATTTTAATATAAATAAATAAATTTTTTTTTTCGTTAAAAATATTTTAAACATTTAAGCAACATTTTAATATTCTCTAACAGTATTTTTATGTACATTATTTTGAAAATATAATGTATCAACAGAATATACTCAAATAGTTATCTAAAATTAAATTTTTAAGTGTATTCTACTAAATTCACTGCATTTTTCTTTAAAAATGTATTGTATAATTTTCAAAATATTAAAGTGCTTAGTAAAAAACAAAAAAAATATTTAGATACTTTAATCATAATATTCTTAGAATTTTTCATTCAAAATGTTGAAACTTTTTGAATATTTCTTTTCTTTCATGTTCCGTTTTTTGTTGTGCAATAACAATATTTATATAGAGCACTTGCTCTTAACGTACTAAAATTCATTCGAACGCAAAAATATTTCTAAACAATAATCTAAAAAAAAAGTTTTTTTTTTTTATCAAGGATTATAATATTAGATATGATCATCATACTGCAAAAATCATTACGCAATGGTCTTTATTTAATATCTGACTGTGTTTTAAGAATATACCACAGACATAGAACCAGTAGACAAACATAAATAGGATTAAAATAGATAAAATATACACATATATTTTCTATATACAATGTATACATAGAAAAAAAATATTATATTATATAGGATTTTCCAATTTGAGTGATATGATTACTTTAAAAAAAAAACACACTAATTGTTAAGGAAATTCAAATGTTTTTTATTTAATGTGAAGTACAATCGATACAATTAAGTTCTGAATAAAACGTCATTCAAATGGCCTCCACGACTTCTTTTGAAGGAACGAATTCGATGAACCCAATTTTCGAGCACTTTTTCCACTAAATCAAGTCGTATGTCATGAATAGCACTTTCAATATTGACTTCTAAAGCTTGGTTTATTGCTAAAGACCTATGACTTCAAATAACCTCACAAGAAATAGTCTAATGGTGTTAAATCACAACTTCTTGGAGGCCATTCAATGTCACAATTTCTTGAAATAATCGAATCTCCAAACTTTTCTCGCAATAATTCGGTTGTTGCACGTGCTGTGTGGCACTTAGCCGCGTCTTGTTGGAACCAGATGTTGTCAAAATCAACTTCCTCCAATTTCGGCCATAAAAAGTTGATTATCATCGATCTATACCGCTCTCCATTGACAGTAACGGTGTTACCAGCTTCATTTCGAAAGAAGTACAGACCGATGATTCCACCAGACCAAAAACCACAACAAACTGTCAATTTAGGTGAATGTAATGGTTGTTCATGAATAATTTGTGGATTTTCTTCGCACCAGAATCGATAGTTTTGTTATGACATACGACTTGATTTAGTGAAAAAAGTGCTCGAAAATTGGGTTCAACGAATTCATTCCTGCAAAAGAAGTCGTGGAGGCCATTTAAATGACGTTTTATTCAGAACGTAATTGCATCGATTGTACTTCACATTAAATAAAAAACATTTGAATTTCCTTAACAATTAGTGTTTTTTTTTTGAAAAGAAATCATATCACTCAAATTGGAAAACCCTGTATAAGAAAATGGAATTAAAAAATAATTTTATAATAATGAATACGACTCTCATGATAAAAGATGATAAAAGAAAAAAAAAACAAAGAGGAAAAAAGAAAAATTAAAATGTATATGCAATCTTCATGTTATTTTTAAACATTGTATCTTAAGTATAAGTTTCACTTCATACATATATCTAATAAAATATTAAATGAATCATTTTATATTATTTTATTTTTTTTTTAATAGTTTAATTAAAAAAATTAAATTGTATGTAATATTTTAAACAATAAAATTTCATTTATATATTATGATTTTTCTAATAATTTTAATTAGAAAAATAAAATGTATTAAATGTAATGTCAAATTACTCAAAATAATATTAAAGATTTAATTATTTCCTTAAGCATTAATAAGTTGTTAAAATTGAAAGAATAATGAAGATATAAAACTATAATAAGAGAAATAATAAATTTATATAATATAGACATTTAGATACTTATGTTTAGGTCTAAATTTTAAAAGCAAATTTTTGAACCATTGGCACATATTAGAAGCAAATAAAGAAAAGGAGGTACGTGTTAGAAGAAAATGAAGAAAATAAAAGATTAAATATAAAAGAACTTTTAAGAATTGAGCCTTTAAAAGCACAATAAAATGGAAATAAAGCGTTTATTACACGACGCAATCGTTATTTTGTAATACATATTTATTATTGGTCAACAGTTGAAAGAATATTTAGCGATTGAATGGTCTGAATGTTCAACCGCCAGTCTGAATGTTTAACCGTCGAATGGAAATCGTATCGTATCGAATCGTATTCAAAATATAAATTGTTCAACTATTGAACCCATTTTATTGTTATTTATAAAATTTTCAATGTAAACATCGAAAATTTATTTTTATGTAAATACTAAAATAATACTTTAAATAAAGATATACCATTTACTTCTACTGTTATGGGGATTTTTCAGCCTAAAATATATTTTACGGCCATAAAAGTTTTCAAACATTATTCTTAGAAAAAATTTGTTTTATTAACTGTTTGATAAGTTAACAGATAAGTTTGATAAGTTTGAATGTAAACTTTGGGAACCTTAAAAAATTCTTCTGAAGACTACTAATAATATGAGGCATTTTTGAGGCAATGACTTGCATTTTGACGAAACGGCTAACATTAATCTGTTTAGGCGGTAATCTTTTTTATAGTTGGTGGACTAATGTAGCGAGCAGACAGAAACTAATTGACTTAAAATATTCTACAGATGAATAAAATTATCTTTGGATGTTTTGAAATCATTTGTTTAAAATTTTTAACCAAACCTAAAAATTTTCTAAGGGGGGATAATTTTTACGAAAGGGGCGGGAAATACTATATAAACCAACTATATTTTTGACCTTATAAACACATTTTGTTACAAGTTTTATATATATTATAATTGATGTTGCGGGCCCTCATTCTGAAACTTATTCTAGTTTCCTGAACTCAATTAATTTATTAAGACATCAATTTTTTTATACATCATAATCAATAGAATTTTATTTGTTGTTAACTTTCCTGATTTTTTTTTATGTTTACTTAATTATAAATGCTAAAAAATCAACTTTTTGTAATCAACAACAAATACAATATAAAATCTAAATTTAATAAATTTTATTAGACAAAAATATAAAGAGCAGATTTTTTTTTAGCGCAAAAAAAAATAGGTATAATTATTTACATTTTAAAAAAGTCTACAAACAATTTTCAAAAAAAAAAAAACATAAAAAAATAAAATTTACTCTTACTTTAAAATTTTTTTTAACTTTCATTTTATTTTATTTTTATTTTACATTTTTTATTTCAAAAACAGGACGAAGTTACACCTTTTATGGATTCAATGCTATTTCATTCGGGTTATTCAAATACTGGTATGCATTGGACTAGATTTGAATGGCGGGAAATAATTTTACAAGCAATGTCAACAACAAGTCGTTATACACAAGGAATGAATTATATTTTAAGAGGATTAGAACCGGATCAACAATATGAATCAAAAGTTCAAGCAAGGTAAAAAATAAAATAAATAAATTTTATATATACAGACAGGATTAATGTAAAATAAAGAAAAAGGATTTAAATTATTTTCATGCAAGATAACATTTTAAAAGCTTCGCGATGTAATCTATTAAATCTAAGAAAAAAAAAATATTATTTCCTTTCTTTTAAACACACAAGTATAAATAATTGTCTTTGAATGTATGCTTATTGAGGATTTTTACTTAGGTGGAGAAAATCAGACTTGATAATTTTCCAAGGTTAAATGATATGTTTTATAATGTAAACTGTTTGTTTAGATTTTTAATTCTATTTAATATTAAAATCTTATATTTTGCCACGATATTTTTAAATAATTGAAGCATAATAACTTGTAGGTTGAAACTTAGGTATATATTAATCGAATAGATTTTTTATATTCACATCATGATAACTTTTCTTAGATACAGAGATAATCACCATACTTATGTAATTTTCTAAGATCTTAATATTTTATTTCATTCATCCAAAGATGTAATTATTATTTAAACAGATGGTTCAAATCTTTCAAGCCCTTAATCAAAATTATTGTACGTTTCGAAGGTTTATTAAAAAAAACACAAATTTTTCCTTTTGAATAATATTTTTTAATGAAACAAATATTTGAAGAAAAAATATTCTTTCTGTACCTGCTGTCAGTAGGTAAACTGTGCTCTAATATTTTGATTGTCATTGCGAATAATTAAATTAGATTTTACACTAGTATTTTGATTTATTGACTAATATAACTCTCATATATATAGGGTGTCCAGAACTTAAAGGTCACGAAGAACGAAACTGATAGAGAAATTCATAATAAACAAAAAATTGTTTTCGGGAGGAGGAGAGGGGTAGGGAGTTTATTTTTAACGGTTTCCGAGGGAACGCCCTTCAAAGTAATTTCATTTAACTTTTAAAAGAAATAACAACATTTATGTCGCTGTATAACATCGAAGATTCGTTTAAGTGTCTCTTAACTTTTATTTATCTTTAATAATTCAAGAGTTACAAGGTTTTAAATACGAAAAATAATGATATTTTTCACTGTTTTTTAGAAAATAACTATAATTTTTGCATAAAAAACCGTTATTAATGTACCCATTTCCATATGTATTTTATTTCATTTTCAAAATCACCTTTTCCTCAGCTTCAATTTAAGTTCGTATATTTTTCTCTTATCTTTTACATTTTCAAGATAATTATCTAAAAGCAACACTTAAACGAATCTTCTATTGTTATACAGCGGCAAAGATGTTATTTCTTTAAAAAGTGAACGAAATTACTTTGAAGGGCGTTATCTCGGAAACCGTTAGAAATAGACCCCCCACCAGAATAATTTTTTGTTTGTTATGAACTAAAATAAATTTAATTTTGTCCGTCTGTTTATCTGGTCATCTTCAATGTTCTTTTTAATATCTTTTATTCGAAAAAAAAAATAAAGTGCAGGTATTAAATTTTTCGGAAGAATTTTATTTTCCTATAAAGTGTTACATGTTAGAGATTGTAGCTCTGATTAAATAATTTTAAAATTCTATGTTTGAAAGATTCTAACTTAAGTTCAACTGAATATTTTACAATCAGAAAACTTCAAATTGAAAGAAACTTTCTTAAACTTAATGTGCGTCTTTAAAAGTCCATGAGTGATATTCTAATTTGATCCTTTTTTGTTTGTTTTTTTTTATATTTTATACTAAAGATGTATTTCTTTTATTTTCAGGAATCGATTTGGATGGAGTGATTTCTCTGATATCTTCCTTTTTACAACTTCGAATACAGGTAAATTAATTTTTGTTTCTTCTTAAATTTATAAATAAAATAAATCAAAATTAATATGTGATTAGGTATCCGGCTTTTAAATCCAATTTTTTTTTTCGACACTGAGTTTAATAGTCAAACGTTTTTTAAGGACTGAAGCAAGTGGCACTTCTATTAAAATATTGAATACATTTTTGATATATTATGATCTAATGAAACTATAAGTTTTGTATATAAATAGTAGTTAATTTTATTAAAAATTTAATAAACCCTATTTTGTTAGTATAAAGTAAATTAACGGTCAAATTTTATTTTATATGAATATTAGAAAGAGTAAAAATGTAATTAACACTGTCTATACCAACGTTATTTTTAGTAAAGTTTTATTAAACAAGGTAGAATGTAAACCAACGGTTTTTAAAAGCGCACATTTCCAAAACTCAATACAAACTGTTTAGAATTGTGACTTGCACAAAAATTTTAAAATTTCATGTAATAAGAAAAAATGTGAAAATAGGACTCTTTTGAAATTTTGAGAGGCCGTAAGTCCGGAATCCTTTATAACTAAGAAAAGCCGTTAACACACGTAAAAGTATATTATTGAACCTTTAATTTTCATGTCTTGCCGAAGAAAAATTTTTACAGGTGCCTAAGTTACAGCTGTCTCAAAATAGCAAATTTTCAATTTTTGAGGCGTAATAACTCTTAAAGAGGGGGTGGTACCAAAAAATTTTCTGAGGAAACTTATACTAATTCTAAAAGTTTTTTCTTGTCTCAAATTTCAGGCTCCTATCTAAAGGCGTGCCGGAGTTATGAAAAAAGAAATTTCATGCAAAATGTGGTTTTCACATAACGGTAAATTTATATAGTAAATTACAAAATATTACATAATTTTGATATTGTTTTATATAGACAATAACATTTTCGATCTTCTGGCGGTTTTAGGTTGCAAAACTATTAAGCAGAGCCTGAGATATATATATCTGAAAATGGGGCTTTTTCGCAATTTTGAAGAGCTGCAACTATGGAACCCTTTACAACAAAAATAAACCTTTAACACACGTTAAAATATAGTACGGTAGCTTTAATTTTTATATCTTGGCGAAGTAAAATGTGTACAGGTTCCTAAGTTACAGGTGTTTAAAAATAGCAAATTTTCAATTTTTGAGCCCTAATAGCTCATAAACAGGGGGTGGTCCAAAAAAATTTTCTGGGCAAACTTATACTAATTCTAAAAGTTCTTTCTTGCCTCAAAATTTCAAGCTTCTATCTAAAAGCGTGCCGGAGTTATGAAAGTAGAAAAATCATGCAAAATTTGGTTTTCACATAACGGTAAATTTAAATACTATATTTAAAAATATTGTATAATATTGATATACATTTACAAAGCTAGAAGAAATACCTGTCGAATGACGTTTTCAGATTGAAAAAATCTTAAGCAGAACATAAGATATATGCATTTAAAAATAGGGCTTTTTCAAAGTTTGAGAGGCTGTAGCTCCGTAATGGGGGAGGGGCTACATGAAAAAGTTGTTCCACAAAATTATTTTTTTTATGAGACCTACCTATGGTTAAAATTTTTTTTCTCTATCTTTAACGGTGTAGAAGTTTTGTAAACAGACGGACGGACGGACGGACGGACGGACAGAGTGAAACTAATAAGCACATTTTTTCAAAATTTTTTTGGAAATGTGCTAAAAAGTCGTTTAAGGTACAATTTCTGATTTCGGAAGTAGAGTTGGTATTTAATTTCAACATAAAAAAGTATTATTTTCTAAAGATGTTGTAGACCTGTAAGTTACAGAGACTATTTTATTATTTTTTCTAAACTGGAAGAATTTTAATCAAAAACTAAAATTTATCATTTCACCAAAGTATAGATTTAACAAATTTTATCTCGTAAACCTTTTAAAAGTTCAGTTATTCATCTTCTAAAAAGTCCGTTATTCACCTTCTGATGTGTAACAAATTTCTGGATTTCCGTTCTGAATTACGAAAAACGAGTTACATAAATTCTAAGTTACAAAATTAAGTAAGTAAGTTTTGTAAGTTTGTAAGTTTTTGTAAAATTTCTAGCAAAAGCACAAATTTATAGGTAAGCTTTTTCCAAAAGAGATGTTGGGACTCTTCCGTGTATATAGACAACACTATTCTAAAAGAAATATTTTTATATGAAAAATTGTATCAGTTACCGCTCCAAAACTCCGATAAATAAATTACTGAAACCCTGATTTTGTAAAAAACTTTAGAATGCCTCATAATTATTTTTCTACATACATATTTCAAGAACTAATCACAGACTAATAAATTATTTTAAAGTTGATCTAATAAAAGTGAGATTTTGAGAAACAAGATTTTAAAAGCCGACATTACTTGCGGTTCTCTTATTTGTAATTTCAGAATTATATTGATTAAGATTCAGTTAATAAAAATATAAGAGGAATAGTTTTAAAAAATTAGACTTAGTTTATATTACCATTCATCAGAGTTTTTTTTTACGAGAGAAGGTGGGAAGCATCGAAAGCCACCTAGGGAACTGCACGAAGTGCCTCTAAGATAGTGTTGGGCTTTAACAAACTAAACACCACCACGCTTTTAAACCAAATTGTAGGATGGGGCCTTTAATATAAAGTATTTAGTTTGGTTTTATAGGAATAAGGATGTAGGAAGGATTTTTGGGAAATTAATGATTAGAAAATTTGGGTTTAAGGGGGACGGGTATGAAAATTTGGAGGAAAACTTCGAAGAAAGATGTTAACGTTCTTCTTAAATCTTTTTATATTGTACATAAATATGAGTCACTAATTTTGGGAAACATACATAGAATGGTATATGGTTCCAAATCCGCTATGTGCGCATGACAAACGAATTTCCATAAGCTATGTTATGCCATCTTGAAAGCTCTAAAGTAAAGGGATGAGCATCTGTTGCACTTCTTCTTTCGCGCTGGAAAACTTTGAGTGGAGGCATTAATTGTTTAATTTCTTTAGATTTCTTTTTCAGGTGCCTACTCTTACCAGGTATCTATAAAATAAGGTCAATGACCAAACTGTACGGCGGTGGTTTAGTGGAGTGACCGATGAGATAACACTGGGATCGTTAATGACTATTTTCCACTTTATCGAGATATCCCAGCGCTGTTTGTGGGACTCCTGCCCAAATGTGTGCATTATACTCCATTTTCGGACTAAGATATGTTTTATAGATATTGAAAAGGTCGGAAGGGGGGGAGTAAGCTTTGCAACGATACAAAAAACCTAATCACTTAGCTGTATCTTTGACTATACCAAAAATATGATTTGACAAAATCAATTTTTTATTCAGTTCGATACCCAAAATGCTTAAGTCCGTTGAGTGTTCTATTTAAAATAAATTTGATTATAACTAAATTAAATTTCCGATCAATTTAAATTTTAATCAAATTTTTTTTTTATACCTCTAACATATCAAATAAACCATTTTAAAAATATAAACAAACACAAAAGAAATACTTGAAATGAAAATTATAAATATTTGAAATAAATTTAAAATATTGTATATATGTTTTTCAACAAATTTTTCAAAAGAAAATATTTTTTTAAAAAACATGCTTTCACTCTGGCCTTTTGTCTGTTTATAGAATTTTTTACATCGTTTAATATGAACGAAAAGAATTTAAATCATGGATAGGCCTAATTATAAATAGCATTTTCTGAAACAACTTTTTTATATAGTTCCACCCACTATATGAAGCTACAAGTCATCAAATTTGGAAAAAATTCCTGTTTACATGTGTTTATATCTAAAGTTTTGCTAAATATTTTTTCAATATAAAAACGTCAAAAGAAAAGATCTTCTAACCTTTATAAATAAATATGAAAATAATATCATTTAGTATTTAAATTTACAGCTATATGAAACTAAAATTGAGGAAAGTTTCAATATTTTCATCTCTTATCAACACCCTTAGTCAGAACTTTTCAATTAAAAGAAGAAAAATCATTCAAAATAAGTATAATAGTACACATTTTCTTAATAATACTTTGTAAATTCTTTAAAAATTCCATTCCTTAAATTTGAAGAAAATGTCGGCTGATTTTCTTTTTTCTTTACAGAGAAGAAAATTATAAAATTTTAATGCAAAAAATACTAACAATATTTTCTAAAATATTTTTTGCTGTCTTTTAAAAAATGTGCACCTTTAAATACTTTTTTTTTTATATCCTTCCTTGTTTTATTTGTATTTTTCTATTCACCTGTGATAATTTTTGATTGTATCACAAATTTTTAACAATGTTATTATTAAAAATAACTTAAATAAATGTTTTGTTTTTTTTTTATAGGGTACTTAAAATAATAAATAATATAATTGAAGCTTTATAATAATATTGTGGTAAACACCTCATTAATTTATTAAACGTCAAAAGAATGACTAAAAACAACAAAATGACAAAAGACAAAAGACAAAAAAAAAACAATGATTTAAATTTTAATTTGTAAAATAACTTTAATTTAATTTACCGCTTTAATATAAAAGTGGCATTTTTTAATTTTGTTTTTTTTTTTAAATTTATTGAATATTTTCGTAAATATATTATTATTACAATTTACACCACAATTTTAAAATTAAATTCAGTGTTTTTGTTTTTTTTTTGTTTTACTACTCATATTACTTTGTTAAAAAATGACTTTCATTTCTTGGTTGCATACTTGCATACATATATGCCTACTATAATTTTATACATATTAATTTTTAATTTTTATTTTAATGTTGTTTTTTATTTTATTTTACAGATACTGAAATGAGAGATTTAAGTGTAACACATTATAGTAGTACATCATCTTCGTCATCATTATTTCCGTGGTCATCATTTTCATCAACAGCATCAACAATAATGTTCTCACATCATAATATCATCAATTATTCAGTTGTCGTATTAATTTGCATATCATTTTTATTTTTATAATATTTTGCTCGACCATTATCCTCACCGCCATTACCACAACAATTACAACAACAACAACAACAACAAGAAAATCAACAGCAACAAGAACAACAACAACAAGAACAGGAACAACAAGAACATAATCAACAAGAACAAAATCAACAAGAATCATATTATAGTCAACAAGAATATGAACAACAACAACAACATCAACTACAAATTATTGAACATCAACATCAACAACAACAACAATTTGATACTCAAATTTATGATTCTGATTTTTATTATCAACAAAATAATAATATACAATTACAACACCTCAATTTATATGCTTTATATACCACAACAGATTTAAATAGTCCTGCAACTACATTATTGCAACATTAACAGTAAATTTCTGTTAAAGTACAAAAAAACAAGAAAAAAAAACAGAAAACAAATAAGTATATAATAAGTAAAATAAATTTTGGGTAGGTAAAAACAAAAAAACAAAAACTTAAATCAAAAAAAAAAATTAAATTGTTGTTGACATAATAAAATAAAAACTCAAAAATTAACTCAAGAAAAAAAAAAAAAGTGGTAGGTACAATTTTTTTACAACAAAGAATTGATAATAAAAAAAAATCAATGCACATTAAATAAGAAAATAATAAATTGCTTAAAATAATGGTATAAAGTGACATTTTAAAGGATAACTGGTTGTAAAAATCTCCAGATTGAAATACCAAAAAAAAAAAAAATATTAAAATGAAATGGAATTCGGAATTCTGAATTTTTCTTCTTTTCTTTTCTTTTTTTTTATGGAAAATGAAATTTTTAATGTAATAAAAATAAAAAAACCACGAAAATTTATATACACTTTCAAAAAAAATTTTTTTTTTTATTTTTTAAATTATAGTCATCATAAGATAATAAAGTGTTTAAATAACAATTACTGAAAATTTTCACTCAAAAAAAAAAAATAAAAGAAAAAAACAACAGTAAAATTAACAGTAAAATAAAAAGTTTGAACTCAAAAGTAGGTACATACAGAGAGAATATAAATTTTATTAAAAAACGAAATGTTTTTTTTTTTTTCTTTTATTTAACCCTTATGTCAAACCCTTGTTAAACCGCCTTTAATCAAACCCTTGGTACATTTGTACCAATAACGTTTTTCATACATTTTGTATAAGAAATAATATGTAAAAAATAAAATGTTTTCGTTTTTTTATAACCTTAATCATAAATTAACTTTAACAAAATATTTCATAATTTAATTTAAATAAGAAAAAAAATAAAAAGAATACAAAATAAAAGAAAAAATAAATAAAAAAATTTTTAATTTTGAGAAGCATTGCAATCAAAGCAATATTTAGCAAGCAAAGCAACGTGGTTGACATCATTTAAGTCCCTCAAATCCTAATTGTCTCCACCAAACTATATATATTTTTAGTATGTCTTTGATTCATAACACTTTAATAGAAGATGTCACGAAGATACAGATTTGCACTTCAAAAAGTGTGGGAGATATAGCTGTTTAAACTTAAAATTGTTACATTTGTACCAAGGGTTTGACATAAGGGTTAAAATTATTTTGAGTATTTTTTTTTTATTATTTGAGTTATTTTAGAAAAATATAATATTAATTGAAGTTATTTAAAATAATTATTATTCCCAAGGTATACAATTTTAAAATCCTACATATTAAAATGTTATGTTATATTTTGTGTGTGTGTGTGCGTGTGTGTAGAAATATATTTTTATTAGTTGATTTAAATAAGAAACTGTGATATTTGCATCAAATTTGTAAAATAAATAATATAAAATATATTATAATAATAATAATATAAATCTTATAATTGACAGGAGTTGACAGTTGATAATATTGTTTAAGAATAGAATATCTTTATTTAATTTTAATTTAAAAATTATAAATTTTAAAAAATATTTAGTTCAAAAGTGGAAAATTGAATGTGCGGTATATAAATGTTTTTGCTTTTTATTTTTGCTCATTTTATATTTTTGTTTTTATGTTGAAAGTATCAGCGATTAAAATTTCAAAAATATAATTCCATTTTAAAAGTGAAGAACTGAAGTCGTCGAGTAGTTTTTTTATGATTTCAAAAAATAAGCATCTTGTTTCCATTAATTTTAAGATCTCATATCACTGTCATAAAAATATAATCTATGAGCTGTTATAATGTATGATTTCCTGATACTACAAAATAAATTAAATTTTCAGTCAAACAAATGAAATATAATTTAAAATAATTTTGAAATTAAAGGGTTTGATAGCACAGTGATTACAGAATTGACAACTCATTCGGAAAGTTCAGATTCGTATCGTATTAACACTTTCTTTATCTTAAGCTCTCCATCTAATTTAACTACATTTTCCAAATTAATGGCAGACAATAATCATAAATACTTTTTATAGATCAATAATACAAAAATATTTATGTTTATAATATAAAAAATAATATAAATATTAAAATATAAAAATTAAAAACAAATATTAAATGGAAACTAAAAATAATTTTAACTAAAAGCTTATAACTCACAGATATTCAAATATTTTAATGTATAACATATAACATAATATACAAATACCCAAATATAAACATATAGAATTGTATAGATTTGCTAATTTTGCGTAAATTACCTAAGAACAACATATATTAATCCTTTACTTTAAATTTATATGGGGAGCAGTGCTCTTTTAGTATCATTTTAAAGTTGGCTTCAATTTGACTCAAATACATACTTCTAATTTTCTTAATATTATTCCAATCTTCCAATATGCATAATTTGGATCTAATAAGTCGTTTTTGTATGTTAGAATGTATAAAAATTTTTAATTTGAAAAATTTTAAATTGAAAACAGTTTAAAACAAACTTTTTATATAGATTTAATTGACTGAGCTCTCAAATTACTTTGGTTTGATTGAAGTCCTAGAAGAGCAGGATAATTTTCATTACCGTTATTTCATAGAGATATCATCTTATATTTAGTATGTTCTGATGTTTTAGTGAAAGTAAAAAAGTTTACATAATAGCTGAAAATATTCTGCTCAACTCTTAGGACAAAAATAAGGGAACTTTTTATTTAAAAATGATATTTTAAGAACTTCATGTAAGATAGTTAGATTATGGGATTTTTTAGGGAGAGGCGGTATATCAAAAATTTTGCATTGTAAAATCAAAAATTCCGAAAGTATTACTGAAAATTTTAATAAAATTCTTTTTCCTGAAAAACTAATATTATTGCGGAAAAAAAAATTCTGATCATAATATTAAATAAATTTCATTATTCATTTAATCATTATATATGTATTAAAACACAAAAAAAAAAAAAAAAAAAAACAAATTAAAAAGTTAAAAAATTAAATTATTACAAAATAAAATATGGAACAAGAAGGTAGAATGTGAATAATATCACTTTTATTATAATTATGTAACAAAGAATATTAATAATCCTATTAATTTTTTTTTTTTTTTTTTAAGTTCGATAAGCCTGTATATAGTCATATTTCAATTGTTTATATTAAATTCTATAGAAAATGATAATTAATTATTTATTTTTTGAAATTAAATTTTCAATTACCCCAGCTTAATGGATATTATTACATAACATTTGTTATTTTTTTTTTTTTTTTAAATTTAAATTAATATTATTAAAAGGATAATAATACAATTATTAAATTAATAATTTAATCATGTTTTACATAATTATTACGTTATTATTTAAACTATTGAATAAAAAATAAATATAAATTTAATAAAATACAAAAAATTAAACACAATAATATCAAAACTAAAATTTCTCCTTATATGCGTTATATAAACTTGGATTCGACTTTACAATTTCGAAAATCTTATTTTTTATATTTTTTATTACTCAAATTGAATACCCAAATAAATGACTCATAGAATGGTAATTCAAAAAAATCTCATAAATAATTGATAGAGAGAATCATTTAAAATAGTAGGGGTGGTTGGTGCTTAACTCCTCCTAAACAAATTATTGAAATCCTAATTTTGTAACAAACTGTAAAAAATCCCCCTTTATTATTTTCTACATAGAAATTGCAACAAAGAATAAATTTAAAAGAACCCCACTTTAAACAAATTATTGAAATTTTGGTAAATAAATTATTGAAATTCTGATTTTGTAATCAACGGTAAAACCTCTTCACCAACAAAGCAAGGCAAACTTTATTAGAAATTTTTTAAATTTAATTTTTAATTAAAATAAAATTTTATATAATTTTAAGAAAATATTTAAGAACTTAACAGCGTAATTCATTGATTTAATCGTTGTGTAATTAAAACAAAACGAAAATTCAGTAAATTAAAATGATTTAAAATAAAAATTGTATAAAATATTATATGATATGATAAAATAGGTTATAATCAATTTTGTTACTTAAAAAAAACGAATTATGAAAGAGTTAACATAAACTTTAACAAACTAAATTTGTTTTAAGTAAGTGATGTTTTCTAAAAGACGATTCCTCGCCACTACCAATTAACTTTAATCAAATATAGAGACATTAAACATTACTATACTTATACCCTAAATGTAATTTTCTACAATGGTTATCCTGTGGCGGTTATTGTAAAATCAGTCTCGGTGAAATAAAAAACAAAAAACTACTTTTTTATTAGAGATTTACTTTTTGTAACAGTTTCAGTATGCTAACATGAAGTTTTAGGCTCTAATGACTTACGAGTTTTTTGTTTGTTTGTTTACTGTAGAAAATTTCATCAAAAAGAAATATAATAAATAGTTACCAATTATTTTATTGTAAGGAAGTTTTTTTGATTGAAAAGAAAATTTTCCAAAATTTTCTGGAATTTAAAAATATCTTAGTTTAATAGTTCGTAATTATTATTTCACTTAAAGTTTCACCAACTTATCACATTTATATAAAATTAAAAATTTAATTAATATTAACTCATATTATAATTTTCCCCACAATTTTTTTGAATTTCACTCCAATTCTCTATGTGTTTATGTATTCATTGAATAACTTTATATGGGTTCGCAGAGCATTTAATTAGCTAACATTTTACACACTGCCTTATCTTTCAATAGATATATTTTCATCTATCAGTTTAATGATCCCAAGTTTTTCATAACAAGCAGTCGAATTCATACAAGCCTAAATGTATGCAAATTACAAAAAAAAAAAATGTGAAATCTAATAAAGCGTGAGGAAAAAAAAATTTAATAAAGTACCGAAAAAAAAAAAATCAAACAATATTAAAGAAATAACTCAAATATACTCAGCTCATAGTGGCTTAAGGAGTAGAGAGTTAAACGAATAGGTTTTAGTATAGTTATACTAACATAGTTTTAAATATTAAATCGAAAAGAAAACTGAAAATTGAAAATTAATGGTAATTTTTGATTTTGAAAAGTTTTAGAAAGAAACCAAACTATACATCAATATGAGGAAAATCTATTTCTAGATTATATTTATATAATCCGCTTTTAATATTTTAAACTAAAACACCGGATCGAATCTAAAGTAGCATCAAGAGTAAATATAAAACTATGAGTATTGTATTCAGTTGTCAGTTTGATCTTGTTCATTCTTTATAATATAGCCGCCTCTTTGTATGGGGAAACCATCAAATTCTAATTATATGTTTAAAACTTTTTCATGAAATCTGACGTAATTTTTAAAATTTTTAAATCAAAATTTCTTTTAAAAAATGTTAAGATAATATTGTTATATTATTATATAGCTATCTGTGTATAAATAAAATAAAATTTAAAAAAATTATAATATAACTTTTTTAAAAAATTCCACTAACCCAATTAATATATTAATGAAATTCAGCATTCTGGCACCAAAAATACCATAAAATGACCATAATCTTAATTTTTATTTTTTCTAAAAAAAAAAAACTTTTTCTAACTAATTCTAACAAAAAAACTTGCTCAATTAAAATGTAAATTTTCTAAAAAAAAGAAAAAAACAAGAAAATAGAAAAAAAAATTAAATAAAAATGTAATAAAAATTATTTTGACTAACTAACATCAAACCTTAATAAAAATATACATAAATATCGTATCTATATTTCAAAATATATAAAATATCTAAAGATTTATAATATTTTATATTCAAAAAGAAAAAAAAAACAAAAAGAAAACAAAAAAACAAAAAAAAATAAAAATATAAAAAAAAAGAAACTTACTCATTTTCATTTTACACAACTCAATCTAAAATTATTTGATCTTTAAATGGTTTTTTTTTTTCCTCTACTTTTTATCTTTTTCAAATCACGAAATATGAATTTAAGTGAGTCAAAAACCAACAAAACACACACCCACTAACCATTTCATTCAATCAATTATTTCAAATATTTTAGAACATTGATATTTTTATACACTTCTTTTTACATTTTTTCTTTTTTTTTACTGTGTTATTGAAAAGTAAAAACAAAAAAAAGTGATAAAAGAAATAAATAAAGAAAGGAAAAAAAGAAAGGAAGAGAAAAATATAAAAGATGAAAATTTGTAGTTTGAATTTTTTTTTTTTTTTTTTGTAAAATTTACAAATTGATGAATAAACAAATAAAATAACCAGAATGAAAATGAAGAAAGGAAGAAAAACAAAATAAATCAAAAAAACAACAAAAAAAAAAGATAAAGATACAGCATTTTTCAGAAAATATTAATATTTCATTTTCTATCTCTTTTTATCTTTATGCAGTTTTTTTTTTTTTTTATTTTTGTATATATTTTATTCTAATGTATCTATAGCTATATAATATATCTATATTTTTATTTTTTATTTTTATTGGTTATTTACCAAGTAGTGAGTGGCGTGTTGAATTTAATGGTTAGCCATAAATTCCATCAATACGATTTAGCGCATCAATATGAATTTATGATAGAAAATAAGATATATTTAAATAAATAAAAAAAAAAAGAGAAAAAAAAAGCATTTTAATAAAATATATTGTATACTTTTATATATAAACAGAGTATACAGAGTGTCTGACTAGTGATACAAAATAAAAATACAGAAATTCTATAGAAAGGAAAGTAAAACATCGAAAAAAAACCGTTACAAGTTTAAGGTATTCTAGAAGAATTATTTTTAACCTCTTCACAACATGCTGAATAATCACGTGACTAAGCAATATAAAATTGAATAATTTGCGAAGTTTGACAGATTTGTTTTAATAAACTGTAGTTATTAATTTTTAAATATGAATTTTGTAGAACATTTAACGATCCTTTAATTACCATTATTGTAATATTACAATGTGATGGTTTAAATTCGATTTTGTTTTTCATTATCTTTAGATATTTTTAATTTTTTTTATTGATTATCGCAGGATGGAGTCATTTTACTTTAATATTTTGAACAAGATATTGTTTGCCTTGCTTGCCTTGTATATATGCTTTGCATTGCATATTTAACAGTTTCATTTACTGTTTTTTTTTTATGTTTAATAATACTATTTATTTCCTTCAAGGACATAAAGTTTAGGTATATCTCCACATATTTCATGAATTTTTGGAATTTACATTCATTACACCCTGCTTTTTGTATGAATTTTATGTTAAGAGATTGACCTTATATAATAATATGTAGAGTAAGTGTCATTAAAAAATAGCACAAAAAAAAATAATACTGGAACATAACATTTTTTTTTATTTAAACTTTTTATTTCAAGGATTAGTTTATAACTGTGTCAGGACAAAACTCTGTATAAGGTTTTAATTTTTGTTTTTTTTTTTTTTGTTATCGTATTAAATTTTTCTTATATTTTCAACTTGTATTTTAGTTTAAATATTTTTTATCGTTTTTATTTCATTCATTATTTAATTTTTTTCAGAAAAGTGACAATTGATTGTCATCCCAAAAATTCATGAAATTTATCAGGAATTAATACTAAATTATCTTTATTTTTTCTATTTAGTATAGTTTTCTTTTTTTAACACTCAAAAACACTAGGAACGGATTCGTTTATAATATTAAAGAGGTTTAGCTAAATTGGAGAGAAAAATGGGAGATAAATAAGGTATTAAGGGAGCAAAGAGTAAAATTAAAAAAAAGGTTGAATTGTTGCAAATTGTAGAATGGAATGAAATTGATTATCGACAGAGGGAGGTCATTAGATGAAAAGACGTTCCACATCCTAGCAGGACTCACAACAAATAACTTTCCTTAACTATTTTTGAGCCATCTATGAATTTCTATTTTTTTGTAATTACTACTTGCTGGCTCACTCGATCTACGTTGAAATTGTTTTAGCGAAGGTATAATTGATTTTAGTTCAATAGATTAAGTCTCATTATATCTACAAGATATCTAGTACATGATGCGATACATTTTTTCATCGCTTCACTGATGAGTTTTTCAGAATATGGGTGATAATATTATTAAGAAATATTAAGAGGACGTAGTGTTACAAGTTCGACATGGTTACCTAGTTACTAGTTAGTTATTAGTTATTACTTAAAGTCGTGGTTTTAAACTTTTTCTCAAAGTAATTTTGAGTCTTCTACATATTAATAGTATGCTGGTTGCAGTTGACTGATTAGTTACCCTAATTTTAGGAGGAGTATTTTTGATATCACAGTTTTTTTTCCATAAGTAACTGCTGGATATTATATTATCTAATGGTATCTATACATTTCATTAAATAATTTTAACTGGATACTTTCGCTTCGGTACCTAACTTGTATCAGTCTTATTAAATGAAATTACTTCATTCTATTGTCTTTTTTTTTTTTTTTGATTGATTGATTTTTTAAAATTCTTAAAAAAGACCGAAGAATATCTACACTATGAAATTATCTTAAATTGTCTCGAACTCCTGTTTTTTTTTTTTTTTTTTTTTTGATAAAATTCTTGGATTTATTAAAAGCTCGGCATGCACTGATTGAATTAAATATTTAAAAGTAACGATTAGTTTAATCCCATCTTAAAATTTTTCTTTTATTTTAAATTGATTATTATGGAGAAATGGTAACCACTATCATGTTATTCACTATTTATATGTTATAAACAGGTTCAAGGATTTTATTAAATTCAGTCAGAATAAGTGATTTCCTTTTAAAACGGAAAATTAATTAAACTGTTATATATATATTAAATATAAATTTTATTCAAAAACAAATTTATTTAAAAAAAAATTTTTATTTTTAATTTCAATTTAATAAAAATATTTTTTTTTTAATGCATATTTAAAGAAAAAAAACTATTGTTTTTTTTTTTTATTTAAGATAAAAGAATTTAGCCAAAGGTTATAGATAAATTCCTATTCACCAAAAAAAAAAACAAATTCAAGATTGTACATTATTTGAAACTGAATTCATTTCCGCTTAAAAAAAAAGGAACTGCCTTAAGGAAAATTTAAATTTGTTTTTAAATTTAATATTTTCTTTTTTTTTTTTTAAATTCAATTTTGAATGTGTATTTATTTTTTTTTTTTTATATATAATAAATTTAATGAATGGATACCGGAAACAAAAATTTTATTTGAAACGGAAATAAACAATAAAAGGAAGTCAATGAATTTTTCTTTTCTATTGTTTTATTTATTTGTTTTTTTTTTTTTTTCTTATTTTTAAATAAAAATTAATTCTCAAAATGCATTGTATTTTGTAAAGAGACGTTTTTTCAGAAAAAATTCTTATAATGGGTTATTCAATAGATATATTATTGAAAGTTAAACATTTTGCTAGATCAGATAGCTATCAACTATTATCTGATTACTTTAAATTTACTCTATATAAATAATTATATTGGTCTTATGCGAAAACTTATGGACAAAACCTTGTCCTGAATTTGAATACCTATATAGTATAATAAAAGTTCACTAATATTAATTCAACAAAATTTTAATAATAATTTTGTAAGATGTATTTTGGTATCAATATTGATCTCTGTTATATTTTTTTTTTTTTGCATTTCTCTGCCATATAAATGTGGACAGGACATTACACAGCCTTTTCTGTTCAGGCGTGGCTGTAAATATCGTAAGGGGGAATAACTCTTACGAAGTGTGTGCGTCCTTACCAACAACCGAGGCCCCTCTCTGTTATATAGTGTGAAAATTTCGATTATTCCATACCTATTCAAATTAATATATTTTACCTTTAAACATTTATTTGTTTATTGGTTTTATTTGGTTACAGTTTTCTTAACTATTTGTAAAAATAACATGAATTGGTAAAAATAACTATCATTAAAATTAATTTTATTATATTGGTTGCTGCATCACATGTAATGCGATGAGGAAAATAGAAGAATCTTTCCTTTTCACACGTAAGTTACGGTACAAATATTAAAATAATTATTATATTAATTATTTATTTTGTTTTACACTATTTATTATATTTTATATAATATTTTCATCTGATGGCGGTTTAATTAAACACAAAATCTTTCTCCTAAAAGCCGATGATTTACAAATTGCGCCATTAGTCTGAATATGACCCAAAATATTATTGAATGTAAAATTTTATTTAGTAGTACAACAATTTGAATTTTAAAAATGAAAAATTATACTCGTTGTTGAATCGGCTATTTGAAAATTAATATAAGTTTGGTTTTTGTTTATTGGAATCAAATCCTTAAGAGTGTCTATTCCTAAGAGTATGTAAATTAGTACAAATCTTCTTGTATTAAAATCCCAAATTTTAATATTAACTACTCTATTTTACATTTATCATAAAAATAAATCTAAGGGATTTATTTATAAATTTTTGCAAGGATTTTATAAGATAACCATTCAAAATTTTGCGATTAAAGTTGTTTTTGAAATAGCCAAATTCTATTATAGGTAAACAAATAATTTCTTTGTTCCGAAAAGAAAGTTGCAAAGTTTTTTATTTTGACTTAAATTTAAAATTTTATATTTATTTTTATTTAGTTTTACCAAATTTACAAAATTTCAATTAATTTTACCCATTTTGATATAATAAATTTGATCATACTATAGTGTATAATTTAAAAGGATAAAGATTAGTTACCATTGCCATTCCATTCAAAATTCAAATTTTGTATTTACCTTCACAAAAAAAAAAAATCAAATTTCATATTAATTGAAATAATAATACATAAAATTTGTCCATTTATTAAAGTACATACCTATTAATATAATTAATTACATAACATAAAATAAATTGATATTGAAAGAAAACATAAAATTTTCCAAAATATAAAAAAAGAAAAAAAATCCAATTTTATAAATCAATTTAATAATTAGACTAATTAAAAAAATTTATAAATAAATATCATCTACCTATTAATAGTATATAATTTAATTAAAAATATTTTAATTTTTACGCATTAAAAATAATTATAAAAAAAATATAATTAATAAAATTATAAAAAATTTAAATTTCTGTACACATATTATGTCGGTCTGTCCCTTTAATCAGAATATTGTCATAACTAAAAAAAAAAAAAATACTTATTTTTATAAAATATATTTCGGCAATAAAAATTATTTTAAAACTTAACTGGTCTGACTTTAATCAGAATAACATTTTAAATATCCTGAATATTGTCAATGATTTTACTACCAAGGATTCTGAGCTGTTATTTTTATAAAATAATCTAAAAAAAAAAATGTTTTTAAGTTTTATGACACATTTTTACATTAAATTATAAATTAAATGTTATTAAAAATTATTATTTTATATTATAAAATATTATATTAATTATTTATATTAATAATTTTATATTTTATATTATTTATATTTTTAGTTATGTACATACATATAAAGAGTTCATAATATATAAATTTTCTAATATTAAATATATTAATTATATATAAAAAAAAAAATATATATACATATATTTTAATTTAAATGTCAGTAGTTGTATATAATATATTTCAAAAAGAAGAAAAAAATCAAAAAAAAAAAAAATTAAATTAAATTAAAAATAAACCTAAAAATTAATTAAATATTTTAAGGGGGGAAAAATTAAAATCTTTTTAAATTACATAAAAATTATATAAAAAAAAACAAAAAAACAAAAAAAAAAAAAAATAATATATTGATATACATATTATATATATATAATATATATTTTCACACTCCTATAGATATGTTAAAATAATTTAATTATTATTAATTAATAGAAAATTTGAAATCAAAAATTAAAGAAAAACCAAAAAAAAAAAAAAAAACACAAAATCATAACAAAAATAATTTTAATTAACTGAAAGCCTTCATATATCCCTGATTCTATTTCAATTTTAATATGTATATATAGAAAAAAAAAATATTATTTATATTAATTTTTCTTAATATTATTTAAAAAACTTGAATTAATCTTTAAATTTAACGCTTAAAATTCGGTTTTTTGCTACAAAAATTCAATCAAAGCTGTTTTTTTTGGCCAAATTTTTTATCGAAAATTTATTTGGATGCTAATGCGATTGATTGTCTTTAAAGTACTGTGACTCACAATAACAGTAATGCATATTCTGATAATGAATTTTAAAATTTAAAATATTTTATATTAATTATCAAGAACTTTCAATTTCAAAAATCATTAAGTTCCAGTTGTCCAAGCATAATAAGTAATTTTTAACTATTATCTGAATTAGTCAAAGAAGTGCAGAGGAAGTGAAAACATTATTAGTTGTGTGACTTATGATTATTTTTTAAATATTTACTTTTCTTTTTATAGAATTTGGTTTTAATATTAGAAATTTCCACCATAAAGCATTTGGAAGTCCCTTAAAATGGATAAATACTTTTTTAATTAAAAAGTTTTTAATTGAGCTGAAATTATAACAATCTCAATTTAGATTTTTTTCCAACTTTAGAGAGCTACAGCATCATTTAAAAAAAAAATTTTTTTAATAATGTGCATTAATTGTTAAAATTTATTACATTACTAATGTCATGATGATGAAGTTTTGTAAACAGTTGAATAAATAGACAAAGTTAAAATATTAATTAACGTATTTTTATATGTTCAAAGGGTGTTGACAAATATAAAAAGGTTTATATGTTCAAAGGGTGTTTTTAGTGCATTTCTCTGCGACATAAATGTGAACAAGAGATTACACAGCCTTTCCTATTCAGGCGTGATTTTAAATGTCATAAGGGGGAATAACTCTTACGACGTGTGTGGCATTCAATCCCACACTGCCTTGGTGTTTACAGCGTATTTTATATGCTCTTACTCACTAGGCCACCGAGGCCCCTGACAAATAATATCAAATAACATATGTTTCAATTTATAATAAATATTAATATCTTAATTATAGAATTTCAATCCAATCAATGGTGTAAAGGTTAAGACACAGGCCTTTCATTTGAAAGATCTCAGATTCAAAATTCTTAATGTTATAATATAAGTGTTACAATAAATATAATTAGTATATATTATAATAATAATTAAATAAAACATAAATATATAAAAATATATCTATCATACAGTATAATATATAATAAAATAAATATAAAACATTCTTGTGTCAGAAAATAGATGGCGCACCAATAAAAATATTTGCGTTTTATATATAATTGTACTTGATTTATACAAGATTTGAGTGACTACAACCGAGTTATCAATGGTTTAATAAAATTATAATGATTCCAGAAACTGAAGCTTAGTTAAATGTGACAACGATTATTCACATTTAACTAAGCTTCAGTTATAAATAATAAATGACTTTGTGCTTGTACCATGCTCCTTATAGATATGCAGAGGAAAAAAAAAATTGTCGAATTTCAAATGAAAAGTCTTTGATCTAAAAAATATATAAAGTGAAAAATTTCTAAAATTTTATCTTGAGTTCATAAAACTGAAATCAAAATGCGTAACTTTAGTTATAGTATATTGTTGGATTATTTCTTATTACCGTTATAGATTAACCGTTATTTTAAAAAGTTATGGACAAAATTTGATTTAGTATTATTTATTAGTTTGAAACATTTTTTATTGTGAGTTACTGTACAAAAAGCTAAGAAAATAATTAATTAAAAGCAAAAATTAAAAACAAACATTTTTTATATCATACGAAAAAAATATAAATAAATAAAAATTAAAAATTTATAATAAAAAGTAAAAAAACATAATATTTTTAAAAGCTTATACTGAAATTTTTTTTATTTTAAAAAACCAAATAAAAGAAAAATCTAAGAAAAAAATGAAATAAATAATAAAAGTAATTATTTAGAAAAATTTATATAAATTTATATAATATATATATATATAATAAAAAAAAATTTTAATTAATGAAAATATAATATAAAGATTTTTTTTTATGTAAGTTTTTTGCATTATATACAAATTTAAAAATAAATATAATAATTTATATAAATACATAGATATATATATATATATATATATGTATATATAATAAATTATATAGAGTACTTCAAGCTACTAATAATAGATGTAAATTTACATATTAATATATGGTTATATATTTATATTAAAATATATTATAGATGTTTATATATTAAAAAAAACAAATATGCATATAAATTGAGTAACTTAAAAAATTAAAATATGTTAAAGAATATATATATATATATATAATATATAATATTATATCGTATATACAATATTATATACATATTATATATAATACTTAAATAAAAAAATTTAAAAAAAAATAAAATAAAATAAAATTTAAATAAATTAATTTAATTAAATTAAAAAAAATATTATATAAAATATAAAATATATATTTATTTATTAATTAATTAAAATGTAAGTTAAAATAAATAAGATAACTATAAAGAAATGATGAGATAAATTAGGAATTTAAAATTTATTAATAAATAAAAAATAAAAAAAAAAAAATTAAAAATTTATATATATATAAATATTTATATATAGATAAAATGGTAGCCATTATTATTATAAAGAAAAATGAACCGATGATATTTAAAAATTATAAAAATAATTATATAATGTATTAATTATTATTATAATATTATATAAACAGAAACATTAGTTTATTATAAATTCTTGTTTAATTTAATTTTTTTTTTTGCTGGTATAAAAAACAAACGAAAATTAAAATTACAAAAAAAAAAAAAAAAATAGTAAAATAAATATTTAAAAATAAAAAAAAAAATAAACAAAATATGTATTTGCAAAATTAAGAAAAAAATAAAAAACACATAAAATAAAATAAATAAAATATAAATAAAAAGCAAAAATTAATAACAAAAAATTCTATATTGTGAAAATTATAAACTGAAAAAAAAATAAAGCAAATGTGAAATAAAATTATATAAAAAAAAAAAATCTTGTGTGTCTTGTTTTTGGATAAGAGTTTAGAACCACTCATTGATCAGAAAACAAACCGTATAAATTTTGAAGTAAATTGAATTTAACATTGAAAGAGGTTAATAAGGACGCCCGTTTATAAATTAATGTTTTAAATTTAATATCAGTATTTACGATAAAACTAAGTACCAATAGAAAGTGGAGTAATGGCTCTGCCGACTATACTCTTGGGCAACAATTAGTACTAAAATGGCTTACTGATGCTTCAGACAGCCAAGCAGGCATAAAGTAACTAAACTCGCAAGCAATTAAATCCCAATTAGCTGGGGAGTGCTTAGTGAAACTAAACCGCTTGGGAACAAACAATAAAGTAACACTCTACTGAGTACCTAGATACCTAGGTATAGCGGCAAATGAGCGGTAAATTGGGTCAACTGACAAAAAAGGAGGTGCAAATCCCTTTACAGGTTCCGAACTTTATGTAGCATAAGTAAATACAAAATAAAAGAAGCACTAAAAACTCAAGAGGAAAATTGTTGCTTTACAGCACTAATAAACCTTATAAAGATCTTTACTTTCGAGATTGTAGGGCTGATAGCAGCAAATTTAACCGAAAAAAAACAACAAAAGAAGCTGTCATAATATGTTGAACAAAATTTGACCTGTATTTGGAATCGTAACTTCCAATCCAATACAAGTAAAACTTAAATCAAAGAGTAATAAAAAATTTTATCCAATGAGACAAATTTATTTCTCGTTAAAAAATGTATTATTTAGTAGAAAAGGTTGCAAACATGTAGACAGCTAAAATTAATTAATAGTAATTACTAATTTTACCTATATGATTTCAAATAGTATTTGTTTTTTTTTTATACCCGTACGATAGGATCGGGTATAATAAAATTACTCCTCCGTTTGTAACACCTCGAAATAAGCGAGCTAGATATACCTTCAAAGATATGGATCGGATCAGAAAAAAATTCTAAGACTTTTGAGCCATGTCCGTCCGTCCGTCCGTCCGTCAGCACGCTAACTTAAAAACTAAGAAAGCTAGAATCTTGAAATTTACACAAAATATTCAGGGAGTAATTTGTAGGTTCCCTATTTTTTTTGGTTGAGTTTGGGTAGCTCTCGAACACCTAACTTTTAGATCCCCACATTTTTTTTGAAATAGAGCTATGAAATTTTAACTGCTGATAGATCTTATAAAAATATTAATTTTATTTTTAATAAATTTTTTTTGTAGCCCCACCCGTTGCGGAGCTACAGCTCCGCAAAGGTTCAAAAAAGCTCTATATTTAAATTGTTATAGCACAAGTTGTATAAGTTGTATATCTTCATTTTGAAAACGCCAAACGATTACTACTTTTATTAGCTTTAAAAGTATATATGCAATAAATATATATTTTTGGCACACGGTGTCTTAATTTACCGTTATGCGAAACTCAAATTTTGCAAAATCCTTTAACCCTTCTATCTTCTAAATAGTTTAAGTTGGAAACTTGAAGTTTTGACAGAAGTTAGATCTTTGAAAATAAGTGTGAGTCATTTCAGAATTTTTTTTTGTATCACCTCCGTTTAGGAGCTGTAAGGGGTCAAAAACTGAAAATTTTTTTGAAGTAATACACAAAAATTAAAGCTTCAACATTATACTCTTATTTCTGTTAACAACTTTTTTTAATAATGTAGGGTTACTTTATAATTGACGAAAGTGTTACTTGATTTTTTCAAATTTTCTAACAAATTTCTTCAACAAATTTTTTGCAATTTGTTTTACTCGATATTTTGAAATTGTTGAGGATATAATGCGTAGTACAAAAAATGTAAATAAATAAACAACATAACGGTTGCTTGAAGAATTTTTATTTATATGATATTGATATATATACATACTTATATAATATCATGTTTATTTACATATCGTATATGTCACTAGTGAGTTAATGATAAGAGTATATATGTATATTATATAGTGCCGTATTTACATACATATATGTATTTTATTGTACTTATAAGAAATTATTCTGTCAATGGAATATTTAAATATAATATAATATAATATTTAAAATTATATTTATTATTTTGTACTAAGTAAATTTAATATATATTTACCGCTTAGTATTAAATGGTACTATAGAATATTTGAAAAAGTGTTGGATTGATAATCTTTATGTGGAAGGTTGGAATCTGCTTTTGAAGAATGTATAAACTTATAGTTTGAATATATGTACAACCCATAGTTCTAGAAATTATAAAATTCACCCAAATTATTTTAAAATACTAAAATATTAAAAAAATAATATTGTAAGCAGAGTGACAGGCTGTGAACATACTAACGGTTCGTACGGGTATCTAAGAGTTGACAAAGGCAACTGTATTCTTCCTCGTTTAATTATATGCTTCTTTTGAGAATAGAGAGTTTGACGAAAAAACGTTAAAATGAATGTAAATGTTATAAAAGATATTTCAGAATATTTTTAGGGCACATTAGTTTTTTTTGTTGTTACCTACGCTTAAAATAACTTTAAATATCGTGTATGAAATGTTTCTTAAAAAACTTCGAAGTTCGGAATGTATTTTACGGAATTCTACTACAGTAATTTCAATAAGTACAATTTAATAGTATCAGCCACGTTGTCTGACTCATATTAATATAGTTAAGTTTCCGGCCTTCAGTCGGCGGGTATTTGGTTCAAACACCGATCAGATGATAGTAGTAAGCAGTAATGTTCTATCATAATAATGTATATCGTAAAATAATAATAATAGTACTAACAATAATTTCATTACTAATAATAATAGCTGCTACATTGCAGCTGCAGACGTCATTACTTCAAGCAAAAATGTACTGTTCTATACTACTGCATGTTAATAGCTTTGTTTCTGGAGCATATAATAGTAATGATATTAAGAATTAATACTAATACTATAATAATAATAGTTGCTACTGCAGAATTAATTACTTAGGTTATTACCTCATGCGGGAAGATGTTATATATAGGTACTACAACATGTTTTAACTTTGATACCTTCATCACTATTTATCAAATAGTAATATCTAATAATAGGCTGATTAATTGTTCCATTAAATACCACTATAGCTAATTCAAGATTTTCACATCTTCGTCCAATACTTTTCTATCTCCTTTTTCTTCACGAATGTACTGCGACGGCAATTTAAAAGTTTTATAGCATTATATTGACTAAAGATGCCGAGGGGTTTAGTCAACAAAAATCTCACACTACCTATATGTCATAGAAATGAATATATAGTTTAAATTTTAATGCTTTGAATAAATATAAATTTGGTGAATTTCAATTACTTTTAAACAACAAAACATCATCTATTGTAAATACATAAGTATATATTATGTACTTTTAATTCATGTCGTCTAATTGAAGACAAAATGACAACTAAAATAAATTTCCGTTTTTAATAATACAAAACTTCAAAGATTAAAGAACATTTTTTTATTAAAGATTAAAGAACATTTATTTAGAAAAAAAACCTAGACTGCTACATTATTTTTATGATAACGAAATATTCCATTTTTTTTTTTTTCTGTATTTTATACATACCTATCCATTTTATTTTCAATACAACAATTATCATCATTGTTTTTAATTTTAACCACAAATGACATATCTCTGTTCTGTGCGGTATATGTATACAATAACCAAAAAAAAAAAACACTCTAGATTCAACAGGATTTAAAAAAACAAAAGTCTAGTCTTTGAAAAAGCCAAAAATATTAACGTTATATCATCAAAATCCATCTACATATTATACGTGTAATGACTGTCATTTCGGTGGAAATTTTACAAAAAAAAAAAAAAATACGAAGGAATATTAAAATTTAATAGAAGTCAAAAAAAAAAACTGCTATCTTTTTCTATTTAACAACAACAACAAACATAAAAGTAAATATATTTTTATCCCCTTCTATTTCTCTCGAAAACAATTAATCACTTGACAAAAAAAAAAAAAAAAACTTCACACATGTTTATGTTGTATTTAAAGCAAAAATTCTTCAAACAAAACAACTTTACAACAAGGGTAAAACTTAGATAAATACAATATAATATTTTGTATATACATACATACATATATTTATAAATGTTTTTATTAATATACAATATGATAGTAAATATATTATAAATTATTTGGAAAATGGAACGACATATGGTTACAAAGTGGAAATGTTAAAAAAATAAACGATATAAAAGGATTCTATTCAACTTTAGGAATTCCTGTTAGAACTAAAAATAATAAATTTAAAACATTAATACTATAAATTTAATTCTTTTGTACAACCTCCATGAAATTTACACAATATTATATTTTTTACGTATAAAGGAAAATATTATTTCGATTTATTTTCGAACAAAGTTCGTAGACCAAATTTGAATCGAACAATAATTTATTTGTATTAAAAATTTTTCATCAAAATTGAAGATCCACACTCCACGGTTATTACATTGGTACTTATAATCTTAAGAAAAAATTTCTCAAAAGAATCTTATATCAATCAAACTTTTATAATCTCCAAAATGATGAAATTTTGCAGAAAAAAAGTATAAAAATGCCTTACCGTTGCAAATAATCTAAGAAAAGTCCTTTATATACATATTAAAGATCATTGTAAAAACAAAAGATATAGATACATTAAAATGGTACAATTAAGTGATCAAATACCTACAACCTAGTGTTAACAAACTAGTCTTGGGAAACGACCTACCAATATATTACATCTAAAGAAAAGAAAAGCAAAACAAAAACAACAAATCCAGTTCGCCTGGCTCCAAATAATCGAATACAGGTAGATGTATAAGGTAATGATCATTATTAATGATGAAATTATGAAGAAGATAAATGAGATTATAAATTAAATGTCAACACAAAAGATGAATCATCACAATATACAAACTATAAATTTTTCTAACAAAATTTAAGATTTGAAATAAGCGATTTGACCTTTTTGACTTTACTGAATACTAAAAATTTAACTAAATATGATCTAGATGCCCACTTAACTATAGGTTAATACAAAAATTATCATAATTTTCTCCCAATGTTATGAACGAATAGAATGTAATATATGTTGAAAAATTTATTAAAGCGAAAAGAAAAAAAAACAAAAATCTTTCAAAAAGAACAAAAAAAAAAAAAAAATGAGATAACAGGTAAGACATGATTTTTTATAATTAATTCACAGGAAGGATGAAAATTTTTTTCTTTTTTGCCACATTTAACTTTTCAATTAATAAACTATGATTTTAACATTTCTTGTCTGTCTTATAATTTCCTTGTTCTGAAAATGTTCACGTCGTATTTTCCTATTCAATGATTTCTATATCCATATATAACATACTATACGATATCTATATTAAGATTTTCTTTTACATGAATCCTAATTTTTTCATAATTATGAAAATTTTTTCTTTACACGCAACATACAGAATTATACATTTTCCATAATATGAATGTTATGTTATTTAAAAAATGAACTTCAAAAGTTGCATTGCATTATTTTACATAAAGTTAACATATTGTAATCAGTCCAAGTACTTGATTTGTATTTATAGTAAAACCACAGATTAATTACTTAGCTCCTCGCTATAAAATAAATAAATATAATTAATTAAAAATATTTTTGGTAGCTATAACTTAAATTCGACGAACTTTAAACGATTTCAGATTTTCCAAAAATAAAAAAAAATTTAATATATGTGTATAATGTTGTAATAAAGCAATATTTTATTTACCGTTCATTTGTTCTTACTTTTTATACATATTGTATGTAATTTATTTTGCGCAAAAGTTTTTTATTCTTTGTTTTATTCTTTTTTTTTTACTTAAGATAATCAACGCGAATGCTGTAATACTACTTAATATGTACTTTTTGTTTGAACAAATTAAAGAAAAAAAAAGAAAAAAAAAGAAAAATGCATAACAAAAGAAAATATGTATTAAATAAATATTATAAAAACCCAACAAATTGTTTACTGCTAACAGTGACTGTTTATAAGCTTCTTCCCACAAATAATCGTATATTCTTCAAGAATTAATCTTGTAATAAGTAGAAATGAAAGTAAAAAAAATGAAATTTCACAAGGAAAACAAAAAATTGTAACAAAAGTAAAAAAAGAAAAAAAAAAAAATATATAAGAGTTAAGAAAAACATCATGGTAAAAAAAAAAATAGTATTAATAATTATTCCAAATGGTAGTTGAAAGAAAATGCTAGAAAACATAACATGTTAAAATTTAATTTTATAAATAAAATGTTAAACAAGTCTTATTATTACAAGGCCCTAAAAATGGGGGAATCTTCGCAAACTACCTCGTGTGAAAGTGGATCTTGCCATAGTAACTATTATTCAGGAAATGTTGAAATAGCTTGCCGTCGAGGTTCAGTAATTAGAATCAAAAGAAAAAAAAAACATATCAGAAAATCTATTAAGAGTCGTAACAGTCATCATGGATATATCATAGATAAGACAAAAGCTAAATAGATGAAATTTTTATGTTGGTACCTAATTTATTTAAATTACTATTTATAACTTCATAAATTCTCCTAGACTTTTGCTATCTATTAATTAGGTTAGGTTAGGCTTGGTTAGGTTAAGGTGGCTGCCCAAAAGGCACACTTAGATTGTATTTTGTTCATTGTGATACCACATAGAAATTTTTCTATTCCACTCGTTAAAACCAATTTTACCTTTTTGTAAAGCGAAGAATGCTCTTCACATTTTTACCTGTTAGATCGCTAAGGTTGTTGAAGAGATATTGCCCCAAATGGGTGTTCCTGGGCTGGGTTTGTGAAGAGTCATTTCCTCCTCTTCTACATCTTTATGATCACCGGTTATGATCAATGCTGATACATTGTCATTTCAATATCTGCCCTTTTAAAAGAAAGCAGATCATTGGATCGTCTTAAATCGGCTTTGGGCCACATCAGTCTTGTGATATTGCACGAGGTCAAGCTTGACCATTTGTTATTTACAATATCCGTTATTTCTTTTCGAGGTAACGTTTTGTTTGTGGATAGAGGTACCCCTAATCTTGTCTTGTCAGGCAGGACTTGTAATATTGTACCAATTCTGGCAACTTTATCAGCTTTTTCATTTCTTGGAATGCTTCGATCATCTGGTATCCAGCAAACCTTAATGCTAAGCTGCATAGCCATTTCGTTAAGAAGTTTCCGGTAGTTTATTACAGTCTTCGAGGTTGTATATGTTTATTCCAGAGATCTTAGAGTGGCCTGACTATCTGACAGAATGCGTACTTCTGAAGACTCTCTGAATTATTTCTTTAATGATCATACAAAAATATTTCAAGATCGATCCAACTCACAATTTTATTCATTCTTTTTTTCCTTTCAACATCACCTTTATTTGTAAAATGTCAACTCATATAACTATAGTTAGTTAATATTTAGGTGTTTAGTAAAATATTTAGGAATTTGTTTAATGTAATGTAATCAGAAATTCATTGAATCTACTTATCAACTTTTTTAAGTTAGTTTACCGTTTAAGCACCTTTGAAGTATAATATTTATTGTTTTAAAATCTTCCAGCAATATCAGAAGGAGTAAACCTGCAGTGTTCAGTATTCATTCTGTTAAACAACGACTTCCTTTCTTTTAACTTATACTTAAACAAAATGTTCTTATATTTTTTCCACGAGTGTTAAAAATAAAAAACTATATAACACTTTAATATATTAAGTAAAATATTCAAATATTAAAAGTTGTAGTCATGAAACCTTTACTAATGAACACATTTAATGTTTCTTGTATCAAAGACAAAATATACCTGCGAATATATGTATCTATAGGTAATTTAAAAAAAAAACAAATATAATAACGGTAAAAAAAAACTTTTCTTTTAATTAACAATCTGTCATTTGAGATGCATGTAAATGATTTAGGGATAATAGAATCCTAAAGTTAAAGTAAAAGAAAATTTATTATGTTTTTTTTTTAACATAAAAAAGAAAAATTTAAAGATAAAAACGTATGAGAAAATTAGTAAAGTCATATACAACTAATTTGTTTTTTTTTTTCGGATATTAATTATTTATTTATGTATGTATTTAATAAAAAATATGATACTTTTTTCTTATATTTGGAGTAAGTGATTATTAAAATTCGACAAATAGTATTTATAAAATGTTTTCATTATAATATTTGAGAGATGAATGAGATATGTATACACTCTGTGAGAGTAATAAAATTATTGATAATATTCCACGCATGATTTTTAAACATGACGAAATGATGATTCCTAACCTAACTAATTATCCCTGACAAAAAAAATGGCGATGGCCGCTTTTTACTCATACGATTGATGTCAATCACACTTCCACACCAAAATTAATTCACCCAAGCTCTACCTAGTTTTCTAATCATGAAAAATTAAATGTACTCAGTGTTAGATGGAATATTACTAGATACTATACAATTTACTTAAATTCTTTTTCAGTAAGGTCTGTCATTTATCTATATAATAAATTAGGCCATTATCCAAACCATTTAGGCCATTATCCATTACACATCCACAGAGAGACATCACGCTAAAAATACTTTTCTTGAGATCTTTACGCACCGGAGTATTGCATATTTGTAAAAATTTTGGGGATAAATTTTTGGTATTAAAATAATGCCTAACTTTATAACTACATTCATGCAGGCAGTCCGTAATAACATAGGCAAATATTATATTAATCGACAACTCACCAGAAATAAATTAATCTAATTCATATCACATTAAAATTATAAAAAAAAAATGTTTTTTTTTAATTAATTTATTTCATTATTTCAATTCCAATATTTTAAATTATTTTAACAATAAAAGAATATTCTATAATATACTGTTTGTGAACATAATATAATTATACATTTTATTTAATTTTTTACCCTTCAAGGTTGTTGTAAATATTTTAAAACTAAAAATAATATAAAATTAATGAAAGGAATTAAAAAGAATCAGAAATGCAAATTCTATTTCTATAGACAAAGGTGCACTGAACAGGATATATCATATTTACATTCTAACAAACTATAATGTCCTTACATATTTACCATAATTTACAACCAAGTAAACAAAAATAAATACATAATTTTTGTACCAGATAATAGATGTCGCTAATAGCACAAATCGCATAAAAAGATTCGAATAATTCTTCTACAATATAACTACAGACAGAAAATCAACGATTTAGTAAAATTAATGATGTATAATTTGAAATTTCAATATAAATTTCTGATGACTTTGTGAATGTCTTATGCTCTTTGAACATGAAAATAAATAAGAGCAAAAAAAAGAATTAAGAATTTATTGTTTATTAAATTATTTAGTGTTATATCATAAAAGAGCTTCATAAAATGACATAGCCTTACTATTTCATTCTTTAATCCGTCTAATGCTTTAAACTATTTCTTTTTATTAATAAATTTTAAATAATGGTTGAATATTGAATGATGTAGAAATTACTTATGTCTAATGTTCAACCAATACACAATCATTTTTTTAGAAATACTTCAACTGAAGAAAGATCTTTTAATTGTTATTTTGGTGTAAAAATTGCGCCTATGGTGGGGTAGAAAACTCCTATAACCTCTGTTGAAGTTTGACAACAAAAAAAATAAGAACAAAATTCTATAAGGCAAAACTTTTAAGATAATGTTTTATTGTTAAATAATTTTAAAAAGGGGTTCGATTTTAATCCATAATCAATCAAAGAGTCTAAAAACTATTTATGCCATCATGAATAAAAAGTGGGAACAAGTATTAATTTTTTTTTTTTTAAACTATTGTTTTATTACGATTTTCATTAACTTTATAAACTAACGTCATACATCTGAGCTCACAGAAAAGTCAATAAGAAAAGTTCCCTGTTTATTATTTTCCTACATTGTATTTTATTTTATAACACATTTCTTCATTATTTTGTTGTATTTTTCCATGGAAATACTTTTTCATTTTCATTACTATAATTCCCTCTGTTTTTTTTTTTTTTTATTTTTCTTTTCTCGCTTCTGTTTATTTACAAATTGTAACAAAGGAATAAGTGACTGTATATAATAGTTAACTTCCTTTATACGGGGCAATTAAAATCTGATTAAAAGTTGATATTCAAAATGTCTGCTAGTATATTCTAAGATTACTAATTCCATTTTCAGTCATAATTTGTTTTTAGTAATGAGAAAAAATATGGGTTTACAAAGTAAATTTTTCGTTTGTAATTAAATAAATTTGGGAAGACGAAATTGTTACAGTTATAAATCTTTTCATTTAATAATTTGTTTTTTTTTTTCTTTTTTGGGGAAGGTGTATGTTTTTAAACAACAACAAGGAAACCTACTATAAAATAGCATCCCCTTTATAGCCAGAATAATTTGACAGGTACCCTTACTGTAAGGCTGATTAACTTAGGAGAGCTTCAGCTGTCCATTTTTATGTGGCTCAAATCCAAAATGGCATAATTTGGTTAACGGAAATACTTGTGTTATACGAACATAAAATATGTAGAATCTTCTCTACCTAATGTGTTTCGTAAAATTGTCGAATGTATCCAACGTCCAAAGATTCTAGGTGAACATTCCAACTTTATTCGCAATATTCTTGTCAATTTAAAAAAATTTCCATAATCTAAACTTAATTTCGTTTGTTCAAGAAACAGTACTTAAGTTCATATTTTCAACGTCCTATTGTTTGGTTAAAAAAAAGGAACTAGTGTTTAGTGGGTACACTCTTATAAAGGACTTGTGCCGTCCTTATTTTTTGGACTCTTATAATTGTTCTAACACAGGTGATCGTAAATAGATCTTCAATTTACGTACGAGATAGGAATATGTTTCTTTTTTTTTTCGTTGTTCTAAATTATATAGCAAAACCTTAAATCGATTCTGAAAGAATCAATATAGATATAAATAAAAATCAATTAAAATTTTATAAAATTTCAGAGAAGCAACAAAAATAAAATGATTTCATTACTTTTTATCAATGTGCCATTAATGCCTTTATTATGTTGTACAAGCTGATATGTATTAGACAAAATTAAGAAATAAGAATTTAATCACAACGACATCGAACAATACTTCTATTTTGTTTTCCTTCTTTAATACTTAAAAACAAATTATGGTGTATTTAAGCTTTGTGATAATAAAAAGAATAAAACTCAATTAAAAACTATAAAGTAAAAGATTATAAAACTCCTATTTTGACCAAATAAATACAGGTCCTTCGTATTACAGCAATGTAAACGGAAAACACTTAATATGGTATAGAAATGTAATACGAATAATTGAATATCAAGCATAGTTGAAAAGTCATTCTAAGGGCCAGAGCCAGAAAAAGCTTTGAATAGACTGCCAAAAATATTTTAAATATAAAAAATAGAAAATATATATAAAAAAAAGCAACACTGGACGCATCACATTCGATGCAAGACAAAAATTCTGGGCGCTGAAAAATAACAAGTACTGACCAAATACAAGGATCAAGCTACAAAAAAGAAGAATTAGATTTAATATTACAGAAATTTATTCACTCCGTTTTATATTCACTTTAATAAAAAACAAAAAAGGGGTTTTACCCTAAAAATAAAATAAAAAAAATAAATAAAATTTTCCATATTCATCTCGTCTCTTTTACAATATCACAAACTTAATGTTAAATTTACTATACTCTTAGAACTATGAACGGATCTAATAAAAAAGTTGATCTTTTAAAGTTGTGCAATTTAAAAAATAGCGATTGTTTTGCAATACTGTAATAACCCGAACATTAAAACAAATTTCAGGTTAACACTGGTTAACAATGTTAGTATACCTATACCTTCTTTTTCTCTTTATTGTTATTTTTGTTTTGTATTTTTATTTTTTGTTTTGGTAAAATATAATAAATAGCAATTATAGTAAGGACATCATCTGAACAATATAAAAACAAAAAAAAAGCAATATTCTCTTTCATTACTTCTAAAAGAATACAAAATATGGGATCAAAAAACTTTGAATATGTATTTAACAAAGAGTAAAAGAAAAAAAAACAAAAAACAACGCTCTTTAAAATAAAAGTAAATAAATATAAATAAAAAGTAAAGAAATAAAATTAAAAAAAAAAAACAAAAAAAAGGTTGAAATAGCAGTGAAACGAATTTCCTCCGGACATTAATAGCAATTGTGTATAATATGGAAAAACAAGGAAAAAAAAAAACAAAACTCCCTGTTGTGTTAATTGCTTCCTTTCAAGGAATTGTATTTCTCTAATATTGGCAAGTTTTTTTTTTTTTTTTGTTTCTTCTTTCCTTTCTCTTTGCCATTTTTTTTCATTTTTCTTTTGTTTTGATATTTACTAGGTACATATTTTTTTTTTCATCATTTTCTTCCATCATGTTTGTAATATAAATATTTTATAATCGTGTTCCCTCGAGTATTACCTACTTGTATGTAGCTGTAGTCGTCATCGTAGACGTCATCATCTTCATCATTTTGAAGTACCAAGAATGCATTGTTTCTGTAAATTGTATATACATAAAGAAATGATTAGTAAAAAATGAAAAAAAAAAATAAAATAAAGAATCGTTTTGCATGGTACTTACCTTGACAAAAAAAATTTTTTTTTTTTTTGGATTTTGTATTACAAAATTTTTCACCATAAATACTTACCTCAGTATGATGGTGTATTTTGTATTTTAAAACAATGTGTTTACTAATAATTCTGTTAAAGTTAAAGAAAGGAATGAAGTGTTTAGTAGTTGAGTGCGAATCAAATTAGACAATCACAACAAATTACTTCAACGCGATAAAGTATTTTTTTTTTTTTTTTTACAATTTATACTTTGGAATATTTTTTAACGTGCTGTTTTTGTTTTGTATTTTAATTGCCTTCACTTTTTTTTTTTTTTCTTTTTTGATTAAATTCCTTCTTTTTTAAGAAAAAAAAAAGTTACTTTATTATCCACCTATTATAATTTATTAAATAAATGCAGAGTTTTTGTTTTTTTTAAAGAAAATATTATCATTTTTTTTTCTGCTGTATAAGGTATTTTCACAATATAAGAAAAATATTTGCTTTATTCTGCTTAGATCCGATAATTACATTTGATTAAGATTAGAAAATAAATAGCTTTAAAAATGCCCCTTTTTTTTTAAATTAAATAAATTTTTAACACATTTGCAAGAAAATTTTGAAAAAATGTGCTTATTAGTTTCACTCTGTCCGTCCGTCCGTCCGTCTGCTTACAAAATTTCTACACTGTTAAAGATAGAGAAAAAAAATTTTAACCATGGGTAGGTCTCATAAAAACGAGGAAGAGTGCAGTAGAGTAGACTGTGTCAACTCTGGAATACCCGTATGAACGTAATATATCCTGTTTCTATAAAACTTGATCATCTTTTAAAAACTTTCAGAGTTTTAGTACCGAACTACAGAGATATATTTATGTAAATTGTGGAGTTGTATGATAGCTACCCGAATCTATTGCGCCTAGCTTCATTAAGTTCCAAGAAATGCAAAAAGCCTGAACCGGCTGCTTTAGACCATTCAAATTTTACAAAAGTTGTTGGCATGTAACTCGACACCTCTTTACTAAATTTCAGATTCCTAGCTTCAATAAACACTGAGTTATTCTCATTTAAACGGAGAAGTTGTATGGCAGCTACCCGAACCCGCTGCACCAGCACAACCAAATTTTACAGAAGTTGTTGCCATAAAACTTGATCATCATTTGCAAAATTTCAGACGCCTAGCTTTATTAGGTTCCAAGAGGTGCAAGAAGTCTGAACCGGCTGCTCTAGACCAACCAAATTTTACAAAAGTTGTTGGCATGTAACTCGACAACTCTTTACTAAATTTCAGATTCCTAGCTTCAATAAACACTGAGTTATTTTCATTTAAACGGAGAAGTTGTGTGGCAGCTACCCGAACCCGCTGCACCAGCACAACCAAATTTTATAGAAGTTGTTGCCATAAAACTTGATCATCATTTGCAAAATTTCAGAAACCTAGCTTGAATAGATACTGAGTTATTTCTATATAAAGATAGAAGTTGTATGGCAGCTACTCGAACCCGCCGACCGAAAATGTTGGATTTAAATAGCAAAACTAACAATTTTGCAAAAGTGACGTAAAAAAAATTTCAGCCCCCTAGCTCCTTTATTTTTTGAGTTATCGTGCGGACGGACGGACGTACATGGCTTAATCGACTCAGAATTCGATTCTGAGCCGATCCATACCTTTGACACTATATCTAGCTCGACTCCTTTAAGGTGTCACAAACGTAATGGCAAATTTATTATACCCTTGAGCATAGTTCATACGGGTATAAAAATAATTTTGTGGAACAACTTTTTCATGTAGCCCCATCCACTACGGAGCTACAGCCCCTCAAACTTTGAAAAAGCCTTATTTTTAAATGCATATATCTTACGTATCATAAGATATCATAAGATTTTTTCAATTTGAAAACGTCATACGATAGGTATTTTCTTTAATTTTGTAAATTAATATCAAAATTATACAATTTTTTTAAATTTAGTATTTAAATTTACCGTTATGTGAAAACCAAATTTTGCATGATTTTTCTACTCTCATAACTCCGGCACGCTTTTAGATAGAGGCTTGAAATTTTGAGACAAGAAAGAATTTTTAGAATTAGTATAAGTTTGGTCATAATTTGTTTTTGGGTCACTCCCTCTTTATGAGCTATTAGGGTTCAAAAATTGAAAATTTGCTATTTTTAAGCACTTGTAATTTAGGAACCTGTACCCATTTTATTTCGGCAAGATATAAAAATAAAAGCTACAGTAATATATTTTAACGTGTGTTAAAGGTTTATTTTAGTTATATAGGGTTCGAGAGTTGCAGCTCTTCAAAATTTCGAAAAAGCCCCATTTTCAGATGTATATATCTCAGGCTCTGCTTAATAGTGTTACAATCTAAAATCGCTAGAAGACCAGAAATTTTATTATCTATATAAAGCAATATCAAAATTATGTAATATTTTGTAATTTACTATTTAAATTTACCGTTATGTGAAAGCCACATTTTGCATGAAATTTATTTTTGCATAACTCCGGCACCACTTTAGATACGAATCTGAAATTTTGAGACAAGAAAGAACTTTCAGAATTAAGTAAGTATAAGTTTTCTTAGAAAATTTTTTTGCACCACCCCCTGTTTAAGAGGTATGGTGAGGTATGGCGCTGAAAAATTGAAAATTTGCTTTTTATATGAATATGAATTTTTAAGCACTTTTAACTGAAGCACCTGTAGAAATTTTTCTTCGGCAAGACATAAAAATTAAAGCTCCAGTAATATATTTGTGTGTGTTAACAGTGTGTTAACAGTTTTTCTTAGTTATAAAGGGTTCCGGACTTACAGCCCCTCAAAATTCCAGAAAAGTGTTATTTTGCACATATTTTCTTATTACAAAAAATTTCTTAAATTTTATTTTTTAAATTTTCAAATTTTTGTGCAAGTCACAATTCTAAACATTTTGTATTGTGTTTTGGGAATGTGCGCTTTTAAAAACCGTTGGTTTACATGCTACCTTGTTTAATATTATATTTATTTTATAGTAATATTAGTTTTAACTATGAAAGCTGGGGAAGAGAAGGTGTTAGCTGTCATTATATCTTAAGAGTTTGTATAGCTATACACTTAGATCCCAATATTCTAATTTTGTCCAAACTATTCTTTTACAATAGTCATAAGTCTTTTAAGCAAACCGCACCTAAATATTAGAAGCCACTCTTCCTTTAAAGCAGTAAATTGGCAAATAAAATGTACTATTTAAGCTGTTATACCTCTAAATAGGTGGCAGGTCGACAGAGATCATTTGTAGGTATAATTGTCCATAAGAGCTTAAATAGTACATTTTATTTGCCAATGTTTTATTTGTTTTTAAGACTAGATGTTAACTGAGAAATACATCGTTATAACACAAATGGGAATCCGGGTAGGTAAAATAACAACACTTAATGAGTTTTCTAGACTGTATTGTTGGATTATTTTTTCATCAAACTACCTATTGTCCTTGGTATCAAAATTATGCAACCCTTGGTATCAATTTTATAATTTATCTCTTATGCGTTTTCACGTGTTTGAGTGTTTGTGTTTAAAATATTTTATAGGATAAAATGTTCAATATTTTTAATAACAATTTGATTTTTTGCTACTTTGTTGCCAATGTTTTTAAATAAATATATATAATATAATATCTTTATTTATTTCTTTTAGTTTTTTTTTGTGAACAGTCTTTAACTTTTTGGTAGAAAACTATTTGTGTGTAATAATATATTTTTATCAGATCAAAGGTTTCCTTCACCTAAATACTTCACAATGCTGCTGACTTCTTAAATCGAAAAATAGAAACAAATTTTTGAAAAATTTTTGGGATATGGTTTTAAAATTTTTGGGATATGGTTTCAGATTGCAAACAAACTATGAACTGTGGGATATTACATCCTATACCTATAAAGGTATGTAATTGATAAATATATCCATGTTCAAAGAGATTTGCTTTGTATTATGAATCCTCATCAAAATGAATTTCAACAAAAATTTCTTATTAATGAAAAAAAGCATCGTTTTAAGAAAATAAATGATAAAATTTAATTTTGTACCAAAATAGTTAAGCCAAACTTTCAATTAATTTAATTTTATTATATTAAATTTATTTAAAAAATCAAATGATTTTTTTTCAATTTAAAATGTAAGAGTTTCAACAGTAAATTTTTGTTTTGCTCCAACAGCTTATTTTACACTCATTTATTATTTAATTTCATTTCATAAAAAAACAAGGTAGAATGTAAACCAACGGTTTTTAAAAGCGCACATTTCCAAAACTCAATACAAACTGTTTAGAAGTGTGACTTACACAAAAATTTGAAAATTTCATGTAATAAGAAAAAACTTGAAAATAGGACATTTTTGAGATTTTGAGGGGCCGTAAGTCCGGAATCCTATATAACTAAGAAAAGCTGTTAACATACGTAAAAATATATTATTGGAGCTTTAATTTTTATGTCTTGCCGAAGAAAAATTTTTACAGGTGCCTAAGTTACAGGTGTCTAAAAATAGCAAATTTTAAATTTTTGAGGCGTAATAACTCTTAAAGAGGGGGCGTTACCAAAAAATTTTCTGAGGAAACTTATACTAATTCTAAAAGTTCTTTCTTGTCTCAAAATTTCAGGTTCCTATCTAAAGGAATGCCGGAGTTATGAAAAAAGAAATTTCATGCAAAATGTGGTTTTCACATAACGGTAAATTTAAATCGTAAATTACAAAATATTACATAATTTTGATATTGTTTTATATAGATAATAAAATTTTCGATCTTCTACCGGTTTTAGATTGCAAAACTATTACGCAAAGCCCGAGATATATACATCTGAAAATGGGGCTTTTTTACAATTTTGAAGAGCTGCAGCTTTGAAACCCTTTACAACTAAAATAAACCTTTCACACACGTAAAAATATATTATTGTAGCTTTAATTTTCATGTCTTGCCGAAGAAAAATTTTTACAGGTGCCTAAGTTACAGGTGTCTAAAAACACCAAATTTTCAATTTTTGAGGCGTAATAACTCTTAAAGAGGGGGCGTTACCAAAAAATTTTCTGAGGAAACTTATACTAATTCTAAAAGTTCTTTCTTGTCTCAAAATTTCAGGTTCCTATCTAAAGGGGTACCGGAGTTATGAAAAAAGAAATTTCATGCAAAATGTGGTTTTCACATAACGGTAAATTTAAATCATAAATTACAAAATATTACATAATTTTGATATTGTTTTATATAGATAATAAAATTTTCGATCTTCTGCCGGTTTTATATTGCAAAACTATTACGCAGAGCCCGAGATATATACATCTGAAAATGGGGCTTTTTTACAATTTTGAAGAGCTGCAACTTTGGAACCCTTTACAACTAAAATAAACCTTTCACACACGTAAAAATATATTATTGTAGCTTTAATTTTTACATCTTGCAGAAGTAAAATGTGTGCAGGTTCCTAAGTTACAGGTGTTTAAAAATAGCAAATTTTCAATTTTTAAGTCCTAATAGCTCATAAACAGGGGGTGGTCCGAAAAAATTTTCTGAGCAAACTTATACTAATTCTAAAAGTTCTTTCTTGCCTCAAAATTTCAAGCTTCTATCTAGAAGCGTGCCGGAGTTATGAAAATATAAAAATCATGCAAAATTTGGTTTTCACATAACGGTAAATTTAAATACTAAATTTAAAAAAATTGTATAATTTTGATAATAATTTACAAAGATAAAAGAAATACCTGTCGAGTGACGTTTTCAGATTGAAAAAATCTTAAGCAGAACATAAGATATATGCATTTAAAAATAGGGCATTTTCAAAGTTTGAGGGGGTGTAGCTCCGTAATGGGGGGGGCTACATGAAAAAGTTGTTCCACAAAATTTTTTTTTTTATGAGACCTACCTATGGTTAAAATTTTTTTTCTCTATCTTTAACGGTGTAGAAGTTTTGTAAACAGACGGACGGACGGACGGACGGACGGACGGACGGACGGACAGAGTGAAACTAATAAGCACATTTTTTCAAAATTTTTTTGGAAATGTGCTAAAAACAAAACAACATAATTTTACGAAAATAATTTAATTTTAAAAATTTTTTGTAAAATTTTTGTAAATATTATAATATGTAAATACATACATACATATATACGATATAATATGGTATTCTTTTGGTACACAATTGTTCTAAACAAAAAAAAAAAAAACCGTTTAACACATATTTAGTACATTTCCTCCTGATATGACAATTTTTCTTTTACTTATACATATATTTTTTTTTTCACCCTAATATGTTTTTTGTTAGGGTTTTGCCACCACACTAACCATATATAACGTAATATAATGTAATATGGTGTTTAGTTAAAATTTGTTTTTATTTTTCAGGGCCGCAATATGACAAAAAAAAAAACTACAACAACAAAAATAATGTTAATGTCATTATTTAGATATATGTATACATATTATAATATGTATACAATTTTTATACCCGTACGATAGGATCGGGTATAATAAAATTACTCCTCCGTTTGTAACACCTCGAAATAAGCGAGCTAGATATACCTTCAAAGGTATGGATCGGATCAGAAAAAAATTCTAAGACTTTTGAGCCATGTCCGTCCGTCCGTCGGTCCGTCCGTCCGTCCGTCCGTCAGCACGCTAACTCAAAAACTAAGAAAGCTAGAATCTTGAAATTTACACAAAATATTTTGGGAGTAATTTGTAGGTTCCCTATTTTTTTTGGTTGAGTTTGGAGCAAGCCTTAGGGTAGCTCTCGAACACCTAACTTTTAGATCTCCACATTTTTTTTGCAATAGAGCTATGAAATTTTAACTACTGATAGATCTCACAAAAATATTAATTTTATTTTTAATAACTTTTTTTTGTAGCCCCACCCGTTACGGAGCTACAGCTCCCCAAAGGTTCAAAAAAGCTCTATATTTAAATTGTTATAGCACAAGTTGTATAAAGTATATCTTCATTTTGAAAACGCCAAACGATTACTACTTTCATTAGCTTTAAAAGTATATATACAATAAATATATATTTTTGGCATACAGTGTCTTAATTTACCGTTATGCGAAACTCAAATTTTGCAAAATTCTTTAACCCTTCCATCTTCTAAACGGTTAAAGTTGGAAACTTGAAATTTTGACAGAAGTTAGATCTTTGAAAATTAGTATGAGTCATTTCAGAAATTTTTTTTGTATCACCCCCCGTTTAGGAGCTGTAAGGGGTCAAAAACTGAAAATTTCCTATTTTTAAACACCTGTAACTTGAACACCTGTTAAAATTTTTTTGAAGTAATACACAAAAATTAAAGCTCCAACATTATATTTTTATTTCTGTTAACAAATTTTTTTAATAATATAGGGTTACTTTATAATTGACGAAAGTGTTACTTGATTTTTTCAAATTTTCTAACAAATTTCTTTAAAACGAATTTTTTCCATTTTGTTTTACTCGATAATTTGAAATTGTTGAGGATATAATGCGTAGTACAAAAAAATGTAATTAAATAAACAACATAACGGTTGCTTGAAGAATTTTTATTTATATGATATTGATATATATACATACTTATATAATATCATGTTTATTTACATATCGTATATGTCACTAGTGAATGAATGATAAGAGTATAGATGTATATTATATAGCGCCGTATTTACATACACATATGTATTTTATTGTACTTATAAGAAATTATTCTGTCAATGGAATATTTAAATATAATATAATATAATATTTAAAATTATATTTACTGTTTTGTACTAAGTAAATTTAATATACATTTACCGCTTAGTATTAAATGGTACTAAAGAATATTTGAAAAAGTTTTGAATTGATAATCGTTATGTGGAAGGTTAGAATCTGCTTTTGAAGAATGTACATATAAACATATAGTTTGAATATATGTACAACCCATAGTTCTAGAAATTATAAAATTCACCCAAATTATTTTAAAATACTAAAATATTAAAAAAATAATATTGTAAGCAGAGTGACAGGCTGTGAACATACTAACGGTTCGTACGGGTATCTAAGAGTTGACAAAGTCAACTGTATTCTTCCTCGTTATGTATGTAAATATATTTATAGAACTATTAAATAAATACATATGTACATAAAAAACAAAAAATTTTTTGTATCTTAAAACACAACTAGGAAATGCTTTTCCGGATTTTGATTTGTAGTTTCTAAATTCGTGGTATATATTATGTACATAAAATATATATAATATATAATATGTCTATTGTATAGTAAAATTCGAGTTTTAGGTTTTGTTTAAAACATATAGGTAAAGAAAATTTTCATACTAATTAACACAACATTTAAAACATTTAAATAGGAGCACTTATTTTTCCATTCTTTTCTTTTTTAAGGATGTGCAATGAACTAATAGAAATATGATAGTCACAATACAATTACAAAAAAAAATTTATTGTATTAGGTACATACACTCTATATAAAGAAATTTATATAGCGAACATTTTTGCAATTGTTTTTTGCATTATAAAATATTGAAAGCATTTCTCTCTCCAGATTCAAAATGTACAGTTTTAAAAAAAAAATTTTTTTTTTTTAGTTAATTCATAAAACGTCAAAATGCATTTTCTCAACCAAATTAAAAATAGATCAATTCTTTTTTAATTGCAAGTCTTCTTTTATTTAACACATGTTTTCCTTTTAAGGTGCATGAACCTTAACTTAATAGAAGTTTTGTGTGATTGAAATGGTAATTGTTTCAAATTTTAAGAAAGTAAAATCTAAATATCTCTTTTCTAAACCTGTATATTTCTTGTAGCTCTGTCGGAAAAATTTGTAAAGAATAATATTACATATAATTAAAATGGGTATAGCGCAGTTGTCTAAACTCACATTGTAAATATCACATTTCATTTGCGAATTCGTGAGAATTTTGCTAATTGATTTTTAGCATTGTGAGTTTTTTGATAAGTGGATTTAGGCGATATACATGTTTGTCATTCGAGTTTTGCCAAGTGTTACGTCCCGATTTATAATATATACATAACAAATTATGTAAATACAAAAACATGTATTTGGAAAGAAAATACTTGCACTTAAAAAGAAAATTTACCTAAATCACACACCTAACCTATATTGATGTTTACTACTTCCATTTAAAACAAAAAAATTATACTTAAAATAGAAATTATTTTTCTTAAAGTAAAAAATCTATATATTTTATCCTATTCTATTTTATATTCCCCAGCGATTAGATTAGATAAGAATAAAGTTTGCTACTTAGTATCTGTTTAGAGAATTCGGACATCTATCTACTCAAACAATTAAAAATTTTCGAAGAATTACAACGAAGAATCTATTTAATCATCTGTCAAACTATTCATGGTTGTCATATCATCTCTTTTGTAAAAAATTAAACACTATAAAATTGAACTTAAATGTTCTTATTGTTTTGTTTGAAAGTATATAAATAACATTTTGTTGGCTTTATAGCATAACATAAATCTAAGGTACCTGGCATATTATATAAGTGAAAAATATATTTCAGAGCATATTATAATACTATATAGTTTGTATTATATCTGTTAGGTATATACATATTTTATTATAATACATATAATTGTATTTTCAGTTTAATATAATATTTTCGCAGTAATTTTGAAATATACATACATTATATACACACATTAAATAAATTAGCATCTTTTTTCGAAAATAAACACGTGAAAATTAAGAAGTCGAGACAAAAATACAGAAAACGAGAAATTTGATAATAACAAAAAACAAAACAAAAAAAAACAAAAAAAAAAATTTATAAGGTAGAAAAAAATCCATAAGAAATTTGTTTTCATTAGGCACGTAAGTCATATCTAATTAAACAAACAAAAAAAAAAAAGAAAAATCAAAAAATATTACATTACATTATATTATGTCTAAAATATTATATGTTTATAAAAAACAGTCAGTGCTTATGTTTTATTTGAAAGAAATAGTAATATACATATGTATATTAGATATATTATAATACTATAGCTATTCTTTTGCGTGTGTTTTTAATGTTATATAACTTTTCTAGATATTATTACCGACGGCATACATTAATGTATAAGGTAGGTATTGTTTTCATACTAAAAATTTGTACCCGAGATTTTCGCAAAAATGCACTACTCCGGTGTGGAGAAGGCTGTAAAAAAATTTTCAGCATGATGTCCGTCTGTGTGTGTGTGTGTGTGGGTGCGTGTGTGGGTATGTCTGTGGGCACGTGTACAGCTTAAACGACTGAGCGGAATTTTTTGAAATTTCATATTTAAGGTTTTGACGTAAATATCTCGGATTGATAAGCTTTTGGAGCAAATCGGACAACCGCAAGTTGTAGTTTACTAGTGTACCTTTTAAGTTTTTTACGAATATTTCGTAACAGAAAAATTTTGTGACAAAAATTATTATGAAAAAGTTGTTACACAAGTAAAGAGGAACAACTTTGCCATAGAACATTTTTTGATCCGACTAACTTTAACTTTTTAATTTTTTTTCTAAGTCCAAATTTCATACGTAACCCTCCATATGAATTTATATGAACAATTTTTTTTTGTTTTTTTTTTTATATCTCTAAAAATTTTTATACATACATATGTATGTACTTATATCTATGCCATGCCAATGCATATTATTCATTTGTTGATGACATAAAATTAAAACGGTAAAATTTTTGTTAGCAGATTTAATATTAATCTTATGTTTGTTTTGTATTTGTTTAAGGTTTTTATTATTTTTTACTTTTAATATTATTTTTTGAATGAAAAAAAAATTATGTATCTACATTACAATAATAATAATAATAAATGGATGTATGAATAATGTACATATATTTTTACGATTTCATTGCATACAATTATTTTTATTGAATAAAACAATATGTTATTAAATTATTAGAAGTTATTTTGCTTTGATATAAATTATTATGTAAAAAATCTATAAATTTTGGCATTGTACTTTTTGTGTAATGGCGGTCGGTCCTGTGGTGGAGATAGCTGATTTTTTTTATTAATTTAATCTTGTTATATACATATATCATTTTTTCTATTCTGTTTTTAGCATATTTCCAAAAAAAAATTTGAAAAAATGTGCCTATTAGTTTCACTCTGTTCGTCCGTCCGTTTGTTCATCTGTTTACAAACCATTATCTACACCATTAAAGATGAAGCAGTGAAAGTTTAACCATGGGTAGGTTTCAAAAAAAACATTAATATTTCACAACTTTTTCATATGGGCCAACTCATTATGGAGCTGCAGCCTCTCAAACTTGAAAAAGAAATTCAAACAAACAAAGAAATTAGAAATTCAAACTATTTCTATATCTCAAATTCTGTTTAACATTTTTTCTATACAAAAATACCATTCGACAGGACTTTACGCTTTCAGATAGGGACTTGCAATTTTTAAGAAAAGAACGAACTTTTTGGATTAAAGTTTCCTCAGAGAATTTATTTTTTTATAACATCCTGTTTAACAACTATTAGGGGTCAAAAATTAAAAATTAGACCTATTAACTTGAGTATTCTAGGAATATTTTCAAATTTTGGTACAACTCACAATTCTAAACAGTTTGTATTGTTTTAGAAAATGTGCCCCTTTAAAAACTGTTGGTTTGTACGCTGCCGTGTTATAATATTATAGTATATCCTGTTATTTTTTTTTTTCGTAATATTTTTTAATTTTGTTCCATAATATTTTTTTTTTTGTTTTGTACGCATATTAAACGGAAAAATATTATCATAATAAATTTATCAAAATAAATTGAACAATTCAGAAAGAGCAGTGGACCAAAATACTAATATAGGGATGAAAAAACAAAATATTTCTGTTTCCTTTGACTTTCTTTGTACTTCTCTGACCTTTCTATATAAGAAATACAACCCTGTATAATATCTTAATATAATTTACAATGCAAAAAAAAAAGAAAATCTTAGATCATTTTATTCATCTGAGTGGAATTATTAGACGAACAGAGAGTAATTTAAATAATATTATGTTATCATTAATATGATATGTATCTAGTAAAACTTTAATACTAAAGAACAATGGACTTTAATTTTGACCATTTATATTGCATATAAATAATAATAATAGTAAAATTATAAGTCATTAAATTTACAAATTAGAAAATAAAAAATATAAAATGTATAAATTAGAGAAAGTAATTTACTAACATAAAACAACAGTCAATTTCAATACACACTTATATGTCACAGATATTAAAAAATTTACTATAAGGTAAATAATTACATAAATAATTTACTAGGCAATTTTTTTAAGGGAAGGGATCATTTTATCAACAGCAAATGTAAATAAATTTAATTACGATAAAACATTTTAAATTGCAACTAATTCAGTGTTATTTTAAAAATATTTTCACAAAATAAAATTTTAAAAATTATTAAAAACTAGGCAGAATACACCTACCCCCAAAGGTTTTTAATGTTAGAGATTTTCAAAACGGCTTTTAAAAGCGTACATTTCCAAAAGATAATACAAACTGTTTAAAATTCTGACTATTAAAATTTCAAAATTTCATTGAATAAGAAAAAAATGTGAAAATAAGATTTTTTTGCAATTTTGAAGGGCTGTAAGTCCGGAACCCTATATAACTAAGAAAAATCGTTAGCATTCGTAAAAATATGTATACTAAAGATTAATTTTTATGTCTTGTCGGAATTTCGTGCAGGTGCCTAAGTTACAGGTTTCTAAAAATAGCACATTTTCAATTTTTGAGCCCTAACAGATCTTAAACAGGGGGCGCTACAAAAAAAATTTCTGATACTAATCTTGGAAACTGATACTAATCTCGGAAGTTCCTTCTTGTTTCAAAATCGCAAGTTCCTATCAAAACGCCTGCCGAAGTTATGAAAAAAGTAATATCATGCAATATTTCGTGTTCACATAACGGTAAATTTAAATAGTAAATTACAAAATATTGCATAATTTTGATAATGTTTTATAGAGGTAAGAAAATTTCCGGTCTTCTAGCGTTTTTAGATTGCAAAATTACTACGCAGAGCCTGATCTACATTCATCGGAAAATAAGGCTTTTTTGCAATTTTGAGGAGCTGTAACTTCGTAACCCCATACAACTAAAAGAAACCGCACATTTGTTATTGGAGCTTTAACTTTTATGTTTTTCCGAAGGAAAATGTGTACGATAGCCTAAGTTACAGGTGTTTAAAAATAGGAAATTTTCAATTTTTGAGCCCTAATAGCTCATAAATCGAGGTTTCCACATAACGGTAAATTTATATACTAACTTTAAAAGAATTCTATAATTTTTATATTGACTTAGAAAGGTAAAAAACAAGGTAGAATGTAAACCAACGGTTTTTAAAAGCGCACATTTCCAAAACTCAATACAAACTGTTTAGAATTTTGACTTGCACAAAAATTTGAAAATTTCATGTAATAAGAAAAAACGTGAATATAGGACATTTTTGAAATTTTGAGGGGCTGTAAGTCCGGAATCCTATATAACTAAGAAAAGCGGTTAACACACGTAAAAATATATTATTGAACCTTTAATTTTCATGCCTCGCCGAAGAAAAATTTTTACAGGTGCCTAAGTTACAGCTGTCTAAAAATAGCAAATTTTCAATTTTTGAGGCGTAATAACTCTTACAAAGAGGGTGCTACCAAAAAATGGAAAAGGAAGCTTATACTAATACTAATACTTCTGAGGAAACTTATACTAATTCTAAAAGTTCTTTCTTATCTCAAAATTTCAGGTTTCTATCTAAAGGAAAATATTGCATAATTTTGATATTGTTTTATATAGGTAATAAAATTTTCGATCTTCTGGCGGTTTTAGATTGTAAAACTATTACGCAGGGCCTGAGATATATACATCTGAAAATGGGACTTTTTCGCAATTTTGAAGAGCTGCAACTTTGGAATCCTTTACAACTAAAACAAACCTTTAACATACATTAAAATATATTACTGTAGCTTTAAATTTTATATCTTGCAGAAGTAAAATGTGTACAGGTTCCTAAGTTACAGGTGTTTAAAAATAGCTAATTTTCAATTTTTAACCCCTCATATCTCATAAACAGGGGGTGGTCCAAAAAAATTTTCTGAGCAAACTTATACTAATTCTAAAAGTTCTTTCTTGCCTCAAAATTTCAAGCCTCTATCTAAAAGCGTGCTGGAGTTATGAAAGTAGAAAAATCATGCAAAATTTGGTTTTCACATAACGGTAAATTTAAATACTAAATTAAAAAAAAATATATAATTTTGATATTAATTTACAAAGATAAAAGAAATACCTGTCGTTTTCAGATTGAAAAAATCTTAAGCAGAACATAAGATATATGCATTTAAAAATAGGGCTTTTTCAAATTATAGAATTCTTGTTGAGTGGCGTTTTCAGATTGAAAAAATGTTAAACATACGCATTTAAAAATAGGGCTTTTATAAAGTTTGAGGAGCTGTAGCGGGGGCTACATAAAACTGTTGTTATACAGCATTAATTTTTTTATGAGACCTACATGGTTCACATTTTTGTTTTCTATCTTTAACGGTGTAGAAGTTTTGTAATCAGACGGACGGACGGGCAGACAAAGTTAAACTAATAGGCGCATTTTTTCAAAATTTTGTTGGAAATGTGTTAAAAAGCTTGTAATTACTGGTGATTAATTATGAAAAACTTTTAATATATCAAAAAATATAATATAGCAAATTTAATTTGCATTCAAGACTAATTTGCAAAGGTGTCATTAAAAAAAAATAAAAATATCATTCAAAAATTAGAATTTTCAATGTTCGCTTGTTTTAAATTCCGAGAAGTCAAACAAGTTTTTTGATCTAACTTAATATATACTAATCGGAATCTAAAAGATTTAAGGCTTCGCCTTTAATTTCTTCTTTCCTTCTTCTCTTCTTAAAATTTCAAAGTTCTGAACTAAAGTCTTTCAACTTTATTTTTACATAACCAGAAATTTAAATATTAAATTTTTATTTTGATTTATAAAGCTCAAGATGAAGTAATGAATTTTTTGCCATGGATAAGTCTCTTAAAAATGTTATTTTGGAACAACTTTATTAGGTACCGTTATCCGTTGGTACTATAGCTCTTTAAATTTATATTTCCTTAAAATTTCTAAAAAAATAAATCTAAAATTTCCAAACAACAGTAAATAACTGCAACACTTGAAAGGGAATGACAACATTGATTCCGTAACACATTATAATATAGCATATGTAATAATATATTATATACGGTATGTGTTATGGAATCTAGAAATTTGCAATTTTAGAGGAGAAAAAGGAAGATCTTTAAGAATATATATAAAGTGTTTAAAAGAAATTGCTTGAGAATAATAAGGATTAAGGCGGTGTATATTGAAAGTTTTAAATATATAGAATCCGGACACCAGTGAAAACTTTTCAAAGTAAATATATAAAAATTGATGTTCAAACATTATATATTAATATATTTAACAGTTTTTTTAATTATATTGTGTTGCTTACAATTGAAGAAGATGTCTCTTATATTTTTACATAATTTTTGTTTCGTAGAAGAAGTCCTAAAAAAAAAATTACATTTTAAGGCAAAAATAGCCACAGTTTACGAATTATTTTTACTATAACTTTTTGAATATGTGATCTTTTAAAAACCTTTAATTGTATACATAACACCTCGTATTTCTTACTTTGCATTAAATTATAGTAAGGGGCGAGGCGATACATAATTATTTTTCCTTTAAATTTTAATTTGTTATAACGCTTTCTAAAAGCTAAATATAAAATTTAACCGTTAAAGTGAAAAAATAACTCAAAATATAATTTTCAACAATATTAAAGTTTTCTAGAATTTCTCATTTTCTTAATGCCTGAAAATTTTTCTACTGAAATTTTATTATACTAACAATAAAATATATATCCTTAAATATAAAATAGGGTTATTTAACTGTTATGCAAGTTCGTGAAATATTAAATTTATAGGGCATGTAATTTATAATCGACAAAGAATTTTTAGAAAATATAAAATGTATGCATTTCATGTGTATCCGAAATTCTTTACGTATCCTTTTTTCAATGAATTTTAAACTATATGCCAGTGAATTTTTGAAAATTTATTCTTTATAAATTTTTGTTTGAATATATTTCCAATTCTAATGTCGAAATTTATTGCAATTTTTTATTGTTTTTCTAATTTTTTTTTTTTTTTTTTCTGTTTTCTTTTTTGGTTTAATAATTTTTCCTTTAATATTATCAGAAAGCCAAAAAATTTTCCACTTATTTGAAGTACTGCGAAACGATTTAAGATTTTATATAAAATATTATTATATCTATGATTTTATAAGCAATGCGTTATACAGACTTAAAATAAGACAGGAAATGAATTTCAATAAAAAAAAAAGACATATATAAATTATATATGTATTACATATCTATATTTATTTTTCTAAATGTGTACATACATATTTCTATTAAATTGCATTCTTCTTTAATTCATAGGAAATTTTTAGGGAATTTAGTAATACAATTTTTATTTATCTATTTCAAGAAATATACAAAACCAATAATAATGATCCAATTGATTTTTTTTTTTTTTTTTTCCTAAGGGAGGTGGAAATCTTCCAAAGACACCAAGAATTACCCCTTGGTAGTGTCAGATTCTTACTGACTAAATCCACCTCCCCTTTTAGTCAATATAGTGGGATGAAACCCTTACCTGCGAAAGCAGTACATTGGCTAGGGAGTAGGGATAGGAAAGGATAGGAAAATGGATACGGAAACATTGAATTGGGAGTGGGACTGTAAGGAAATAATGAATCCGCCTATTATTATTATTTTGCTAACAGTAACTAAAGCCGTCACAACAGTTACAACATGTAGTAGTAGTATATATATTACTACATGAGGTAATGATTGAAGGCAACCCCCACTGTCACTGTAGCGGCTGTTATTATTTGTATTAATATTCTTATTAATATTATTATTATTTTACTACAGAGTCAGCGCCATCAGTGGATTACAACGTGCAGCAGTATATAACACCTTACTTGCATGATATGACCAAAGATAGCCCCACTGTAGTAGCTATTATTATTATTATATAATTATTGTTATATTATTATTGTACTATTTATTACACTATTTAATTATTGTAATAAATAGTACAATTAATTATTGATTAAAAAAACTAACTAAACTTTGGCCCTATAATTCCATTTAGAAAATTTTGTTTTTAAGAAAATAAATAATTAATTTATAATATGTTTTGTCACTTGAAAGTTTATAATGGGAACAGATATATTGCAATATGAAACTGCCGAAGTCGATCAATGAAATGCCAAAGAAATAAATGATAAAGTATTATAGTATTGCCTGATATGGAAATCTGGGAATTTTGAAAAAACTCAAACATTTAAAATTTATACAATTAAAACCAATAAAAATTAAAAACGTACCGGACAGAATATCCTTCAAATAAGTAGTTAACAGTAGTTAACATTTCAAAAAAGTAGTTATTTTCTTATGACAACAGGTTGAGTGAGGAAAATTTTATACGAGAAGATGATGGAAGGGAGTATTGATACACGGTTGAAAAATGTAATGAGAATTGCCTAAAAATAAATTTAAAAAGGAGAAGAAGATAGGATTACCTTAAAAACTTCAGCTAGCGTATAGAACAATATTAAAGGATCTAAAAGCGAGCAATGAGATCTGAAAACTTATGACAGTCAAGCTGTATGAAATTGAGTACATAGTTCTATTCTGTCAAGAGAAGAAAGTACAAGTATAAAAAAATGAAAAAAATCTGTTTTGAAAAACGGCTATATAAAAAACATTACATAATGAAAAAACATAAAAATATCAATTTGAGTTAATCGGGAATGTACCATACAAATTTAATTTTTATCTTATTTGTTAAAATCTTATTTTTTACAAAAAATCAATTTTTTATCAAAAATCTATTTTTTCGCCGAAAAATTCTATTTATTACAGAGCTTAAAAAATTTGATAAACAGGTATTTCTTTACGATTTTTTACGATTTTAAATGCTTAAATGCTGAAATATGAATAAAAATAATTAGGAGTAGCTATTTTATAACTTCTTATAAAATGAGGTTAATAAAGGGTTAATACCTTAATACCCAGAATACGTATAGGTATATTTATGTGTTTATATCTTTTTCAGAATACAATATGTATGTATATTGAGTGCATATGTATTTTACCCAAAAATTTCAAGAAATAAAACAGAATTAAAGAAGAATAACATTTTGGTAAAAAAGAAATTGAAAAATATAATTTTCAAAAAATAAGATTGAAAATAATTTGAAACATTTTCTTATTAATTATTAAATTTTTCAATAATAAGAACAAGATGAAAGTTAAGACAACTTAAATTTGAGGACTCTTTCTACACAAACCTTAGTTATATTGTTCATTTAGAGAATATTATATTAATTAAATGATTAACTGATTGAATTAAAACTTAAAGCTTTTAATGAGTTTATAGATTGTATATATTGATAGTCTATAGATAGATGTTAGTTAGATACTTAAACTTAAAAGAATATCAGTTAAAATTTAATTATAAAAAGAATAATTACTTCTATATGAAAAATTAATCTCACAGACAACATTTACTGTTAACGGTATTAAAGTTATATAGTTAGTAAGCGCCGTTATATAGTCTATGTAGTTAGTAAGCGCCGTCTGACATCATATTTGTTCAGTATGTTACTCCCGATGATATCATTTCCCCTGATATTCCGGAAAAAATGAGGTTTAGAGAAAACACGAAAAATGTGAGATCGTTGGAGCTTTAAATGTGTCGTACACACTAACACCACTCTATAGACTACAGCAAATTGGAGTACAATTTTGCGTATGTTGAGGGAGATTAACTAAAAAAACTGATCTCTTTAATACTAACGTTAACAAATTAACAATCAGAGACAGAGTTTCGCAAGTTAAACTAACTCTCGTAGATTGCATGTTTAATCTCGTATTTTTTACTATACGTAGCATTACCGTTAATCATATGTACCTATAGGAGGAATGAAAAATGTGTAATATGAATTGTCTCAAAAGTATAATACTTGTACTTAATTGGGAATAATTGTACTGAATTTTGTTTTAATACTATAAAATATTTGAATAATATAAAAATAAAATTTTTAATAAAATAATAAAACATTAATTAAACAGAAATAAATAAAAGTTTATTAACAAAAAAAAAAAAATTAATTTTAAAAACATAAAACAATTAAAAAATAGCAAAATTCTTATCTTTTAATTTTAGTCTAATAATTCGTCTGCGTCTAAAGCAGCATTTTGTAAGTTTATTTTAACTAAGTGTTTATATGTACCTATCGCACGGGTATAATCACGCTATCAATTTAAAATTTAACGACAAAAATGTTGACACTTAAATATAAACGCAAAAACGAAATACAAAATTACTTAAACTTACGTTCTAAATACAATCAAGGATTTAGAATACACATACCAACCTCATCGAAAAATTCTGTCTAAAAAATTCACTACATGTAAACAAATGGAAATAAATACAAAACAAAATACAATAAAAATGCTAAACTCTGTTAGAATATAAAAGATAGACAATTAATATAATTGGGGTTTCGGTGGCCTTGTGGGTAAGAGCGTATAAAATACGCTGTAAATACCGAGGGAGTGTTGGTTCGAATCCCACACACGTCGTAATAGTTATTACCCCTTATGACATTTACAGCCATGCCTGAACAGGAGAGGCTCGAATTTAGGCTCGATTGTACTAAGATATTTTTTGAAATCAATTATATTGAAAAAAGTACAATTGTATCGAAGATTTCATCACTGGCCTATAGCAATGATTTTCCTAATTGAAAATCAAAAAATTATTACAAATCATAATAAGTACATGCTGTATCGGATATCGGACAAAAGAAAATCCTTTATCCAAAAATATTAAATCTATATGTATGCAGTTTTAAAAAAATGCTCTTCAATTATATTATTACAAAGCTATCGATAAAAAACAAAACGATTTTTTTAAAATATTATTTATACCTTTCAACAAATTCTTTTATTGTATAATACATAAAACATTTTCATAAAAAATTTCTCAGATTAAAATTTCTGAACTGAAATTTCTATTTTAAAGTTTTAAGTTTAATTTTTTATTTTTGCACAATATTTTACTTACAAAATTATTATGTTATACAATAAAATAATTTTGCCTAGAATTTCAATACTCTGAAAATAAGGAACAAAGAAAAAAAAATACGATATAAAGCGCATTTAATTGTTCATGAAAATTTTTGTTAAATAAAAGTTTTCCTAAAAGAGAAAACATGTTGTATGTACTATAAGTACATATTGTGTGAATTCACATATTATGTAAATTTTTATGTCAAAATAAAAATTTAAAGAAAAAAAATAATAACAAAATTAAAAAAATCAGCTATCTCCACCACAGGACCGACCGCCACTACACGAAAATTACAATGCCAAAATTTATAGATTTTTTATATAATAATTTATATCAAAGCAAAATAACTTCTAATAATTTAACAACATTTTGTTTTATTCAATAACAATAATAAACAATGAAATCGTAAAAATATAATGGTCCTGATTTCGATAGTCATATCACTTTCATTTTTTATGAAAAACAAAATTTTTGATTTCGATAGTCATCAAAAATGAAAAAAATCATAAAAAATGAAAAGAAGCTGATTTTGATAGTCATATTTTATGAATATACTCATTTAAAACGTCAAATTTTCTCATTTTGAAATTGTTAAATGAGTGCTTGTGAAAATGGATTTAGAAAAAAATTATGAAGTATTTTATTTATATTTATGTGAATATAGGCATTTTTATAAGTAACCTATGACTATACGATAGCATAGGTTGCAAGAAAGCCCATTAATTTGTGAATTAGAAATCGTTCCGACATGTTTAAAAACAAGGTACTCAGTACTCACCGATTTTGTAGTCAAATTTAAATATCATAAAAAAAAAATAAAAAAGTTTAACTTTTAAGCCCACCCTAAAAAACAGAACCCAAAAACTAATGAACCACTTTTCGGCACTTTTTTTAATTTTTTGCTTTTTTTCTATTACAGTATTGTGGACTACGTGTTTTAAATCTTAATTTTTTACTTATAGCTTTTCTTTTTATAGCCAAAAGCTCAAAATAAGAAAGTATTGCCGGTTTAATAAATAATATAAATCATTTTAATTTTAAATTCCATTTCATTTTGCCCGACTATCGAAATCGCAAAAAATTATTAAAATGAAATGAAATTTTTCATTTTCATTTTTATGAAATGACTATCGAAATCAGGGCCAATATGTACATTCATTAATATATAAGTACATTATATGTATATAAATTTTTAGAAAAAAAAAACAAAAACAAATTGTTCATATAAATTCATATGGAGTGTTATATATGAAATTTGGACTTAGAAAAAAAATTAAAAAAACTTTAAATTTGGTCGGATCAAAAAATATTTTATGGCAAAGATTTTGCTCTGTACTTGTGTAACAACTTTTTCTTAATAATTTTTCTCATAATATTTTTCTGTTATGAACTATTTGTAAAAAACTTAAAAACACTAGTAAGTACACTAGTAAACTACCACTTGCGGTTGTCCGATTTGCTCCAAAAGCTTATCAATCCGAGATATTTACGTCAAAATCTTAAATATGAAATTGTAAAAAATTCCGCTCAGTCGTTTAAGCTGTACACGTGCCCACAGGCATACCAACACACACACACACACACCCACAAACAAACATTACACTAAAAAATATTTGTCAAAATCTCGGATACAAATTTTTAGTATGAAAACAATACCTATACCTACATTAATGTATGCGGTCGGTAAAAATTAAAATTGTAAGAAAGAAAAAAACTTTTTAAATATAAAAATTTTATATTTACTAATATGGAAATGCAGAGAGATGATGTTTAAAAATTATATGTACCTCATTAGCTGTTATCTGGAAAATGAAAAAAAAAAAATTACCCCGATTAACCATATATTTAATATCCTATCCTAGTGATCTATCTCGAGAGAATTTTTACCTAGTTCCTATGCAAATAACGTATAAAAATTTAAATGCTATTCAAATAAAATTTTATTCAAAGAAAATTCACATATTGGGTACCTACATATTTTGCATAAGGAAACAAATAAAATTTTTAACACAATATTAAAAATTTTTAAATATTGCATTTTTAAATTTTTAATATTGCATTTTCGACAAATAAAAATTTCAGTTAAATCTAAAAAATTGATTTAATGTCTTATAGCATCATCCATATTATTAATTTTCCGTATAAACAATTCAAATGGAACAATTCAAATGTTTTGTTTTTTAAAAGTAGGTGGAAATCATCGAAAGACATTGAGAAGTAGAATGGAACCTCTCCTTCTTGATCAAACAGAAGATTATATGACATGTAGTTCCTGGCGAAAGACACCAAAATTAAGGAATGAAACTTGATTTCAAATTGACAGGCATATTGTGAACAAACTTGTTTATGTTCACCTTGAATCTTTTCGAGTATATTTAAATATCGTCAATTCTATAGTAAATGCATGAGGTCCACATTCGCCAAGTTCTTACCACAATCAAATTTTCGAAAGCCGAATTATACTATCTGGGTATTGCAACTACATAGAGATGAATAACAAAAGCTATCCCTGTTTGTCTTTCGAATGCTTTGAGTAAAGGCATCAAACTTTTAATCTCGTCAGAACAAGAAACCATCCCTATAAGGTATTTGTAAAACAGGGTAAGTGTTCCTATTAGGTGATTGTTCCAAGTATGGAGAGAGCGTTGGGATGGCATTATATATATCTATTACTAAGAGAATTTCGAGAATGAATTTAAATACCATCAACCATTACGTGAAACTAAATATCATCAAACCAAATTTGTTCCAACAAAAATGTTTTTCAAATTTTAATTGAAATTTAATTGTAACTGTTTTTCAAATTTTTTTGTGAAACTCGAGTGTCTTTATTAGCTGATGCTCGGTATTTAAGATTTTGTTAAAAAAAGTTAAATTTTGTTCCAACTGTTGAAAAATGTATAAATTAAAAACATTAATAGTTTTACAGGGTCACTGTACAGTTTATATGCTCTTATCTTGATTGTTAAATGGTCTAGAAACTTGAAATTTTGTAAAAGATGATCAAGTTTTATGACAACAACATCTGTAAAATTGGTTGATTTGGGGCAACGGGATCAAGTAGCTGTCATACAACTCCAAAAAATCGCAGTGTTTAATTAAGTTAAACATCTGAAATTTTTTAAAATATGATTACATTTTATTTAAATTTCCTATAATATTCTGTTCATGCAGGTATCCTACACTCATCCCTGTTTTTTTTTTTATGTATTTTTCTGCCACATAAATGTGGACAGGAAATTACACAGCCTTTCCTGGTCAGGTGTGGCTGTGAATGTCGTAAGGGGAAGTAATTCTTACTACGTGTGTGGTATTCGAACCCACATTCCCTCGGTGTTTACAGCGTATTTTATAAGCTCTTACCCACTAGGCCACCGAGGATCCTCCCTGTTTTTATTTAATATTGCGTGATGAGATAAAATAATGCAATACCTGTTTTCTGATATAACAGTGTACCTAATACCTATTTTTTCCATCTGGAATATAAAAGTTTTTAAGATAACAGTTATTAATATCAATACTGCAAAAATATCAGAGAACGTTAAAATAACGCTCTTTTATACATTCAACAGAAAAGTAGAATAATGATTATAATCTAAGTTTTTTTTACATAATCATGAATATTATTTACTTTTATATAATATTTACCCCATTTATATGGAACTTATAAAACTTTTAATGGCATTTTAAAGAGCAATTATGTTGAAGTACTTGTTGAAATCGATCTTAAATTTTACTTTCATGTCATATTCTTTTGCATTGTTAAATAACGTCAAAATAAAGTAGAGCAAAAAAAAATCAACTTTGCACCATCCCTTTTTTATTACCATGTTAATTCATATCAGTACTTTATGATTTCAAATTTACTTATCTTTATGTTTTTTTTTTTATTAAGATATCATTAAATATTTTTTGCATCAATTGTAAGAAATAAAAATATCTTAAAAAAGCGAAATATTCAAAAGAAAAGTAAGATAAATTATAAATTAAGGAGATGTACGGAAATTCGAATTTTAAAAATTCGTATTTTAAAATCTTGCATTATTTTGAAATTCTTGTTTTATTAAAATATCGGGTTTTCAAATTTCTCATTTTAAAATTTGGAATAAATCACTAAAATAAATCGAATAAACTTTGTTATTTATGAGATTGTGGAAAATCTGTATTAATTACAAAAAATTCAGCAAATTAAAGATTTAAAAATTAATTAGATATAATTTTTAGTTGTAAAACATGAAACCTCGAAACTCAAGATTTTAAAAAACAAAATTTTGAGAAATGCAAAAGTTTAAAACACTTGATTTTAAAATTCGAGATTTTAAGAATAAGATTTTGAAACACGATATTTCATATCTAACCATATACCAACCATACACCAACCCTATATATTCATACATTTTTGTTGTCAAGTAAGTGTAATTTTTTTACATGACATTTTTAGGAAAAGAAGAACAAAGTCAAAAGTTTTGAGGCAAAATGCATTTTTATTCAAAAAAAAAAAAAAAAAATTATTAATCAGAAAAGGGGTTTTACTTTGTTTATTATTATTACAATATTAAAAATGAAAAATCCGTTTTATAGATCTTTTGAAAATGAGAAATCAATTCTTATCTTCTTTTGAAGCAAATGTTTGTTAATCCACTCAAATATGATGAAACTGATGAATATTATGGCATACATTTTTTTATCAAAAAGTAAAAATTACATTTGTGTGCACTAAAAGTGAAATTTCAGTAGTTGATAGATTTATTTCGAAACCCGAATTTCGCTTATTGATCAAAAAATTCAATTAAGAAATAGCTTCATCGGAAAATGTGTAACGCCCTAAAAGAAAAGAGCTATAAAATTTATTTAAATTTTTAAATAAACTTTGAAAAATTTAAATCCGCATAGGTGATAAAAATAAATTATATAAATAAATTTTTTTATTTTTCTTTTTTTCCAGAAAATATTTATTGCAATAAGATGAAATTTAAAAGAAAATCTTAAGCTGTTCTCTTTTAATAATAAATAAAAGAAATTTCGGAAATACCTAATTATAATTACCTAACACAACTTTAAATTTGGTAAATTTCCATTTTTTGACAAATTTAAAAAAAAAAATTAAAAAATTTTTAATTTATAATTAGAAAAAAAATGGAGACTCTACAATATTTAACTTTAAGAAGAAAATGCAAAAACATGTTTTATTTGAAACCTGTCATGCACTTTTGCAGTTTTCAGAAGGCGTTTGCCGATAAAATTACTTCTATATTTGAAATTGCATGAGTATACTGTATTGTGTGATCATCTTTAAAGGTTGGTCCGATAACCCGGAACTATCCACCAATCTTTTATATTTAATAATAATATTTTATTATTTGATATATGCAAGTTTTTATTATAAAATTTATTAATTTATTAAACAATTTATTAATTTTTGAGATGACCAGAATAAAATTATTTCTAAAATAATTATTAAGTTTTCATTAATTACGAAAACCACATTAAAATTTTATAGAATATTTTGGTCTCCTAGATATAATCTATAAATATTCAAGACAAAAAGAGACTCACTCACTGTATAAAGAAAAATATATTAATTAAAAGAGGAAGAGTACTGACAGTAGAGTAGACTGCGTCAACTCTGGGATACCCATTATGAATCTAATATTTCCAGTTTCTATAAAACTTGATCATCTTTTAAAAAAATTTAGATGTTTTAGTATTAACGTTAACTATAACCGAGATATATTTAAGTAAATTGTGGAGTTGTATGACAACTACTCGAATCTATTGCACCAGCACAACCAAATTTTACAGAAGTTGTTGCCATAAAACTTGATCATCATTTTTAAGATTTCAGACGGCTAGGTTCATTAAGTACCAAGAGATGCAAGAAACATAAACCGGCTACTCTAGACCAACCAAATTTTACAAAAGTTTTTGGCATGTAACTCGATATCTGTTAGCTGAATTTTAGATACGTAGCTCCAATATACATTAAGTTATTGTCATTTAAAAAGAAAAGTTGTATGGCAGCTACCCAAACCTGTCGCACCAGCACAACCAAATTTCACACATGCTGTTGGCCTATAACTCGACACCATTTTGCAAAATTTCAGATAACTAACTTCAATAGATACTGAGTTATTTCCATATAAAGAAAGAATGTTGTATGTCAGTTACTCGAATCAGGCTACCGAAAATGCTGAATTTAAATAGCGAAACTTACAATTTTGCAAAAGCAAAAGTAACGTAAAAAAAATTCAGCCTCCTAGCTCTTTTATTTTTTGAGTTATCGTGCGGACGGACGGACGTACATGGCTTAATCGACTCAGAACTTGATTCTGATCCGATCCATACGTTTGACATTATATCTAGGTCGACTCCTTTTAGAGTGTCACAAAGTAATGGCAAAATTTGTTATACCCTTGAACATAGTTCATACTGTTATAAAAACATAAAATATTTACCTAAAACTTAAATTTAAATTACCCTAAAGCTATGTTTACATAATGATACAAGTTTGGATACTTCTGTTCAAATATGTTATGAGTACTTTTATACAAAATTTTTTCACTTCTACAGTACCATAAAATTGGACACTATCTTCCAATCATGATAGCGGTTTGGAAAAAACAAATTTTCTGAAACTGTAAAAATGACGTTTAATAGAGAAATATTTTTGAAATTTTGTTTTTATTTTAATTTTTTTTTTATCGCTACGGGTCGTTAAAAGGTTTGAAAACTAAGAGAAAGAATTCACTTTATAATATAATATTGCACATTTAGTAAAGGATATATGCCTAATCAAAAATATAATAATATTGGTATTTAAATAAGGTACTCTCATTGTTCAAAATGTTTTCTTGTTAAAATTTAAATACAATTGCTAAGATTCTTAATTAGATTATTTAGATTGATAGATATTAGAAATTTGCCATTCAAAGGTTTTTTAAAGCAAATAAAATTCGACAAAAGTAAATTGTTTAAAAAATTTGCAAAAATAAGAAGTATATTCATATACAAAAATTTTAAAAGGAACTTTGTATAGTGATTAAAGCCATTGTGAAGTAGCATGTGGTTCGAAGTACGAATGTATAAAAACAAATATTTTTTTTTTTGTATATTAAAAACTTAAAAAGTAGAAACAAGTATATTAATTTTTTGAATTAGGAAGTTATTGTACTAGTAATAATAAAAAAATAAAAAAAGAAATTAACAGGATCTTATGCCCGAATAGGTTAATTAATGTTAACAATGGTAACTAAAAGGTCAATTTATTTTTTTAAAAAAGTAATCGCATTTCTTTTAATTTTAAAATATGTTGTTCAGATTATTTAAGATGAGCAAAAAAAAACTTAAATTTTTCAGAAGGATTTTGTGTAGGAATTTGTTATCAAATCCAGTGATCTGTGTTGAAAAGAACAATGCCTCGACCATAGAAAAAACTAAAATTTATCAATTTACCTCAAGATCATGGTCATGGTTAGCCCAATATACGAAACAAAGAAAGAAATAAATAAAATGATTTTTTGGTGTTTCTTAGTAATTGCTGAACGGTTAAATCAAAGCAATGGCGAACGGTTAAATCATAGCAACAAAAAAAGTAAAAAAAATTGTATTTGATCCTCGTGCCGGAATCGGTTAACGGAACTTAATGAAAATTTTAAATAGAAATTAAAAACTAAACTTATTATATACACACTGAAAACTGAATTAGTGTATTATATACACTGAAACAGATATTAATTATTTTAGATATAAAAAATATTTTTATAATTAAATACATAGATACATAATATTATTTATTTTCCAGATAATTGATTTATTAATTAAATTAATTTTTGTATATTTCAAAATAATTATATATTATTTTTTGATCTGTTATTTCCGATTGTTAAATTGTTTTATTAAAAAAAATCACCTAACAACAAAAAAAAATTATTCCAACAATTAGCTTTAATTAAAAAAAATTTTTTATCTAATATTACAATAATAATATAATATAATCTACCTACATACATATGTGTAAATATATTGTTTTTGAAAAATTCATTTAAAAATAAAATTGAGGGAAAATTTTGGTAAAAATATGATAAGAGGGTTTTTAATTATTAAAATATAATTAATTTTTTTAATAATAAATATCACACAAAAATATTTTAAATTTTATAAAATCATATGACAAGTGATAAAAAAACAAAAATTTAAAAAATTAATTTTAAATCCATTAAGTTAATTAAAAAGAGGGTTTAAACAAGTTACAAACGAAAATCACAAATTACTCCTCAAAATCAAAAAAAAACATATTATTAGACAAGAAATTCATTGGAAATATTTTTGAAACAGGTTGTAAGTGCCCAACTGTTTCTTATTATTATATGTCACACTTTAGATCAGCTGATATATAAATTAGATCAGCTAACTAAACATTATTTTTTTGGGGTAGTTACAATACAAATTTTTAAATCTGTCTCGGAAGTAATTTGCATAACATGATGGTGAAATTCAAGTTAGGCAACTGACTAGAGCTAGTTAAGTAACAGGGCACTTGCGTTTTTTTTAGTTTGAAATTAACCGATACATATGCTATGAAACGCTAATAATTTATAGATCCATATGAATTTTTATTTTAAAAATAATGTTATATAAATTCGAAAAGTATAATATAATATTGTATTTCAAACATTATAATGTGGCTTCACATAATATAACAGAGACTGTACATTCGAAATAAAAAGGGTCCTATATTTATAAAATTTATTTTACATAATAAATTTAAATTAATCAAAACTAAGACTATAACAGTATTTGTGACGTAGATTATATAAATATTCTATTAGGAGCATTGAATTGGCGCATTATTATACGTATTATGCACGTATACTTAACAGTATAATAAATTTCCCACTATCTGAGCAATGGTGCAGTGGGTAAGTCACCGGTCTTTCAGGTGAAAGGTCTCGGGTTCAAACCTCGGTCAGGTCATTTATAATATAAAATATAATAAAATAATGTAAAGAAAATAATAAATATAATTATAATTTAATACTTGTACCGAGATGGTTCACATGCTAAACGCAAAAGGGTCTTAAAAATATTGGCAGATATTTATATCTGGACGATATAATATAAAAAAAATTCCTATTAGGTTTGTGATATCTTAAACAAGTCGAGCTAAATATTAACTCAAGCACATTGATCGACTCAAAATCGAATTCAGAGTCAATTAAGCTATATACGGGCTCTACGTTCGTCCAATAAAGGAGCTAGGAAAAATAAACATAGCCGTCCGTCAAAAAATAAAGGAGCAAGGATTCTGGAATTTTTACTACGCCACTTTTGTAAAATTTTTAGTTTCGCTATTTAAATAACTTCTTTTTTGATATGGAAATAACTCAATGTCTATTGAAGCAAAGTATCTGCAGTTTTGTGAAAAGATATCAAGTTGCATACTAATAACTTCTGTAAAATTTAGGTTAGAACAGCATGTTCAGGTAGCTTGCACATCCTGGAACTTAATGAAGCTACGAATTTCAAATCTTATAAAAAATTATCAAGTTCAAGGGCAATAACTTCTCTAAAATGTGTATCGTTTGTTGCAAGAAGTTCGAGTAGTTGTAATACAATTCGAAAATTTGCCTAAATATATCTCGGTACTTAATTAAGTAAAATATGTATTTGAAATTTTGTAAAAGATGATCAAGTTTTATGGGAACATCATGTTCATAAGGGTACCCCGACTTAACACAGGAGTTAATATAGTCGATTCTACTGCACTCTTTCTACTTGAAAGCATAGTGCACAGCTACGATGGATTATATTTTCATATTAGACGAAACATTTCTAAGCGAGAAAAAGGTTAATAAAAGCGGTCGGACAGAGTAAAATATAAAAAGTTTAAAAAGATTATGGTGCAATTACCATGCAATCCTACTTCTTAGCAGGTTTTTTTTATGTATTATTATTATTTAATAATAATATCTATGAATGAATGAGGTTCAAATAAAAAAATCTGTTAGATTAGATTAAGTTATTTAACTTAAAGATTTTCGAATTAAATAAATTTAGTGAAAATAAAATTGTTTGATTCAATTGAAATTCCATTAATTATATTATATATTATGCTTTGAAGAATGCTTTTTATTACCAACTATTATAATATTTATTTTATTATTTCTTTACAATACAAAAAAAAAAACTTTAAATTGCAAATTAGATAATAAAATAAAATGGTTTGAAATATATAAAACAGCTATAATAGCTAAAAGTTAAAAAACAATTCTAATAGTTTTTATTTTTTTAAATTTTTAAATTAAAAATTGTTAAAAATGATGTGTGTGTCTGAAACCACAATTATTCTCTGTTATTCATGTCTGTCAATTTCATATTATTGAAATAACAACAATAAGGATTAAGTTTAACCATTTCACAATCAATTACCATTAGCAATATACCATCAACAGCAAGGATTCATTAGAAACAAAACTAAAACTGTTGTTTTTTAACTTTTAATTTCTTTTTTTTTTTTTTTGTTATTTCTCACTGTTTGCAATAACAAGTATTTCTTATTTTTAACATTTTCTGCAATGTCATTTTATGAAATTTTATCCATTATCGATTATATGACAAACATTATACAGTTGTGGACATAAAAATATATTGAAAAATTGTAGAGATAAATAAAATATACCCTTTAGTTCCTTTTAATTAGGATTCGGTAATTAAATTATATCTTCCGTTCTTAAAAAATAAATCTATTAAAATTCGACATAAAACTAAGCTTTGGTATTAGCAATATCTGTCTTCTGAATCTAGCGTCATTTTCATTTTTTAATAACAATACTAAGAGCAGTTTTTTTTTTTGCATAGAATTTTATATGAAATGATATTAACACTCTGTAGAAGGTATCTTGGGAAAATAAAATCCACAAACGCCATCTTAAGTGAACCACCCATTGTAAAATATAAATTACAAAGTAACAGTAAATAAAAAATAACAGATGAAAATAATATTGATTGGTATCTTTCAAGAAATGTTGATTTTTTGTAATAAATTTTAAACCTGTACAGGTTTTTACAATAAAAATTTGAAAAAACGGCTTTATGTAAAATTTGATTACATTTATGCCTATGTCTAAACTTCCGATATCCCAAATGTAATTAATTAACTTTATTACTTCCTTATTCGACCATTTTATATTATTAGATTAGATATTGTTTTGTTTCACTTTCTCTGTTTTAATAATTTTACTTTTCATTTTCTATACTATTCATTACTTTTTCTACTCCTTGGCCAATTTACTGCATTAGCAGTTAGGGAAATCATCATCCCATTAAATTGGTTAAAGGAGGAGGTAGGTTTATTCAGTAAAAATTTAACTACACTACGGGAGTATACTTTTGGTGTCTTTGGAAGATTCGCATCTCCCTTAGGAAAAACTACAAACAAGTTTGTCAAACGAAATGTCAAACTATAAATGAAAACAAATTTCAAACATTTCCAATACAAAATTTGCAATAGGGTTGACCTGCATGGAAATTTTAGTACAGTAAATGGATGGGAGGGAACGTAGCAAATTTTTTATACATAAAATTTCTGTCAAAAGAAGTTCTTGTTATTTGCAGCGTTTGCAAATATATTTACAGCGTTCCTATAATGCTACGATTCAATACCAGTTTGCAGTGTTACGTGAAGACCCTTATTATAATCATTATATTATGATAAGTTACAAAATGATCTAAAAGGCTACTTAACGATTTCATAATCAGAATATAAAAATTAGAATATAATAATATACAATTTACCTTTCTCCGTATTCTATACTTTATCGTTTAGTTGTTAATCGATTTTATCCTGCAATAAACATGTTATTTCTATGTTTTCGTTGAACAACATATTTACAAAAACAGAATTTTCTGATAATACTTTTTGGGAGTTTTAGGTTGACCTTTATACTAATAACAAATTGGTAACAAATACTTTGAAAGCTCTTTCAAAGATTAGTTCGAAAACTCCTCTGTTTCATTGTAATTAAATGAAAAATTAACTAAAATTTTACGATATTAAAATTTTTTTCTTCATAAGGAAATAACTGAGAATTACAACGTACTATTAATTTTGACCCCCATTGTGTTTAAAAAAAAATGTAATACAAATAAATTTTTATTGTTGGCAATAAAATCTTTGTTAAAGTTGTAAAACAGATACGTTAAAACGAAATACTGCGGGCCATTTGCATTCCCTATACCGTTATCTACGTGTATAGAAACTTTGCGATTTTTAAACTGGTCGACTACTTAATAAGAAATTTCTTGAGATCACTTTTAAATAGGTATTTTAAAAATATTAATAATATTTGCGGAAATTTTGGAGAAATACTCAATACTCAATAATACCTTAATACTCAATACTCAATAATACCTTAATTTTTTTTTATAAAAATCTTGTTTTGCAGATTTTAGACATAATTAACTTAAAATTCTATTCAAAACTCACTGAACATTTCTGATTAAAAAGATTTGTTGCCTTTAGTCTGGAATGAAACAACAATTAAAAGAATAATTGAAGTAATAATATTGAAATAAAGAATAATTGAAGTAATAAGGCCCTTGAATTTTAAATAAGTTTGAAATGTCTGCTAAAAATTTTTTTGTTATAAAGCGGGACAAAAATTAAATTTGAAATACATTTTTATTTTAAGTATGTTTTCATGTAAGAAATTTTCCGATAAAGCATAGTTAGATGATAACTTAATTGTATAAAATTTAGTTTTTTTTTATTTTATAGAAATAGTTAGATATAGTTATTATAAAATGGTGAGAAAATGTTAAAGTAAAAAAAGCAAAGGTTAAAAAAAGAATTTGTAAAAGTTTTAGACCATTAGTAACATTGCTTAAAAAATGTTCTTCTTTTTTTACAACATAATAAAGTTATTTATGATAGTTAAAAAGTTAACATATCATAAAACAATTGAATCATAGTCTTGAATAAGGAACGAAGCTTAATGCACTTAAAGCTTGAAAACTATTATAGGGACGGTCCAATAATAGAAAATGATGTTATCAAATGAAGAATAAAAATATTTATTAGAGAATAAATATTTTTAATAGCCGCTATAGTACATTATGTAGTTGCTAAACACTGTATTTTGTAATCAATAATGAATAACCCAAGTATTACAGATGGGATCATTAAAAAAATCTAATGTTAAACAACTTAATAAGAATAATATAATTCGAACGTCAGAGAAGACACTTAAATATCTTAAAAAGAATTAGCATTTTTACAACCTTGTACAATAACAACAACAGAGTAATAAACTGTTTAATGGAATAAGTAGTTATCAAAATGAGGCTGATCTGATGAAATTTGAGATAAAGTTGATTAAAATTAAAAATAAATAGGTGCATAATATATTATTCACCAGGTCTTCTAACAATAGGATAACTTTCTTTTCCGAATAACGATAACAAATATTAGTACGAAATTTCTTCATTCTAAAGAATTTGGTATTCGTTATTTCAATTCTAACAGAAGACAATTTTTTTTACTACATACATAACAAACAGTAAATGGCCTTCAATTTATATCTGCTTTGTGGAAAATCAAACTTGGCATAAACTTAATCTTAAACAATCAACTAAACATTTATACCAAAATCTTCGTAACGGATGGTGATGCAATCAGGATGTTAACGGGACACTGACCAATCGCTAGACATACCAAATGGCTAGGATTTCCTCGAATGACTTTTGCACAAGCTGCTATAATGAAGTGAAAGAGGAATCAATCTTTTATCTTTTGTATGATTATCTATAGCTCTTTTTTAAGAAACAAAAAAATTTTTTGGGTAAATTTTTCTTAAATAACCTTTTTAATCTAATAGATGTAGATCAATACGAATAATCGATACACAGTATTTTATAATAAGTACCCAATGAATCAATTAGGAGAAAATTAATCCAGGATATAACAGCGAGGTTAAACTAAACTAAGTTTGCATGTGTAACTCCTTTCTAGCTATATACTATCTACATGCCTACCTACTACATACCCAGGACCTTAAGAATCCGAAAAATCAATTAATCAAAAATAAAAAAAAAACAAAAAAATAAATTGGAATAGTAAATTTGTTTACTGCAGCTCAATTCTCGAAATTGTTATCCTAATGGAATTTTACAGAGTCGAATTCTCTTATTGCACAATTGTGTCTATTCAAGTGAAAATCTTCTTATGAAATCACCCGGTTACATAAATTTTAATTTAATTTTCTTAATTTACTTTGTTGGTTTTGCTGGATAATTTATTTTATTACTTTAGGTTGTATATTCTATAAGTGAAAGTATTGGAAATCAATAATTTTATACTTTAAGTATAAAACAATACTTTTATTTTAATAATTTGAAATGTTTTTTAGAACAATTGAATATCATCATCATATTTTGAATAGATATTAACTTTTGATCATAACTTCGTAGATATTTTTTCCTTTCAATTATATCTCTTTTTTTTTTACTCATATATTGACATGTTTTTTAAAAAATGAACAATTTTAACTTTAGAAATAAAAAAACTTCTGCCGTCTGAAAAGTTTTATTTTATTTTTTTTTTTTGTGTAACTTTTGAATGATATTATATTAATATATTCTATAACGAAAATGATTGTTTTATACAATATATAGTTTAGAACTATTACAAAAAAGAGAGAAAACTTCTTAATATTATATTCTTAATATCTTAAGTTAAAAAAAAATAAATAAAAACCCCTTTAATAAAGTTAATTTTATTTTCAACTTTCAGTTTTAACGTTATCATTTTTTACAAAAACCAAAAAACAAAAAAACAAAAAAAAACAAAAAAAAAATAAACAAAAATGATAAAATGTCAAAGAAAAAAGAAAACTTTGAGATAAAATGTCATCAATTTTTAATTTAAAAATCAATAATTTTAGAAGTGTGTGATTATGTATAAACCGAAAAGATTAAAAATAACTTTTAGATCACTTATTAAATTATAATATAATCCATATTTTATATAATGCTAGTAGGTGTGTTAGTCATGAAAAGGGCCAAATGGATTTTAAATGATTTATGAATTATGAGGCATATTGAAAAATAACTTTCCAAGTTCAAAATAATTTTGTGGGTTTTGTTTTTATTAATTTATTCATTAACCCGTTAAGTCTCACATGTATCACCGGTGAACATTACTAAAATATTTCAAAATCTCAGTATCACAAGTGAACATAAAAATGAATTTTTAAATACTTTAATAACTTTTTTTAATACATACACTTTAATAATACCTGGAAAAGTAATAAAAAGTTACACTTTACCGGGTTCTTAAAAAAATTTTAACGAAGATTAACCTAGAATCATCTGTATTGTTGTAAGACCCTTAGCATTGACTTATAAAGTTAAACTTTAAAAATTTGATTTATATTATCTAACTTTAAAAACTTAACTAATTTATCAGATTTAGCATATCTGAGTTAAAAAAAAGTTCAAAAAGGTAAAAGTTCATCTAAAATGTTACCATAGAAAAAATTTCTTCGTTCTAAAAGAAAAAGCATACAAAGGTTAAAATATATATTAAAAAGGGAAATTTTCAATTTGATTAGTAAGAGTCAGTAAATCAAATAATGGGTTGAAAACATGAGAATGAACTCGATTTTCACTTTTTCAAAGAAAATCTAGGAATTCAATTATAGTTTTTGTTTGAGTGAAAAAGTTAAATTTTAATGCAAACTCAGTTTTATCCATTCGACCCATTGGTTCAATCTATACTTCATATTATATGGGAAGGTGAAAGCAGACTGGTGCACCCCATCAAAATATGTATACTGAGCCTTCCCGTATAACATCGGTTATTAAATTTTATTCATGAAATTGGTTAAGAAATGATAAAGTATAGCGTGGGAGAGATCCAACATTCCAAAGCATAACAGACTATTTTGAGCATAATAGAAAGCTTTATATTAGGTATACAAATTGTTTATTTTTATATTGTATAAATTATTAACTTCATATTTTAAAAAATTCAATTAAATTCAAATAAATTTTATTAAAACATATTTTTAACATCAAATATTATGTCTGTGTGTATGTATTTTTGCAAATAAACCAACTAGAATCTGTATAAATTTATATTTAATTATTTACTAACAGTTATACATCCTTTTAATATCGACAATATACTTTTGAATTATTTAATCCCATTCCTGTCTACTATATGAAAGATTTTAATTTTATTTTGCCCTTTTTTTATACCCTACACCTAAAGTATAGGGTATATTAACTTTGGTATGGTGTTTGTAACCACCAAAAGGAAGCGAGTTAGGTATAGACATGTATATATATTCTGAATCAGGATCACAGCCGGAGTCGATTTAGCGATGTCCGTCCGTCAGTCCGTCCGTCCGTACGCACGATAACTCAAAAAATAATGATGCTATCTTGATGAAATTTATATAGTAGGTTACTAATTACGAAAGAAAGGCTAAGTTCGAATCTGGACAAAATCCGTCCATGGGTTCGGATTCTGGAAGCTTCCGAATGATTCCGGGCTTTTGGAGATAATCTCCGCAAACGAGATTATCTCCAAAAGCAACAAAGATAGAACCTTCAAATTTTGTACAATGATGTTTCTTCCCGTTCGATTTATGTCTCTGAAATTTAAGAGGATTTGGTCCATGGGTTTGGATTTTGGAAGCTTCCGAACGAGCACCAGAGCAAATGAGATTATTTCCAAAATCAACAAAGATAGAACCTTTAAATTTTGTACAATGATGTTCCTTCCCGTTCGATTTATGTCTCTGAAATTTAAGAGGATTTGGTCCATGGGTTTGGATTTGGAAGCTTCCGAACGAGCCCTAGAGCAAATGAGATTATCTCCAAAACCAATAAAGATATAACCTTTATTGTTACTTAAAGTGCTAGAAGTATACGTAGCAGTTTTTAAGTTTATTTAAACAGAACATATAACTTTACACATTTTCTCACTCCTATAATAAGTGGAACGGTATTTATTCAAAATATATGCAATCATTTATTTAGTTTTCATTTATCCTAAGAAAATTATAAGAATATAAGACAATAAACATATAATTTAACAGAACCTAAATGTAAATTGCCTATCTAACCTATGGCGTAGTTCTTAAATTGACAGTTACAGCTGCTGCTATAACCGCAGAAGCTTAAAAAATCAATGAACTTTTTGTTATACGATTAAAGTTACAATAAAATAATAATATATAACATTTGGTTTTATATAACATTTAAGTAACGCATTTTTTCAACTAAAAAAATTTTTTTCTCTAATTTAGTAATCGATAGCTTATAGATACTATCCATCTAACATCTTTTGTCATATATAGTTTTATTAAAATCTATAAAGAATTTTGTATTATGCAACAAAATGAAGACTAAATAAAATACAAATATTAATAAAAGTTCATATAGGGGGCCTCGGTGGCCTAGTAGGTAAGAGCGTATGAAATACGCTGTAAACACCGAGGGAGTACGGGTTTGAATCCCACACACGCCGTAAGAGTTATTCCCCCTTACGACATTTACAGCCATGCCTGGACGGGAAAGGCTGTGTAATTTGCTGCCCACATTTATGTGACAGAGAAATAAATTTAAAAAAAGTTCATATTATACAAAACAAAAGTTAGAGGTGAGCGCGCAGAAAAAAAGATAAATATTTGACTCCACGTTTTTTTTTAATTTTAAAAAAAAAATTTATGGAGAAGAAATAAAGCTTCAATGTCAAGTTAGAAAGGCGACTAACGAAATTTAAGAAGTACATTAAAATCTTTCTTCAAAATATTACCTCTCCAAATAGTCGCCTCCATCCTACATCATTCATAAAATATGTATTAAAGATCAACACTTAAAGTTTGATTGAAAGGGAGGTGTTTTGGTTTGTTTAAACTGCAACACTATCTAATGGAATTTCATGCAACTCCTTCCGATGACTTTTAATTTTTTTCATCGGTTCCTCTTAAAAAACAAAAGCATAAAATTTTATAAAGAATGTTGTTTGTTTTAGGACGTCAGAAATTAATTAGAGTCTAAAAGAATTCACTAGCAAGTTAGTTGAAGTAAAAATATTGAATAGAGTAGAAATGTAAAATATCCAATTATATGAGTAAAATGTTTGATATACGTTCAAGCTCACAAAGAGATATTAAATCAATTAAAGAAAACAATGCTTATTCGTTATTTCAAATTAATGCAATTTACTTATATGTAGTATTCGATTAAAAGAATTAAAATATTTTTATTCCTTTTTATATTTACAAAATTTCCAAAATTAATAAAGAAAAAAATTAACTCATCCATGTTAAGAATCCAAAAGAAATATGAAAATAACTACAAAATAAAAAAAATTAAACACTATCAAATATTATTTTTCATTCATTTTTCCGTTTACGTTTTTAATATAAAACTTTTAATATATTGTCTTCATTTTGCTTTAATTTATAATTTATATTTTTATTTACACGAAAAAAAAAAATAAAAATTCCGAATAATAAAAGCACAAACAAACAGAACTTACCAAAAGAATGCCTCTTCTATATTCAAAAGAATGCAAAAATATTTCCATTTTCTTTTTCTCGGTCTTTAGTATTTTATTTTCGGATGCTTTTAAATAAAAGCACTTCTGTTTTTTTTTTTTTTTTTTTGTTAATGTACATATGTATAAAATGTACTCGTACTGTGAAAATCATTCATGTAGGAAAAAAAAATTTTCCACTCTAAAAATTTTCAGTCTAACCAAAAATCTATTATTGTACAAAAATGATCATTATTCGTATTTTCTGCAAAGCAGATTCAGCAAACCTTCAAAAAAAAAAAAATTGAAAGTGTTCACACATAATACCCGCACAAATTTAGTATCAACGATTTTTTTATATACAAATGCAAGAAAATGTTTGTTCAAACACTAGTTTAACAAATAAAAGGTACAGTGCAGTATTTGATTTTCCTTCATAGTTTTATATTAGTATCATTAGATATATTATTGGAAAAGCTTTACAGTCCAATCGTCTGATGCTTGAAGACTTTCTCTTAACTGTAAGTTTTCCGGACATTTGCATATTAAATATTTTAAAATGCAATGTGTGAAAAAAAATAAGTAAAAAAAAATCTAAGTTTAATGGTGTTCGAGTATTACGTATAAGCTTATTCGGAAAAAGATGACTTTTGCATTACGAATAGATTACGAATTTTATAATAACTTTAGCCACAACATAAAATAGTTAGGAACAAATAAGATACGACTAAAAAGCATAAACAGATCACATAATCATTATAGTGTACATAGTATTAGAAATTTGCCATTACGATTATAACACCTTAAAGGAAAAGATATGGCAAAGTTTATATCGTGCTCAGAATTTAAATCTGAATTGATTTATCTGTGTACGTATGATGACTAAAAAATATGGCAGTTAGGATTTAGAAATCTTTACCGTTTCATCTTTACCATTGTAAAGTTTTTAATTCTGTTATAGAAATTGACAGAGATCGACCGGTGTGGTTCCGTTGAGATGTCATTTTCGTTAAAATTTAATTTGGGATTTGCTTAATAGATAAATACGATATCATAATATTTTATGTTATTAAAATAATATGTTTTTGTTATTATATAATTGTTCGCTTCTTAAAGAAATCATCATGCATAATATGTATTTTTTGTCGTTAAAAATAATTAATTTCTCTTTCAAAAACTCTTATTTTGTCTTATTGAAAAACGCTATCAATTAGTTTTTTTTCCTTGAAGGTGGTGGGAATCTTCAAAACACATCAAAAAAACCTATGCGACTTAACCATTCTACCACTTTAGCCAATATAATGGAATAATACGCTGACTGCTTTCACAGTAGAATAACTAAGGAGTACGAATATGATAAGATAAGCGATAAGCATAGTAAAATTTATTTATTTAAATTGGGTATCGGGATTTATATGGGATTATATTTATGTAAAGATCAACATACAAATATAATTTCAATCTTATACAAATACTAAATTATTATTAAGCAAATGAGCATATATATGTATCTATAAATATAAATCAAATTAAAATGGTACGCTCTGTATATGAAGAAATGTGCTCATTGTGATTACTATTGATAAATTAATTCTATATGTACTTTTTTGCCTCCTAATGTATACACACAAAATTAACAGAATACAAAATAAAGGAGAAAAAGAAAAAGTTAAATTAAATGCAGTTAAAGAAACGTCAATAAAGTTCAAAATAAAGATATCTCGTATGTTTTCATTATAATTAAAAAAAGATGATAAAATAGAGAAAAAAAAAGACACACACTACAACCGTTCCCCGATTCATTTTTATTAATCGGTATTTAAATCAACACAGATTTTGGAATTTATTTGTATTTGTTATATTTTATGGTATCCTATCTGGATACAATTTTTCTTTCAGAAATTCAGAAAATGTAAAGTAAAATTATTTTTATTTTTTTTTTTATTTTTATTATGAAAGTCTGTATATACATTGATTTGTATAAAACACTTTAGAAGCTGTACTTACACTACTTTAGAAACTAACTGTATAACATTAGATTCTCATCGCATTCAATTCTTTAAGTATATTTTTATACCCTACACATTAAGTATAGGGTATATTAACTTTGGTATGGTGTTTGTAACCATCAAAAGGAAGCGAGTTAGGTATATAGACATGTATATATATTCTGAATCAGGATCACCGCCTGAGTCGATTTAGCGATGTCCGTCCGTTCGTCCGTCCGTCCGTACGCACGATAACTCAAAAAATAATGATGCTATCTTGATGAAATTTATACTGTAGGTTAACAATGACTAAGGTAAGGTGGGGATTGTAAATGGACGAAATCGGACCATGCGTTCGAGTACCTCCCATACAACTCCCAAAACCTAATACGCATATTTTCGAAATTAATAAAGATAGGAACTTCAAATTTGATACGAGGGTGGTGTTTCCTAAATCCCTGATTTGCCTAAAATTTGAGATGAATTGGAGTGGTCGTTCGGGTATCTCCCATACAACTCCCAAAACCGAACAAGCATATCTTCGAAATAAATAAAGATAGAAACTTCAAATTTAGTACTAGGGTGTTGTTTCCTGAATCCCTAATTTGTCCAAAATTTAAGATGAATTAGAATGCTTGTTCAGATATCTGCCACACAACTCCTAAGACCAAACAAGCATATCTTCGAAATTAATAAATATATAAAATATATATGAAATTTGATATAATTGAAATAATGTTCTACCCTGTTGATGTCTCTAAAATTTGAGATGAATTGGTGGTGATCCGCGTGCCTTCACACACTTCCCAAGACCTAACAAGCACATTTTCGAATTTAATAAAGATGGAAATCTGAAATTTTGTAAAAGGTTGTAAAAGCATTTATTTTTTTAGCTTAGTTATATTAAATACCTAACTAAAATAACATATGGATTTTTAATTTAATTTGAATGTTTTAGGTGTAGGGTATAAATAAGTCGGTTGCATCGACTTACTGTTACTTTTACTTGTTTAAATATAATTTTAATGCTATTTTACGATTTATTTCAATTTAATATTTATTTCCTAAAAACAACCAGAAATTGATTTTTAAAACTTATAGAAATGCAATAAAATTCAAATAACACTAGTTTGACGTCTATTAGGAAGTTATAATGGAATTAGGAATACATAAGTATACTATACTGTCTGTAATATAATATCAATACTATGCATGTCTGTCAAAGCCCAAACAATAAGTGAGTATAGGTACAATAATATATATTATTTCTCATAATTTTTAATAAGTTAAAAAAATTTCAAATAAAAAAGGCAATCAGATGAAAAAGGTTTGATCTTCTCGAAACTTATCAAACATAATCATTTTCAAAATTGTTATAATACAAGTGTTACAAATTAACTGTTACTAGTCATAAATTAAACAACATACCAGGATAATTAGTACAAAGATTACAATTTTTTGATTAAATTTTATTTTTTTTATTATTTTCATAAATTTTAAGAAAAACGGAATTACTCTTTTTAATTTCACTTGTTTTATATTGAAATAAAAGCAACAATGTCTCCTTCAAAACATTACCAAAGTATCATAACAAAACTTACGAGTATCCATTACTACATCATTGAAATTTTTAGGTGGCTTAAAACTTATTATGCGAACTTATTAACCTGTGTGTGTAACCTGTTGAATATGGAGTATGCTTCAATTAAATTTATCCCCTTTGTTGACATTGCTTCATTTTACATTTTACAATATTGCTGAAAAACAATTAACATTTTAACTTCCAGTTGTTATCATATTTTCATTCTTCAGTTCCTCTTACATTTAGTCAAACCTAAAATAACATCAGGGGCCTCGGTGGTCTAGTGGGTAAGAGCATATAAAATACGATGCAAACACCGAGAGAGTGCGGGTTCGAATCCGACACAAGTCGTAAGAATTATTCCCCCTTACGACATTTACAGCCACGTCCGAACCAGAAAGGCTGTGTAATTTCCTATCCACATTTATGTGGCAGAGAAATGCATGAAAAAAAAATAATAATAAAATAACATTGTGTAAAGAAATCCTGTGCTTGAGTTTACCTAGAGTGTTAAAAAACAAAAAAAAAAGATTACATTCAATTGATAAGAGGACAACATGAAGTTTTAATCGAAGTGTTTTTTAAATTTTTAATTGATCAGTAGACAGACGGCTTCTATTTCCTAATGCTGTAGTTATTAAATTTAATATTCAACATCAAAATTCCATTTCTGTGCTAAATAATTTACTATTACATTTTAAAGAAAATTGAGTGGAAAATAGATAATATGCTGAAAAGAATATGACGAAAATTATTTCGGGAAAAATCAAAATCTTAAATAAAATTTTTGAAACACAAAGTTAAAATTATAGAAAATGTTGAAACCATTTTGAAAGTTTTATTTACTCCTAAATTTTAAAAGGTTAATATATAGCAGCTCAATAACATAAAAATATTGAATCTAATGAGATTTTTAGAATGACCCAGAAAGGGGGGCTATTTTAAAAGAGTATAAAACAGGTAATGGTAAAAAGCAAGGCTTTTCAAAAAAGCACATTTCCAAAATTAATTCAAGATATGTATATTGAAAAGTAAATTTTTGATAAGCTTTTTGTTAGATTTTTTTTTGGTAAGCAAAAATTGAGCAAAATCAAAACACACTTTCGTCAATAATAAGGCAACCCTATAGATTTTTGTTTTACATTTTCTGCACATAAATGTGAACAGAAAATTACACAGCCTTTCCTGTTCAGGCGTGGCTGTAAATGTCGTAAAGGGGCAAAACTCTTACGACATGTGTGGGATTCGAACCCACACTTCCTCGGTGTTTACAGCGTATTTTATTCACTCTTACTCACTAGGCCACCGAGGCCCCTGATTACCCTATATTATTAAGAAAATTATTAACACAAACAAAAATATAATGTTGGAGCTTTAATTGTTGTGTATTACTTCAAAAAAATGTGAACAGCTGCCAAGTTACAGGTGTTTAAAAATAGAGAAATCCCTCCTAAACGGGGGGCGACACAAAAATATTTCCTGAAACAACTCATAACGATTTAAAAAGATTTAACCCCTCTTAAAATTTCAAACTTCTAAGTTAGACCGTTTAAATGACAGGAGTGGTCCAAATTTTTGCAAAAATTTAGTTTCACATAACGGTATATTAAATATCACATGGCAAAGCCACATATTTATTATACCCGTACGATAGGATCGGGTATAATAAAATTACTCCTCCGTTTGTAACACCTCGAAATAAGCGAGCTAGATATACCTTCAAAGGTATGGATCGGATCAGGAAAAAATTCTAAGACTTTTGAGCCATGTCCGTCCGTCCGTCCGTCCGTCCGTCCGTCAGCACGCTAACTCAAAAACTAAGAAAGCTAGAATCTTGAAATTTACATAAAATATTCTTGGAGTAATTTGTAGGTTCCCTATTTTTTTTGGTTGAGTTTGGACAAAACCTTAAGGTAGCTCTCGAACACCTAACTTTTAGATCCCACATTTTTTTTGAAATAGAGCTATAAAATTTTAACTCACATAACTCACATCTCACAAAAATATTGATTTTATTTTTAATAACTTTTTTTTGTAGCCCCACCTGTTACGGAGCTACAGCTCCCCAAAGGTTCAAAAAAGCTCTATATTTAAATTGTTATAGCACAAGTTGTATAAGGTATATCTTCATTTTGAAAACGCCAAAAGATTACTGCTTTTATTAGCTTTAAAAGTATATATACAATAAATATATATTTGTGGCATACGGTGTCTTAATTTACCGTAATGCGAAACTCAAATTTTGCAAAATTCTTTCAACCTTCTATCTTCTAAACGGTTAAAGTTGGAAACTTGAAATTTTGACAGAAGTTAGATCTTTGAAAATTAGTATGAGTCATTTCAGAAATTTTTTTTGTATCACTTCCCGTTTAGGAGCTGTAAGGGGTCAAAAACTGAAAATTTCCTATTTTTAAACACCTGTAACTTGAACACCTGTTAAAATTTTTTTGAAGTAATACACAAAAATTAAAGCTTCAACATTATACTTTAATTTCTGTTAACAACTTTTTTTAATAATATAGGGCTACTTCATAAATGACGAAAGTGTTACTTGATTTTTTCAAATTTTCTAACAAAATTCTTTAACGAATTTTTTCCATTTTGTTTTACTCGATAATTTGAAATTGTTGAGGATATAATGCGTAGTACAAAAAAATGTAATTAAATAAACAACATAACGGTTGCTTGAAGAATTTTAATTTATATGATATTGATATATATACATACTTATATAATATCATGTTTATTTACATATCGTATATGTCACTAGTGAATGAATGATAAGAGTATAAATGTATATTATATAGCGCCGTATTTACATACATATATGTATTTTATTGTACTTATAAGAAATTATTCTGTCAATGGAATATTTAAATATAATATAATATAATATTTAAAATTATATTTACTATTTTGTACTAAGTAAATTTAATATACATTTACCGCTTAGTATTAAATGGTACTATAGAATATTTGAAAAAGTTTTGGATTGATAATCGTTATGTTAAAATCTGCTTTTGAAGAATGTATAAACATATAGTTTGAATATATGCACAACCCATAATTCTAGAAATTATAAAATTCACCCAAATTATTTTAAAATACTAAAATATTAAAAAAATAATATTGTAAGCAAAGTGACAGGCTGTGAACATACTAACGGTTCGTACGGGTATCTAAGAGTTGACAAAGTCAACTGTATTCTTCCTCGTTTTATATATATTTATAAAGTTTATAGAACCAGCTATCGTTTGCCGTTTCCAGATGGAAAATATACCTTATAGAACCTGTGTTATAATTAATTTAAAGATAGGGCTTTTTAGAATTTTGTAGGGCTGTAGCTCCGTAACGAGTGGGGCTACCGATAAAAGTTGTTCCACAAAATTAGTTTCTTGGCGATGGCTATCCGTAGTTAAAATTTTATTGCTTTATTTCAAACGTTGTAGAAGTTTTGTAAATATCCAGCCTTACGGACGGACGGACAGACGGACAGAGTGAAACTAATAAGCACATTTTTTTAAAATTTTTTGAAATTGTGATTTAAATAAATATTAAAATATTTTTCTCTATTAAAGTTTAAAAATAATTAGTTTAAAAAATAATTTCACATTAATTTTTAATAGAAAAATTTTTCTTTTTTTGAATCATTTATTTTAAATCAAAAATTTAAAAATTTTGATAGGTATTTTATTGAAAAGTCAAAAGTTTATTCCAATATAGGCCTATAAATGAAATTAATCACATTTTCAACGAATATTAATAAATTAATATAATTTTCAACGCAATTTTCATAATTAACTTTTCCATGGAAAATAAAATATTGAAAACAAAATTATAATAATAATTTTAATAATAAACACTTTATTAATTAAGTTATTTTTATAACATGATATCCCTTTATTTGTGCAAATATTTATGTTAATTAAAATTTTAACTATAGTTAAATTAATTTTTGGTCTTAATAGTAAGTCAATACACACACAACTCGTAGTCGTAGGAGATTTTCTATTCATATTTGCGCTGTGGCCAAATCTTATCTATAAATCATCGCCAAATCCATTTAGGGGTTTAGTAATAGGGGTTTTAACAGGACACTACCAAGTCGGCTGACATGCCACAATGTTAGAACTTGCCTCATATGACTTTTACAGAAGTTGCAAAGACGAAGAGATAGAGCAATCAAACTTTTATATTTTGCGTTAATACCCTACTCTTGCTTTAAAAAGAAGGAATTTTTTGGGGAAAACCTTCTTGAATAATTTTTTTAATCTGTTTTCTTAAATAACCTTTTCGACTTAATTTCAGTTTACAGCGCTTTGTAAAGGCCTTCCGTTTAATTTAATTAGAAAAAAAACTGATCCAAAGTATATCACTACCGGTTTAGAATGGTCTAAGTGTGCAGCTTTCTACCTGTCTACTTAAATCATTTTTTTCATTTATTTTAAAAATTGGATTTTATAGGAGAATATTAATAACTAGATAAACCCGGCGTAGTATACGCCAGTCTGGTAATCTAGAAATAATATTGGAAATACTGGCATCTTAGTAATCTATAAATAATATTGGTTTTTTGTCACTTAATATTTTAATGAAATAAAAAGAAATATCTTTCTGTTCTAATATAGTTTTTATTTATCTTAAAAACGATTTTTGAGAACTATGTTCCCTTCATCTGAAAGAGTACTTAACTTTTTCCATCAAGAATAAGAATAAATTTAAATAAACTAAAAACGTAGAACAAAGAAAATTAAAGAAAAATTTTGTAGTGCGGGTTAGAGGTGACAGCCCCCCATTCCTTCAACAATAATCTTTGTTTCATAAAAATGTCAAAATTCGTATAAAATTCACTATTTTTTAAGTGAATTGTCAAAATACTTATACTTTTGCATGCGGAGTTTTCAAAATTAATTATTTTTCATATGGAAATGTCAAAATTTAATTTTCTTTGAATGAAATTGGTATAGGTATATATGTGTAGACATACTGTAAGTAATAATAGTTGGAAACAAAATCGGAGTATTCACCTTTTTCGGAATATTTATATCCATAAATGTATGTTTATGCGAGATTTTGAAATTTCCGGATTTTGTTTTTTGGAATTTTGTAATTTCAGGATTTAATTTTTCGGTATTTTTATTTAAGGGAATTTTTATTTTTCGGTATTTTTTTTTGGGATTTTGAATTTGGAATTTTGATTTCGGGATTACGTACCCAACCCTCTAAATTTAATTTTTATACCCGTACAATAAGAATCGGGTATAATAAAATTACTCCTCCGTTTGTAACACCTCAAAATAAACGAGCTAGGTATTCTTAGGTATGGATCGGATCAGAATCAAATTCTGAGTCGATTAAGCCATGTCCGTCCATCCGTCCGTCCGTCAGCACGCTAACTCAAAAACTAAGAAAGCTAGAATCTTGAAATTTACACAAAATATTCTGGAGGCAATTTGTAGGTTCCCTATTTTTTTTGGTTGAGTTCCGACCAAAACTTCGTGTAGCTCCCAAACAACTAACTGTTAGACCTCCACAATTTTTTTGGAATAGAGTTTGAAATTTTAACTTCTGATAGATATCATAAAAATATCAATTTTATGTTAATATTAATTTTTCTGTATGTGCGCATTAATATAATATAATATTTAAAATTATATTTACTATTTTGTAATTTAATATACATTTACCGCTTAGTATTAAATGGTGCTATAGAATATTTGAAAAAGTTTTGGATTGATAATCGTTATGTGGAAGGTTAGAATCTGCTTTTGAAGAATGTACATATAAACATATAGTTTGAATATATTATGTACAACCCATAGTTCTAGAAATTATAAAATTCACCCAAATTATTTTAAAATACTAAAATATTAAAAAAATAATATTGTAAGCAGAGTGACAGGCTGTGAACATACTAACGGTTCGTACGGCGGGTATCTAAGAGTTGACAAAGGCAACTGTATTCCTTCTCGTTTTATTATAATATTTATATCTGTACATAGATAATAATATTTTTTTCAACAAAAAAGTTAGCAAAAAAAAAATTATTTTTAAGAGTTCGTGTTCAAAAACCTTTTGCCTTCAAAAATAATATACATTTCGTTTTACTGCATTTTTATAGTTGACTTTCCATTTATTGTATATAAAGAATAAAAGAAACAAAACACATTTGTAAATATAAGAGGTGCGTCAAAATATGTTGAATTTCTTATATTGAGGCGAAATATAACCAAAAACGTCAGATATCAGTTCTATATACAATAAAAATCTCGATCATAAAATTTTACAATATATTTGAGTACTTCTACCGCCGATTTTTAGCACAATTCAATCTGTTCGTCCATTAGACCATCTGTGTACAAGAGTTCTACAACTTTTATGATATAGAACAATGTAATTTTAACAATGGAGAGGTATATTAAAAACATTAGATAATGTTGTTGAATATTTTAATGAATGGAACTATTTTTTTATATATCCCATCCACAGCTTACTTAGCTACAGTACCGCCATGTTTAAAAAGATTCTCAGACTTGAAATTAAAAACACTTGAAATTTAGTATTTAAATTTACCGTTACGAGAAAATAAAATTTTGGAAGATTTAGTTTTTTCATATATCCGTAACGCTTTCAGACACACACTTTAAAATTTTGAGAAAAGAAGGACCTTTCAGAATTACAATAAGTTACTTTAGAAGGTTTTGTTTTTAACCACTCCCTGTTTAAAATCTATTAGAAGTCAACATCTGTAAATTAGATATCAGTACTATTTTTTCAAATTTAGACACAACACTTAAAGTTTTGAAGAAAGTGCTTCTCTTGATTTTTCACAATACATATAAAATTGTATACATATGTATTGATTTTACCTCCTATATATATTTTAAATTATACCTTCACACTCTTTAAATAATATAAAAACATATATATGTTACAACATCTTATGTTATAATGTGAATCAGTTTCTTTAAAGTATACAATACTCACTAAAATATCGTATTAAAAAATTGTAATATTGCGCCTGCAAAATATATTGGTACACCAAAAAAAATTTTTTTTTTCAATCTCTACATATAATAGTGTAATTACAATTTCATTTTAATTTCCGTTATTCTTCTAATTTGCTTAACCATCTTCTAAATAAACATTTTAAGTATCATACTGCCCTATCAGAAATTAAAATCTTTTATACTTGAAACATATTTCCTATCAACTCCTATAAAAAAAAAACCCTTAATACCAAAAGTTCATGATATTCTATTAAAAGTTCGGTTCTATCTCTTAATGGAAAATGTTAAAGGATATGTACATTCAAAAATTCGTTTTATCCTTACAGTATTTAATCTTTTTTATGTATTTGGAAATTTTAATTTAGTATCACTTTTAAGTCAACATAATCAAAAATATCCTTTTAAGAAATTGTTTTTAGTTCGAAACATCATTTAGACAAATGCATACCTAATAATTTTACATATACTCGTATATAAAGATAAAAAGCCTAAATATTACATTTAAAGTAAAAATAATATGCAAACATTTTTTTTCCAGTAATTTAGTAGAGATTTTAGGCTTTATTGACATTCTTTATCCTTGAAGGTATTGAAAATTACATTGAAATCAAAATAAACAAAAATTTATTTATTTGAATGTACCATAATATACTGTTATCACAGCTGTTATTTAGAGTCGATTAATTAAATATATTTAAGATGCGTAAGATATAAAGAATATTAATATAATATACAAAGTTCTTAATAAAATTTTATTTTATATAAAGTATTTAAAGTAATTGAAAGAAAGTGTTTTTGAAAACAGGAAACGTGAAATTTTCAAAATCATCTAAATTCGAATTTTCATTGTGCTCTCAAAAATAATTGATTTTTGGCAACATCTTTCCAGATATCCAGGTTAATTATAAATACTGTGGAACTATAAGTCGAACCTTTTCCTTTAATTAATTAATTTTCGTTCCCCTTAAGACGCAGTAGACTGTCACTGTACTATTTAACAAAACATAACTATAAAATTAATTGTTGATGAAAAATTTTGCAGAACGAAAAATTAGTAGTAATATCTTCCCTCTGTATAACACAGAAGATTTGTTTTGATATCGATACAGAGCTAAAAGTATGAGATTTTATACAAATACCCTTATTATACCCGTATGAACCTTATTCAAAGGTATAATAAATTTGCCATTACGCTTGTGACACCTTAAAGGAGTCGAGCTTGATATAGTGTCAAAGGTATGGATCGGCTCAGAATTGTATTCTGAGTCGATTAAGCCATGTACGTCCGTTCATCCGCACGATAACTCAAAAAATAAAGGAGCTAGCTGAACTTTTTTTACGTCACTTTTGCAAAATTGTTAGTTTCGCTATTTAAATCCAGATTTTTCGGCCGCCGGGTTCTAGTAGCTGCCATACAACTTCTCTGTTTAAATGAAAATAATGTGTCTATTGAAGTTAGGTATCTGAAATTGAGTGAAGAGGTGTGGAGTCACAATTATAAAATTTGGTTGGCCTAGAGCAGCCGATGCAGGCTTCTTGCACCTGTTGGAGCTTAATGAAGCTAGGCATCTACAATCTTACAAATGAAGATCAAGTTTTATGACAAGAACTTCGATACCAAAACAACTGAAATTGTTTAAAAGATTATCAATTTATATAGAAAGAGGATATACGTTGATACAGTTATCCCAGAGTTGACACAGTCTACTCTACTGCACTCTTCCTCGTTTTTTCGTAACTTTCATAGTTTAGTAATTATATGCTTTTAAATTCGAAAAATATTGATATTTTTAAATGTTTTTTTAAATAACTGTATTTTTTGTATAAAAAGCCGTTATTGACGTCATAATAATTTTTATCACATTTTCTAATATATATCATAGCTTTAATATAAATGTTATTATCATTTTTATCGTATCTTTGACCTTTTCCGAGAAAATTAAATTTTACATTGTGCTTCAATAAAATTTTTTTAAAAACTTTTTTTCCATGTGGAACGTAAATTGTAATAATACCAAAAACTTTCAACTCCGTTATCTCTGAAACTGTTTAAAGTAAACCAGAGTTTCAGAAAAACTTTTTACTTGTTTCGACCTCACCGATTATTTTTCTTTCTTCGTCACCTTCAACTTCCGGATACACTATATAAATAATTTATTATAAAATTAAAAATAATTTAGTATAAAAAACTTAAACTAGTTTAATGAAAAAAGGATTAATCGTATATTTTACAAAATATTAGCAGGAATCCGGCGTTGTAGTTGTAGTTTATTTTTAGTTTTATGAAAATTAATAACTTTTTTGTACTTAATTTAATTTAATTTAGTATTTACAGTAATTGTTGGCAGTAACATTTTTAATTTTTACCGACCCCATACATGAACGATAATAGTGTTTTATTTTCATATACCAATAGGTAGGTATTGCTTTCATACCAAAAATTTGTACGTTTCATACCAAAAATTTTGCAAATATGCATTACTCTGGAGTGTAGAAGCCTGAAAAAAGTGTTTTTAGCATGACAGCTCTGCGTGTGTGTGTTTGTGTGTGTGGGTATATAAGGTGAGCACGTGTACAGACAGCCTAGACGGCCAAGCAGAATTTTTTTGGAATTTCATATCTAAGATTTTGAGCTAAATATCTAAGATATTTCGGGTTGGTAAACTTTTGGAGTAAATCGAATAACCAAATAAGTTGTAGTTTACTAGTGTAATTTTTAAGCTTTTTACAAATATTTCGTGACAGACAAATTATTTCGTTAAATCAACGTACGTAAACAGGTTATAGCGAACCATAATTAACTAGAGCCGAAAAACTAACTTCGCAAAGAAAAGCATTTTTAGAAAGTTTAAATTTAATATGTGGATCAAAGACAGGATAATGAAAAAAATAGAAATTTGATTAGAAATGTATCGTGCCATAGCAGGCTAATAGATCTTTACACAATCTTATCACATTTATTTTTTAAAATCATTCACGCACCCTAAAATATTGGACAGAATTCAGTTAAAATTTTTTTTTTTTTTTGAGAGATTGTCGTGCCGAAAATAATTAACTTATCACAGTCAACTTTGCGCTTTTTGTGTCCAAATTTCCTTCGGCAAGGAACTACATTTCTATACTAAATTTGAAAACAATCGGTCGAACTGTATAGATAAAACAACGAAAAAACTTAAAACCGGAACGAGTTAACGGATCGAAAAAAAATATAGGTTCACATGGACACATTTAAATCAGATACACCGTATATGAATACATAAATAACAAACAAACACATAATATTTTCTGCTTTATGTAATAAATACTGCACAAGCGATAAATATTTATTGTTTCTGTATTATTCAATACTTTTTTTACACCCACATTTAAATTTCAAAAATGGTATAAAATTTTGCACAATTATGTGTTATTTTTTTAATACACATGGTACATAATTAAAAAAAAAAAAATTAAGAAAATATCATTTTATAGAAATTAATTTGTCACATCATAAGATATTGAAAAAAAATAAAATTGTATTAGTAATTCAATCCTACAGATCCTTCAGATAGGATAAAATTTTAACATTTTCTTAAAGGCATTTTGTACTTAACATTACATTGTTTTTAACTTTGATTCAAATTCAATGTACATGTTTTTCAACATACGATTTCGTAGGAGTAAATGTCTTTTACATAATAATAATATGTGATTATTAGGTAAAACATAAAAATTGTTTTCACTTTATAAGATTGTATTTCAATATTTTTTTTTATTAAAATGTTATTTAAGTTTTCTTAGTAACAATATGCTTTTTTTTTCTTTTTTGTCGAATGTATTATTGGTACTAGTATACACACATGTAAATAGATTCATTTTATTTTAGTTTAAAATTGAATCAAATTTCATTAGCATGAATCAATTTTATATGGATATAAATTTGAAAAAAATAAATCAGATTTAATAAATTTGAGTCATTACCATTTTTATATTTGTGAAAAGAAAAATTTAAAAATTTATCCAAATAATGTGTTTAACTATAAAAGGCTCTGACATTTCATTAAAAAATTTTTTCTTAATTTGAAACCTTAAACTTTGGAAACATGTGTAAGAAACTAAGAAATAAACTAGTGTATCAGAACAACCCACTTAAAAGTTCTCGCACAAGCATAGGAAGTTTAATGTTTTTAAGAATTATGGAAGAGAACACTGAAATTTTACTTAAAATAAAAGTAACAGATGATATCAACAAACAATAACACAATCAAAATGTAAATATGCTGAAAATATTGCTCAAGTACAAATGTTACTTTAACTGGATGTTTTGTTGAGTTTACTAAAAATAAGTTATAGATATGTTCTTTTGATCCGATTTCACGATCAAGGTCAGTGTTTTAATATGAATAAAATGACGACTAAAATCCAAATGTTTATTAGAGGTTTTCTATTACGAGTGACACTGCAACTTACCTACTTTTTTCCCAAAAAAAGCGGTACTAATAAAATCTATAAAAACCAAGGTGCTATTAGATATTATGATGAAAAGTAGAGTTATAAAAATGAAAAAATACACCTTGCATTAATATTTTACTCGTAATATAAATACTATGAGTGTTGTGATGAGTTTTTGAAAAAAACAAAAAAAATAATTTTGCTGAAATTTATTTTCTGAACGTTTTGAAGGATGTAGACCACAAAACGCAAAAAACCTTTAATCTTCACTTTTTAAAGTTGCCTTACAGCTTAAAATCTGTAATTTACAAAATTTCAATATCTGATATCTTTAAATTCTAAAACGCAAGTAAAAACCAGGAAATATTAATTTTAACCGACGAACTACTTACAAATAATTAGTTAATGAATAAAATGTGTCTTCTTTTGTCTTTTTTGTTAGGATAATGTGGAAAAATTAATTACTCAAAACGCATAAAATTAAAAACAAAATATTTTAAATCAAAAACATAAAAATAAAATCATAATTTTAAAATCAAAAAACTTTTTAAAATGATTGTAATAAAAACATTAAAAATGAGAGAAACAGGAAAGCAAAAAACACTTCCACTAGCAAAATTCACTTTTAATCATCATTAATTGGTCATGGTTCATTCATAATCTTAAATTATTTCCAATAAAAAACAATGTTTTATTTTGTCTGCAAATTCAATATTTTTGTGTGTTCATTTAATTTTTTGAGACACCAAAGAAATTAAAAATAATTGTTTTTTTATTCAAAAACAGTCTTCAATAAAATTAACTGTCTATTTATTTGAGCATTTTTCAAAAAAAAATTTTTTTTAAATCCTAGTATAGTACCTAATAAAAGTTCTTCAATATTTTTTTGTCATCAAAATTCCTGTTCGTACAAGTCGTACAAATCCCATACTTCTTTGTACAAGTCGCATAGCTTTTCATCACTTTTAATTTTTTAATGAAGAAACTGGGGCATTTATGAAATAAATACATAAATTTATTTGCTGTAGAAGCTTTATAAATAAATTTAACTTCCTAACTATGTATTATTTGATTAGCAGTTAGTATATAATATTGAAAAATAATTTTTAAAGAGTTTAAAAATAATAAAATAGAATTCGTTTATTCAAGATTTGAAATATAGACATTTACTAAACAAATACTGACATTTTAAATAGAGTAATTTAATACAAAATTAAAAAACTTAAATTAATTATAATATGGAAAACATCAGAAGCATATTTATATAGAGTACCTAATACTATAATACTGTAGTGCTACTGTATACTGTAGAAATAAACAACAAAAGACACTGTAAATTATTCAACATTTCAAACACTTTAAATTATCTACTTTTTTTGAAAATGTTTTAATGTATGAGTTCATATCCCCGTTATGATGACTAGAGAATAACTTCTTATCCTTATGTTAGCTTCGCAAATCATTTGAGGTTACGGTAAAATCATAATCATTAAAATAACATCGATTATATAAACAAATAAACACTGACAAATTAATATAAAAGATACTCAGTGTTTTGTATACTCTATACAAGTTGGCAGTGGTGCGTTACAGACAGATAAACGGACACTGATAACATAATAGAAAAGCATAAAATTATTAAGAAAGATGAAGTTACCTTAAAAAAAATAGTTTTAATTTGTTATTTTTTAAATTTTTTTGCAACAAAATATAGAACCAGAATTAAAAAATATATCGCTTATTTCAAAATTTTCGAAAAATGTAAGTTGTGCGTTTTATTAATAATTTTATTAATATTCATTTATTTATTAATAATTAATAACAGAATCAGGATTTCAATATTTAATTTAATTATAGTTTGGAACAGTAATCCCTTCTATTTGTTCGTATACCTAATCTCAATTTAAAAAAAAAAAACATTAGGACATGATTTTATAGTTGATTACATTTATTATGATTAATTAGGGTTATAAAAGAAAGATTTAGGCTTTCAAGATTTTCTTTTTTTAAGATATCGGGAGGATTTAAATTACTATTTGTGACTTATAAGTATAAAGTAAAATTTTAGTATTTAATGATATATATCAAATGTGGTATCTACAGCATTACCTATCGACAATTTGAATGCACAATTCTCGGATTGTCAAATTAAGAATTAAACCAGTATAACAACGCAATGCAAAATTTATGATGAATGGGGAATCTTCCAAAGACACCAAGAATTTCCCCTTGATGGTGTCAGAGCTCCTACAAAATCCACCCCTCCTTTACCCACCAGCTAACGCAGTACATTGGCTGGGAAATAGGGATAGGAAATGGATGCGAAAACATTGAATTGGGAGTGGGACTGTAAGGAAACAATAAATTCACCTTTATTATAAATTATTAATACTATTTTGCTTACAGTGACTATAGCCGTTACAATAGTTACAACATGCAGTAGTGTATATAACACCTTATTGTATGAGGTAATTATTGAAGGCAACCCCCACTGTCACTGCAGCAGCTATTATTATTGGTATTAGTATTACTTATAACCAAAGATAGCTCCAATTGGCAATTTCATTACACTGTAACTAAATTAGCGTGTATTTAACTGTTTCTATCTAATTTTATTACTTTTACTGTTATTTTAAATCACAGAACCAAGATGACGAGAATTATAGTAGACAAGAATTCTTAGTTTTTATTTTGTTTTGTTTGTGTGATAAGAGGCAATTTATATAAAATCATCAAATCATAAAAAAAAAAAAAAAAAATAGAGAAGTTTTTTGATTAATTTATTTATATTCGTTGTTTTTTTCTATTTTGTCTCTTTATTTTATTCCGTTTTTTGTCTCCTAATTTTTTTTTTTTTTTTCGGTTTTTTTGTAATAAAATATAGTATAATGTGAAACTGTAACGTTTTTGTTGTATTGAAAATGAAAACGAATTTAATTTGCATTTGAATAGATAAATAACCTAGAAGATCAGAACACTAAAACCATTCAGGGTTTTTTTTTTTTTTTTTTTTGTATTTCAACGGAATATTTAATGAAAGCTAATGAAAGAATCAAAGAAAAGAAAAATGTAGGCAAAAGGAATGGAATCAGGCGGTAATAACAATAAACGTTAAGTTATATAATATCTTCTTCGTTTTTTTTTAACTTTAAAGCTATTCTTTGTCCTCTTTTTTTTTTGTTTTTATTTATTTTACTTTAAAGTTATATCTTTTGGTTTTCATTCATTTAAAAACTTTCTTTTATCACATCTCTATATAAAATCATTTCCAAAGTCATAAAATATCATGAGTCATTGTGTTGTTGTTTTTTTTTTATTTTCTTCCTTTTTATGAATAAGTAATGAAGTGACACAAAAGAATAAAATAAAATTTTTCTTTATAGAAAGAAAATAGGTATACTGTGAAAAGGGGCATTCTGGTTGATATCTTTAATAAAAAAATAAAAATAAAAAAATAAACCGAAAAATAACAAAGTTTTTTTTCTTAGAAAAGTTAATATAAAAGAGATATATCTTAAAATTGGGAATTGGGATGTACTTAAAATAAGATTATTAGAGGAAAAAAAAAATGGAAAATAATCTTTTCAATGGTCTAATATTTCAAAAGCGAACTTACTATATATGATACTTAAAGAAAATGATGACATTGAATTGAAAATAAAAAAAAAAAAAAAAATAGAAAGAAAATAAATTATAATGAACTTATGAAATTTTAAATTGTAAACAAATATAACATTATTATATGTAATTTAATTAAATTGAACCCAAACTGTTTGAATACACAAATACGCAAGATGAATTGTAGATATTTTTAAGCTTTGTCACCATTAAATACAATGGTTATGATTTAAAAATGAATGCAAAAAAAAAGATAATAAAATATTTAAAATATATTTTTTTAAAATATAAAATATAAGAAAGACCTAGATTTTGGATATATACTTCATTGGTTGCAAATAAAATCATTTAAGAAATAGTAGAATGTATAACATTTATGTATTTAGAATGTTCATTAAGTTAAGATTAAAGTTAAGATTTAGATTAAGACTCAACTTATAATTATTAGAATTTTGAGTTCCGAAATCGAAAAGTTAAAGTAATATTTATAAAAATAAAAATGAGCTCTGTTCTTACAAAAGGAACTTAAACCTCACAAAATGGAATTTTAATTGTATACAGAAGTCCAATCCTGAAAAAATTAAAATCCCGATTACCAAGATGCTATCGAATAAATTTCAAGGTAGACAAGGCAGCAAATGGAAAAGTTCAAAAATTAAAAAAATAAAATTTTTTTTGGAAATGAAAAGGTGATTGTTTTGATATTTTATAAGGTTTATAAGGTTCATGAGCGACATAAAATTGAAAGAACCGTAACCGGAAATAAAGATTATTATAATGTATACAAATATGTTGTAGTGTTTCGTTATCGTTAAAAAAAAACATGAAGTCAGCAGATAAAATGTAAACAGAAAAAATTACTATTATATTATATTACAAAAATTATAAATTATAAATATTATATGTCCATTAAGGATTAAATTCTAGGTTATAAAAATTAGATATAGAAAAATATTTTCATTAATATTTTCATAACTCTCCAGTTTGTGAATATTTCAAGAATAATAACATTTAAATTAAAAATATTAATTAATATTTAAATTTATTCCATTTTAAATTATCTGTTAAATATATTTAACCTCTTCGTAAATCTAAAAGTTGTCAATCTTATATTTTTAACGAAGAAGAGTGCAGTAGAGTAGACTGTATCAACTCTGGGATACCCGTATGAACGTAATATATAATATTTTTATAAAACTTGATCATCTTTTAATTAATTTCAGATGTTTTAGTATCGATGTTAACTACCGAGATGTATTTATAGATATTGCGAAGTTGTATATAGCTGGTATTCTGCTGGTGTAATAATAGACAGCTACGCGAAGCTACGCAAATCTATTACACCAGCATAACCAAATTTTATAGAAGTTATTGCCCCAAAATTTGATCATTTTTTGTAAGATTTTAGACGATTAGATTCATAAAGTTCCAAGAGGTGGAAGAAGCCAAAACCTACTGCTCCAGCCCAACCAAATTTTACAGAAGTTGTTAGCATACAATTTGACATTTTTTACAAAATTTCAAATACCTTTGAACTGAGTTATACCTATTGAACTGAGTGGCTACTGAGTTATTTCCATACAAAGAATGAAGTTGTATGGCAGCTTATAGAACCCGGTAGCCGAAAATTCTGGATTTAAATAGCGAAACTAAAAATTTTACAAAAGTGACGTAAAAAAAAATTCACGCTCCTAGCTTGTTTATTTTTTGAGTTATCGTGCAGACGAATGGACGAAAGGACGTGCAAAGTACATACGTCTGTCCGATTGCTGGGATGATAACTAAAAACATAAAGAGCAAAAATTCTGAATTTTTTTAATATTTAACTTTTATAAAATTCTTAGTTTCACTATTCAAATTCAGCAAGTTCAACCAGCAGGCTCGAGTATAGCTATATCATTTCAAAATTTTAATTTTTTTATATGAAAAAAACTAAGTATCTATCTGCAATATAGGTATCTACAATTTTATGAAAAGAAGTGAACTTCTACAAAATTGTATTGGTCCAAAGCAACAGCTTCTGGTTATATGCCATGCAATTTTTTTTTTACATGAGCATAACTCAGTGTTTAAATAAACTGTATATTTAAAATTTTGTCAAAATAAACCAAAATTTTATGCTAACGGTTTCTGCAAAATTTGGTTAGTCTAGAATGAAACAGGTTGTTGTAGTTGTCCTACAGTTTACATAACCATATTTCAATTCTTAATTAAGTCAGATATCTGAAATTTTGTAAAAGATGAATAAATTTTATAGTAATTGTCTGTTAACTTATGTTTGTTTGGGTATGCTAGAATTGACCAATAGAATTCAGTTATACACTTTCCATCGTTTTGTTTTGAAGTTTTTTCCAATATTTCTGAATTTAATTAAAAAATCTAATAATAATTTTAACTGAATAACCGATTTAACTCAGATATAACTGTAAAATTGCATACATACTAATACTTTATCCTAAAAAATAAAAAATTATATCTAGAATATCTAAAAATAATTTTAAGCCACAAAACAATGACCATCATTGACTTAACAATTAAATTTATTGTATAAAATATAATTTTTAACATTTTGAAATTTTATATGTTTAAAAATACGTATTCTGCAATAAATAGTAAAAAGTAAAAATTAATTAATATTCCAACTGTTAAAAAATTTTCCATTTAAAATGCAATTTAATTTTTTTTTTTTTTCAAATTTAAATTCTCTATCAGTGGATGGAATAACAGTTGTCATATTTATAACATACACTAACACTAACTATATATATAATACATATACCAATATATTTTAAATATTGTGACCAAACAGTTCATTAACCGGGAAAATTGTAAATATAATTTTTCATTCATAATATATATGTATATGTGTATTATGGAATATAACCATTCTATAGTTTTTATTTTGCAATTGATTGTGATTTGTGACCAGAATCAGTTAAATAAACCCATTACAAAGTCATGTCAATTATGTAACATTTGTTGCATTTACAGTAGAATAATTATTATTCAACTGATTGAATTAAATTTCATTAGACCTTGCTTTTTCCCATGAAATATAATTAACTGTTATTTTTCGTATATTCAATCATTATATAGAGTGAAAGTATTGTAAACGTAAAAAATTTTAAACAATGGTTTATTAATAGTAGATTTTTACGTTTAGTAAAATAGTGTTTCTAACTTTTATAATTGAATGAAGTTTTGATTTGGTATTTTGTAGGTATTTAATACTAGTATATAATTAATTAAAATATTAAGATAAATTTATATCTATTTATTAACTATCTAACGAAATTTAAGAATACGAGTATTCGCGCGCCCCTCGAAATTCGAGGTGTTTTAATTAGCAATTTTGGAAAAATATTGATATTGTAAGATGGCTGTACTGAATATTTATCATTTAAAACAAAAAAAATTAAAGTCGGTTTACAGATTAAATATTATGATATGATGATATGTAAGAATTTATTTCATTTAAAATATCAGAAAAACAACCAAATAAAAAAAAAAAAAAATAGAACCGAATCGAACTTGCAAACTCAAAATTCTTAAGTTTAAGAGTCGTACACTCTACCACTGCACCAAACCCTTAACTGAAGTTCGTATGTTTATATTCAGTTATATTGTGAAATTTCTATTGCCTACCATGCAAACTATATTTTAAAATTTTATTTATGTATTTAGAAAAAAAACAAAAAGCAAAAACAAAAAAGCAAAATTTAAAATTTACCGGAATAAAAGAGCGTCGTCTTATTGAATATGATACATATGCATATTCTTTACATGGGTTTTTTATAACAATGGAAAATTAATAATGAAAGTTAGAAAATTTTGGAAAAATATTGATATTGTAAGATGGCTGTACTGAATATTTATCATTTAAAACAAAAAAAATTAGAGTCGGTTGGTAAATAATTGAGTAAAAGGGTTTTAAATGTCTATCATTTACAGATTAAATATTATGATATATTAAGTCAGTTGTTATATTTCATCAACCCCATTAAAATTAATATGTTATTAATTAAATTTACCAGCTATCCTTTTAAAATTATTTCTTACATTTAAAAAATTAAATTTTTTAAATAATTTTAATTTCTTTATAATAAAGTGATGATTCACTGCTCGCGTCATTTTAACCGTTGCTTCAAACAAATAAACAAACTTTTACGTGTAAAAAAAAAATATAGATGACACTATATAAAAAGAAAGTTCAATATATGTTGATCATTTAAAAAGGCTCAATAATAAGCCTTAAATTTATTAGAAAAAAAAAATAGTAAGCCGATTTTAAATCTTTGAAAATCCTTTATATTGATTTATTTTAAATAATAAGTTATTAAAGCATTAAAATTTAATAAGATTTAGAAAAAATATTAACATTTTATTTTAAAAATACTAATTTAAACAAAAATCTTCGATCTATTTTTTTAACTATATAAGGTTTTATCCCTATTATATAATTTTATCATACTATTATTTTACAAAATGCCGCAAGGCACGTAGAAACTAAACGCAAAAGACTTAAAAACGGATATTTTTCTAAATGAAAGCAAACACATAAAGGAATAAAGAAAATGTAATGTTTAGAAGTCTTCTTTTATAATACATTCATAATTTTGCAACAATATGTTCAAACGTTTTCATACTCATTGCGATGGCCTTTTAATTTTATTAGCCGTGGAAAACAATATAATTTTTTATTAGAGCTCATATTATATTCTGTTAAATTGCTTTGTGCATAATTATCACGAAAAAACTAATGTTGGTTTATCTTTAAGTCGTGAGGAAAAAGATGTATGAACTGTTCTTCTGATTGGTTAAAAAGCTGTCAAAAACTAACGCTATGTGAAAACAGCGCACGGAGAACTTAGTTTAAGTATTATTGTTTGTCTTTGTTACTATATTTGAAAAGTATTTTTATTCCTTGTTGCAGTCAAATTAACGGTTTGAAATTTAAACAAAATAATTTGAACTTTAAATTTTATTGTTGTTAGAAAAATATTTTTCAATTAAATTTTTTAACGTTTAAACTAAACATACTCGTCCATAATATAATCTAATTGGATAAAAAGTAAATAAGCGATTTTTCAATTATGAGTATAGGGATCAAATAGACAATACTATCTTAACAATAGCGATTTACTAAGAAAAGAATTTATAATTTATAATTTTTATAGGCTGAATACAGGGTACTTCAAATTAATGTTTGCAAAAAAACCATAATTTAAGTGGTTTTTTTAGGAATGTAGATATTGTAAAGCTTTAAAATAAATAAAATCGATTAGTTCTAATCGCTTCCGTAATGGCAAAATACGTTAATTTTCCGTTTCAAATAATAATTTTCCAAATGGTTTAAAATCTATTTTTAGTGGTGCCGATAGAACTCAAACTTTTACTGACTTTATTCGGGCCTGTACACTAACATAAATACATTTATTGAAATTGTACAATTGTGTGGGGATTTCCCAGTACCTATTATTAATTCTTAAAACGTTCTATTTTGGTCTGATAACATTTAGCTGATTTGACGCCTTTAAAAATTTTTTAAATTGTTTTAACTGACTTAAAAGTTGTTTTACCGGAATGGAATTATTATAATATGCTTTATATCTAATTGTGGTGGGGTATCATAAAGCCATTACTAAACTCTAAAATTCTATCTAATTATTTTTTTATAGATATTATAACAACATAGAATTTAATATAGTGGAGGCTATTACACCCAAAAACCCACTAAGCTAATTATTGGAACCCTATTATTTTGTAATTAAATCCTGAATTCTCAAAAATTAAAGCTCATTTTCTAAAAAGACCATATACCCGAATTTATTAACTAACTATAAAATCCTTCCAAATTATTTCGCTTACATACATAATTTAACTACAAAACATTTAGAACACCTCCCTAAACAAATTATTGGAGCCCTGATTTTGGAACAAACTCTAAAATCCTTATCAGTTATTTTGTTATATACATATTTCAATAACAAGGCACTACGCCGATTGTTTTAAAAACTTATTATGGATTTATGACACAAAATTTGGTATATGACTTTAGGATTTTTTTGAAAGGATCATAATTATAAGGCCATATTTATGAAATTATTATCTTTGCATCACTATACGTAAAAGTAAATAGGATAACACAATCAATTCAACTTTTTTTTTTTTTTGTAAGGATTTTTATACAAATTTCAAATACAATCAATTTGAAATTAAAATTTTTCAAAATTTAACAATCATTCTTTATTAATTAGATTGATACACTATTGCTAAAGTATACCTATATTAAAATATATATTATATAAATGAAAAGAAAATATAATGATATGATACTAAATGTATTATAAATAAATAAAAAGAATTTGATGACTTTATTAAAAAAAAATTTTCCATGTTATTTTTATAAATTACATATTAGATATTTTATACTTTGTTTGTATCTCATTTAGAAAGTTGCCAATATATGCGGTATATCTCTGAATTAAGATTTAATATTTTTTTTTTTCCCCTAGAATATATTTTTTTTACTTCTTACAATATAAATGAAGTAAATGAAGTAGAAATTTTCAATTCATTAAATTCTACACATGTTTGATTATTAGGTTTGACAAAGTGAAAGTGATTTTTTTTTTTTCCCTATAACTTTTTTTTTTAACTAATAATAAAGCGATAAATGATAAATATTGGCAGTTTTTGTCTTTTTTTTTCAGTTTTTTTCCTCAATATTTTGTTGTATAAGTAAAAAACAAAAAAAAAAAAACAAAAATGTGATCTAAACAAAAAATTGACAAAAAAGCATCTGTGTTGTAATAACTATAAGGTATTAGACAGTAAAATTAATCTAATATATAAAAATTTTCTGTTTTCTTATAATATACTTTGGACCAATTTATTTATTTTAAGGTGGGATGTAGTAAATTCTATTGTTAACACATGGACATTATGTATTTTAAGGAAATGGAAAGGTGTTTAACTTACTTAAATAGGGTATATAACATTTGGTAAGATATTTTATAAACATGGAGAAGTATAAAGTTGACTATATCAACTTTAGGATACTCCGCATGAATATAATCTGTGCTGCTTCCATTAAATATAATAATCTTTTATAAAATTTTGAGATAACTATAACTTAATTAAGTAGGTACCGAGACATAATTTATGTAAATTTTACATTTTTTTGTATTGGTATACAGTATACACCTATGATGCACCTCGAACTTGTTGCATCAAGTCAACCAAATTTTACCAAAAAAAACCAAGATGTTGCCAAATGATTTGATTATCTTTTATAAACATTTCAAAGTTTGGCTTAATTAATTGCGATATATGAGGACCTAAACTTCACTATATAACAGCTTTACCCGAATCAGATCTTTTAGATCAACTTTGGCATAAAACTTAGCTATATATATTTTTGACAAAATTTTAAATATGTATCCAGCTTATTTGAGTTTGAGATGCTCAAATAAAAAATAAAGTTGTGTGGCAACTACTCGAACTCACCATTTTAACTTGTTCAATTTCCATAGAAGAAATTTACATAAAAATAACACGATGACAGTTTTATGATTTAAGCTACGTTACTTTTTAAGTTATCGTGCGAACTTACGTACATAGATAAATATTCTGAGTTGATTTTAATCCTGAGCAAGATTATTAATGCTTATCGACATCTGTGTTATTTCGTTGAAGCTGTCACAAAGAAATTCATTATACCATTAGAATTACGTTTGTAGGGGTATAAAAAGTTAATAAATTTTTATGCTACAAATAATAAACTAATAAACTTTAACAACGGAGAGTGAAGGATGTTATCTGATTGTGTTGACAGTTTCCCTCTATACCCCATATGCAGTATACAATACTTCATTAACTAAAAGATTGGAAGAGATAGTGTTCCAAATATATGTTTTGAAATTCACTAGACTGTAGAACAAAGTACTGTGTAATATCTACTATATTCGCTAAAATATTGTCATCAGAATAATCCAGTTTTTTCGAAGTATAGATACACTACTACTTTTTCAAAATAATGCAAATGAGATTTTAACAACTATTCAAAAAATAAATTAATTCCCTTTATACGATAAACAGTTCTGTCTCCATGATTGCTACCTTATTCACTTTTTAATGTATTTTGATTATAAGCAGTACAAGCATGATCAAACTTTTTCATAATACTCCTCCAACAATTATTAAATAAAATCTATTAATTAATAATTTATGGTTATTTAATTCTTAAATATTATTAAAATTTTATTATTTTTAAGGAAAAAGCCTTGTGGCGTCAATTTCATTTTACGTATTCAGAGCTTTAGACAAAAATTTAGTTATAAGTTTTAAACAGTTTAAAATTGTCTGTAATTGGCTTTGGTTTTACAGTATTAAGAAAAATTAATTGTTTTTTGTTTTTTAAATTCCTGGTTGAAGATAGGTGTTATAAAAGTAACAAGAAATTTATAAAATATATTTTAATATATCTAATTAAATTAGTATCGTTGTAAAATGAAGCATAAATATGGTTAAATTTGTTTCCGTTTCGAGTGTTGTTTTTTTTTTTTTTGTTAAATTATGTATAAATAATTAAATATTCGAGAAATAAATTGTTTCATATATATATATATATATATATATATATATATATATATATATCAAGGTATTGATTGATTTAAAAAATTAATTAATATGTTGAGTCAAAAAATAAAAATTATAAATTTATTATGAATCTTAATTAAATTGATATTGGATAACTGGTTAGTAAGGATTAAAGGTATCCAATTTTTTCGAAGTACATATATTAAACATTCCTGTTTAAATTAACTATAAATTATATTTTAAATTAAGTTTGTTGTTTTTTTTTGTTTTTTTTGAATCGCGAAAGACACTAATGACATTAACGCACGAATTCTTTTCGGTGATGTTGGGCTTTAATCAACCAAACGTCACCTCTCTTTTAAACCAAACATTATGTTAGAATCTATGGTACAATAGAGTGTTTGTTTGGGGATTAGGAAAATATGAATAAAGGAATAAGAATATAGATATTGGGACATATTATAGGAAGTTACTAGGAATATATAGGAAATTACTAGGAGTTGAGAGAATTACAAATTTACAAATTGTTTTTTTAAATTTTATAAAACTTCACTACTTAAACAAAAGTTAGCGTATGTTTTAATTTTATTTTATTAATATGGTTCCCGGTAATAACCGCGTAAGAAATAATCTCCAAAACAAAAAATTATTGAAAAATTACCCCCATTTTTTGGGTGTTATTTCATTTTTTTTTGTGACGTAAAAGAATTAGAAAGGAGTTCTTTTTTTCAAAAGAAGTTAAATTTTCTGTCATCAAAAGAAGTTAAGTTTTCAGTCAACTTCTGTTAAATTTAGTTATAGTCTAACACAACTATAAATTTCGGTAGCTATTATACAATTACGAAATTTATATTCTCATATCTAGATACATACATAAAAAAATTTGAGTCGCTGTCATTCAACTGCGAAATTTAGTATTTAATTAAGTCGGAATCTTAAATTTAAACAAAATTAAAAAAAATTTAAAAATTAATTTAAATTAAATTAATAAAAATTAAAAGAATGACTTCTCAATTAATTATTTGGATTCTTTATGATATTTTATTTTTGAATTATTAATAAATTCCTTAAATTCCAATTCCTTCTGCAGTTTTTTATCATTAAATTATTTGTTAGAATGAAATGACATTGAAAAAAAATTTAAATACTTATACATATATAAATGAAAGATGAAAGAAAATAAAATGTAAATTTTTTAAATACTTATGTAAATGCAAGAAAAAAATCATGTAAAAAGAACACGTGTCAGAATTTTCTAATTTTCATCAAATTAAGATTAGAAATTTTGTGCTTTTGTTGTTTACAGCTGTTCGTAATTTTGTGCTTTCCTTTTTATTTTTTTGCTTTTCTAACCTTAATAATATATTTACTGTATTTTTCTAATTAGGTCTAGTCTGTTAATTTTTTGTATAAAGATATTATAAAATTATATAAAGCGTTTAAATCAAATTTTTAATAATCTACTGGGAAGTTCTTTGCAGCAGTATGCATGCATTCAGATCAAATATAATTTTAATATATCAAAATATTACAATTATTATTTGGGAGCTGATAAGAAACTCTTTGGAAAGGTAGAACAATAAAACAAAATGGATTTGATTAAAAATAAAAATTTTCCATAAATGTTACATAAATTATGAAAATGATAAGGTACATAAATTATGGAAATTGCTATTAAATTTGTTTTACAGAAAAATGTCTAACGGCTCATTACACAAACTTGTTTTTTATTTTTCCTTGTCAAACGACAGGGTGTTTTTTAAGCTTTATAATTATCATATATAAATTTTCATTCCTCCGTACCTTCGAAAAGCTTTCGATCACAATCTTGAAATTAACATTTGATATTTTGGTTTAACATTTGAAAATTCGGTATTTTTATAGACAGCTATAGCACTTAGTGACCTATACCTGCAACTTATCGAAAACAAGGCGTATTATTATAAATTAGGTATATTTTTACGAGTGTAAACCATCCTTCCTTATTTCCTATACAGAGTTTCCGTAAAATTCCAGAAATTATGTCATTTGATTTTTTTTACAATTTTTTTTTTTTACATAATAAATTCTAACAAAAATTACAAATTTTTTAATAGTTTTCTAAATTCCAGAAGGCTTTTTATTACTTTTTTTTTAAAAAGGTCCATCTTTAAAAAATCTTTGAGTTTTCATAGTGTCAGATTTTTTTTTAAAATTTCGTTTATTTGTACATAGGAATCAATAGAAATTACCGTTAAAAAAATTTTAAATTTAATTTGTTAAAAAGCGTTTTAAAAATTTCTTGACTGTACTTCCGAAGGAACGATGATTTACCTATAATGTTATGATATAAACTAAAATTTCTTAAAAAATTTAATTAAAACATAACGTTAATTTAAACAAATTCATGTTTTTGAACTTTGGATCATTATATTTTTATAAATACAGTAAAACTAAGGATTGTCATGGTTTTAAAATACTGTTATTTTTTTGTGTAAAAAAAAGTTTTTTGTCTTATTCTACTACAAAAAAGTTTTTTGGAACTTAAAATATTTTTTAATTGCTCTTTTGAGAATTTTAGAAAAACAAACTAAAAAAAATTTTTTTTTTTTTTCATCAAATTTTATACAATTAAAAAATTAATGTAAATATGTTTATTTTTTTTTTGTGCTTATGCGAAAATGGTTGAATTCTCGAAGGATATTAAAGATAATGGTGCGTGAACTTTCTTTAAGCATGACACACTCTAATACATAAAAATTTCTTTTCCTTTTTTCTAACGATTAATGGTTTTTGACCTTTGATTGAAATTAAAAGTCTTTGACTCTAGAAAAAAGAAAATTATGAAAAAGATTAAAACAAAACTTTTGATTTGAAATTTTGATCAGACGTTTATAATCAAAAACTTTAATATAATTAAAAAACTTTGTTGGTGAAATAAAGCTTATTCCGTTAAAAGCTTTCATTAATTAAATTATTACAAACTATGGTTGGTTGGTTTACGTGGCTTGTCCTGTCAACCATGACAAGACCACAATTAGCGCGTTAGCACCGTTTTGCTACCACTTCCGTGACCACAAGGTTTAGGCTATAACGGATTTATGTTTAGGCTATAACGGATTTCATTTCAGATCCATTTCGCGGCATTCTGGAACCTTACCATTTCTGCAGGTTGCTTAGACGCTAGATCGCTAAGATCGTTAAATTCATGGCTACGAAGGGCTGCTCTTCTGGCCCTGGCCAGCGCTGGGCATTTACACGTGAAGTGTATAATGGTTTCTTTCTCATTCTGTTCACCACAACTGCGGCATGATGTGTTGAATGGAATACCTAATCTGGCCGCATGTTCTCCAATTGGCCACTGGCCAATAGGTGTGAACACACCTATTGCTCTGGCTATGTCCCGACGAGATAGCTTCAACAGGTTGTCCGTTCTTTTGTTGTCAAATGTCGGCCATATTGTCTTGGTCGTACGGCATGAGGTTAATTCTTTCCACCTTCTTTTCACTAGGGATAAAAAGTGTAGAAAGATATCCCTTTTAACACTATTTAGTGGTGGAACCATCTGTTCTTCCAGTGAAGCATTTAGATTGGAACCCCTCCTGGCTAATTCATCAGCATGTTCGTTTATATAAATAATACATAAATTCGTCTTGTGATACGGATTTTAGGATATCTAAATGAGATTGATCGTTTTTAATAGTGCTTAACACATTACGCGCCAAGGAATTTTTCCGTGTTGGCCAAGGCCTAAAATTTCATATATCGAATTTTTTTTTTTAAAGTTAGTTATGTAGGACTTCCTTGCTAGGACTTGCATATCTTAATATATATTATTAATTTTTGATATATGAATAAATTTGATAATTAAATGATAGATGATGATGCTATAAATCTTATTGTGAATGAAACCAATATACTGACCAAGGTATACTAGAAAAACCACAAACCAAGCATGAAAAATCTACTTATTGGTTATCTACCAATTCCGATTAAAATTTAAAAAATTATGGGTTTGATGTTGTGGGTGAGTCTTGTAAAACTGGATTTGATTGCAAATATTGCAAGTCAAACAGTATCTACAAGCAAAGTGTTCTAGCTACTGTAATATTGTGAATCGATTTCAAATTTCAATTTGCATTACTTTTTTATTTTCAGTAAAATGCAGTCTTCTCTAAAAATTCTCTAAATTAAAGAAGAATATTGTATATTTGTATATCGATAATTTACACCAGTTTCGATTTTGCAAAATATTTCTTAGAAAACAAAACTCATGTGGTTGATACCCTAAACAATATATGAATGACATATATGCAAATCTAAAGTAAAATAATACCGCGTCATTTATATTTGAATGACATGGCCCCATATGACTCTGAAGTGCCGTTCAAATATGAATAACAGGGAACGTAAAGTGTTAATGAGTAGTTAAATTTTGTTGTTATCAAGTAACGTTTATAAAATTTGACATTAGAGTCATAATAAAACCAATAATATAAATTAAATAAAAATTCGAAATAAACAAACATACGTCTACCAGCCTGCTGCTACCCTATTTTGTTTTTAAGTTAAAATACCAAAATTTTTGAAAATTGGTGAAATAATTAAGAATTTTTATATCGGTTGCGTTTATCAGAATCAGTAATACACTATACGAAATAAGGAAAAAAATAAAGTACTATAACACTTCTATCAGAAAACAGATGGCACTCAAACGATCTATTTAAGTATTTCTTGTAAAATGTTTTAGAATATTATGTAGAGGTATCGATTTATCGTTTCTTTGGAAGCAAGATTAATTATTCCCTACAAGATAAGATTTTCTCATATATATTAATAGTGTGGCTTTATTGTATCCTAAACAAAAATTAAAATAAAAAGAAAAATATTTTAAAAAAGAATTTTAATGAAAATTATAGATAGTAGATAAGTATTATTAAAAATGATTAGTTTAATTGTTATTGAAATGAAAATTTCAATAATTATTCTCTTCCTTCAATCCCTCTAAATTTATTTCATCCACAAATTTATCATTATTATTATTAGTAGACATACAATGTACTTAAAAATACAATAACTTAAATGAATCATCATCAAGTCAACATTTTATTATATAATTTTTCATAATTTAAAATAATGAAATACTTATATCATCCTACTTATTAATATCTATATATATAGGTATATATATATATATAAATATACAAATCCTTCATATTTAAATGATAATAATTTAAAAAACAAAAATAACATGCGGCTTTATTTTCAGATTTTATCCATTTTTATCACACTTTATTCCATCATTTTTCACAAAATGTTGATGGCTAACACAAATGCTTGAGATCATAGCATTTGAAATGGCAATAGACAAGCATACCATAAAATAAAATACAAAAATTTAACCCTATAGGAATCAAACCAAATTTCATCTCTATATCCTGTTCATATGGCATATTATATGTAACAGTTTATTTATATCCTCTTAAAATGGTTGTATTTCAGTTTGCGGGTAAGAATATTCATTCAGAAAGGAAAAAAAAAAATAAAATAAACAGAAAAGAAAAACCGAAGAAGATAAGAAAAAGGACGCACGGTTTTATCGTACTGAGTATTTCTTTTTTTTTTTTTTTTTCTTTTTAGCTTTATCCTTATTCCTCATAAATGAGAGTGTATATGATAACATAACATTGGTTTAGTCGCAATCATATCTTATTCACATCTGAATAAAAGCTTATGGTACCCAGAGGAGTTTTTAAATTTAAAAGTTCTATGGTATTTTTTTTTTTTTTTTCAATATTTTTTTGTATTTGTTGGAATTTTAGGGAAGTAAAAAAGGAAATAAATAGCAAACTATTGAGAAAATAAAGAAAATAAAGTAAAAAAGAAAATAATAAAAAAAAAAAAAACTTTTTTTGGAAATATACAAAAGGGCAAGAAATTGATGCTTAATGGACATAAAGCTAATCATAAGTAACTTTGCCTCAATGCTTAAAAATATAACAAACAAAAATATTATATAAAACTTTAATAAACAAAAAAAAAAAAAAAATACTTTTAAAATATCAAAAAAAAAAAAAAAACAACAAGTCACTAAATTTTAAATTTCCTATCTATTTGTATGTAAGACATAAAAGTATTCTCAAAAACTTTCAACTTAAGAAATATTGTAAAAAAATAAATTTTACCGTTATTGGAATGGAAGGTGTTAAATTAAAAAATTAGCTGATAAGTTCAACTATTTATTTAAAAATTTTCTCATAGTATACTAAGCGATTTTCTAGATTTACTTAACGTACGACTTGTACATATACAACTTGTTTTCACGTATTATTTTTTCGAATTATGTACTTTTTCTTCAAAGCTTTTGTAATTCGAAGTTTAAATAATATTTTGAAACTTTTCCATTTAATAAAATTTTGTACTTAAAAGTTGTACTAAACTAATGTTATCTTCAATAAGATCCTTATGTTATCCTGTTTTTGTAATTTTTCGAGATAAATAGGAAAAACTTAGGTTAGTATAAAAGTTCAAATTGTACTAAATAAATAGAGAATTTTGACATACTCTCTTTCCTTCGTTTTTATTGGAATTTAAAAAGCCGTCAGGATTATCAGCGAAAATTTTTCACCCTTCTGATATAAATTATCACATTATCTACCTATTTTTTAATTAACGAAAAGTTTTGAAAGTTATGAACTTATGTTAGGCAGCGATTACAAATTAAATTCTAATTTTTCGGGAATGTTTTATTCTATAGATAAATTGAATAAAAAAAATTGGGCGTCACTAAGTCTTTAGGATCTTCCAATATTTAGATTAAATTCACCAACAGACAAAAAGACAGGCTGTTGTAAAAATTATGAACAGAAAGAGAAGGAAAATTGGAAGGTTGGTTTAAAAAAAAAAAAAACTAAAATAAGCTAAAAATAATGGAAATGAAAATTCTTTCAGAATTTGAATAAATAGTCTCAATGGAATAATTTTTGTTGATTTCTTTATAAAGAATTTAGAAATGAATGCCTTATCCAATTACCGCTTTTTAGTAAAGATTTTTATTATATTCTTTAAAAAAAAAATTTGAAAAAAAAAAAAAACACTTTGAAATGAACCGTGTATCAATTGTTATCTTATTCATGAACTTAATATCGATTATTTTTATTACAGATAATATTAAATCAATAAAAAATGTTAAATTGATAACAATTTTAAGTTTTTTGTTTAATAAGAGACAATAATAATCCTTAAGTAAATCGTTTTTTTAATGATATTTATTACATAAAATTGATCAAAATATGAATGAAATTTGGTAGAAACTTTTAAAAAAAATGAACAAAGATAAATAATTTATTTTCTGATGAGTAAATCTGGATTTTAATAAAGAATTTCGAACGTATAAGTACGATTATATTCTTTTTAATGGATGTTCCAGCATAAAATTTTGTAAGCAAGAGGCTGTGATTAAAACTAACGCGTACGTGGTGAATATGGAAATGGAATAGCTTGCCACCGGAAGTATTATGAAAAGTTGGCAACCATAACGTGCAAATTAACAACCATAAATTTAAGAAAAATACCAATATTTTCGTTCTTAAAAAGCTTTCCAACATCCTTCCAAATTCAAATATTTTCCCATTTCCTTTATTCCTATTCGTTAATTCCCAATTTACCCAATCTTAATTCCTATTTAATATTACTAACCACTTAATAATATCACTTTTTGACACATTTGCTAACTAGGTCTTCCGTCTAACTATTGATAAAACTTTTACACTATTTTAGGTATAACATTACAAGGTACATTGAATTACCTTGAGAAATTTTTTAAAATTGAAATGCAAAAACTTGAACATTCCTTAATTTTAACATAGTGTTTGAATTAATTAAAATTAAAAATTGGTCAAAAGGTCTCCAATTTATTAAAATTTTCTTCACAAAAAAAAAATTAACAATGTTCTAAGTCTATTAATTGTAGAATTATTATCTTTCAGAAAAAATGAACTTTTAAAAATCATTATTTTAACATAGTGTCTTCTTTTACTAAATTTCTTCTATAATATCTGATAGGGTTCGTATTTTAAAATAAATTAATTTATATTAAAGAAAGAGGAACTTAATGTTTTTTTTGTTTAATAAGAATTTGCCTTGAAATTGCTTAAAAAATTAAATTGACATTTTTTTAAAATATACGTTATCACATTTCACCTACAAACTTTATAATATTTATCTAATATATTTCTTTTCTTTTTTTTTTGATACTTAATAAAAATTAATTTTCAAAAAATAGGTAATTATTTTTGGGGTTCCAAGAATGAAAAAGAAGCACTCAATTTTTATCACAATTTATAGGAATATCATTAGTAATCTCCAATTCTCAATAATAAAAAATTAAAAGATAATTTTAATACCCACATATCATATTTCTTTTAGTTGACAGTAGAGAAAATTTAAATTTAACATATCAATCTCATTGTTCTTAACAATTAAATTTAAAGCAAGGTACATTACATTTTCAAGGTGTAAGGCGAACATCAACACTTTCTTTAAATACATTCATTGCAAACCTGAAATCTATTTTTAAACTCCATATCATAATTATCCGTTTCCAAAAAATTACAATTGTACTAAAGGTCACCTAAGTTATATTGTTTGGCCAAAAAGGTAAGTAGTGTTCAGTGGTTTAAAGTTCTAAACTTTGATAGAGAAATCGATCTTGTTCTTGAGAAATCGTTCTGCTTCTCTTTATCATCTTTTCATAATAATTCATCACCTACTTTTCTTAAAAAAAAACAAGGATTTTGGATTTGGAGCACATTTTTCATGAGTATAATTCTAACAAATAAAAACCCTTTACTCATAATAAATTTCGACATCAAAATATTTTTCATGATTACTTACTGTCTAAAAAGCGTTCATTTAAAATTGCTGCGTTAAATTGTGTAAACGTAAAATTAAACTTAATTAACCCGGTAAATGAACGCAGTATGTATACCAATTTGTATTAAAATTTGTAAATTATAATTTTCAACTTAAAAACAACTGAATCATACCTTTTATTAAATATTGTCAAAAAAATTTCCTTTATCCATAATATTAGAATTAAAAGTCTTTTCCGCTCAATTTTAGTACATCATATTATAAAAAAAAAGGACGTTTTATGAGGAAAATGTAAAAAAATTACTTTTTTATGAACTTATGCTTAAAAGTTTTCAGAAAAAAGAAACACTTTATATACCTTTCAAAAAGATTTCCAATCTATAGATACTTTATGAAACAACATACTTTAAAATTATTATTCTTTTATTTCATTTTTTTAAATATAAATCGAATACCATTACAATTAAAATATTCTTTCAACAACCTTGATGTTGATATCTAAATATAGAAAATTTTACAATATATATATCTACTAATTATTATTGAAACAGATACAACATAAAATTACAACAGATTATTACAACAGATACTCTCATAAAAAAAAAAAAATTCATTTAAAATTAATATTAATTAATTTGATAAATTGTATTAATTGTATACACCTTAATTAATTTCCCTTCTAATTATTGTAAAAAAAAAAATGTAATTAATATTCGAATTAATTATTTAATCGATTTTTGTTTTTATTTCTTTTTTTTTTTTTATATTTTAATATTAAAAAGACATTTTTAAATATATACTTTCTCCTTCTTTTTTGTTCAATTATTTTAATTGTCTAAAAAAAATAATTTTATTATTTTAATACCTATTCGACCCGCCCCACCTCTCAGATATTTGTCCGTATTGAAAATTCATTGTTGAACATTAAATTACATTTAAAACGAATTAGAATAAATTTACTTTAAAAACTTTTTCTTTATATACTTTTAAAATAAGTCCTTAGACTTTTAATAATTTATAATTTTTATAATAAAACTATCATAGATGATGTTTAAATTGAAAATAAATTCTTAAGCAGATAATGTTATAACAAATTTTTCAATTCACACACCATATTACTAAAAATTAATAAGAAGGTGCTCTTTATTAAGTTAAATGGAATGAAAAGGGATCGGCAAAAGAGCGAGAAGACGTTATTTTGCTCGTTAGTCAAATCATTAACAGTAGTAGAATCAATTAACAGGAAAACGTTGGTAGAATCAATAACTGATATCAATAATCTATGTAAATGTAGCAGCAGCATATAAAGAATTCAATCGTATTATAATAAATTACCACGTAATAAAAAGCGTATTGGAAAGAAAAGAGTCACTTAAAGAGAAACTGTCCACTTAAATTCCTCATCGATGACTACAATATTAAAATTAGCCTAAAACTTTTTTTTTTTTTTTTAGAGCATTTCTCTGCCACATAAATGTGAATAGGAAATTACACACCCCCACAACCCACACTCCCACGGTGTTTGCACCGTATTTTATACGTTCTTACTCACTATGCCATCGAGGACCCATTTGCCTATAATGAGTAGATATTAAACTGTACTATTAAATGCAATTTGCAAATCATATATATATACATCAAAAACAGCGCAAAAATTTGATTTGAATTTTTAAGATTATCTACTGCATTTTAGTTTTTACTTTAAAATGGTACTAGTATTCGCCCGCCCCTCGAAATTCGAGGTGTTTTAATTAGCAATTACAATACAATATATACAGTATAGTTTCTTTATGATTTTATTTAAAATGTAAAAATACAATTTTCAATAATTAAAGCCTTTATGAATTTAAAATTTCTTTGTAAATAATATTTTTTGTAAAAACACGATTATTATTATCTTTTAGAAGTTACCCTTGATTTATTGAGTATTGGAAACTCAATATATACCTATTATATATGTATATATTATAAGAAGCCTAAGATGATAAATCATTGAGTAAAAGGGTTTTAAATATCTATTAATACAGATTAAATATTATGATGATATTATGATATGTAAGAATTTATTTCGTTTAAAATATAAAAAAAAAAACAAAAAAAAAAACAGAACTGAATCGAACTTGCAAAATCAAAAAGCAACTATTAATAACCCCACACTCTACCACTGTACTAAACTCTAAACTAAAATTTTAATCTTTATATTCAGTTATATTGTGAAATTCCTACTCCTACCATACAACCAATATTTTAAAATTTTTAATCGAAAAGAAAAATAAAACAAAAATTTAACGGAATCAAAGACCGTCTTTTTTAAAAATGTATAATATAGGTATAGATTATACATATTATATGATACATATGTATATACTTTACATGGGTTTTTTATAAAAATGGAAAATTATTAATGAAAATTAGAAAATTTTGGAAAAATATTAATTTTGTAAGATGGCTATACTGAATATTTATCATTTAAAAAGAAAAAAATGAAAGTTGGTTGGTAAATCATTGAGTAAAATGGTTTTAAATGTCTGTCATGTACAGATTAAATATTATGATATGTAAGAATTTAATTCATATAAAATATTAGAAATAAAAAAAAAAAAAAAAAAATAGAATAGAATCGAACTTGTGAACTAAACACTTCTCAAGTTTAAGAAGCGGCCACTCTACCACCGCACTGAAGTTTTGACGTTTACATTCAATTTTATTGTGAAATTTCTATTTCCCCCCATGCAAAGTTTTTAGAAAAAAAACAAAAAGCAAAAACAACAAAACAAAATTTAAAATTCAACGGAATAAAAGAGCGTCGTTTTTGAATATGTATATTATAGGTATAGATTATACATATTATATGATACATATGTATATACTTTACATGGGTTTTTTATAAAAATGGAAAATTATTAATGAAAATTAGAAAATTTTGGAAAAATATTAATTTTGTAAGATGGCTATACTGAATATTTATCATTTAAAAAGAAAAAAATGAAAGTTGGTTGGTAAATCATTGAGTAAAATGGTTTTAAATGTCTGTCATTTACAGATTAAATATTATGATATGTAAGAATTTAATTCATATAAAATATTAGAAATAAAAAAAAAAAAAAAAAATAGAATAGAATCGAACTTGTGAACTAAACACTTCTCAAGTTTAAGAAGCGGCCACTCTACCACCGCACCAAAATCCCCACTGAAGTTTTGACGTTTATATTCAATTTTATTGTGAAATTTCTATTTCCCACCATGCAAAATATATTTTAAAATTTTTTTTATGTTTTTAGAAAAAAAACAAAAAGCAAAAACAACAAAACAAAATTTAAAATTCAACGGAATAAAAGAGCGTCGTTTTTGAATATGTATATTATAGGTATAGATTATACATATTATATGATACATATGTATATACTTTACATGGGTTTTTTATAAAAATGGAAAATTATTAATGAAAATTAGAAAATTTTGGAAAAATATTAATTTTGTAAGATGGCTATACTGAATATTTATCATTTAAAAAGAAAAAAATGAAAGTTGGTTGGTAAATCATTGAGTAAAATGGTTTTAAATGTCTGTCATTTACAGATTAAATATTATGATTTGACTTAAATACTGATTCTTTTTTTAAAATTATTTGTAGTTCTTGGTGCAGCTCAGTATTTTTTTTTTGTATTTAAGTACTTTAGATATTAAAAATAATTACAAAAGTGATTAGAATTTAAGTCTTTTACTTTTCAAAATTATCAATTATTAAGAAATTATCAAGTAAATATACGAGTAGTTATTTTTTTCTACTTGGTACTTTAATTTTCTACTTTAATATTCAATCTATACTAGCACCAAAAATTTATATCAAGTACTGATTACCAAGTAATGGTACCTACAGATAATTACTGGCAAATTAATTTTGCAAGTCTGACCTACATTTAATTACGTTTATTGTCAAATTGATATTGTCAAAGAAATTGCCAAAATAACGGTTGATTTACAAATAAAAATAATTGTTGTGATGTCTCATAACTTAATTAAATATCATTTTCCTTTTAATAAATTATATTTATTTTTTAAAAATTATTTAATGCATAAATTTAAATCATAAATGATAAAAATAATTTAAAAATAAAAAAAAAATGAATTTAAAATTATTATTGGCATATTTTGACATTTATATTATATTGACACGGATATTAGCATATTTTGACGACACACTAACTGATTAAACTGTCTGTTTAATCAATTATTCAAAAAATTTTGTTTTTAATCTTAAATATTATTTAACCTATACAGAAAAAGAAAAATAATTAATTTAAATTGTACATTTTAAAATATTAATTCCATGTAATCATTAAAAATTACATAATTAAATTGTATTTACCTAAAATTTAAATAATAAATCTCAATATTAAAAGAAATTACAAACAATTCACATTATAATTAAAATAATAAGTACATATATTATATTTTATATTATATAATATCCTTTTTATATATTAAATAAATTCTTTATAAAAAAAAAAACAAAGAGTTTTTAAAACCAAAAGAGTAATAATGTAGATTAATAATAAAATCTATTTCAATAAAATATAGTTTTATATCTATATTTAAAATGTAACAAGTTTTTCATTTCTTGTTCAAATGAACAATCAGTTTTCCAACTAACAAAATAAAAAATAATAAAACAAAAAAATAAAAATAAAAAAAAAAACATATATTCAACACATAATTTGAGTTTGAGCACTATAGAACCGACACGTAGAACACAATTAATTGGAACGTGACTAGCAATTCTTGAATATCGCATTCATTCATCAACATTTCATTTTGCTTTTTTCTTTATTTTCTTTATAATAAATATCCATAGTACAGTATATAAACAGTGCGATCTAAAATTATTTGTCCCACAAAACTATTTTTCTTACAAAAGTTAAATAATTAAAATTCGATATACAAGCATAATAAAAATGAGGAAGAGGATACTTCTACGAAAATAATATTCTATTTCCGAACTATTTGTACAGAGACCAACCAAATTTGTATTGATCTTTGTGTGACGCAATAAAAGTTTAAAATGATAAACATAATCTTCTTTCTTCTTTGTTTTGTGAGAGAAAGAGAAAGGCTAGTCATCGTATTTAAGTCTTTCGGTCAAGTTGATTGAATTAACAAGCGTATGCGATGATTAGTTATTTCAAATTAACTAAAAAAGCGGAAAGTGCTGTTTAATCGAAAGTCATTGTTGCATTTGGTATAAAACATAAGTTTCTTTTACAAAATTACAAATAACTATTTATATAGCTTAATTACTGAGTTATTCTAATATGAAAAAAAATAAAAAGTATTACGACGCAGATACCCGAATCCTGCGGACCGAACTTGTTCAATTTCAATAGTAAAACTGACATTTATAATATAGAGTTAATGAGATGAAAGCCTAATAAAATAAAGCAAAACTGAATTTTAATTCCCTTTAGGTTTTATTTTAAGATTTTGAAATTTTGGTTTTATTTTTTTTTTTAAAGTGGAATGAAAGAATTTGAAAAATTTTCTTAATGGAAGAATTTGTTTTTGCTTCAAGCGTCGTAACAAAAACAATTAAATGAATATTATTGACAACTTAAATTATTTATGAAGAGATTATTTAAATAATTTTTATACAAGAACTGTTAAAAATTTTGTTCAGTTTACCTATTTTTAATCATGTAATATTAATATTTAAGTAACATCTTTTCTTTCAACTCTTTTTCTTTTCGATTAAACCTATTAATAATCAATTCATTTTGTGAAGTTACCAATAGTCACTATTTTTAATTTAATCACTTTTAATTGCAGAAAAAGTGTCTGCAAATTTTATATGGTTGAAAATATTTTTAGAATATATATTATATTAAAACGGTTTAGTTAGCCGAAAAAATCGAAGAAAAATTGACGCTTAGAAACTAAAAACATAATAATATGCATTTTTATGTTTTTACTCATGATTGTGACCGACGATGTTCAAGGAAAGATTAAGCATAGTCATCTAGATTAAGATATTTTTAATTGTTTCGCTGATAGTCGAGTTTATTTCTAAACAACAAAAATTAAAAATTTTGTACCTATATTTTGTATACATATTGGTGCCTCGGTGATAAAAACGTATAAAATACGCAGTAAATACTGAAAGATTTTGAGTTTGCATTCTACACACGTCGCAAGAATATATCCCTTTCTTTGTAGTTGTATTTCAGCTACTCGAACCCGGCGACCGAACTTGTTTGATTTAAATTAGTGAAACTGTCAATTTTATAAAAGTTACCTAAAAAAATTTCTCCTACTAATAGCTCATTTATTTTAAAGTTATCGTGCAGAGGGACGGATGGGCGGAAGTACATAGATTAATCGACTCAGAATTCGATTCTCAACCGATCCATTCATTTGAGTCTATATTTAGCTCGACTTCTGTATAGTATCCCAAACGTAATGGCAAATTTATTATACCCTTGAACATACGTTCATACAAGTATAAAAATAGCTAATTCGACAAAATTTAATGCATATTGTATTTATTTACAACATATTACGCGTCATTATTAGGTATAGGTACCAATATTAATTTCTTTTGTTTAACATCTTTAAAATATACTGTAAATAATTTACAAATACTATAAAAAGTGTTTTTTTTTGTTTGTAGTATGAGTTACGATGTACATATTGCATATTAGGAAAAAATAATATATAAAAACTCACCCCAAAGTTTTTTTTTTCTTCTTTTTTTTTTTTTTTTGCTTTAAGTTTTATTATTATAATTGTTAAAGTTTATCTGTTCCTGTTAAAGCTAGTCTAAAGGATTACTTATCTATATAAAATACCTATGTATTTTTAAAATATTATTTTTCTAATGTATAATAAAGAAAAATGTTTTATTTTGGTCTTTTACATCAACATTAGTATTATTACAATTATATTGTATCTACGTCTAAGGAAGGCGTGAATCAATATTTTATATTTTATACATGTAATGTGATTATCTTGCAAAATTAAAAAGAATAAATATCCAGAAAAACATGTTGAAAAACGTGACGATTATTTCTATTATTCACAATATATTCGTAATCAATGATAAAAATAAAAACAATTCAATTCAAAATAATAATAATATATTGAATTCATTTTTAGTTTGAATTGAAGAGTATAATAAACTTATGCTTTAAACTTATTAAATAAAAGGAAACATATTATTATTATTTTATATTGAAATAAATTTAAAAAAAGGTTTAATCTGAAAGAAATTACAAGGTTTTATATTAATGTTAGTATATTCAATTTAATTTAAATTTTTGTACTAAAAGTGATTTTAAAACAAGTAAAAATAACAGTAAGTCGATGCAACCGACTTATTTATACCCTACAGCTAAAACATTCAAATTAAATTAAAAATCCATAAGTTATTTTAGTTAGGTATTTAATACAAGCTAAAAAAAATAAATGCTGTTACAACCTTTGTACAAAATTTCAGGTTTCTATCTTTATTAAATTCGAAAATATGATTGCTAGGTCTTGGGAAGTGTGTGAAGTCACGCGGACCACCACCCCAATTCATTTCAAATTTTAGAGACATCAACAGGGTAAAACATTCTTATATCAAATTTCAAGTTTATATATTTATTAATTTCGAAGATATGCTTGTTTGGTCTTAGGAGTTGTGTGGCAGATACCCGAACAACCATTCTAATTCATCTTAAATTTTGGACAAATCAGGGATTCAGGAAATAACACCCTTGTACCAAATTTGAAGTTTCTGTCTTTATTAATTTCGAAGATATGCATGTTCGGTTTTGGGAGTTGTATGGGAGGTACCCGAACAACCACTCCACTTAATCTCAAATTTTGGGGATATCAGGGATTCAGAAAAACACACCCTCGTACAAAATTTTAAGTTTCTATCTTTATTAATTTCGAAAATATGCGTATTAGGTTTTGGGAGTTGTATGGGAGGTACTTGAACGCATGGTCCGATTTCGTACATTTACAATCCCCGCCCTACCTTAGTCATTATTAACCTACAGTATAAATTTCATCAAGATAGCATCATTATTTTTTGAGTTATCGTGCGTACGGACGGACGGACATCGCTAAATCGACTCAGGCGGTGATCCTGATTCAGAATATATATACATGTCTATACCTAACTCGCTTCCTTTTGGTGGTTACAAACACCATACCAAAGTTAATATACCCTATACTTAATGTATAGGGTATAATAAAACATTATATTAGACTATGGTATATATATAAAAATGTCAGGACGAACATAATATGAAGAAAATTTTTGAGAAAATTCTTCTTATAAACTTTTTGCTCTGTCGGTGGTAAACTAAATTAATTTTAAAGCAGTTTGTAAAAAGCTCATCTAATTAAGGAAAATGTTCATTCAAGGTATTACAAATGAGCCTAAACTAACCTATATATAGCATTTATATACCTAGCTACCTAATAATTAATGAGATTTTTTTTTGATATTGTATGACAGCTACTTGAACCCGTTGAACTGAACCAACAAAATTTTACAAAAATTCTTGCCATAAAATTTGATGATTTTATTTACAAAATTTTAAATCTCTAACTTTTTAAAGTACCAAGAATAGAGCATAAAAATTTTACAGTTACGAAAACATGTTGCGTTAGACTAATAAAATTTTATACAGCAGTCTTTGAAATTTAACTTAACTTCTTTTGATAGCTATCTTAAATACTAAACACTTCTTAGCGTACACTAGATAGTTACTTGAACGTGTCATTTGCACTTGTTCATTTTCAACACATCGATAATAATTACATAATTGCAAGGGTTTTCTAACCTTTTCTAATCCTTTTAGCATATTATAACATATTTCCTAATTTATGTACAAAATGCTAATATTTTTTTGAAACATTTTACTTAACTTCTGATTCTTATCACTGCTCTTAGATTCAATATATCGAAAACAAAAATAGTGATCGTACCAACCTTATATTTGAAATACTATCAAAGAGAATACGCAAGATATTCTCATTTGTGCCTCATCAGATTCATAATATTAAAATATTCTCATAAGATTGATATTAAGATAGCTTTCTTATCTCATATTACATACCTCGAACCAAAAAGTTTATCCGTATCAAAGTTCACAATACGACCAAAAATAATTCGCGAGGTTATTTTCATTGATTTCATTCATAAGATTTTTATTTACTGCTATTATAAAGTAGTTGTATAACAATAAGAATTTGAAATTATAATTATTAAAATATTTTTACTTTTAATTCATTATTAATTTAATTTAGTTTGAAAATATGAAAATATTGGCAAAATGATCACTTAAATAGACGGGAAATTTTGACATATTCTAGTAAAATTAAGCATTTTAGGTTGGGAATTTTAATAATAGGCAGATTCATTGTTCTCTTACAGTTCAGTTCCACTCCCAATTCAATTTTTCCGCATCCTTATCCAATCTTTTACTATCCCTACTCCCTAGCCAATAAAATGCGTTAGCAGGTAGGAGTTTCATTCTATTATCTTGGTTAAAAGGGGCAGGTGGTGTAATGTAATTAATGATATTGTAGTTGACATAAATCTTCTACAAACTCTGGAATTTTATAATAAAATATTACAGTGTTATATCAGTTATAAGTCTATTGATTTTCCTCAAAATGCTTTAAATTACTTAAAACTCCTTTTGGCTTGATATTTTTGGAATATTTTAATTTTAAAAGGAAATTGTTTAGCTGTATTAAACACGATTTTTACAACTAATTAGCTAATGATACAATAATATCAAAGTTTAGTTTTATAACCATTTAACATAATTTCTATGAGATTTTTCATGAATGCAATTTTCCCTTCAAATTGGATTAATTTAAAACTTTTTTTTTATGCTGTTTTAGTTAAGAAACCATTTTCTATAGCTAAATTTATTAAAATTTTTCATATTATATAAAAAAAATATAAGAGAAATCACGATTTTTTTTTATATTTTCTGTAATTACCACAATTAACCTTGTAAAATAACACAAATAAGTACCGCCAGTTACCGTTATCATAGTAACCATAAAAAAAAAAGAATTAATTATATTAGTATTCTACCCTTTTAAGTACAAGTTATAACATATATATATTATATGCAAAGTATATAATATACAATGTCATGTATATGGGTACTATAAATATAATAGCCTTCATTATGATGTATTGGTATTTTACTGACAAATTATATTATCACCTTTGTATAAGTTATCCTTCGTTTCTTTTATCTTCATCATTTATTTATCGTTTATATATGCAAATTTGTGCTTATAATTGAGCAGATGTTTGTTTCTTTTAGATTTAGTACTCCAGAAACAAAAATTGAATGGTAATTTTACAATCTTTTAAATTAAGTTAAAGAAATGTTTTTTATCCAGAAGGCTAAAGCAGTTGTTCTTAATGTCCTTTTCGATTTTCCTACGAAAGAAAGTTTTACCATATAACAGTCCGTGTCCCCATTCCATTGCCTATTTTCTTTCTGGGATTTAAACAATAACCATCTCTGTTTTATTTAATGCCATAATTAACTAACGAATTTTTAGGAAAGTCTTTCTATTTGTAAACCCCTGAAACAGTAATTTGTTATCTTTCACATGCGTAAAAAAAAAGCTGCCATAAACGTTTATTTCAAAACAAACTTATTTTAGTATGCAAAGTTATTATATTACACTGCCATACTCTTCCGAAATTTTCTAAATCAGTACAATTGATCTTTGGTGGTTATATTTTCTATATCTATATCATCTATATTTATCTGGAGTGACATTGCTTCCAAAATAATACAACTGAGGCAGTTATTATTAGCAGGCAAATATTTAATTTTTGGTTTAGCACGATTGATTTTTAGGTTTTATGTTGTCCATCAGTATTAAGAGTTTCCAATTAATTCTAAATTTTCATTAAAATTTATTTGTTTTGAAAATGATACCTGTGTTATTTATAAATTGTCTTGTCAAAATTTTCATATTTCTTTATGCCGCCAGATTTTATGGATTGAAATATAAACTTTTGAATTTTTCCTAGAATATGGTCTATCTGATTTTTATAGACTGCAGGATATTTTTTAAGGATATTAATTTGTATAGTTATTCAAACCGATTAAAACAATTTTTATTTTACTTGGCAGACAATTACGTCATTTATAAGTGTTAACTTTTAGGGTTGCATGCAAATTTATGATGAAAACTAAATTCTTTTAAAAACCTGTTATCACGTGCAATGCATTTTGCATTGAATCAGATCCTTACAAAAGAATCTTTTAATATTCTAAAGATTTAGATTTTATGTTGAATGAATGAATGATGAAGATAGATATTATATTTATAAAAAAAAAAAAAAAAAGGTGCATGTGCATGTAAATATAAAAGAACATTCATGATTTTATCATGATGAAGTATTTGTAATAAAATGAAAATTCGTGACAATTTTATTGTGCAAATAATTTTTTTTGATATTTTAATAAAATCTGAACATTTTTAGATTATTTACAGACTTAATTCACAAAATTTTAAATTTTTTTTTGAAATATTTTATTATATCTACGAAATTGATTTTAGGTATTTTCAAAAAAAAAAAAAAACATAAACTGTTTTAGAAAAAGTTTTTATTCATTCAAATAACTTTTGAAGATAGCCTTCACATTTACAACATCTTTGAAAAGTGTAAAACTAATTCCACTTTAGAAACTATGAGTTTTTCTTTATTATTTACTTTGTACGTAAATAATAAATTTTACAAATTATTGTTGGGTCCTTTTTGTGTCGGATCTGTGTCATTTGTTTGGTGACAAATATTTTGAGGAAATTTGAGAGAGATGTTTATTTTTGATAACTTAAGATATACTATGAAATTAATAAATGATTTCTTAAAGAAGAAGCCTTTTAATTGTACATATTCATAATATTACAGATTAAAAATAAATGAATGAAAATGAAAATATTAAAATTGTTTTTCCTTCTCTCGAATTCAAATCTGGGATAGGTCAAACTATTATATAAAATAAAATAATGTAATCAAAATAAATAATATAATACCTATTATTATAATTTAGTACTTGTATAACAAATATACCTAAAAAGCGACGGTTGATTTATTTCCTTATCTTTGTATGAGATGATGGAATGAAAATAAATAAATAAAAAATAAATTAATACTAATACTAATAATAGTACCTGCTACAGTTCAGCTACCTTTAATTTTTATAAGTGTTATATACTACTGCATGTTGTAACTATTGATGGCTTCGATACTAATGACAAAATAGTAATAATAACAGGGTGATTCATTGTTCCCTTACAGTCTCAATCGGTACTATTGGCAAAATAGTAATAACCTGTCCTACTCTTCCATATTCCTACTCTCTACCCAACAATGTTTGTTTGTTATAGTTAAGTGTATTCTTCCCATTTTATTGGCTAAAAAGCTGAGATGAGATTAACCATTTAAAATCAAACATTACCAAAGGAATACTCTTAGTGTCTTGGTAAAGGAGATTCCACCTCCTTTATGAAAAAAGAAAAAAAATAATATTAATCTTTCTTTTTAGTATAAGTTATAATACTATGATAGCTTCTGTCTATTAGTAAGAACATAAGTTTGAAACTTGAAATATTTTGTAACAATAAAATTGGTTTTAATTTGAGACTATTTGTGCCCAAAGCTTAACTTTTGAAATAAAATTATAATATTTTAATATTTAAATCCAGTCAATGGTGTAGTTGTTAAGATACCGGCCTTTCATACGAAAGATCTCGGGTTCAAACCTCGGCTGAGTCATATAGATTGACTAAAAATAATATAGATTTTTCTTATAATATATAATAATTAGTAAAATATAATTAAAATTAAAAATAAGTTTATATGTCCTATAAATTATAATTAATATCCTATTGTAATAGGTATTATAATAAAATAGTAATAAAAAACCAGAATTCTTGTATAAGATAATAGATGGCCTAGAAATAAAAATGTCTCTATAGTCTTGTACAATAGCTACAGTTGTGTAATCAACAGCTTAGTGAAATTAGAAACTGAAACCTTGTCAAATATAAATAATAAATGACTTAGTGGATGCCTTATGCTGCTTCGAGGAGTGACAAGGAAAAGAAAAAAAAAATTATTAGTTCACAAACTATCAGAAATAATTTTTTAATAGTTCACACTAAAATTCTCTAATATATTTTGAATTTTTGTCTAAACAATATATCGATACTCTTTAGATATGCTAAATACAGAAGAATAAATTTAAGCAGAATTTATAAAACAAAATTAGCTCGCTAGCTCTATTCTATTTATCCGTCAATTTAACCATCTTTCTACTTATCTAATCCTTCTTCTGTCTGTCTTTCCATCTGACAAGATTAAAACGCGAATCCGACAACGACAATTAACAAGAATATATTTTTTTACCTTTATAAATAAAAATAAAACATTTTTTGATATTCTGTATTTTAAATAACCATTTTGCGAAACTAAAATGTTACAAAATTTTTGATGAATTATTTCGAAACACATACATAATATCATTTTCGTTCATGGTTCTTACAAAACTTTCACAGTTGAAAAACATTCACAAATCTGATTTATGAATCATAATTTATTAATTTGTACTTACCAATCTTTTTGTTTTTGTGTCCATATTTTTTTTTTTTGTTCCTAAGGGAGGTGGGAATCTTCCAAAGAGACCAAGAATTTCCCCCTTGGTAGTGTCAGATTCTTACTGACTAAACCCACCTCCTCCTTTAGCCAATATATTCGGATGAAACACTTACCTGCGAACGCAGTATATTGACTAGGGAGTAGGGATAGAAAAGGATAGGAAATGGATACGGAAACATTAAATCGGGAGGGGGACTGTAAGGAAGCAATAAATCTGCCTATTTTTATTACTATTTTGCTAACAGTGACTATAGCCGTTACAGCAGTTACAACATGTAGTAGTATATAACACCTGACTACAAGAGGTAATTATTGAAGGCAACCCGCACTGTCACTGTAGCATCTATTAGTATTGGTATTAGTATTCTTATTAATATTATATTCTTATTAGTATTATAGAAGAGATGAAGACCCTTTATCACTTTTTTTACAAATTTGGGATCCTGACTATAATAGTACTTAATTTAGTTACTTCATTCTACAAGCTGAACATAGTTGAAAACCAAAAATACGACAGAATAGTATCACATCTTTTTGCCTGTGGTACTTGTGATCTCTTAATAAATTTTTAAAGAGCAGCCATGTAAACTAACCAACCATTCATTAATATAATGTGAATAAAATATTTTCATTTTAATAATTAAAATAATTTTTCACATTTATTTTTTATATTTTATTTTAAAATGCACATTAAATCAATCAGATATTAGTAATAACTAATAATAAACTCTATGTTTTAATAATAAAATAGATAATAACAATTATAAATTCTAATAATTTTTAATAATTATTAATAATTTGCATTAGAATAGAATTAAAAATTCTTAAATTTTAAAAACTTCTCACTTTATCTTTTTATCTTTTCTAAAGTAGTTTAAATAAAAAACAAAACTTCTTATCCATCATTTTGAGGTTATAAAATTATTGGGATTTTTATGCCCCAAAGGCTTTTCAAATATTTTCTTTAAAAAAGAAAAAAAAAAAGGAAAGAAAATAAAATTTACTGAGCTACTGAACAATGAAATAAAAAAATTCTAAAAAGAAAACAAAAATTTACTTTTAAAATATATGTAAGTTATGGTAATCTTATACTACTCATGATTTAACTGGGATTTGTGTTTATTATTGTTTATGCAAATTAGGAACATATAAAAATAAAACATATAATATATTCTCATATATAATAATGTAGATATGAATAACAATATGTAGCTTTATTTCTTTTATTAATATATTTCACAAGGTTTTCTTTTTTTCTTACGAAACAAACATTTCCTCAAAAAAAAAAAAAAAAAAGATTCACAAAACTTACATATTGTAGTCAGAATCCTTTTTGTTCAATCTACCGATTTTTTACAGTTCCAGTTAAATTAAGTCTTCAAAATATTATTCGTATTATACGTAATAGTTATAGAACATGCGGCTGAATATATTTCAATTACTATGTTGTTGTCAGAAATTTTCTTTTTTAGTTTTTTACGTGTTCATCATACTCTACGAAAGAGTTCTCTTATATACAAATTATCATAGATTTAGGTAACGGTGAGAAGAATTGGAGGGAAATAGGATAATAACAGAGAGTTTAAAATTAAACTGTACAGTTTTTTTTTTTTGAAAAGCAGCTAAATATATAATGGATCATATCTATCGGATTATGAAACACATTGGTTGCGAAAATTTATCACATTTTATTGTTCTCAAAATAAATCAGTTTCCATAAGCATTTTTAAACTCTGTATTTTCAAATACTACAAAATTGTGGTTCAAAAATTGAATTGAGGATTGGAGGAAAAATTTAACTCTTTATTTTTGAAAATAACACACATTGTCGTATATAACGAAACAGATTTCAAGCAACAAATACATAATATAATTCCATAAGGATTGACAGAATATTAGGTATATTATACTGTTAAGTATGATATCTTTGAAATGTCCAGAGGGATAAAGAAAAGTGATTTCCATAATAAAATTTAAAAAACAAAAAAAAATATGTATTCATGTTATATGCTGTGTATTATATTGGTTTTGAAGAACTTTTATGAATATTTTTAAATGATATGGATGAAAAATATAAGTCTGTTAGTTTGTAAACCTCTTAAGATATCTATTCACAGTTGAATTTTAAATAAGTAGTATTATATGTTTTTAAAATAAACCCTAATCAATTATATTTTTTACCATTATATAATAACAATTTGTAAATACATATATAAATTAAATTTTAAAACTAAATTGCTTTTAAAATATAAAAATAACGGTTCTTTCGATTTTGTAATTGTAACTTTTTTATTTATATAAATTTTTATATTTGAACCAATATTTTTTTTCTTTTTGAATATGCATTAATTGTAATATGAATGAACAAAATATGTTTGTATAAAATAGTCGAAATAATTTTCCGAGTTACTTATTCTAGTATAAGCTATTAGAAACTAAAGTAAACCGGTACCACTATCGTAAATATTTAACTTCCGACGATAATTTATATAATTTTATTTAATTTTTAACTGTTTCAAAAACTATTCGTAAAAATACAAGTACCTACTTATATTTGGATTTTTATATTAATCCCAACCTTTTTAAATTTAAGCGCAATTTTTTACAAATGATTTTATTTTTAAAAGTGTCGCCTTTACGTCATATAATCTGTTGAACTGAATAAAGTGTTACCATTTTATTGATTTTCATATGCTTAAGTCGACTTTAAAATACAAAGTTCTCACAAAAATAATATGAGGATGATGTAAAAATTCGAAATTTTTTTTTTAAAACGTTATTTTTATTGATGAAGAATGATGAAGCCTATACGTCAGTAATAACTAGACTCTATATGTCCGCAGAGCACTTTCAAAAAAGTGGAAGAAACTATTCTGCCAGAGTTGGTGTTTAGTTTTCTTAGATTTATGCCATGATAGTACCTCTGAAGGCTTCTCTAGATACATGTCATAGTCATTATATTATGTTTTAATTAAAAAAAAATAACATGAAAAAAATAATCTCTCATTTTAAAAGTTCTTCCATCTTAAGATATTGTAAACGAAAGCCCAAATTTATAATGTTACAAAAAAAATATTTTATTAAATTTTTTGGTGAAAAGTGATGTATTATAGAGGTATACGCATTTAACTATATTTTATTATGTGTCTAGCAAAAAGGGTTTACTATATATACATATAATAATATTTCAATACTTTAATATAATGTACATAATATTATATACTTAGGTATGTATTTTTTTATTCATATACATATGTACATAATATGTAAAGTCTATTATGATGAATGAGTATTTCCGTGTTTTAAAATGAACATAAATAATTTTACATACATACATAATTATGTTAAGGATTTTTTTTTTGTTTATGCTTGGGGATAAATATTAAAAAATTTGTTATACTTTACTTATTTATGATAATTTTACCACTTATTTTCAATTACTATGATTACTATTGATTGATACTTTTTAAAATGATTAAAACCTTTAGGGAATAAAGAGGAAAAATTGGAGAATAAAAGCAATGTAGAATATGTTATAGTTTATGTTATATGTATATGTGAAATTAATTGTTTTAAAAAATATGTATTGTAAGTGTCCTTTTTAATTTTTTATTTAAAGACTGTCTTTTTTGGAAAAAAAAAATTAAGCAATTTGTTCACTAATTATTTTTGATTTTTGAACAATTCTATGATAAGAAGTAAATAACGAATCGTTTACTTTTGATACTCTTTAAAGATAAGCCGTAAATATAAGCATTTTGATCACTAGAATAAAAACGAAAAACTTATCTAGAATTGCAGTTTAATGATTGGTAGGATGAAGCTTATCTCATTGTACAAGTGAACAAAGATTGTATATCATAAAATATATTATTCTATTAGAGTTTTTACTGCGTCATCTTTTACCTTGCTGAAGGGGTACATTTTGTTATTAGTGTTAGATATGAAATTTTATTGTTGCTTATGAAATTTCACTAAAATTAGTATTTTAGAGTATTTCCGCAACAATTAAATTTGTTTTTATTTTTAAAATTGTAGTGCCTTTTACTTACATATTATTTGGCTATTGTAATCTTACAGAGACATTAGATCCTTGAAGATTTTGATTAAAACATTTAAATATTTAGATTTTAGATTAACATATATATATGTGTTTCTTTTTTTATTTCTCAAATATTTAATAAACGGTATAAGGACCTAAACAGTATAGGGACATAAAATTGGATAAAATAAATGACACTTTTCTATGTACAAATATATTAAATATCATTGTTGGCAATACAGTAAAAAATATCCGGTCATCTCTTTTACTATTTTTTTAATTATTATTTTTTTTTATTCTAATGACCTTTGATTAATTTTTTTCGCTCCAACCTTTCAATAAAATATTTTTATAAAAAAAATTTTAATATCTTCTTGTTAATTTATTGAATTGCTGTCTCTCGAATTAAATTTTATTAAATACTAGCCGTTTACGGGGATAAAAGACAGAACGAAAAAGCAACTGTAGTTTTGTTTTAATGTCATTAGACATTTTAATCTGTTTGTGTCCATTATTGATTTATTAAAGATTGGTTTGCGTCTTCAATCAATTTGATCAGAATTTCAAAAAAAAAAACTAATTTAAAAAAAATTGGAAGACTATAACGTTGAATTTCTACAGTAAACTGACTGAAGACAGATATATTAAGAAAATTATATAAAATAATTTTATTATTTTTATTCGGTAAACAATAAGCAATTTGTTTTTACATTTATTGCGACATAAAAAATATATATTTTGATATTTGGACTGACAATAATGCATTCAAGTTAATAATGAAATTATTATAAGTACAGGTCATTATAATTTTTTTTTTAATAATTATACAAAATTTAATTATTATTTTATTTTACTAAACGCGCGATAAAAATCATAAAGTTTTGAAAAAAAAAAACAAAAAAAAACTTTTCTAATTATGTACTTTCTATCACTTTATATTCTTTTAATAGGTCAGATTTTTATTGAAAAAGTTAAGAATGTTTCTATTTTCTTATTTCCACAATTTTTTTTTTTCCTAAACAGAGCGGAAAACAAAAATTAAAACTGAAATAAAAAAAAAAATAAATAATATTCCAAGAATGTTTAATCGGTAAACTTTATCATAGTAAATGATTTTTTAATTTTTTTCTGTTTTATCAACATCAGTACTGCAAGTAAAAATAAAGTTGGTAAGCGAGGCTAAATGAAAGGGAAATTGTATATACCTACCAGTAAAGTAAAAACAAAATAGAATCAAAGGTAAAATAAAAAAAAATTTACTATAAAGAAAATAAAATAATGACAACCGTCTGCATAGGTTTTGAATAAAATCTTTTTAATTTTCTAACAATCCGGAAAATATATCTTTACGCTATTTTGATTTTTCCGGTAATCCTTTAGAAAACCAAAAAAAAAAAAGTTGGTACAAATTTTAAACTGAAAATTAAGTCTTTATGTAATTTGTAGTAGGTATCTAGTAGTAGGTAGGTATGTATAAAAAATAAGTTATATATATTATAATAATGTATAGATATAATAAATATATAAAAATTCATACTTAATTAATGTTTTAAAAATAAATTTCAACTGAACTTTGACAAAGGCTGTGGTCTGAACTAATATATTGCTTCATTCAATTTTTAAAAATATCACAAAATTTCTTAACTAAAAGAAAAAGTTTTGATAAGACTTCGCATGACATTATTATAGGATAGGTACTTATATATACATATAATAGCAATCAAAGACGTCTCGTTAAAATTTATCCAGGGTTAGTTATTTCCCACTACTAAGAAATAAATTTATTGAAAAAAGAACAACAAAACATTTATGAACACTAAAATATTTAATTTTTTACTTAAAATAGGATAATATTTTTTTTTTATGGATTTCTCTGCCACATAAATGTGGACAGGAAATTGCAGAGTCTTTCCTGTACAGGCGTGGCTGTAAGTTTTGTAAGGGAGAATAACTCTTACGACGTGTGTGGGATTCGAACCCATACTCCCTCGGTATTTACAGCGAATTTTATACGCTCTTACCCACTAGGCCATCGAGGCCTCCTGAAGAGGAAAATCGAAATAACAACAAAATAATTATAAGGAACCTTTTTACCTTAAACAGCTGTCAAAATGTATATGATCCCAATGATTCTAAGACAATTTTTATAAGAAATGTCATGTCCCAATTCTATAATTACAATTAATTTTATCTTGAAATTAAGTATTTCTTTTAATCTTTTTGTGAAATAAATCATATTATGAAAATATCCAGGATTCTTTAAAGTATATGCGTATATTTACTATTTAGTTACAAAATCAGGGTTCTAATAATTTGATTAGCAGCTGTTTAGGAGCGTTAGTCCCTCTATTTTTAGTTTTCTTCTAGTGTTTTAGTTTTCTCTATGTTTAGTTTTCTTCTAGTGATATGAAAAACAAATCCCCAAAAAGTTGTCTTCGTATACCAAAAAACCTTTTGTTCGAATGGCAACTATAAAAAAAAATTATTAAAAATTTTTATCCCAAAAAAGTTTTTTTTTAATATATTGTCCTAAAAATATTTTGATATTTTTTTTATGACATCAGACCAAAAAACTATGCATTTGCCCCTCATTTTTAAACAGATAGAATGGAAAATTATTTTATAAAAAATCATTTTAACAGATGGCATTTTTATTACATTTTCAAATTTATTTAAGTTTCAGTTTAAAATTATCATAATTATTATTAAAATAAATATTTTAAGAATATTATAATTTAAAAGAAAATTAAGAATTTAAAATTTATTTTATTTTATTTTTATTCGCATATTAGTTATTTCGTTCATGTTGTACATTAATTATGTGAAATTACTTTTAAATAATATTATGATTTGGCTATTATAACTTAAAATAAACAACTTTTTTGCTGAAAGTCCTTTGAGCTACCTTTGTAGTCCCAAGGTTTTCAAAATTTTAATTACAAAAATTGAATTATACCGAAGATGTTTTGTGAATGATTGAAATTGACAGAAAAATGCTTGTTTTGTGTTTGGAAAAGCTGTTGCATAATAAATGCACTTTAGTTTAACAGAAAATCATATAATATATGTTACCTATGTTCCTTCGTGCTGTATATTAAAAATTAAAGAATTAAAGAATAAAAAATCTAGTTATTTTTTTAACTTTTTTACTTTACATTTTTAAAACTTTTTAGTTTTTTCGATTTCATTCTTACTGTAATAAAAATACAAGGCAAAATAGAATATGAAACCAAAGGTTTTTAAAGTCTCACATTTTGCAAAAGATAATAAAAACATTTAAGAATATTGTAATTTGCTCCAAAATTTGTTAAAAGTTTTTCAAATTCTTTAGATTAGTCAGATTCTTACTGACTAAATCCAGATCCCCCTTTAGCCAATATAATGGGATGAAACCTTTACATACGAACGCAGACTAAGCAGTAGCGATATGAAAGGATAGGAAATGGATGCGGAAACATTGAATTGGAAGTGGGACTGTAAGAAAATAATGAAGCCGTACAATTATTATTACTATTTTGCTAACAGTGACTATTGCCGTTACAACAGTTATAATATGCCGAAGCATATAACATATCTTACTGCATGAGGTAATTATTGAAGGCTACCCCTACTGTCACTGTGATATTAGTGACAGTAGGGGTTGGGTGATATTATTTTGTTAAGGAAAAAAATTGCATTTTGTTTGGCTTTTCTAGATTAAAAAATGTTAAGTAAGAACTGAAATATATCTATACATTTGAAACTACGGTTTTTTGAAGCTTCAAGGCACTGTAGTCCGAAATGTGCTATATAATATTATGTGGCTATATATAAATGTGGCTATATAAAAAAAATTCTACATCATTAATTGAAAAATAAAAAAACAAAAAACCTATTCAATGGTTACAATTTAATTTCTCTATTTTAAACCTATCAGAAGTTTTGAAAACAGAATGATGGACGCAATGGACGATAAAATGGAAAATAATAAGCAAGTTTTGAATTTTTTTTTTTTATAATGTGCTAACAAATTTTAAAAAAAAATGTAAGAATTAAAAATATTAAAATTCAAGGTGAATTGAATACGACTAACATTATTCCATGCTATTTCCATGCATACATACATAAACAAATACTTTGATTTCTGAATATTTTGAAAAAACACAGGTAATTTTACGATAATAAAAAAACCAGATAGGTACCTATTTAAATTTTAAATTGTCATTTTTAATACATAATAAAAAATAATAGAATAAGCTATTCCAAACTTTTTTAATAGCGAATTTTATAACCATTTTATAATTCCCTATTTTTTTTATTTTTTCCCTTTAATGTTGAAATGGTGGCATATTTTTAACACTCATGTTTTCTAAGGTTTTTCCATAATCTGAATGATATCTTCTTTTTTTTATTGCTTTATTTTTAATCTAGACATACATAATATGTGGTTGTGCTGTTGGAATTATTCTTGCAATTTATATCGCATTATAACTAACATAATAAACAAAAAAAAATTAATTTTAACTCTATTTAAAGAAATTACGAATGCATCCCTTTTTACAAGGAAAAAGAGAAGGACTATAACTTTGCTATATGTAACTTTTTTATGAAATTGTTTTAAAAGTTAAAAAATTTATTTTTTAAATGAATAACAAACAAAACACTTAATGTTATTATAGGACAAGTATTTAGAACCTGAAAAAAAAAAATATTAAATTGATAATATAATGAATACGATTTAAGGAAGAATTGACGTATTACTTAGTTATAACCTACTGGTTGATAACTAGACATAAAAGGAATAAATTATAGTTAAATTAAATTGGGTTGGTAATAAATGCTTTATAATTATGTCATTATATTATTATAAATATCTAAATTGTTTTTATTTAGAAGTCCTTCACTGTGTCTAGATTACTTTTACTAAAATAGTTTATTTTAATAGAATTTATGTAATAGGTAAATAGGTTATGGAATAAACCTTTGCTTATATCCCTTTATGTACAAATATCTAAATAACGATATTATTTTGCTTATATTTATTATTTTGCCTATAGATATAAAAATTGGTATTCAGCTGTTTTGGTGAGAAAAGAAAATATTTAAAAAAAATATAGGTATAGTAATCAAAATTTGTTGAATGAAAAATTTATAGATTAAATAAAAATCATCTACCGTATAATTGTTTTAAATAGGTGAGCATATGCAATCTCTAAATTGAGATTGAGAATAGTTCGAAAATGAACCTATCATTTATCCTTAATATTTATTTTATTTCAGTATGTGTCTGGTCATATCAACTCTCTTGCAGAGGCTATTAAAACAAAATATAATCAATTATGTACCTATATGTGATGGTTTAAGCGGCACTCCACTTCCTAAGCCGACTTACAAAATCAACATTCATTATTTTCCCAACGCAAATATTTAAAAAAATTTTAGTTTAGAAATTAACTTTTAAATAAAAATGAGCAAAAAAGTCGAATTTGATTTTTGAAATTTAGCCGAAATTGTTTTTGCGAAAAAAAAAAAAATATGATTTGAAGTAGGACAAATTTGAAATGAAAAGGGCATAGATACCAAATACTTTTTCTAAAATAGTTAATTTAAATAAATTAAAGTAATTAATTAAATGGTAAAATAAGTAACTAAACATAATTATTATTGATATAATAAATATGAAACATAAAAGTTGGTGAAATTTAGGGAAGGAATTTTATTTAAAGAAAACATGTTTAAAACTAAAGGCGTATACTTTCCAAAGACAATAAAAGCAGTTTTATAATTTTTCATAGAATTTTTTAAATAAGAAAAAATTAAAAAAATCTAAAATCAAATTTTTTTTATTTTAAGGAAGCTTTCTATAATAATTAAGGCAAGCTGTTGATAGATGTAAAAATATAATTTTGAAGCTTTCATTCTTGCATTTTACTTTGAAAAACTACTGTGTACCTACAGACGTGGTTTAAAATTATTAAATTTTCAGAGATACCTTAAGTTAATTCTGAAAAATCTCTCTTCTCTCAATATTTCAATTTTCTAACTAAATCATGCTGATATTAGTGATAAGAAGATTTGTCAAAATATTTATAAAAATGTGTTAAATATTTTTCGAACATTTTATTTTCCAACATAAAATTGGAAAAATAACATCGATTACAAAGCAATAATTAATTCCAGATCAGAATGAAGAAATATTTTATTTATTTATTTATATTATAATATTACAAATAATATAGGGCAATGCAATATTATTAAACCATTGGCTATTAAGGCCGTTATAGATCGTTTAAGTAGGTTAGGGTTTTTAAATAAATAAAAAATATTACACTATATATTTACACTATATATTTGATAACAGAACGCAGTTTTTTTATTACTACTAAAACTTACTACCTGTGAAGAATTCGAACTCACACTACCTCGGTTAATAAGCCCACATGCTTAACTACTAGGCCACCGAGGCTTTTCACAAAGAATTATTACAATTATTGCATAACTTAAGGCGAATAAATTTTCGCTTTCTAATTAATTCCAAATAAATTTTATAGTTGTGAAATCAATATAGATAAAAGATAAATCTACTAGGGGTCCTGTAGCTGGGTATGTACATATATTTTACAGTGACATCTAAATTACAAAAAATTCGTATGGGATACAAAATTTCTTGATTTTAAAAGAAAACAAAAAAAAAATCATGATTCTAAACATACATACAAAATGTACATACAAATACGATGGAGTTCGAAGCGAGCTGCGAGGTGTTGAATATGGGGTAATTCAGGATAGTGCACTAGGTCCTACCTTGTTTGCCTGTTATATAAACGGCTTACTAAACACTGCATTAAGCGGCAAACCATTTATGTACGCAGATGACTTAGCTATTGTATACACAGATGATACATGTAGGTATTTAGAAGAAAAAATAAATGCAGATATGTTTAAGATACAGAATTGGATGAAGAACCACAGTCTAACAATAAATGGAAGCAAAACTAAATGTATGTTATTTAGGAAAAAAGCTAACGATCATTTAAAAATAATATTTGATAAATTCAGAGGTAGAAGTAGTACATAGCTATAAATATTTAGGCGTTATTGTTGACAATAACCTCACATTCGGCCCACAAATTCAGGAGCAACTGAAAAAAGTAAGAAAAACGGCAGGGATCTTTAAATTGATAGGTGATATAATTCCTTTTAATCTAAAAAGGTCAGTATATTTCAGTATATTTCACTCTGCAATTACTTATGGCATTCAAATTTGGGGTAATATTTACAATAACCAACTAAATTTATTACAAGTGGCACAAAATAAAGCCATTAAAAATCTATATAAATATAAAATATGATCGTCAACTCGAGAAATTCACAGTAAACTCAATATTTTACCTTTACACTTTTTGATAAAAAGTAAATTGGCTACACATGTATATTTAATTACTACAAATAGAATTAACTCAAGACTTATGCCGATTATAAATAATGAAGTCCACGCTCACAACACCAGAAATTCTACTTAGTTAAGAATCATATCGTCAAAAGTCAGATTCAACAATCATGAAACTATATACAATACAGCTTATAAAAACTTCAATGAATTGCCTATACTGAAATTAAAAATATAACGAACAACAGTGTCAAGTTCAAAAAGAAGTTAAATGAATACTACATTAATAAAATATAAATTATTCGATTATAATTTTAATAGTTATCTAAATTTTTTCCATTTTATCTTTTCTGTTTTATTGTTTTGAATGAATTATTTTATTCTAAATTGTTATTATTATTTACACACTTATATAGTTATTAGATTTATTGTATATAGCTATTTTTTTTAAATTTGCTTTATTTTTTCTGTTTTGGATTACATTTGTGATTACTAGTTTATAATAATTGTTTTTGAATTATATCTCGCCTATTTTTGTAATGTAAATTGTATACTTGTTGAAACTTAAAATTTTTGAATGTAGAAGTACTCTATACGAGCATTATTGCTCTCTAAGTTTAAATAAAAGAAATAAATAAATCAAATAAAATATATAATAATTGTAGATTTTGTAATAGAAAAAATGTATTCAAATATGTACTTGTATATTCAAAACTTAGCGGAATGTCATAATACGTAGTCTGTGACTGAAAACTACTAATTTATAATTATAGGTATTATTTGTCTATAGGAAAATACTTGTATATACTTTATTATAATACACTTAAAAATAAAAGGTTCTAATTTGATTTTTTATGATATGATTTTTAAAATTCATATTTTATTATATGACGCTAAAAAAGTTTTTTAATGCACATATTTTATAATTAAATATGTTTTAACTATTTATTAACATTAAATTAAATGAAAACTGTTATGTCATGAGTCATGACATGAGCATTTAATAAAATACATTGTACTCATTTAATGCAATTTCATGCAGGTAATCATAATATTATAAGAAATATTAAAGATTCAATTAAAAAATTGAAAAAAAAAAAAAAAAATTGTTTTCATTTTTTTGTCTTTTAAATTACTTCATTTTGCGATAACTAGCGAACAAGATAATGGCGTGTTCAGTGATTACATCTAATAACGTACTTTATAGTTTAAAACTATGTTAGTAAAATTGCGGAAAAATAAAATTATGTTGCATGTAAAGGTTTAGGTTTTTTTTTTTTTTTTTGTTACTCTATAGTATCCAATTATAATATCCAAGTTAAAACTGTTATTTATGTTTTAGTTTTATTGTTATTTAGTAGTTTACTAACCTTTGGTCTGTTTTTAAAAATTTAATCAAATATTTCTTATATAAATAAACAACACAAAAAAAAAAAACTTTATAATTGTTGGACTTTTTAAATTCGTTTTCAGTTACATATTAAATACCAAAAGAAAATTATTATTTATAGAGTATGTCATAATTTTTCGATTTACGTGTTCCATTTAATTACAAAAAAAAAAAAAAAAACAAAAAAAAAAACTAAAACTAAAAACCAAACTAACAAAATAAACTCATAGTATAAGCTGTAATAAAACTTATTGTTTTTAATATTTAAAAGTACGTTATTTATGATTAAATGGCATGAAATGGACAAATTTTTATAAATACATGAATAATGATAAAATTATATGACAAGGAAAACCATTAAATACAATTTAAAATAAATTTATTATAAGAATTTTTTTCGAATTTCAAAATAAGATTTTGATTTATTAAATTCATTTTTTTATTACAAGTCTCAAAAACTTTTTTAAAGGCTTTTTTTTTACGGTTTTTCCAGAAATATGAAATTTGCAAAAAAAGAAAAAAAAATTAAATATGGAATTTGTATCCCTAGGCTGTAGCTTTTGTTTTCAAAAATTCAGATTTCACTTTTAATGTCCTTTATATAAACCTAATATTTGATTTCTTTCTCTTAGAATTATTACTTTCGTAATTCGTATTCGTATTCCGTTAAGATTTTTATTTAAAATTAACTAAATTTAAACCATTTTCAACATTTTTACTTAATTTTTTATAGCAGTCCCAAAAAAAAAAAAAAAAATTATTATTCCTCTTATTAAAGCTTTGAGATATGAGTTCAGAACTATTATAATTGTCATCTCTTCATATATGCCATATCTTTACAAAATAGTTCAAATAGGTGTGTATTTTAAAATCCTGCTAAGCTAATATTGTAATTAGTACTCAATATATGCATCCATTTTAAAGAGCAATAAAATGAGACAATTTAAATTGTCAAATTAAATTTGCTTGATATAATATCATAAAGGTAGGTAAATATTAGTTTGAACACCTTTACAGTTTCAGTAAAGAATTAAAAGAAATAATTAAAACTTGCACTGCATGAAGAAAAGGAGAATTATTACTCAGAAAGTTCAGAAATCTTCGATAAAATTAAGGTTGAGAACTTAACTTAAAAAAAAAAATCAGGAGCTCAGGAAATATTAACAAGATTTGCAGGATTTAATATATTTTTTACAAAAAAAACAATTGCGTTGTCATATATATTAGCAGGGCTTTACAAATTATTTCAGACTGACTTTCTTTTTACATTTTAATTTTTTCAATTAGTCTTTTTATTTTATTAAAAACGAGCCAGATACAAATTGCTAAATTAACATTATTTTGTAATCAATTTTTGTTTAATAACGTTTACCAATATATTTTGTATCAGCAAAATTTTGAACAATTAAAATTATGTACTTATATTAATAATTTTTTTTTTTTTGTTATTTTACTTATACATAACTCACGTGGTTCCTCATGGTAGTGTTCAATTTTAACCAACCAAAACCACTCCCCTTTTCAAACCAATTTTTAGAATGGAAGGTTTAATACTAATGTACAGTTTGGTTTTGAAGATAGGGATGTGGAAAGGATGATTGGAGAAATTGGAATTAGGAAATTCGGAAATATGGGTAACAGGTTGAAAGGCTATTTTGAAGAAAGATGTTAATGTTCTTTTTAAACTTAAGAAAAAAATTAATTTACTTAATAGAAAGATGCGGGTCACTTGTCGTATTCGAGTTTGTTTAGGATTGCATAGTTGAAAAGAAAATCAGAGTTTCAATAATTTTTTATGGGGAGTTTTTGGATTACAGCTCCCACTATTTTAATTTTTTTGATGTTCAAATAATATGTATATGTATAGTACCTACTATTCTCCAAAGTTTCTAGATCGCTTTCCTTTTCCCACTTTCCAGCCAATACACTGCTATAGCAGTTAGGGGTATCCCATTATTTTGGCTAAAAGGGTTGGTGTCGTTTAATTAGTAAGAATCGAGCACGGAGGTATCAAGGAGGTATTTTTGCCATTTTTGTGAGATTCCTATAGCCCCTTGGAAAAACAGTACAATTGTATAGATTGCAATTTTATCAAATTTTACTACATACTATGATAAGGCGTTCAATTATCTCACGTAATAATTGGTAGTTAATTAATTGAGAACAATAATTCAAATAAGAATTTATACATTTCAAATATATTACTACTTCTCTATATTATTCATTGTACCTCTAGTGTACATTTCATTTTGTATCTACAGCTTCCTGTAATGCAGACAAAATTTTCAAATTTAGCAGTTAAACCGTTAGCATAAAAAATAAAAAATAAATAAAAAATAAAATAAAGCTAAAAGGTGGTTCACAAATCTTTGTGGAAAAGGACTAAAAATAAATTTAAATGAAATAAGTAATTAAAGATAAAAATCTTTAAATGCAGTTTTATATTCTTTAAAAGATTTTCTTTTGTAATTCTAAAGTAGTTGCAATCGATTTCCAGAATAATTAAAAAAATTGAAAAATAATTTATTGGAATTATATCATTTCCTTCTTTACTTTTTTTTTTTTTTAATCATAAACAAAATTCTTAGGTTTACAGATTACAGATAAAATGCATCACAGACAGAATTTTTAATATACAATAGTATGTGTATACATGCACTATTGTTTAGAATTCTTTAATATTAAAATAGCCTGAAACACAATTGCTTTAACAAAATAATATTTTAAAATTTATTTTTATAAAAATTACTCATATATTGCATTTTCTTTAAAAATATTCTCAAATATGAAATACTGAAATACATATACATACAATATTACAAAATACATACATATATATAATATTATTATATGCATGTGTCAAGAAATATTCCATTTTATTATGGATTTAAAAATTATAAAAATGAAAATAAAGTTATTTTAAATTTTAAATTGAATATATATTTCATAAACATATTAAAAAAATAAATTTACTTTTAGATGACAATAAAAGAAAATTTATTTTCAACAAAAAAAAACAAAACAACTTACAATATTATTTAAATTAATGCTTCTGTAAGGATGTGCATAAGAGAAGAGAAAAACTATTATTCAGGATAGCTTTTAATTTTTATATTAAAAGTACTGAATGTAAGTTTAAAGTAAGACCTTTAGTTAGATATAATTGCCGAACCTCATCATTATATTATAATTTTCCACAATAAAATTATAAAACATAATTATTTCCTGTGGATATTCCCGTAGAAGATGGGGCCATTAAAGTGTTAATATAAACTTTTAAAAATATGTAATGATAAAATATCAAATGGCTGAATATTTATCTTGCAACGCTTGCTAAAAGCATAATTTCCGTTAGTTTAGAAGATGCTTTTTCAAAGTATGAACAGGGTTACATTGAATAACGACAACCTGGTGCTTTTGAAACAAAAACTAATTTATTTAGTTTGTTTGCTTTTTTTTAATTTAAAAAAAAAATACTTTTATATAACGGTTCATTTTAATTTTTTTTTTTATAACCTTTTTCTGCCAGATAAATGTAGACAGGAAATTACAGGCGTTCAGGCGTGGCTGTAAATATCGTAAATGCGAATAACTCTTACGACGTGTGTAGGATTCGAATCCACACTCCCTCGGTGTTTACAGCTTATTTTATAAGCGCTTACCCATGAGGCCACGAGGCTCCCGGTTCATTTTAATTTCTTTATTTTTCTTTTATTTGTTTCCTTTTAACCTTTCCAGAATAAGGTTGATATTTTTCTAGCTGCTTTAGTGACTGATCAATTATAGTACAAATTGTTATCTCTTCAACATTAAAATTGAAAATCTTCGTAAGTTTTTCATAGAAAATTGAAACCAGAAAGATTTTATTGATTTTTGTAACATTAACAGGTTAATAATTCGGTTTTTTTCAAAAGAAATGGAGTCTACCCCTACTAAATCTCTTCTAAACCAAATTATAAAAATCTTAATTTTTTATCAAACTCTAAAATCTATACCTTGATATTAAAATCGAGTTAAAACCCTTTTGGAAGGTTATCAACCAAGTTTATACTCTTAGAGATTCCATTAATTTTTGCTGTAATTTAAATTTTGTATCAATATTTTAAAAGCCGTTATTAACGCCTTAATTTGCTAAACTCCAAACAAGACGCCAAAGAAAGTTTATTATTTTTGTTGTATTTTGTTTGTGGAAAATTTAAATAAGATTGGGCCGCCCACTATTTGGGATTAAAGCCTATAAATAAGTATATAAAAAGATTGTACGTGAAAGGTTTTTGTTTTTCTTTTGGGTCCTATAAACCCTAAGTAGGGTATCGATAAATTTCTTCCATTTTGTTCAATTCTTAGCGATTGTGTGCTAACAATGTTTTTCTCTTCTTTGCTCTGCGGCGCTTCTTTTAAAACTTCATGTTGTTTTCGATTTTCCGACATCGCACTGCCAGTTTTTAGTAAAAACTAATTTGGCATGATATAAGATAAAAATGAATTTATTACAAAAAGGGTATTTTAAAATAACAAAATCGAACGCGTTGATTTTTTTTTTAAAGGTCAACCAATTTTTTTAAAGGTCAACTTACCAGTTTAAAAAAACGAATACATACTTTTTAATACAGTCTGTGATCAAACGATGATTTAATTTTAATATTTTTTCTACACAACTTTTTAAAATCAACAAAATGGAAAAAAAAAAAACAATTCTATTTTAAGAATTATTTTATCAAATGTATATTTCAATGAAAGCTATTTAATTTGCATATTAAAAATACTTTCTAGGAAATCATCTTTTATGAATAAGAATGTATGTATATGTATGTTGTTTTGTTTTTCAATTTTTATAAAAATTTTCTTTTTTAAATCTTACAAAATAACTCGACCTTAAAATGCAAGACTGTAAAAAGTTCTTATGATTATTTTTGTATATTTTTATACTGTTTATATTTTGCATAATATGATTAAAAAAAAAAAATGCATTCATATGAAGTCAGTTTTGAAAAACCACTTATTGTTTTTAGAATAAAAAGTTCATATTATTATTATGTTACTAATATTGCTGGATGTTCACTCATGTTTATTGTTAATAACGTTCTGACAACAATTAGACTTAACAACTTGAAATAACCAATTTTGAAAATATTTTAGACAAATTAAAGTTTAACACCAAATTATAAAATGAAGAGTAAATAGAAAAATAACATTTACCTAGAACACTGAACTCAACTATCGGAAAGTAAAATTAAAGAATTAATTTTCTTTTAGAGTTTCATCTTCTGCTTTAAAAAAAAAAAATTGACCACCAAGACCACAAGAATGTATTATTAAAACTGCACCTGGTTTGTGCTATTTGAGTATTCTAAGTGTAGGAATGTACGCCAACAAACCAAAATATATAAAAGAGATTGAATATTTATTATCTCATATCCTATTTACACTCTCCTATCCTTATCCTTTAGCCAATATACTTCGATAGCAGTTTTAGGGGTTTCATCCCATTATATTGGTTAAAGAGGGAGTAGGTTTAATCACTAAGAATCTAACACTACCGAGGAGATATTCTTAGTACCTTTGGAAGATTCTCATCTCTATTAGGAAAAAAAACCAAAAAAATGGAAGGAACATAAAATCAGTTTTAGTGGTCAAATTTTGTAGGAATTCATTTGATCATTACAAAAGGTTAGATATTTATTTTACTATAATTTTTATAAATATTATAAAATATTTTAATAATTTTTATTAGTGTCCATTATTGCTTACAATATTATTCTCATGACAATATATATTTAAACTTATTTTTTATTTTTTTTAAATTTATTAAGAAAGCAAAACATTGTTAAATTATTTTTTAAATCGAATATAAAATAAAAATAATAAGAAAATTTAAAATGGAAATAATCTTTTACTTAGAAATTACTATTATTATATAGTATAATCATTTCTTAAGTGTTTATAAAATTATTTTTATTATTAATCTTATTATTATGAATAAGAATGCAATAAAATTTAATGATAGCACCATATTCAAATACGAAGTTGAAAATAATTTTTGAATTAGGTAAACACTTAACTTAAAAAATAAAGGTGAATTGTTTTAAGTAGTTTTGTAAATATTCCTGTTGATCCTCTCTAATCCACAATTTCATAAAATCTTATTTTTTATATACATCCTTCCATATTCTTATTCCCAAATTGTTTGGTTTTGGGAACTTTGTGTTAAAGTTCCAATGCTAATGTTTAGTTTAAAAGTAGGTTTTGGTCGGATAAAATATAGTATTACCAAATAGGACCTCGTGCAGTTGTGCTCGTCTAGATGACTTTGAATATTTTTCATCTTTATGCCAGTCTTTTCTTAATATTCGTCAATGACTTACTTTCAATAATCTCCATTCAATATCCGTGAACAATAATTTAAGAAAAATTCAAAAATGAGGTAAAATCAATAATTAGACTTCAACGCCGACAAAATTCAATACTGTTTGATATCGCAAAAAATAGCAACTACTTTACCAAACCTGATAATTCAGATTCAACAGCACTCAACATATTTAAATTTTCTGGGAATCGAGTTGAATAAAAAATTGATTTGGTCAAATTATATTTTTGATATAGCTAAAGATGCTTTTAGACATTTAAGTTTTTGTATCATACGCAAATCGTGTTTTTGGAACGTTATGATAACATATGGGTTCCCAAAAGTTGGTAATTCATATGTGTACGATTTAGCATATCTTTCTTCAAATTATATCCTAAACCTAATTGTTATTCATTCTTCTCATTCCCAGAACTAAACTGTACAATATATTATTATGTATCAAAGTATCCGCACCCTAAAATTTAAATTTTTTAGTGGAGTTTTGTTTTAAAGTGGATGCGTTTGGTCCACTGTCCGTTAAAAGCTAACGCTATATCCAAAGGAACCTGGTGCAATTCCTTGGAGTGATTTTCAATGTTTTTACCGTCCTTCGTAAAAAAAAATAAATAACAATAAAAGATTTAAATATTTAAATATTGTTACTAAAAAAATTAATTTTTTTTTTTTAATAAAAGACTAAGTGTTATAGAGTTGAGGTTTACGTTGGAGCTTTAATAATTTAATACTTTTAAATCAAACTTCAGCAATGTCTCTTTAATATAAATATACATAGTCTAATTTTAGTGATATGATAAGAATGCAAAAAGAATACAGAATATAAAAGGTTTGGAATTAAGTCTATTATTCCTTAAACCGTTTTTAGGAGTTTTGCTAAAAGGACTTAGAACTTAAATTTTCATTTTCTTACAACATTTTGGTATGGTAAGGCTTAGTAAAATAAATGTCGTTCGTCAAGCAATATCTGTTGTATAACGAAATAAAATATGCTTAACTATTTCGCAATTGAATATGTATTTCTACAAATTTTTTTTGTAATAGTATAAAAAAATTGTCGAGATGTATGAAAAGTAGATATGCAAAAAATCCGAAACAGTGGACTCACATATAACGTGTTATGTATAATAAAATGTCTAAAAAACTGCAAACTTCGGTTATTTTCATAACTTCAAAAATTTTTTTTAGTAGATTGTTCAGATAAAAAAGAAAGTTAATTTAATATTGGAGTCTCAGTAGCCTAGTGAATAAGCGCGTATAAGCGCATAGTGAAATACGCTATAAACACCGATGGAGTGGGGGTGGTAATTTCACATTTATCGTAAGCCTATAAATTATGGATTAAGAGCTTAGTTTTATTATACCCGTATGAACTATGTTCAAGGATATAATAAATTTACCATTACATTTGTGAGACCTTAAAGGAGTCGAGCTAGATATAGTGTCAAAGGTATAGATCGGCTCAGAAGCGTATTCTGAGTCGGTTAACCCATGTACGTCCGTCCGCACGATAACTCAAAAAATAAAGGAGCTAGGAGGCTGAAATTTTTTTTACGTCACTTTTGCAAAATTGTTAGCTTTGCTATTTAAACCCAATATTTTCGGTTGGCGGGTTCAAGTAGTTGCTATACAACTTCTTTATTTGTATAGAAATAACTAAGTATCTATTCAAGATAGGTTTCTGATATTTTGCAAATGATGATCAAATTTATAGCAACAACTTCTGTAAAATTTGGTTGTGGTAGTGCGGCGGGTTCGGGTAGCTGCCATACAACTTCTCCGTTTCAATAAGAATAACTCAGTGTCTATGGAAGCTCGGTTTCTGATATTTTGCAAATGATTATCAAGTTTTATGGCAACAACTTCTGTAAAATTTGGTTGTGGTGGTACGACGGGTTCGGGTAGCTGCCATACAACTTCTCCTTTTAAATGAGAATAACTCAGTGTTTATAGAAGCTAGGAATCTGAAATTTAGTAAAGAGGTGTCGAGTTACATGCCAAGAACTTTTGTAAAATTTGGTTGGTCTAAAGCAGCCTGTTCAGGCTTCTTCCACCTCTTGGGACTTAATGAAGCTAGGGGTTTGAAATATTAGAAATGATGATGCAGTTTTATGGCAACAACTTCTATACAATTAGGTTCTGCTGATGCAACAACTTCGGCTAGCTGCCATACAACTTCTCTTTTTAAATGAACATAACTCAGTGTCTATTGAAGCTAGCTATATGAAATTTAGCGAAAAGGTATCGAGTTACATACCAAAAACTTTTGTAAAATTTGATTGGTCTAAAGTAGCCGGTTCAGGCTTCTTGCATTTCTTGGAACTTAATGAAGCTAGGTGCAATAGATTCGGCTAGCTGTCATACAACTCCACAATTAATATAAATATATCTCTGTAGTTAACGTCGGTACTAAAACATCTGAATGTTTTTAAAATATGATATAGTTTTATAAAAACAGGATATATTACGTTTATACGGGTATCCCAGAGTTGACTTTCTACTGCACTCTTCCTTGTTTTTTTTAATTTTTTGATTCTATTACAGATTTAACTGATATATCACGGTTTCCGACCATATCTTCTCTTCCTTTTTTCCTTGTTATATTGTTTTTTGCAGTTTTCTTTATTTTTTGTTACATTCTACTTTTAAATTACAAAAATTCTTCAAATTTTTATTAATTTCATAAAAATTTAAAAATGATCTTGTTTGCAAAATAAAAAACTTATTAGATGCTTCTTGAACTAAGATAATATTTATCCATTCAAAGACCTTGAACGAAAATACAGAAAGAGAAACAAACTAACAAAAAGAGTATGATAACAGGTAAAATTAAATTAAAGTATGAAGGAAAACAAATGAAAATAAAATTAAAAAATTTTTATTTTAAAATTTAAATTTTAGCATTTCGTTTCCATTAAATAATGAATTTTCATTTAATAATATTATATTAATATATTGTCCAAACAACATCATTCATATCCCATCATAATATAATATTCCCTAACGAATTTAAATTAGTATTGCATATGTCATTAAATCAACACAATTTATATGTTCTAATGGGAATAAAAATATTTTCACAGTAAATTTAAGTTGTCATCAAATGTATAAAAATTTTTTTATAACAAAAAATTAAAATCGTTAAAAATATGTTTTTTTAATTTCAAGGATTAAATTCAATACTTTTTAAAACGCAATGTAATCACCACACAATTAGTAAAACAAAATATCATGGGAAATTTACATAAAACATGAAAAAAAAAACAGAGAAAAAAATTAAACAAAACTAGAATGATTAAAGCTCTATACACCTAAAGTGAACAAAAGTCATTCAATAAAAATTAAATCAACAAAAATTTTCTGTCAACATTTTTAACATTTAATGCAATTCAATATATTGTTGTTATTGTTGTAACTATTAATTTAATTGTTGGTTACTGTTATTTCTTTGTTTGAAGTTTCTAATATTATTGTTTCTTTTTTTTTTCTAAAAATGGTTAAATTTGTTAAATAAAGCGCCGTGAACTAAGGCCCTGCAAAATAAATCCCCCAAAGTGTTGTTTAAATACCCTGGGGTGTTTTATAAAATACAAGAAATAAAACACTCGAGGTGTTATTTTTCGTTCAACTTAATCTACGACTCTTATGAAATAAATTTTCGGGTTGTTATTTCTAATTAAATACGTAATAAAACTCAGGTTTGTACTCAAATACTCAATACTTAAACATGAAATAAAAATTCATTCAAAAATAAAAATTTCAAAGAAAAAAGATTATTTTAAAATATTTGGTCTTGAAAAGAAATGAACAATTTTTTATATTTTCCATGCATTCTCTTAAATATACTATTTTTATATTTTCCAAGACACAAATGAAAGCATCCTTATTCTCTTTATTAAAAGGGCATCGGTGGCCTAGTGGGTAAGAGCATATGAAATACCATGTAAACACCGAGGAAGTGTGGGTTGGAATCCCACACACGCCGTAAGAGTTATTCCCCCTTACGAAATTTACAGCCACTCCTGAACAGGAAAGGCTGTGTAATTTCCTGTCCACATTTATGTGCAATAACACATTTATGCAATAAAAAAAAAGTTCTCTTTGTTGGCTGTTAAACGCGATAAAATACACTCACACAGATGCAAATTCATATTTAAAAAAAAAAAGAGATTCCAATATTATATTGATTCCAATGGATTAGTAATATTAAAAGTAATCGTATAAAAGTAATGAAAAAGCTGTTAAACAAGAGTGACATATTGTAGGAGCTTTTTAGAAATTTAACTATAAAATAGGAATAGGAGTCCCACACTCACCGGTTAATAAAAAAAAACTAGTCCCACGTGTATTAGCTACCGACAAATATTACTCAAATGTTTCAAAATACCGTGCTCATCGGAACATGAAAATACATTTGCGTTATGTTGCATTGTATCACCGATGAGTATTTTTAAAGGTAAAAAAACTACATACATTAAATTAATTCGGGATTTTGAGAACATTCAACTATTTTCACAGGTGAGACACATGATATGACTTAATGCAAGTTTTATTTTATGTTTATCGATATGAATGGGATTTTGAAACATTTGAGTGATGTTCACCTGTTATACACGTGGGTTTCAACGAGTTATAAATTTAAATCAATTACATATACAGGCTTAACACAATACGTTTGAGAAGGTCAAGTAATTGATTTAGACCTATAATAATCTATAACACAATGCGTTTGTAACAGTTGAAAATTAAATAAATAATAAAAAAGAATCAATTTATTTAAATTTTTACATACCACTATCATTTTATGTACATATTCCGGAAAAGGACTTTCCTTATTCTTTAATTAAACAAAATAAAAATTAATATAATTTCGTTTTGTTACAAAAATATATGAACCATTGTGTTCTTTTTATTTTCTGGTATACAATTGAAATGAGAAATAACAATCCGGTGCTTTATTTGTCAAGAAGTCATAGATTATAAAGTTAAAGTGAAATAACATCCCAAGCCTAAGATATTTTTCATTGGTAATTTGAAAAATATGATTGCAGGATATATAAAATTGAGGTATCATTTTGATTTCGCCGCCATTTTTTTTCTACCTGGAAATTTTATACGAGGTTTCTTTAGGTATATACTAAATACATTCCAGTTAGTTAATATGGAACGTTACACGAAGGAACAACGTGTTTTGTTATTACAACATTTTTTGAAAATGGAAAAAGTTTTCAAGATGTAATTAGGAAATTTCGAACAAAATTTGGTAGAGAAAATGCTCCAACAAATCGTGCCATCAAGCTGATGGTTGATAAATTTCTAGAAACTGGATCTGTTCTTGATAACAGAGGCAACATTTATGAACGTAGTGGCCGTTCAACCGAGAATGTAGCAGCTGTGAGCAGAAGTGTTGAAGAAGATCCAAAAACTTCCATTCGTCATCGTTCGCAGCAATTAAACATCAAACCATTCACATTATTCAACATTTTACATCGTGATCTCCATTTAAAGGCTTATAAGATCCAGCTGACGCAAGAATTAAAACCAACTGACCATGCATTATGTCGGCAATTTGTTTCTTGGGCAATCGAAAAACAAGAAGAAAATGAGAATTTTTTAAAAATAAAAATAATCTTCACCGACGAAGCTCATTTCCAGCTCAATGGCTACGTCAATAAACAGAATTGCCGCATTTGGGGTGAAGAGAATCCAAGGGTTATCTTAGAGCAACTAGTACATCCACAAAAAGTTACCGTTTGGTGTGGTTTGTGGTCAGGAGGAATTATCGGACCATATTGTTTTGAAAACGCAAATGGAAATGCGATTGCGATCAATGGAAATCGCTACAGGGAGATGATCCGAAGCTTTTTGTGGCGGAAAATTGATGATTTGGACGTAGAGAATATGTGGTTTCAACAGGACGGTGTCACTTGCCACACAGCAAGAGAAACAATGAATCTTTTGAAGGAAAAGTTCGAAGATCGCATTATTTCTCGTAGAGGAGGAGTGATGTGGCTACCAAGATCGTGCGATTTGACACCGTTGGATTTTTTTTTGTGGGGTTTTGTGAAATCGAAAGTCTAAGGCAATAATCCCACAACAATTCAAGAGCTTAAAAACAACATTATCGAGCAGATTTCAACCATTGAGAACAGTTTATTGAACAACGTGATTCAGAATTTTGGTAAAAGATTGGAAGCCTGCCGAAGTAGTAGAGCGGGCCACTTGGCCGACATAATTTTTCATTATTAACCGGAACCTATTTGTAATAAATTAAAATAAAAATATATTTAATATTTCAAAAAAAAAGTCTTTTTTTATTAAAATTAAAATGATATCTCAATTTTGAATACCCTATATTTTTCTCTTTAAATGTGAAATAAAATCCCAGGGACTTTATTTCGCAAGGTTTTAATTCACGACCCCGTTAAATCATCATATTTGTTTAATATTTTCAATATGTCTACTATTTTTAAATTGGCATATTATTTTTGTATTTCTAACATATAAAAAATTGTAAAACAAAGTACATATACTTACATAAAAATAATAATCAAACTATCACTTTATATAGAACAAACATTTAACATTAATTTTATTCACTTGTTTTTATCCATGATAGCATGATTTTAGTTAATTCCATTATCAATCGATTTTAAAGTTTTCATAATTCAGTCGGATTGTTTACATTTTAAGTTATACATAATAATATATAATATTTTGAAGTTTACATAAGTAATAATAAATATTGTAATGTATATACATAATTAATACAACACATAATATGTACATAATATTATAATATGCGTTATGTAAATTTAAAAAAAAAAAGAAAAAATTTAACACCTACATATAAATATATATATATATATATGTATATATTTTAAATAATATGTACATAATAAATAAATTTTTGCATATTATAATAGATATTTATTTAATCTGGTGTAAACAGTACATAGGTACTGAACAAATGATGATAAGCTAACCATATTAGGATTAAGAAATTAATACTGTTTAAACACTAATCCATGATAAATACTAATTACATTTTTCGCACTTTTAAATTTGATTTTAATTTAATTTTATTTCCATATTTTTTTTTTTTTTTTTTTATTTCTAAAAATTATTTAATCTTTTTTTTTTTTATTATTATACATGGAAAATTAATGTATATATGTGTGTGTAAAATAATTCTTTATGAATATAAAAACTTGAATTAAAGTTCCATTTAATAAATTTGATACTTAATTGATTTTAGATATTGTTTAATTTTTAGATAATTAAATTAAATTTTATAATAAATTTAATAAAAATAAAATAAAACAAAGCAGTATGTGACCAACAGTTTTTAAAGGAGCACATTACCGAAAGATAATATAAACTGTTTAGAACTGTAACTTGCACCAAAATTTGAAAATTTTCTTAGAATTTCATATAAGAAGAAAACATGTTAAAATTCAAGGAACACTTTCTTCAATTTGAATGGAACTCTACATAATTAAGAAAAATCGTTAACATAATGTAAAATTTTAAAACTTTAAGCCTTAATTTTTCCCTTTTATTTTTAAAAACTTATTACAGGTTCCTAAATTACAGGTGTTTAAAAATAGTAAAACTGCAATTTTTGAGCCCTAATAGTCGTTAAACATCAGGGTATAGTACAAAAAAATTTTCTGAAACAACTTACATTAATTCTAGATCTTTCTTCCTTTAAAATTTTAAGATTCTAACTAAAAGTGTGCTAGAGTTATGAAAGAAAAAAAGACTTGCAAAACGTTTAAGAATAACATGAGATAACACATTTAAAAATAGGGCTTTCTCAAAGTTTAAGGGGTTGTAGCTCCATAATGTGGGAGTGGGCTACATGAAAAAGTTGTTCTACAACATTATTGTTAGACCTACCCATAGTTAAAATTTGATTGCTTAATTTTTAATGGTGTAGAAGTTTTGTAAAAAGACAAAGGGATGGACAGAGTAAATTTAACATGCACGGAAATGTACTAAAAATAATAGTAGATTGAAAATTAACCGTAATGGAGAAAACAATATTCGTTCATTTATTTTTGACAAAGTGTCAAAAAGACTGCTTTTCTTATTGTGTCTAATCTCTAAAATTTTAAACTCTCATAAGCTTCTAATTGAAAATAAAATTAGTAAATTATTATTAAAGACTACAATTATGTAAATAATGTTTAAAAGAAGATCATAAATCATTTTAAGGAAAATAGAATCATTGCTTCATATAAAATTATAAAAATGATATCTTCTTCGTATTTGGTACAATTTATATTTAACATACAAAGTTTAAGAAACCTATATAATATTATGTGATGGTTTCCCCCAACATGTTATTAGTAACATTAGATACTAATTGTATGGGATAATTTACAAACTTTTTCTTTTAACTTAGAAACTCAGTAAATAATAATTGTTTTGGGAATGATAATATCTATACATCCTATAGTTTGTTAACTACTATAGTGCATTTGATAAGCACAGAGATATATAGAGGGATATAGATTATGTTTCAGTTACCGATATAGAATCATTTTTCTGATTTATATTAAAATAGTTTCTAATTATTATTTATATAGTGTTTACAATGTATATAAGAATAGCACTGTAAAGTCGACAATTTTAAATAAATAATATTTAAACGGGGACATCCCATTGGAAGAATTGTATGGTGGGATAAAATAAATTTTTTTTTTTAATTTCTTAATTTTTAAATAAATTTCGTCAAAATCAGATGGAGGTTTAATAGAAAATTCTCGATATAAATGTTAAAAATGTTATTTCCAATTTGATCTATAAATTAAATATTATAATGTAATAATTTAATAGTAGAAAAAAATATTCTAAAATGATATTTGACTCACACTATTTGTCCTTGTTTATCATTGTACAAAGTTTTAAATATTTTTATTTTTTGATAATTTCATTGCACGCATTGCTAAAAGAAGTATTGAATTCGTAAAAATTTTGGATGTGAAGCTTATCTTTAAATCTTTATAATATTAATCTTTAAATCTTCGATCATCCTTATTCCGCAAACAAAATTTTAGGAAGAATATGTTCAAGACGGTATTTTAATGCATATAACTTCTGATCGTTTTAATGGATTTAAATAAAATTCAAGACAGGGGAGATAAAGAATAAGTTTGGAAATTTTACAATAAGATTTATGCCTTATCACTCTCATAAGAAGCATAGAGCATCGACAAAGCCACAATGGTTAAACTTCAGTTTTTGAAATCATAATTTTCACTAAGTCATTGATTACTTTGCTATTTACAATATAACAAAACAAAAATATTATACTTGTGCGCCATCTATTATCTTATACAAGAAGTATTTATTTATTTATTTTATAAAAGTATACGACACAGACAATACAAACAACTACTATTGAGAATAATCTGACCTGCCTTTAAATCCAAGATCTTGCGAATGAAGGGCGGGTCACATCTTAACCTCTATGCCATTATTTTGTCAGATTAACTCTTAAATACTAACTTGCAAAGCACGTACCACTTTAGATCACTAGTATAGTTACTACTGTGTAATTTCTATCACCAGAAGACGTAACTTTGTAAAATGAATTTTCATAAAAATAAGAATGATTTTTGTCAGGATTGTACTATTGTATACTGACAATTAATATATTAATATTTGAACTGAGTGTAAGAAAAAGTCAAGGAGATATTAACACTATACCATCATTTTTTTATATCTATAAAATTAATGATTATATTTTTTAATGTTAGTTTCCCTTTGGAAATTTTAGTTTTTAATAATGTGATTTTTCATCTAATGTTTTTTTATTTTTCCATTCAGAAGTTTAAATATATAACAACAATTATATATTAATTATATGGTATATATATATATTTAAATAATGTGATATATTTTTTTATAACAAAATAATAATTTTTAAACTTTTAGCTTCAGCAATTTTTTTTTTTTATTGATATCAAAATAAATAAATAATTAATTAGTATTTTATAATTATTTAAAAAGTGTAAAAAAAAAAAATAGAATATATAGAATTAGTTTTTTTTTTTTTTAATTTTTTTAATTAAAACAAATTTGCATTTAAAAAATATTAATTATCTGTAATTTGTTTTGATATGTTTTACAGTTCAAAGTATCTATAAGTAAATAAAAAAAAAAAACATTTTTTTTTTAAATTATTATTCTATTTCTAATTTTTTTTTTTTGTTAAATAAAATAAAATAAATTCCATTTAAAAACTTAAATATTCACTAGTATTCGCGCGTCCCTCGAAATTCGAGGTGTTTTAATAAGCAATATTGAAATTCACGCAATCAATAACAAATATTCGGGATTGTTCAAATGTATATGATAGTCCACAAAAGGATTTTTGTATTATTATTGTTTTTTTTTCTTATTTATACGTCGAACTCGAAATTTGAGGTTGTTTGATAAATAACTGTGATTAAACACAATTATCCGTAGCCAATATTTATAATTTTTTTAATTTACTTTAACTAATAAGTAACCCTCAAAAGGGCTTTATTTATATTTGATTTTAATATTCATATGTCTACTTTGAGTTAAAAAACGAAATAAGCAATTTTTTTTTTATTTTATCATAAAGAAACTCTATACAGTATATAGTTGACTCTATACAGTTATAACTCTATACAGTTATATATGTATACAGTATATAGTTTCTTTATGATTTTATTTAAAACGTAAAAATACAATTTTCAATAATTAATGCCTTTATGAATTTAAAATTTCTTTACAAAAGATATTTTTTGTAAAAATACGGTTATTATTATCTTTTAGAAGATGCTCCTAATTTATTGAGTATTGGAAACTCAGTAGGTATATACAGACTATTTATATTATAAGATACATTTTATAAGATGCCCTTAATTTATGTAATATTGAAAATTTTAGTAAATTTTACATGTTACATTTCATGTTTATTCAAATAAAAGATCCTAAAATGACAAACTATCATTTCAAAATTTTGTTTATGTATCTAGAAATAAAAGCAATGAAAAAAAAAGGAAAATTTAAAATTTAATAGAAACAAAAGAACAAAAAAAGAGCTTATACGATTAAGAGTTTATACGATATGGTACATATGTATGTATATTTCTTTATATGGGTTTTTTTTATAAAAATGGAAAATTAATAATGAAAATCGGAAAATTTTGGAAAAATATTGGTATTGTAAGATAGATCATTTAAAACAAAAAAAAAAGTACAAATCGGTTGATAAATCATTGAGTAAAAGGATTTTAAATGTCTATCATTTACAAATTAAATATTATGATTTTAAAAAATTTCCGATTGACAGTGAAATTAAATACAATATGATAATCAACTTTAAGACGTTTGTTTATAAAGTTAATTTCTTTGAACATAATTTGCAATTCCCTTCTCGTCTTTTAAGCTTAGAATACTTTTTAGCACAATTCCAAAAAAATTGTGAAAAAATTTGCCTGTTAGTTTCACTCTGTCCGTCCGTCTGTCCATCTGTTTACAAAACTTCTACACCGTTAAAGATAAAGACAAAACCATGGGTAGGTCTCATAAAAAAATTAATGTTCTCATAAAAGAACAACTTTTTCATGTAGCCCCTCCATTACTGATCTACAGCCCCTCAAACTTTGAAAAACCCCAATTTCTAAATTCGTATATCTCATGTACTACTTAAAATTTTGTAAATCTAAAAACATCATTCGAATGGAATTGTTTTACCTTTATAAATCAATATCAAAATTATATAAGCTTTTTAAATTTAGTATTTAAATTTACCCTTATGTGACAACCAAATATTGTATGATTTTTCTATCTTTATAACTACGGCACGTTTTTAGATAGGGACTTGAAATTTTAAGGCAAGAAAGAATTTTTAGAATTAGTATAAGTTTCCTCAGAAATTTTGCTTTTTTTAAACACCTGTAACTTAGGCACCTGTACCGGTTTTTGGCAAGACATAAAAATTAAAGGTTCAATTATATATTTTTAGGTTAACTAGTTGTCTTAGTTATATAGTGTTCCGAACTTACATACCATAAAAGTTCTGTTTTCACATTTTTTGTTATACAAAATTTTCAAATTTTAGTGCAAGTAAGAATTTCTAAACAGTGTGTATTATCTTTTGGAAATGTGCGCTTTTAAAAACATTTGGTTTACATTATGTCTTGTTTTAGGTTACTATCACTACCCTGTATTTTATTTGACAAGATATCACTAGACTGAATGTCACTGTCCTGTATTTTCGTTTGCCTGTCCTATCAAATGACTGGATTTCATTTGACTGTGTTCCATTTGACTCGATTTAATTTGCATAAACATTAGAACTTTTTTATAATTTTATAGGCAACATTTTATATGTCCCACTGTAAAAACAACAAATAACTTATGATTTACTTTTCAACAATCCCAAAGTATTAAAATCTATTCTTGTAGTATTATTAATATATATTATACACACATTTCAACAACAAAACTTTTAAAATAATGAGGCTGCCGCCTCCAATTTGTTATTAAACAAATTGACAGAAACCCTGATTTTAAAACCCTCCTCTAAAATTCCTCCTAATTATTGTTTTACATACATTACAATAACACTTTTAAAATAATGAAGGCTTATTCCCCCAAACCCCAAACAAATTTTTAAACTCCTCATTTTGTGACCCAAGTATGAAATTCTTTCTAATTTATAATATCACATACCTATACATATACATATTCTGGAAAATATGCATAACCGTGATTTTCTATCTAACTATAAAATCGCAAGCAGATCCAATCAAATAAAATACAATTAAATAAAATTCAGTCAAATGATAACTTGCAAAAATACAATTAACTGACACTGCAGATATATGACACATCAGTTGACTGTTGTGACACTCACCTTATTGTTCCTTTGAATTCACTTTTTACTAGCGATACTAGCAATACCCATTTAATTCAAAATTGCAAAATGTTTAAAAATGGATAATCGAGTCTAAGGTTTTCAAACATTTTATTTAACTTATGTAGTTTAACTAAGTACTTTCATTATTTATTTTAAATTCAAAAAATTAAAGTTGACATTTTTTAGTACAGTTTTATTCTAAATATTCAAATTTTCACTTTTTGTCTCTTTTAAACCTTAATTATTTCAATATGGATATTATTGTCTACTTGATTCAGTAGAAGTATAGATATTTAAATTTAATAAAACCATATTATTTTTTTTAGCTTTTTACAGTTTTTAATAATATGTAATCATTATTGGATCAGAAAATACGAATCATCAGAAGGATTATTCTACACAAAATTTTATGGAATGAAGTGGTTGTTTAAATAAATACAATATATTGTAATGGAGACCTGAGCATCTGCATGACCTGAGAATTCTGAGAATAAAAGATGTACAAATAATGAAAGGAAAATATTCAAAATCAAAAATTTCCTTTAATTTTACTATTAATATTCTGGAATAAGCGTAGAATAAAATGAATATTATAAAATTTTCATTAAAATTATAAAGAGAATAAAATATTTGTTTTAAAACTTTTTATCATTGATTTACTTCTTTAATTCAAATATCCTTGGAGTAAAATTGCTAAAACCAAATCTTGATATAATGTGTTTCTATAGGGCACATTAGACAAATTTAAAAGATTTTATTGATAGAATGGATGAAATAACATGCAAATATAAGAAATCTTTAATCCTAGGAGATTTCAATATTAACTTATTAAACAAGAATAACAGTGATGTTAAGAACTATTTAAATACACTACTCCGCGATGGTTTTGTGGTCTACAACTACATAAATGATAGTTGGCCCATAAATTGCTTTTTATTATTAGTATTGATCTTAGTATTGTTAAGGAAGAAACTAACTTTAAAAAAACAATTTTAAATTATGAAAAGCTTTCCACAGATACCTTTTGGCAAAATTTAGGTAATTTTAATACCTTGGGTGCATTTATTCAAAGGTTTTCTGAAAAAAATCCAAAATTACACTGAGATCATCCTTCCAAAAAACACCAGAAAGAAACATGAGTGAATGAATAATGAAATCATTTGTAACATGAATATTCGCGATTCTTTTTTTAAGTATACAAAAAAAAATATTCCAATGACAGGAGAGTTAATGAGCTTTATGAAAAATACAAAAATTATAGTTAAAAGGCAAATAAATTAGGCTAAGCATGATTTTTGTAATAAGATAATATCTAGCGATCCCAATAATAGTAAGAAATTATGGGGTCTTTATAAAAGAATTATGTATAATAAAAGTAGCTTCGATAATAATAATTATCTAAATGATATTAAATACAATAATACCGTAGTAAATAATTTACAGCAAATTACAGATACAAAAACTTTAGAAATATTAACAGACCCTATTGATAGGAATTATTTAACTTGGTTTCCAAAAGACATTTACAATCAATTCTCTCTACTTCTTATAAATTTGGAAGAAGTAAAAATGACAATTAATTCATTAAAGTTCGGATCTGCAACTGGCCATGATAATATTTCATCAAAAGTACTGAAAAAGTTTTCAAACCAGTTAAGTCCAATACTAGTTAAGTTCATCAACTTATCTTTTGAATCTGGTTCGTCCCCTGACTCACTCAAACAGGCCATTGTTACTCCGATACATAAAGCCGGTGATAAAACATCCATCAAATTATCGTCCAATTTCAGTTCTGAATTCAATTTCAATATTTGAAAAAATTATTAAAAAAAGGCTCACGTATTTCTTGAACTCAAATGGTATACCTATTACATAAAGAACAATATGGGTTTGAAGAAAACTCCAATACGACGGTTGCTTGTTTAGCTCTAACGGATTTCATATCAAAGAGCATGGATAATAAAAAATATACTGCTTGCTTATTCATAGACTTGCAGAAAGCCTATGATTGTGTTGATCATAATATTCTTCTTTCTAAGTTGTCCAAATTGTAATTTAGCGAATCTCAATTAAATTTTTTTAAGTCATATTTACACAACAGAAAACAACAGATACACTGTAACAACACCTACAGTAATGTACAATATATAAAAAAAGGGAGTATCCCAGGGGTAAATCTTCGGTCCTGATTTGTTCAAAGTTTATATCGACGACATAGCTAGATTAGGACTAAAAAAAGCTTTACAGCTTTTCGCAGATGATGCGGTTGTTAAATATTCTACAGATAGTGAGATAGATTTAAGAGATTAAATTATACATGATTTGGATATTATTGAGGAGTGGCTTCTTAAAAACAAGATGTCTTTAAATATAAAGAAGACCAAAGTACTACTATTTGAGAACAAAACCTTCAATTTTACTAGTATCAATTTTAGAAACAACCCCATCAGTGTAGTGAAAAGCTTTAAATATTTAGGACTAATAATAGATAATAAGCTTAAATGGCAGGATCATATAGATTATATTATTAAGAAAAATTATACCTTACGTATTTATATTAAGAAGATTAAGGAAATACTTTGATAGCAAAACATTGTATGATATATATTCATCCTATATATTATCAAATTTAATATATTTAAACACACTTTGGAGCAATGCGTCACAAACGTATATAAAAAGACTTGATGTCATACATAAAAATAATTTATAAAAATAATAAATTTTTGTCCTCTTAGACATACTTATTTTTTTAAATTAAACACTTAAAACTGCTTAACAATAACATTAACCTATACGACCACAGAGCTTAGGCTAAGGTCTGATCAAATCTAATTAAATAAATATACAGTGAAACTTCTATAACTCGAACTTTCTAAATGTTCGGAAATTGATTTGAGTTAAAGAGAATTCGAGTAATAGAGACTTAAAAAAAATTGCACAAAGCATAAATAAATTAATTTTTTCTTTTAAAGAAAAATATTCTAATTTTCTACCCGGCATTTTAATTTGAAGTTTACAACGAACACAAAAAATATGTTATTTGCCCGAACTGAATGTTTATAGCTGTCAAATATGTAAACATGTACAAGTATGTACCTACATGCACATCTTGTTAACAAATAATGATGAAAACTAAAACAGAAATGAGACAATGATGACAAAAAAACAAAAAGAATAACAAGAGTTAATTTTGTTTTTAATTTAATTCAACAAAACGTTCGAGTTAAGGAAACTTTTTTACTCAAAATGACATTAAATAGTTCGAGTAAGAGAAAAGTTCGAGTTAAAGAGATTTTCGAGTAAGAGAAACTAATTTATATAAATAATTGCAACAAAATTTTAAATACATCAAAATAGTTTGAGTTCAGGAGAAGTTCGAGTTTAGGAAGGTACGAGTTAGGGAAGTTCCACTGTATATATAATAATGCAACTATATATCTAATTTAAAAATTTCTTTTATATTTGCTTATCTTTTATCTTTTTCGAATTAACGTAAAATTTAGATATAAGTTAATAATTTTTTGCATTACATATTAAATTGAATAAATGAAATAAAAAAAAAACATAAAAATAATAATATGTGTAGATTAATATAAAATATGATTGTTGCTATTATAACTTTTAAATACCTTATTTATTTCACGTGTATACTTTATGTAGCAATATTCACGTGAATACGTATATAGTTTTAAATTTTAAAATCATCAGAAAAATTTTAATCCTTTGTCCTTTATCTTATTTAAAAAACAAACATACAAACATCAACACTCAGTATTTAAGTTTATCATTATATAAACATTATCTGAGTTTCTTATACCGATCAATATAATGTTATTGAACATTTGAAATTTTATTTATAAATTTAAAATTTTTTATGATCTGTTTATGAGTCTGTCGATCAAATTAATAATATTTCTACCCCACATATTCTCTAATATGATATTTGAAATATTTTTTATTCAATTTTTATTTTAAATTACAATTATGACAGATTTATCCCCGTAATACTTACTGGTATATGAACAGTAGCACTTACTGGTATATAGTCATAAAATGATTTATGGTCACCCTTAAATCATAAATTATGGGTGAACATTTTTTTTTTCCTAAGAGATGTGGGAATCTTCCAAAGACACCAAGAATTTTCTCTTGGTAGCGTCAGGTTCTTACTGACTTAACCTACCTCCCGCTTTAGCCAATTTAATGGGATGAAACCCTTATCTGCTAACGCAGTATATTGGCTAGGGAATAGGTATAGGAAAGGATAGGAAATGGATGCGGAAACTTTGAATTGGGGGTGGGATTGTAAGGAAACAATGAAACCGCTTATTATTATTACTATTTTGCTAACTGTGAATATAGCCGTTACAACAGTTACAACATGCAGTAATATATAACACCTTACTGCATGAAGTAATTTTAGAAAGGAACACCCACTGTCACTGTAGCATAGCTATTATTATTGGTATCAGTATTACTTATTAATATTATTATTATTTAACTACAGAGTCAGGGCCATCACTGGATGACAACGTGTATTAGTTTATATCTCTTTCCTGCATGATATAGCCAAAGATGATGGTAAAATGGTTATTCTTTTTACTTTTTGCTGTACAATATACATGGTGTGAGACTAAATTTATTAAATATTTTTTATCGTAATTCCAATTGTAACCCACCGTAAGTCATAATTTTTCATATTTTTAAATTTCCTTGCATATACATCTTTAAGATCCACATAAACTTATTTTTTGGTAAAAACTTAATGTTTAACTCTCTAAATTTTTAGCACATTTCCAAAAAAATTTTGAAAAAATGTGCTTATTAGTTTCACTCTGTCCGTCCGTCCGTCCGTCCGTCTGTTTACAAAACTTCTACACCGTTAAAGATAGAGAAAAAAAATTTTAACCATAGGTAGGTCTCATAAAAAAAATAATTTTGTGGAACAACTTTTTCATGTAGCCCCCCTCATTATGGAGCTACACCCCCTCAAACTTTGAAAAAGCCCTATTTTTAAATGCATATATTTTATGTTCTGCTTAAGATTTTTTCAATCTGAAAACGTCATTCGACAGGTATTTCTTTTATCTTTGTAAATTAATATCAAAATTATACAATTTTTTTTAAATTTAGTATTTAAATTTACCGTTATGTGAAAACCAAATTTTGCATGATTTTTCTACTTTCATAACTCCGGCACGCTTTTAGATAGAAGCTTGAAATTTTGAGGCAAGAAAGAACTTTTAGAATTAGTATAAGTTTACTCAGAAAATTTTTTCGGACCACCCCCTGTTTATGAGCTATTAGGGCTTAAAAATTGAAAATTTGCTATTTTTAAACACCTGTAACTTAGGAACCTGCACACATTTTACTTCTGCAAGATGTAAAAATTAAAGCTACAATAATATATTTTTACGTGTGTGAAAGGTTTATTTTAGTTGTAAAGCGTTCCAAAGCTGCAGCTCTTCAAAATTGTAAAAAAGCCACATTTTCAGATGTATATATCTCGGGCTTTGCGTAATAGTTTTGCAATCTAAAACCGGTAGAGGATCGAAAATTTTATTATCTATATAAAACAATATCAAAATTATGTAATATTTTGTAATTTACTATTTAAATTTACCGTTATGTGAAAACCACATTTTGCATGAAATTTCTTTTTTCATAACTCCGGCACGCCTTTAGATAGGAACCTGAAATTTTGAGACAAGAAAGAACTTTTAGAATTAGTATAAGTTTCCTCAGAAAATTTTTTGGTAACGCCCCTTCTTTAAGAGTTATTACGCCTCAAAAATTGAAAATTTGCTATTTTTAGACACCTGTAACTTAGGCACCTGTAAAAATTTTTCTTCGGCAAGACATAAAAATTAAAGCTTCAATAATATATTTTTACGTGTGTTAACAGCTTTTCTTAGTTATATAGGATTCCGGACTTACGGTCCTTCAAAATCTCAAAAATGTCCTATTTTCAAGTTTTTTCTTATTACATGAAATTTTCAAATTTTTGTGTAAGTCACACTTCTAAACAGTTTGTATTGAGTTTTGGAAATGTGCGCTTTTAAAAACCGTTGGTTTACATTCTACCTTGTTTTTCTCTATCTTTAACGGTGTAGAAGTTTTGTAAACAGACGGACCGACGGACGGACGGACGGACGGACAGAGTGAATAAGCACATTTTTTCAAAATTTTTTTGGAAATGTGCTAAAAAGAAGATTAAGTACATAGATAAAAACTAAACATGACAAAGCATATATTAAAAATAAAAGAATTAATAAGGAATATGGAATGAAACATAAAATTTCAAAGATTAACAAACTAAAATACGGGCTGATTCCCACTGTAACAGCACATGGCAAGGCGGTAACGGTAAGGATCTAATTCTACTAGTGCTATACCAATGTCGGATCTTATGGATAATGTTTTTATTCACAAAAAAAAAAAAAACATGACTTGACATCATCCCGACGTCGGCATATAGTGTTGTGATGGTAATTGTCCAATAAACCAATCTTAACTTACCCCTGATCTTAGGAGATTATAGGAAAATATAAATTCTTCAAAAATTTTTAAACAATATTCTGATATTCTCCAACATAGTATAAAATTAACTGGTGACTGGACGACTGACATTAAAATGCCCACTGGCGAATCTTATTATATATTATTTAATTAAGCTAGTAATCAGCTAAAAAAAAAAAATTTTTATCAGGAGAGAAAAAAGAAAATATTTACTGTTTCTATAAATGCTATATATCTACAATAAATTTTTTTAACTTATACTCAATATATCTTAGCTTTATGTAAAATGTAATAAATTTAATAAAATGGTTTTAATTATAATTTACTGGTTCCTCTGTAATAATTTAAACAGCACTTTTCAATCAATAAAATATAATAACTATACAATAAAAAATCATGTTGTTTTTTAAGTGGATAAAAATAAATTTAAATCCATTTCTACATAATCTTTTATATATACAGTATGAAAAATAAAATGAAATGAAATATTTTTTAACTCTTTGTCACAATATGCATTTGCTGATAATTTTTTTTCTTTTTTTTTTTTTACAAAATCAAATAAAAAACTTTTAACTAAATATATTTATTGTTTGTCTGCAGAAATAAACAAAAAAAAAAAATAAAAAATCAAACAGAATTATCGATTTCAACAAATAAATAAAAAAGAACAAAAAAAAAAAAAAAAGGGATTGACTTCCTTTTATTATTATAATATACAGTATTGTATATACATATGAATTTTATCTTTGACTATTATTTCAATATACAAACATATATACATAATATATTAATGTCGATTAATGTTTAATCAGCGATAAATTTTGAAATGATAAAAAAAAAAAAAAAAAAAAACAAAAACAGTACATACCTAACAAAATAAGAACGGCTGAGTACATATTAAGCAATGCGGTAAAATGTATAAACTGAATTAAAGACTGCATCAGTTTTCATCATTTCATTTTGTATATTATTATTATCTCATATAATGACAATAAAGTCCTATTATGACAAATGATTACCTTTTTAATCCTTTATTTACTAAAGTACTTTAAAATTACTTAATTTTTTGAAGTCAGCTGCTTTCTTTATTGTTTCACACTATATATACGTATATGTATACTATATATATATACATTACACTTCTATAATATATAATATACATAAGTATACATATTACTACAGCTGGTATTTTAATCTTTAATATATACACATAAAAATAATAATCTTTAAAATTTCAACAACAAATCCTTTTTAATGAAAGAAAAAATGTTTAAAACAAAATTAATATAAATTTGTCCTAAAATTTTTTTTTTGTTTTTGTTTTTTTTTTTTAAATCTGTCATAATTTAAAAACTTTGTCTTTAATAAAGTAAAATACTTCCACATTATCTTATAGTTTAATATACATAGATAATGTTAATGTATATCTATACTTTAAGCAAATGTCACAATTAATGACTTAATAATATAAGCAATTTTTTTTAAATTTTTATCATCCCAATAAATGAATTTTTACTTTTATGATTCGTAAAAGTAAAAAGTTATATGGGAAAGTGAGGTCTCTTTTTTACAATCAATTTCAGATTAATGAACTGTTAATGGAAGTTATTTTCTACTGAAAAAGTTACTAGTGTTATATTAATTATCTGTCTGGGGTGTTACATACACATATATTATATGAAAAAGTTGTAAAATTAGTATTGCAAGTATAGTCTTCCAATTTCGTGTATCACCCTCTTTGTATATAACTGCTTGTAAACGTTCGAAAAAAGTATTTGTAAGATATTTCACACAATTGATAATTTATTGAAGCTTTCCCAAATGTTAGTTAATTTATTTTTTAAACTAGAAAGATTGGTTGATATGATTTTTTGTAATTCAGAATCCATTTTCCTCCAAAATGTCTCTATTCGAAAAGGATCAAAACTGTTTGTTGGGTACTCTAACAGAAGAATTTCGTTAGCTAATAACCATGCCTTGATTATTTTCGCTATTAAGACAATATGGGACTCCGCCTTGCTGGGAAAATTATGTCGCCTTCCGGTGACAACAGTTTGTTTAGAAATGATAACAAGTTATTACCAATATACTTTCATATTGCTGTATTAAGAATATACCATCAATAAAATAAAATATCCCAACTTCGCGAGAAGATATACAACCCTAAATCATAACAGAAATCCGATTATTTATATTTCTTTATGACAATAATAATGAAATGTTTCATCTTTTGTTCTTAAAACATGTGATTACATAACAGTAGGAGATAGTTCAAAAGGAAACTCTTCACACCATATTACAGTATCTCATTGTTGGAGAGCGTAGTTTTTATGGTTTCAAACCAACTTTAAAAAAATTTTGCTTATGAAAAATCGTCAAAAAAATACCTTTTTAGACGTCAAAAAATACCTTAGGCTAAATTGCAACAATTGTAATTAGATAAATATAGATGAATTTTAACAAAATTTCCTTTTTATACAAAACTCACTTTAAAAAATTTGTATCCTAAATTTCTCAACTCTTTAATATAAATTGCGAAACTGCTTTTTTAAAGTTTTTTCTCTTATCGAAGGTAAGATTTTATCCACTTATGATTTATTACTGTGGAAGAAGCTCAACGATTTTTTTTTACAATTTTTTTCACTCGTAGATCATGTGCATTCGCAATACTTGGTCGAGGCGAATTTATTTTTTTTATTGATATGTCCGGTAAATTTATATATTATTTTATTTTATTTCTAATTGTGAACCTTCAAATTTTAATTTTTTGCCTCCAGCCTTATGTGCAGAATTCTCATTTTTATGAAAATTATAATAATTAAATTTCTGATATTATCTGAGATGGCTTTAACACTTTGTATGATTACTAATTAGTCTACAAAATTATACTGAACGTAGTGAATAATTCAGGTTAGTTTTACTTTTTTACGATAGAATAAAAGTACGCTAATTTTATGCAACAAACCTAATATGGAAGAGTAAGCTTTTATTTGTATTTTAAATTAATAACAATTATTGAAGTAATGTTTTAATAATTGTTTTATTATTATTAATTAAATTTTATTAATTAATAATTGAATTATTTAAAATAATTTAATGCAATTTACTATATTTTTATTTGCAAATAGAATTTTTAATTAGAATTAGTTTTTGACTGAAATAACTGTTATGCAACTGAGATAACTGTTTTATATTCATATATATGTACTTATAATCACTTATAATAAAATTATACGTAAATATGACAACTTGCATTTAAAAAAGAAATATTTACACTTAAAAAGAAAAATTAATTTGCACTTAAAATTAATTTATGTCCAACAAACAAAAAACCTTGCATTTAAAGTGAAAATCCTTTTTCTTAAAGTAAAAAAGGTATAACCAATGCTAACAGTATTTTAATTAGCACTTAAAATTATTTTATGTCCAACAAATAAAAAAACTTGCATTTTAAGTGAAAATAGTTTTTCTTAAAGTAAAAAAGGTATAACCAATCCTAACAGTATTTTACGAAAAAACGACAAACTTTTCAAACTTTCAAAATGTTAAATAATTACCCTTTGTATAAAAATAAAAAAAAAATGCCAGTTTCAGCCATATAATAGATATTAAAACATTCGAATACAATAATTTAAGTAGATAATTAAAAAAAAATAACAATTTCTTAAACCAAAAAACACAAAGTATAAATATTTAATTAATTTTATTAATTATTACCGTTATTTCATATGCTATTTTCTTAACAATTATTTTCAATAATAATCCAATTAATACAACAATTTATTTAGTTTTATTTAATTATATAATGAAATATTTAATCTTATGCCACCTAAATTAACATTATTTACATATTAACTTTAGTATCAAACCATAATAATATAACAAAAAAAAAAAAAAAACAGTAAAATTAAAATAAAATTTATTCTCCATCTTTTTTATTTTGTTAATAAATAACGGGACAGCATAGAAAAAAATTTCATTTAAATAGAACAATATAATATATTGATGATAAAATAAAGATAATAAATAATTAATGATGGGCAATTGGATTGGATTATTTAACTTACATAATATTTTGACCATTTATAATAGTGTGAAAAAGAATTGTGTCAAAACATTAAATAACATTAAACCAATTAACCATTAGAAACAGTTATCTTTCATCATGCCATTAATGTTAACCTTAAAGAGAAATAAATTTTTAAATGTCACAAACCTACCACAGATTACTTTTATTATACATTATACCTTATTACGTTATTTTTGCCCTTATCGAGTTTGATTTAATGTATTCTTGAAAAAATAAATATTATTGATATGGGGGCATTAGAAAAACAACATCAGCTATTAAATTAACAACATTTGTAGCAATTATTTTATTACAGTTAAGACAATATATGGTAAATATAAAATAATATAAAATCTTTAATAATTTTATCATAATATTATATGATTGGGGTTATTTGATTCTATTAAATAACAAATTTTAAAACAAATATTTATTAAAGGTTTTATGAGCGAGAAAGAGTGTATAGTTGATTGTATCAACTTTAGGAGATCCCTACTTAATGTAAATCATGCGATTACCTTTAAAATTTAATCAACTTTTACAAAATTTCAGATATCTGACATAATTGAGTATACCAAGATATATAAATTTTGGAGTTATAATATGACAGATACGCGAACCTTTTCTTCAATTTGACAGAAATTATTAGTAAGAAACTTCACAAAATTCCAGATGCTTAGCTTTAATAGACACTAATTAGTTTTCATATAAAGAATGAAATTGTACATTAGATACTCGAAAACATCGGTCGAATTTACTGGACTTCAATATCACAACTAACAATTTTATAAAGGTGAAATGATAAAATTTATACAATTTCAGCTTCTTTATTATTTGAGTTATTGTGCGGATTGCAGGACAGAAGAAAATGGCTTAAACGACTCAGAATAAGATCCTGAGCAAGAATATGTATACTCTACCATACCTAATCTCAAGACTTTCTCCGTGTCGTATTATAAGTAATGAAAAAATTATTATACTTTGAGAACAGGGTTCCTACGGATATACATAAATTTATTGAATTATGTACTTGATGAGAATTTCAATTTTCGTATAATTAAAAAATCAATAAAAAAATTGTCAATAACTGCGGAAAATATTTAATAAGATTCTTGTGTTCTATAATTCTATATCTAAAAAATAAGTGATATTTTTAAAGATAGAGGGATTATGGATTTTTTTTTTCCAAAACAACCTAAGAAATTACTTCTTTTGTTTTGTCAGTCTCTTACT